>CM055856.1:19486426-20686426 GCA_029490765.1 Euthynnus affinis | reverse complement strand
GTAGTTAGTCATATATATATAATATTTTAAATATTTTAAATATGATAGTAAATGATGTTCAATAATGCTGAAACATGCTGAAAGGTTAAGTCTGTTGTTGCTGTTGTTTTCCATTATCGGTGATCAGACAGAGAAGCTAAATCCAACAGGATAATAGATGCAACCGAGGCCAAACTGTGTTCATCCTCAATTGTTGAGGTTACTCAGTCAGTACCGAAATAAGTACATGACATGCTTACAATCAGAGACCTGGACAAGCTACTCTTATGATCATGTAAACAAGGATATGAATGTTCCATGTAAACATGATACTCAGAATATGATCAAAACCACCATAAGACCGAAACCGGGATACTAGTGTGCATGTAAATACACTTAATTGACACTGTGTGTTCCTTTGGGCTTTTCCTTTATTTATTGTTTATTAAGTATAGATAGGTGCAATATCTTGTATCAGTTGAAGTCACAATTTTAAAGTATGCTTTAAGAAGTTGCAAATTTGCTGCTGCAATCAGTATTACCAACTGGTCAAAGCAGGCAACTGCCCCTCAGCCCCAGAAACAGCTCATTTTTACCCTGTGCTCCCTTAGAAATAACTGAGGTTCACTCAGTTATTTTACCAACAAACTAGAAATACTGCCCTGCATTTGTATACCAACCAGTCAATTTGTAGCCTACATCCATGTCTGTCCAGACTCATAATATTTGTAGTAGTATATATTTGTAGAAGTTGTAGTCATGACAGTAGATGATGCTTCAGAAGCTACAAATTCTAAAACGTGGACACTTCACACACATCTTCAACCCTTTGACCTTTTGGATATAAAATGTCATCACTTCATCATTTTATTCTATTACACGTTCGTGTAAAACTTTGTCATAATTAGCATATAAATTATTGAGTTATGGCCAAAAATGTGTTATGT
Source organism: Euthynnus affinis (assembly GCA_029490765.1). Classification (NCBI taxonomy): domain Eukaryota; kingdom Metazoa; phylum Chordata; class Actinopteri; order Scombriformes; family Scombridae; genus Euthynnus; species Euthynnus affinis. The sequence continues at coordinate 20,685,500 of CM055856.1, read as the reverse complement.
GAGGTCGCAGTGACCTTTGAACACCAAATTCTAATCATTTCATGCTTAAGTCCAAGTGGACATTTGTGCTAAATTTGAAGAAATTCCCTCAGGCGTTTCTGAGATATTGCATTCACAAGAATGGGACAGACAACTCAAAAACATAATACCTCTAGACACGGCTGTCGCTGGAGCGGAGGCATAAAAACTGAAGTTGACGTGTTTGTACAGACCAACTCACTGTGAGTTAGTAAATGGGAGGTTCAGGGTCAGCATGGCATCAGTGGCTACATCTTTGATTTGTGTCTTTGAAAAAAAGGGTATAAATTGTAGGTCTTTGGAATAGTAATAAATGAATGAAGTGAAAGGAAATGGCAAACAGTCTCACTGAATACTTAATGTCCACAAACAGCTAAAGAAACAGCTTCCACCAGACTTGTGAATCATAAAATGCTTTAATGTTCTTTCAAGGCTCAGTAGAAGTAATCGTGGGAATCACCACCACAGTGGTTTGTCCACAAAAGAAAGTGTCCTTTGATGTGACAGAAACAAACAAATTCAGACAGTGACACTGACAGACAGACAAGATGCATAGAGACTGTGGAACAGATATTATAGAAAATTACATACAGTACATTATATAACTGAGCAAAACCTGAATAACTACAAACAACATTTCTGTAATGATGATCTCTATTGGCACCAACTATGAAGTCATGTAGTTCACCATCACACTGACTACTCTCAATGAATCACACACAGATACACTGTTTTTCTAATAATAGAAAAAGAGATTTAGAAACAGTTTTTTTTTTTCAATTCGTGGCTTCAGATGTTTTAAAACAGGAAATTTCAAGCTGGACGACAAATTGAGTAAAACCTGATGCCTTTAGCAATGTGGCAGTTTTCATAGTGGAAGTTCAATTCTTTTAAGTGCAACTTTTGACTGTGTTACCTAAGACAGAAGAGCTTGCAACACATGTGAACAAATCATCAAATAAATAATGAAAATAAATAACCACAAACGAGACAATACAAGCAAGGATATGTATTTTTCAGGAAAATACTCTTCCATTCACAGTAAAATATGTATATATATACTTTTTTATGTTTTTGAGATGTTAATTTTAAAGGACGGGTTCACAATTTTTAAAGTCTGTCATAAAACAACAGTTGAAAGATATCTACTTGATTTGACTCATTTGGACAGCTGAAGCTTCATATTAGCTTCAGATAAACTTTTAAATACATTTTTGCACAGATGGAGGTTTGTGGATTTTGTCCCTCATCATTTACATTGTAAGTGCATCATGAAGGGATCTTCTAATAGTCAGTGTGAAGAGGAGGAATGATTACAGCAAGAAAAACCTCGATGTTCATTTGGGCTCCTGACTGTTGTTTTAAGACAGACTTGAAAAATTGAGAACCTGTCCCTCAATGTGGTGGTTCTGCTTCAGTCCTGGTCTCGCTTCATGCTTTTTCTAATAAAAAACAAACTGTAGATTTCCCTCTGAATTTCTCTACACTACCTCTGACCTTCACAACATTTCCCTCTCCATCTAAAAATAAAACTTCCTCATGTTTTTGGTGGCCTGAAACCCAAAAGAGTGTAATCTTTCTTTCACTTAAGCAGCACAATCATTCAAATCTCTTCAGCCACATTTCTCTAAACTATTTGCTTTTACATCCATGATCTCTCTTGTTGAATTCAAAGTTTGTACTCATCTTTCCGTCTGCACTTGATTGTAAAACAGTACAGGTTGAGATAACAAGTCACCAGACCAATGATTGCATCCAACATGTGATCCTGGAAATTTTGGTGAAGTAAACAAGTGCATAACAGCTACAAAGAAGGGAAGTAAAACTGAATTCGGCCTTTTCTCTTACTTTGCTCTCTTCCTCACACATACACTCAGAAGTCATGCCTCCGTTTGTAGATCTGCACCACAGTTATTTATACATTTTTCCTAATGTTTAATACTTCATACAGCTGATCAGGCCCACAAGCTCCTCTCTGCTTAGATGTCAGATCCCCCACTGATCACTTTATACTCCCATCTCACATTTGACTTTGAATGAAAAATAAAAGAATAAATAAAACTTGACTTGACTTGATGTGACTTTTTCCTAATAATGCATGGCAAAACCATCAGAGCAGTAGACAGAGTGTAAACACTGTCAACGCCTACTACAACTGAATTTATTGACATTGATTAACACTGGACAATTTGCTGTGTAGGTAAAACACATTTCAAAAAAAAAAAGAAAAAAAAAAGAAATTGAGGACAGAATGTAAGTTATCAGCCCCACGACACCCCCACCACCCCTCACCCAGCCCTGCCCAGCACCACCAACCAGGCCTGGAGCTCAGGCCTACGAGCTGATGATCTGCCCGGACCAGGTCTCGTGTTTTGTCCCTGGATTGAGATGTATGATCTTCACCTCCACTGCCTGCACCTTCAGGTTTTTAGGCGGGACCCGGCACACTTTGTATGTGACCTCATCACCCTCAACTGGGACATACTCCCCCTCAATGCTGAAACGGACAGGAAATATGATGAGTTTTGCTTCATAATGTCCTGTTGTTTAAAAGGTTACAGATGCAGTGTGAGAGAACTGAGAAAAACCCCATCACAAATAAAAACAGCCTACGCAACAGGCACAAACAGACTCATACATCTCTTTTTAGGGTTTCTCTTTTCACTTTCATCCTGCAAAATGTGTTAAACCACAGGTGGTGACTTGTAACTAATTTAATAACAGAAGAAAGACTTAAAGGAATAGTTTGTGAGGGTGAGATGATAAGGTCGATACCACTGTCACACCTATGCATCAAGTATGAAGCTAGAGCCTGGAGGCAGTAAGCTTAGCTTAGCATAAAAACTGGATACAGGAGAAACTAGCTAGCCTGGCTCTGTCCAAGTTAAAACATCTACCAGCACCTTTACAGCTTATTAATTTACACATTTGAACTATTTGACTCTATTTGTTGGCAAACAGCTACTGTATGCAGAAAATTCCTAACTTCCAACCAGCAGAGACTCAAGGAAGTCACTGTGTCCAGCTCCTGTTAGCCAAAAAATAGCTAAAGCACAAAACTGACTTTATGTTTTTGTTTGTGTATGGATTCAACAAACTGGCTTTAGAGGTGCTGATAGACACATTTTTAAACTTTAGAGAAAGCCAGGCTAACGGTTCCCTCCTATTTCCAGTCTTTATTCTATACTAAATTAAGCTAAGCTAATTGCCTTATGGCACCAGCTTCATAATTAACAGAAAGATTTGAGAGTGGTATTGATCCTCTCATCTCACTCTATGCAAAAAAGCAACTAAGCTTATTTCACAGAATCTGGTTGTACACGCATATATGCATACAGTATATTATAGAAGCAATCAAAGACATCTGCCACAGCACCGATAATGAGGAAAATAAGAAAAGATAAATGTTGGAGTTTCACACCCACGATGCAGATATTTGGCTACAAGATAATTGGATCATCCTGAATAATCTATTTGCAAGTTTGCTTTTGCTAAGATTATAGTTTGATGTACTACATGTCCTCAATAAAAAAGTACAATAAAACCAGCACAGAGAAGTTGCTGTACTCTCTGTACCTAGTCCACTTTTTTCCAGTTGTCACAGTGTCCCAGGAGATTTAAAAAAAAAAAAAAAAAAAAAAAAAGCTTTCCCTTTGAAAAAAGTAGACACATAAACAGTGGTGTTCACTGAGCTCTAATAGTCCATTGAGTCTACACTGCAGACCAGCAGTAGGTTTATGTTTTGTGTCTACTTGAAATTCAGCTAATGTGTACTGTTATACTCAGAAATGTGCATGAATTTGTCCTCTAAGAGTGTATTCAGTGTTGCTGCCACTCACTCTGAGATGTGAACAAAGATGTCTTCACCACCGTGGGAGGGTCGGATGAAACCGTGACCTTGTGACCTGGAGAAGTTCTTACACACACCCTTAAACACTGGACCTGAGTGAGCACGTACCGTACTGGAGGCAAAGAGAGAAAAACAATAAAATTCTCACATTAACCATAAAATTACTCTTTTCAGTACAACTTACTTTAAAATGTTTCAGAAAGAGCAGTTAAGAACAGTATATTTTGGTACATGGTCAAAGCTCTGTTCCTGTCCTTTTTTTCACACTAATTTGAATCAGAATCTGACAACAGTTGTTTTCTTCCACTACCCTTTCTGTCATTTCGTAAACCACAAAGCCCTGATGAAGCAGATGAGCTTCTGAGTGATAAATTCTTACTAAATAACAAGTAAAGATGTTTTAACTGTGACTGTGGCTTATTTAGTCATACATACACGATTTGAAACCAAGTGTTTGGGGGCTTTAATGTTAAAATATTATTTACTAAGGCATTATAGATAAGTTATTCAGCTAGTTTTTGTTTGCCAGCTGAAGGGATTTTCCACCATCTGGCAACCCACAAGTTGTTGGCATTATTAGCTTGAACTGATCCATAAAACTTAAGTAAATCATTCATTAACCTTTAATAAAGCCATCAGTTACACCCTTTATACAAGCTGCTTTACTTAGAACGTGGCACTGATAAATTTAGGGTGTAAAAAGTACAATAGTAAACGTTTTTCTCTGAAATGCAGTAGTATAAAAGTAGCATGAAATAGAAGTAAGGTGTTTGAGGAAATGTGTACTTTTCACCACTGACCAATTGGTTAATAATCTAATAATTTTGGCATAGGGTGGTCTCTTACTACTTACGCTGAGTAGGTGCGAGTGCGTTTGGTTGGCAGCGGGCTGGGCAAATCCCGAGGCAGCCCCTGCTCTGCCCTCTCCTCCCATACCCGGCTCCCCTCCCTCAGGAAGGGGAAGGAGAGGGTGAGCTGGGCATTGGGGGAGCGCAGCGGGGTTTCAGAGGGCGATGTGAGGCTGGGGTCTGCCATGTCAGATGTGACAGGAGGAGGATGAGGATGGGGGAGGATGGTGTGAATGCTTCCTCTCAGACGGATGCTGCTGCTGCTGCTGCTGCTGTTGGAGCCGCAGGCTGCTGATGAGCTGCTGACACCACTGGCTGTCTGCTGGTGTATCTGTTAGTCCGTCTGCTTGGAAAGACCTCGGTGTGGGACACAATCTCAGCAGTTATCCAGGTCAGTACTGTCACTTCAAGTCTGTCAGGAGGACTGGCTGTGAGGAGTGAGACAACAGGGAGATGAAAGAGTTGTCATATGTCTTTAGACTTGATGGGAGAAGGACCAACCAACAAAAAACCTATTCAAGTCAGAAATCAAGGACAGTTTAAGGGACCATGGGAAAATGTCTTTTCTGTGTTCTTACCTTGTGTCTAGAAATATATCGTTCTATCATTTTTATCTCAAATGTATTTTGTCAGATTAGCATTTCATCCAATAGGAGACTAAATGAGGTGACACTCTCTTTTAAATCCTTTAAATCAAGTCCCTTCTAACATTCAAGGGATACTCCAGGGAGTTAGTAGCCTACTGAATGTCCATAAAGTTGGGGGACTTGCTAGAGACAGACTTGATGATCAAGCAGGGGCCAAGATATCATGATTTCTATTCCATACTATGGATCCAACATTTCCCATTGTCAACTCAATAGCATGTTTTCATTAGACCGTCAGACTGTCGATGCCTGGTAAAGGCAAGACAAGTTTATTTGTATAGCACATTTTAACAACAAGGCAATTCAAAGCTATTTATATAGAGCATAAAAGGCATCAAGACAGAGTATAAAAGCAACACAAGGCAATGTAAAGAGACATTTAAATACAATTAAAAAAGTGTTAAATTTGGAAATAAAAAACAGAATAAGACATAAAACAGGAGAACAAAAGTTACTGTGCAGTGTAAGATAGTAACCCTCACATTTGGTTTAATAAAAGGCAGTCTTCAGCTGTGATTTAAAAGAACTGAGAGTTGCAGCAGAGCTGCTGTTTTCTGAGAATTTGTTCCAGATATGTGGAGCATAAAAACTGAATGCTGCTTCTCCAGGTTTAGTTTAGACTCTGGGGACAGAAAGCAAACCTGTCCCAGACCACCTGAGAGGTGTGGATGGTTCATAATGTACCAGCAGATTAGAAATTTGAGTATTCCGGCCCTAAACCATTTAGTGCTTTATAAAGCCACAGCAGTATTTTGAAATCAGTTCTTTTACAGTCAGCAGGCCAGTAAACACCCACATCTTTCAAAATCTACACCTTCAGTTTGTAGCACAAGCTGTCTGTTAAACATTTGTTGACTCAAGATGTCATCACTATTTTCTGAGACATGGCAAAGCCCCCTCCAGAGCCACAGGGGATATAATACAACAGTAGTACCCATCATGACTCAACCTGAGATGTAAAAATGGTGGAATACCCCTTTACATCGCTATTTCTTTGGAAGTTTGCCTTTGGCTCGGCTGCTGCATTCCACTGCAATCCCACATGATTATACTGCATGGTTTATCTCTTAAGCTATACGCATAGTATTAATAAATGTAGAGATTAAATTTTCATATCTACTTGCCTTGCATTACTGCACTGTGGATTACAGGGCACTACCTTAACGGTGTATATTCAATACATATCAAGACTCACACAGTATGTTCCTACTTTTAGAATTAGTTTAGAATTTGTCGTATTTATAGTTACTTAATTAGTAATGGATTTGTATCGCATTTCTTTCCTGATCTATCACATTTTTTATGATTAACATAACTTAGCTGCTGTAATGCTGCAATTACCAATTCTGATTTATTAAATTATCTATCTATCTATCTATCTATCTATCTATCTATCTATCTATCTATCTATCTATCTATCTATCTATCTATCTATCCATCTATCTGTGCTCAAGGATGAATTCATCCCAGAAATATTAAAATCACTAACACAGCCCGTGCAAAAATTACATGTGTGTGTTACGTTTTTTTTTTTAACGCCCACTCCTCATCTGCCTGTGATGATGCAGGCAGACGTGTGTGACGTCAGAACAGCTGCAGAACGCCACCGCCTCAAGTGGTGCGTTCGTGACGTCAGTGCCCCATACCCAAATGAACACTTACATATCTTACAGTAGTACTACAGAGATAATAATATCGCGTTACACCGGGACACGGTTACAATAAAATACACGGTGTCTCGTACGTTCAAAGTGTGAGCCTCACCATGATTATTCCATAAAGACAGACGTTTATCATAATGAGGAACTACTGCGAGTGAACCAAAACATTTAGAGAGACCCGGAGTTCACACTAATGTACAGGCAGCTGCGGGAGAACATCTGGATGTGCAGAAATGAAGCGACAGAATTAAACGGGTCGTGGCTCCTCTGGTCTGGGTCGGGGACACATCTATGTCTATGAAGTCTATAAAGAGGCACGACCTATGTGTCTATGAAATGTGTGTGTGTGTGTGTGTGTGTGTGTGTGTGTGTGTGTGGAGTTTGTCCCAACAGCTGATTTCACACACGTCACTCAAAACCATAAAATTTCATATTTTATCTCTTTGCATCCCTCTGTTGCATCCCTGCACTGTTACAGCCAATGTCGTAAAGAAATGAATCCCTGGTTCACAGTTTCAGTCTTTGCAATTACTGACAATATTGTGTGGAAACCGCTAAAAAAAAAAACAATCAGCGTTTCTGGACAATAACTTAAGTAAACAACAGGGTGAAAGGTCCGTTCATACAGACGAGCAAAGACCGACAAATAACAGTGAAAATGTTGACAGCGATCAGTCCTCCATACAATCACATATCTTTTAAAAATCGCTCTCTTTCATTCAGCTGCTCTTCTCTTACAGGCATGCAGGGAATAATTGTCCCGGTCCAAAAACAAAGCCACACTGACACACTCCCCCCCTACCACCACCCATCCCCTCTGCAGCCACATCCACATATTCACAGAAATGTTACTTACTTGCAGGTAGGTTGAGGTCGATCAGTGTGTGAGGATGTGTGTGTTCACAGTCGGTGTGGATTATATAACGAGTAATTAAATAAATAAGTCGACCAAATCCGCGCAGAGCAACGGAAAACCCTGATGTGACGGTGTGAGGGCTGCTGAGTCTGCGCAGCTGGCGGAGATTCCGATGGCGTGATGCGACTCTGTGTGTGTGTGTGTGTAGACAATGACTTTCCTCATTCCTTGTCATGCATGTAATCTGTTGGAGGAGCTGTGTGCTCAGTGGGCACTTGTGTTATTTCTCCTGTCTCTGCAGTGATTTTATGATGTTCATATTGCACTTCCTGTGCAGCTGTTTTTGTGCTGTTCTGTTACAAATGCTGTTATTTGGTAGAGTGGACTCCAGTAATGAAATTTGCATTTGTTCAAATGTATATTCTCCTACAATACACAATTAAAATCAACAGTTAAGATGCCTGAGATAAGATATGTACTGAATATAACATAGTTCCACACAGTCTGCGGTATAAATAGTTCTTTACATGGGACATTAGTTCATTGTATTCTTAAGCTAAACTTCCTGTAGGCTGTATTTCTGCAGGGCTGGTGGTCACATGCAACCCATCTATTTATGGTGGTCTATACAGTCTAACTTAACCACAAACAATTGAGACAAGCATCAACTGATGCAGCTGTCACATGAAACACAGCTCATTGCACAACAAATGTGTGTGCATGTGAGTGTGACTGACAGAGAGAGAGAGAGAGGGAGAGAGAGAGAGAGAGAGAGAGAGAGAGTTGTAAACTAACACTGACTATCAAGAGTGCAGATCTGTTATAAACAAGCGGGATTCTGCCCTTCACTGTCCTTCAAACTGTAGGATTTAAAGGCTTGGCACTAATCCCTTTTGATATACTTCCTATAATCACACAAAATGACAAATTCACAAATCACAACACTCACGCTGATGATACGCCCTTTTACTGAAAAACAAAACTGATACAAAAGGCTGTTAAATAAACTGTAGATGTGCAGTGTTGACACATTATTTACAATAAAAAGTCAATCTTTCAAAAATGATTCCCAAAATATCATTTTTTGTTTTTTTTGGTTGGATCTTGTTGACACAAATGCATCAGACATCTGACCTGTGCATCAATTTATATAAAAAAAATGTCATTCAGCCTCATTTCCAACCCACTAAAATTCAGTATGTCCAAATAAGTTCTTACATCATTAAGCACCACAGACAACCATCTGTCCCTGACAAATGATGCTCAGTTTTCAACCCAGTTTTCAACAGACTTTGTTGAACTACCAAGATTTTATGACCTGTGAGTGCTAAAGTGGTGATACTATTATGATTCAACAGATTCTATGACTCAAATGATTAATGGCTTAATTTATTCTTGTTTTTTTTTTTATTTCAGGGTCAAATTCTCATGTGAAATGTACCGACTGAATATAAATGTTCATCAATCAATGGTAAATTTTCCATGTAAACATGAAACTGGTATGTTAAGGGCAGTATTTACAATAAAGTCTGTCTCAGTGTGACAGAGGTGACATCAGTCACTTCAACACCAACATGATCTTGGTTCAGACAGCAGCTCGACTTTGTCTCTTGACTGTCCTGTACTGAATCAACAAGGCTCAGAGTCTCCAGCTGACCATTCTTCATTCCGATCAGTCATGATGGTCAATCTGTTCATAACAAACCACCATCCTCTTCTTCTTCTGCAGTGTTAATTGTTCCACCATGACAGCAGCCCCAGCCCCGGGTCACAGATGGTCCCCTGAAAAAACAAAACAAGTGGTCAGATGGTTGTGGAGCTACTTTTGGTTTTAGCAGTTTAACACAGTTTAATAGTTTTTATTGAGTAGATGTAACAGTGTATCAGTCATGAAATGTGTTCTTACGATCAGAGTGTACGGTGCCTCTTTCTTCTCTCCGCTGACATCTGCTGGCGGTGCCGTCGACTGTCCCGGTTGTGCCGGTGTGCTTGGCGCTGCAGCGGCCGGGCCCGTCGGCGACGTATCCACAAAGACTTCATCCGTCACCCGAAAACGGATCTCCTCCCCTTGGTCCATGTAGAGGTCATGAGCCCCCTCGTCCGTCTCGTACTCCCAAAGCCAAACTTGTTCTGCTTCATCACTGAAGCTGCAGCTAAGGACGACTCGACAGCTCAGGAGCCGCAGATACTTAAACTATCTGCGTCAATTCTAGATCAAACTATCAATTTTAGATCAGTACAATTCAAATAATCTGTAACACATGTGGGAAAACTGTTGTTGAGATGAAATCACAGCACTTCACTTCATCTGCAGGACTATTTGAGGTGAGGATACAATTTTGCAGGTTGCTGAAGTGACTCTGGTGGAATAAGAATGTCATCAAAGAAGCCCATCGTCACTGCGAAACAGAAACAAACGGTGAAACGGTTACAGTGTGCAGTCAGTGTTCACCACAGAGCCTCTGTGTCGTCTGGTGTCGAATGAAGATTGGTTAATAATTTTGAGCACAATTCAGAATTTGTGATGGAGCTGAACTTGTTTGTTTTTTTTCATGCACCAGCACTCACCATCATTCAAACATTCAACAACGTTACATTATATTTTAAAAAGTCACATAACTCATAATAAACACCCTGAAAAATGAAAATATAAGTACGTTTTTCTGTTTTTCCTGAGAGCAAGTGATTGCATTTTCTCTGCTGTGAGGGCATATTTTCCTCCATAATGAACCAAGTGTGACTCAGCTAATATTTGAGCTCCCGGGTCTGCTGTTTTGAGTTCACAGCAAATGTAACCAGAGCAGGCAGGAAGTGGAGGAAAGTTACATGAGACTTTCATATTATCAATGTGACCTCTCTGCTTCAGACACAGTGCGTAACATGAAAAGACTAACTCTGGGTGCTTCTGTATCAAATAACTGCAAATACCTCAGATCCTAATGGGACTCTTCTTTGGTTATTTATTTAATGCATTTAACTGGAAAGGTCAAGGTCAAGGTCAAGGTTAAGCAGACAGCACTACTGAATGAATACAACAAGGCAAAAATAAATAAATAAATAAAGCAGATAATGTTTCTGCTGCAGTCAACTAATTATAACGATCGAGATCAGATAATCCTATTACATCAAGTCACAACAAATTATTAAATCTCCTTTAATCTGCTGAACCAATTAGTCACTTCACAGAAAATGAATACAGAATTATTTTGATAATTGATTATTCTTTAAGTAATTTTTCAAGCAGAAATGTCATTATTTGTTGATTCCTGCTTCTACCATGTGAGGATTTCCTGCTTTTCACTGTTTCATATCATATATATATATATATGCAAATTAAATATCTTGTGTCAGTCAGACAAAACAAGACATCTGAAGATGTCACCTTGAGCGCTGGGAAAATATTTTCTAACATTTAAAGGTGCAGTGTGTAGAAATTAGTGACATCTAGCAGAACAGACTTGGTAGAAATGGAATATAATATTCATAAGTATGTTTTAATTAGTGTATAATCTCCTGAAAATAAGAATGATTGGGTTTTCATTACCTTAGAATGAGCCCTTTATATCTACATAGGGAGTGGACCCGGCATGTTGCACCGCCATGTTTCTACAGTAGCACAGAACAAACTAAACACTGACTCTAGCCAAGTTTCGCAGCCACTGTAGGTTCTCCTACAGGCTTGGAAGGGGAGGGGTATTCATTTGTAACCTCACAGCTAGATGCCACTAAATCTTACACACCAGAGCTTTAATAGACCAAACAACTAACAGATTAATTGAGAATATAACTGTCAGCATAATCAATAATGAAAATGATGATTTTTTTTCTTCTTTTCAGGGTGCTGAAAGTGAATTTGCAAATACAGTTCTGAAGATTTAATGGAACACATTGAGATGAAAATGACAAAGGCAGACATTACCGTGAACTCCCTCCTGACTGCAGTACTTGATCTTGCCGACCAGGATCTCATCGAGGAAAGGATGGAAAACAACATACCTGAAATGAACTGACAGAAAAACCAAAAGAAAAAAATCAGAGGGTAAGAGTCAGAAAACAGTCTGTCAACCCTCGTGGTAACTGTAACCTTAGATCTGCATACTAGCAGCAGCAATAAGGAGGGTTTCTTTTCGATGCCTGATCCCAAACTGTAGAATTCTGCAGACCTGTGAATGTGTCCTTCTGACTCTTAGCCCGGCATAAAAGCCTTTTGATAAACACCATCACCCATCATAATGAAAGTAGGAGGGTTAAGAGACCCTCACCATCCCACTCTGATCGGTATGTACATTTACATTACATTTTTTCATTTAGCAGATGCTTTAATCCAAAGCAACGTACATATGAGACTGAGGACACAAGCAGGGATCTAGTGAGGAGACAACAACACGAGTAAGTGCCATAAAGCTCAAGTTTGGGCCCAATAGGACATAGATGCCGACAGGAAGTGCAACAAGGCGATGTATAGAGTGCAGAGAAGCATGTTTTGTTTTTGTTGTTTTGTTTTTTTGTCTTTTTTTTTTCTTTTTCTTGTATGCAAGTGTTTCTATCAGGATGTTATGGGAGGATGGTTTAATTTCTTCTTATAACACAAACTATTTTTCCAGCGACTAAACATGAAAAGAATCATTTATGTCTGTTATGTCTGAGTTGCTATTTTTTGGCAATGTTTATGTAATCATAAGAATAAAAATACAGTAAATGGCTCGGTGCATGAATAGTTGCATCAAGAGAAGAGGGGAAAAGAACGAGCTCCCATATGAGTTTTGATATGTCACCATCATCATCATCATCATCATACCTTTAGTGTGTGAGGCTCCGTCTCCTGGGAAAATATAGGAATCCTCCAGTTTAGTGATGTCATACAAGCAGATACAGAGGCCAACATTGTAGACCACCTGCGGAACAAATGCAGTTGTGCTGAAAGTTCAGTTTTGCACAGTTGTGTTGGCTCACTGGTAACTGAAGTGCCTCACACTTTCACACACTCTCTCACACACCTTATTGGCCAGCTTCTTGTTGAGCTCCTCTGCTATGGCGTCGTTAAGTTGTCTCTGGAAGTTCCACGGAGGGATCCTGACCGTGTCGACCATCTCCACCAACACAAACATGATGCAGCCTGTGAGCAGGTACACACACACACACAACACACACACAGAGAGAGGAGCGGTGCTCCAACACCCGGCCTGAGCTGTCAGCTGCCGCCTACTTTTCAGGACAGCATTTGTAGTTTTAACTCTTAAAAATAAACATCACCACGTGCTCTAAATCTAGCTAAAGACAACACGCAGTAGTATAATAATCGGGAACACAGTCAAATACATCCATGATGTTTCCACGTGATTATTTACGATAGCGACGTTTTTACGACGTGTCGCAAAACTTAAAGGCGCAGTGTACTGTTTTTTTCCTTTGCATTACTAAAACGTGCCATTTGTTATCTATTGTTTTCTATTCTTGTTCATAGTTTTTTCTATGCATTTTTTTAATTCAATAAAGTTGCTAAAACATTTTTAAACTCTGTGTTTACATCAGAGGTGCAATAGTCATGAAGTCTATTCATGTAGTTCAAGTTAAAATTAAAATCATTTTGAGAATTTCAAGTATTTTTAATGGTTTTATTTTCTTCATATATTTAAGATAGGTGCCACACTGTTAAGTTTGACAGTAAAATGATAAGGGCAGGGTTTTGAACTAGTACATTCAGATTTGTAGATGTGAAATTTGTCCAGAATCATCAACTACTGAATAATGTAGGAAATACTAACTTCCACCCCACTGACAACAACCTAAAAGCATCATATGAAATACATAAATCTGTACTTACTCATTTGCCTAGTGATTAAATTCATATCTGAACAAAAGAAATGAATGTAAAACACAGTGAAAAAGCAAATGAAAAAGGGTTTCCTTATCTGAATTACATAAGGCACAGTGCACATAGATAATTATATAGATGTATATAGTTCTATGACCACTGTGCTTTTATGTGATCTATGCACAGTGCACTTCAGTAGTAAGAAAACATCTTATGAGTTATTTTTAGTCCTCTTCATTAATCATTGATCCACCCTGAAACCAATTTACTGCACTTCAGAGCACTTTGCTCTAAATATGGGAAAGATAAAGATTTCTTAAAAAAGAAAAAGAAACAACTAAAATCTTAAACTGAACAATGGCTAAAATCTACAGCCATACTCAAACTCTATAAGTACATACATTGATTTTACCTGCTAACATACTGTGCATCTAAGTCAAGTCGATACTGTGTATTGGTATCATAAGGTTAGTAAGAGGGAATCTATATACGCACATTTTGTAGGTGTATAAAAATGTGTGTAGACAGAAGTACATATTGGTTTTGAAAGTGCAAGAAGACATTATTCAATAAACAAGTGAACATCAGTGGATGAATGTCAACAGACTTGATGTCAGTTTATCAACTTTGAACTGAAACTCTAAGCTGCCTGTAGATGCAATGTAACATTACAATATTGAAAATCACATGATCCTATTATTGATTTCATTATAGAATAAGAAACACAACAGCCACTTCAGAATTTTATCTTTATTAATTAACCATTTATAATGTAAAGATGTCCAGATCTTGCGAGCTATAAAACTGCAAGCATTTTAAATCATCTACTTTTATAAAATCAAGTTGCATTTTAACACAGGAGTGTGAGGGGAATCATCACCATGAAATAACATCTGTTCATATTTCGTTTTCATCTGAACAAATGAAGCATGTTAAAGAATTGATTTCAAACACATCAGAGGAAGCTTGACCAAACGAAGCACACCTGAGTACAAAATGACACAATGGGCATGCTACCACACAATGCCTTCATGAAAAACATCATTTGATTTGTCACTTTACAGTGGTACTTTTAAAACTCAAAGACCTGAACCAGTGAACAACAAATCCTTATTTTACATCACAGTATAAGCAAAATGCATCACAACCGGCAGTTTAAAATGTGCTGACAGAGGTAATCAAAATTAATTGGTATTTTGAAGATGGTTCACAATACACATGAAATCTGATCATTTCTGTGGGGGGGGGGGGGGGGGGGGGCACCCTGTACATATTCAGATGATTATGGACATGGTGATAATTTAATATAAATTCACATGAAAAAGGGGCCACACACAGCAACAACATCTCATGAACAACCACAACTTCTGTTCATCATCAACATCCATATATTTTCATTAGGCATCTTTGGCAGTTATTCTGACAAAACTGACGTGGAGTGTTTAACCACGTAGGTGATGAGTGTAACGGGGACATGAAACCATTTTTGTGATGATTCTCAAAGTGTTTAGCAGTCGAGTGTACGAACAGCAAACCCTATAAGGAGTCGTTGATATCCAAAAAGTCTTTAAAACGAG
Source organism: Euthynnus affinis (assembly GCA_029490765.1). Lineage (NCBI taxonomy): Eukaryota > Metazoa > Chordata > Actinopteri > Scombriformes > Scombridae > Euthynnus > Euthynnus affinis. The sequence continues at coordinate 20,670,228 of CM055856.1, read as the reverse complement.
GGCTCCTGCTGTTTCAAATCATCTCTGTCCCTTAAAACTATTTAAACACAGAACTAAAAATTAAGAAAACTAAACAAAGCCTTCATGAGTCACCTTTCTAAAAATAATAAGTCCCTTTTCTCACTGTCAAAACCCACAATCCATGTATCAACTGCTTTGTGAAACCATTAGATTAATGGAGATTCACTTTAATAATGACGACAGAAAGGGGACAATACATTAAATTTTGTTTCAAGAGTTAACCGCTTTCGTTTAGATAGGCAGCATACAACATGTCTCTTGATCTCTCTCTGTTTATTTATTTATATATTTATATGTATATATCTCTATATTATGATTTATTAGTTATGTACACACCCCTATACAAAGTGCAGCTATACATCACATCATTTACACACAGGACCAAACTCAGTGAATATTAAGTACATAAGGATTTACCTCAGCAACTGTAATTATCAATCAAAAGCGTTGTTACTTCTGCAACAGAAGAATGAAGAGGAGATTTATAGACCTTCTGTATGATGATGAGAGCTAAACACCAGCAGTACTTCGACATAAAACAAAACAGCAATGACCTCAAGCATCCCTAAGCCCACAAAAATATATAACCGCGCTGCTTCAGTGATGCATGCTTACGTGTACATCATGGCATTACCCAATCTAATAAAAGAATGATCTTGAATCTAAATCTTTCTACTGTTGCAAAATTCATGCCTCGATAATGAGTAGTACAAGTTGTATGTCAGTCCTATGGAGTCACACACACACACAACGAGGATGTACGCTGAAGAGTAAAATGTTTGCAGATAAATGATGCGAAGCACACCTAAAACCTACTTCCCTAAATCTACAAAGTGCTAGAGTCCAAGCGTCTGGACACTAGATTTTGTGCGTTACTTTGTGTAAGAAGACAGGAGGCCTTCTCATGCTATGGAGGACCAAACCTCAACCTGGAAAAAACATTCAGTTCAAAGACAAATACGCCCTGTCATCTCCCATTACAGCTACATGAGGCAATTTCACACACTGGCAGCTCCAGATGAAAGTGAGGGGCAGCTGTAAAACACTAAGACACTATTGTTAACATGACATCTGTGCTGGACGAGGTTTTATTCTTTATTCTAAATCTACCATAGAGGTGTAGAGGAGTGCTTATTACACTTTTTTTCAGGTGTCCATAAACTACATCAGAATGTAATTTGGGCTAACAGGGTTAATCTACAGTGCAATACTCTTCTCTTTATTTGCTAAAGAGAAGAGTGCAGCTTTACCGTCTACTAACACTAACCTGATTACAGCCTATTTTAGCAAAACATATTAGGTTGTGGTTTGGACCGCATGAGCCAGACTGAAAGCTAGGCAGGATGAGCAAAGAGGGACAGACAGCGGCAAACACAGACCAATGTTAACCTGATAAAAACAACCATGTATCACATACACACACACAAACACAGGACAAAGTACAGATAGACAGAAAAAAAAAGACAAGGCTAGCGCTAACTCACTAGCGTTACGTGCTCTGGTTTGGTGTCCTAATCAGAGAAAGAGAGACCACCACACGGGAAAGTTTTCACACAATGGAGGGTTACATGATGCGAAAGGGAGCAGCAGGGAGTGTACAGAGATTCACATGCTGACTGAAATGTACCGGAGTGAACTACAGTCATAATGGAAAGTGCAACAAAAGTAGCGTGACAAGATCTCAGACTGAGTGAGAGCAGAGTGGGTTGTACTATGACTGCAGGGGCTGAGGGACTTTCACTGATGCTGCTTACAGTAAATAAGTGAGCCTGGTTGTTTGTTTACAGTGCGGTTCCAATCGACAGTGACCGAGGAAACATTTGTTCAAGTCAGTAATCACATTAGAGAGCAGTGAAACCCTGCAGCCCTCTACAGTAGGAACTAGTAGAGATCATCACCGTTTGGCATATTATAGCTACAGATAACCTGGAAAAGATGTACTGTTCAGGTCTGGAGATAATAAAGGAAAGAAGGAAACATTACATTCATGTAAGTCAGCTTATTGAGCTGTTTGGATGGAGATAACGTTACAGAGGAGGTATAATGGAGATTTTTCTGGTCTTGGGCTGGATTTTACTGTTCACACTTCACTGCCTGTCAGTTTTTTTTCTCTTGTATATCTTTATTTAGATCTAACTTTACTGATTCAGGGTGTGAATCAGGTTCGTATACAGCTAGATACAGTCATTAAAGATGGTATACAGTGTGGTTCATTATAAATAACACTGTTATGTTAATGCAACCTGTTGTGTTAGAGGTGAGCTTAGAGTGATTTTTGGTGAAACTGAACAACTTCCTTCTTGCAGATATACAGTGGTGATACTGATCTGTCATAAATATATCAAAAATTTTACAACTCCCTTCGATGGACAAAGATGAGTGTTTGTGTATGAAACCAACTACGGGGTTACACTCGATGAACAAATACACTTGACAAATCAGATTTTAAAACAGAGGAGTGCTGCCAGTATGAGCGACGCTGCCTAAAAACAGAGACACACCGCTACGCTTCTCACACAGACTTAGCTGCGGTTATGTGCGTTTGTGTGATTCTGCCTTTCAACCGGGAAGTGCTTTCACAGTAATCCTGTCTGTGCGTGTTTACGTGCCTCCGTGTTTGTGTGTGTGCGCTTTTCATCTGTACAGCGACCTAGTGTGTGTGTGTGTGTGTGTGTGTGTGTGTGTGCGTGCGTGTGTGTGCATGTGCATGCTTGCTTGTGTTCTTTCTTTAACTGAGCATGACTACAGCTGTCCCTACACCAAATCTGGTTACCATCTACCGTTTACACCGTCTCTTCCTCTTTGCGAAGCCCCACTCTAGGACCATATTTCTCCCCTTCTTAATCCACACCAAGGCCCCCTCAATGGCCCCCTACGGGCCCCGCCTCCCTTCTCTCCACCCATTACTGGAGCTCCTTCATCCTGTTGAGGGCGGAGCCGGCCTTGAACCACTCGATCTGTGTCTCATTGAAGGTGTGGTTTAGAGAGATGGAAACCTGGCTGCCATCGCCGTGCTTGATCACTGCTGTCAGGGGCTGGAGGAGGCGAACATAGATAACGTTAAGAGAAGCCGAGCTGGCTTTTGGATCAATGTTTCATTAGTGCGGAATACTGCTCACCTTGCCGGGGGCAAAGGATTTCAGCCCGGTGATTGAAATCTTGTCATCTGGGAGAATTTTATCATAGTCACTGGGGTCGGCAAAAGTCAGAGGCAGCAGGCCCTGCTTCTTCAGGTTAGTCTCTGTACGGAGGACAAAAGATGGAATAATAAGAGTTAATGACTCATTCTATGCTTCCATCAAGTAACCAGAGAAGAACTGTTTTTTTGTTTACATTTACACAAAAACCACACTGTTAGAAATCTTTTTCTTCAAGACTAATTGATGTTTGAAACTTTTAAACTGTATCAGCTACATGAACCAGCACTTATTTTATTTCTGAAGGTTCTGATGAAACCTTGTCACACAAATGAAAAGAACCATTCCTCAGATCAGACAAGCTTTCATCTATCCTTTTACCTACAGCCAGCCCTTCAACACTCTCCTATATGCAACAAAACTGCCACTAATGGACTGTATTTATAACTTGGAGACTCTCTAAGACAACTGCTGGAGACATTCCCATTCTGGCAGACTGTAAACATGCCAGTCTAAATAATCATCAGTTTGCTCTGGACACCAATCACATCTATTAAGATCCTACTTCCCCGTTGCCTCTGCCTTTCACAGAGAAAATAAATTTGTGGTTTGAGTGTAAGCAGAATAAAATTGCACATGACTCCAGTGATGCCAGCATACCTTTAAAATGCAAGAGACAGTTTGATGTTTGCATGTTTTTTTTTTCCTCTCTGTGGCTTGAAACGTACCGTGGATTCTGGCAAAGCTCTTCACGATGATAGCGCGTCCTCCCAGGTGTCGTGGCTCCAGGGCGGCATGCTCCCTGCTGGATCCTTCTCCATAGTTCTCATCTCCAACCACCACCCAGTTCACTCCATTGGCCTGGATTACACAGTTGATAAAAGATCAAGGAAAAATTTAAATTATTTAAAATTTAATTTCTATCAGTGCGAGGACAGAGTACATGAATAAAGTGTTGCTGGGAAAATATGTGTTTTTAGTGCTAGCATACATCACACTATAGAATTTATGAATGCCTTCAATGTATCATCCAGAAAGTGTAAAACAAATCATCTCAGCAGACACTGTCCCGTTACTCACCTTGTACTGGCGGGCCACATCGGGCACACCTCCGTATTCTCCATTCAGCTGGTTCTTGACCTTGTTCACGGCATCATTCTCAATGTTAACGGCACCAATCAGCAGATTGTTGGAGATGTTGTCAAGGTGACCACGGAATTTCAGCCAGGGCCCGGCAGCACTGATGTGGTCAGTGGTGCACTTTCCCTTCACCTACGGCAGCAGAGGGAGGAGCAGGAGATATAGAGGATAGAGAAAGAAGAATTTAACACCAACAACAAAGTTTAACACCCTTTATATCATTCAGTGGAATTTCTGTCACCTTTTTATAAAAGCTTTTGCAAATCAAACTAGTGATGACAACCCTGGCCTAACAATAGTCAACTGGCTGCAATTGGCACCATTCTCCTCCTCTCACCTTGATGAGGACCCTCATGTCTTCCAGGTCTTTTCCATGCCACTTGTCGAAGGGCTCCAGCAGCTGCAGACGGTTGCTGGATGGGCTCACATTCACCTGAACAACATTGAATCAGGGTGAGACATGAAAGTTCTTTAAAGTATATTTCCAAAAGGACAGATAGCTTCCAGTTCAAAGTGAATTTTACTTGAACACCAAAAAAAAACAACTCCTCTTCTGTCTAAACAAGCCTTGATCACACTGTCACTTCATACTTGCCTGCGCTTTCATGTACATGTTCAAACTCTTTTTGGTTATGATAGACGATGTTAACCTAAGTAAAAGTCTTTTACGTCAGTGTTGTCCCTCTTTCTGGGCTGTTGAGAGTAGATACTTTATCTTAAGTGTGAAATCACCTTAACCGAGCCGCCCTCCGCTGGAGGATGCTGGTAGGTGTCCTGGCCCGGGTCAAAGTCTTTGGAGGGGAGCTCGTCACCAGTGGGGGGCTGCAGTTTGAACTTCTCTCCATTTGGAGCAGTCAGATAGTCAGTCTCGGGGTTGAAGTTGAGGGTTCCGGCAATGGCCAAGGCAGTGACAATCTACATTAAAAGACATAAGAGGCATTTAGCCAACAGTAACATATATTATATATTTAGATCACCACGTACTGATACAAACCCACTATGCTGTGTGTATGAGCTACTATAAGTCTGTGTATTGATGCTCATATAATTATGGTAATCATGAATTGCTGAGCTTGTATTTTGCTCGACATTTAACCTGCAGTACTTCTTACCTCAGGAGAGGTGACAAAAGCATGAGTAGCAGGGTTAGCATCGTTCCTGGCAGTGAAGTTCCTGTTGAAGGAAGTGACGATGGTATTCTTCTCTCCTTTTTTAACATCCTTCCTGAAGAGAGTCAAAACACAGTGCTTGTTAGCTTGATGTATTTCATTTTACTTGCATCACTCAGAGGAATTTTCTATTTGATATTCTGACACTCTCACTAAAAAAAGCCCATGGGGTCATTAAAATCATCTTCTTGGAAGCATAAATATGCTCAGCAAATTTCATAGCAGTCATTTGGCCTTTCATTTGTGCCTGAGGAAATCTTCTCAAATGCCCAAAAGGGGACGAGTTCTGGTGAGCATTTCACACCAATCTGCTCTTTACACTGCTATTTCTTGTGTAAAACTTTGAGCCAGTAGTAGTGCTAGAGGAAAGGTCAGGGTGTCACCATCATTCACAGTGCATTTCATGGAAATCCAGTCATTAGTTATCATAATTGCTTTTCATGAACCAGTGTTTGTCAAGAAGAAATACTGATCTGACAGCGGTGCCAGCCAAAAGGTCAAAAGTTTGTGGCCATGGCAAGATATTTTGCTCGGGACAGAGCAGATCCACAAAGTCTCTGCTGCTAGTGGGGCAAAATTAACCTTGACAAACAAGGTGCATACCTGTCCCACTGTCCAATGCAGGGTCCACAAGCATTGGCAAGTACAATTCCACCAACATCACTCAGGATCTTGGCCTGGAAGAGGGACAACATGAATTTGAATAATCTGTTTCCTGACATCTTTCACAAAAATGTATATACTGTAAATAAAAAAAAAAAACAGACTAGGACAAACTACTCAGATACTATGGATCACTCCCTAAATTTGACTTTATGTGACATGAGATTCAGACTCACATATCCGTCCCTCTCAATGGTGGCACGGATCTGTTCAGAACCAGGGGTGACTGTGAACTGAGCCTTGCACTTCAGACCTTTATCCAGAGCCTGCTTGGCCAGAGAGGCTGCTCTGCCCATGTCCTCGTAGCTGGAGTTGGTGCAGCTGCCAATCAGACCTGCAAGAGATAAGTTAAATGTTTGTAAGAGGAGAAGTGAGAACGAGGGAGTATACGGTTACACTGGCAGAACAGAAGCATCTATTTTTAATAACACACCTTGCATATGACATGGAAGGAAAATTGTTGAAGAGGAAAAGACACAAAAGACAAGCAGGTCTGTAACGGCACATCTTGATCATCATTACAACACTCTAGTCATTCTATCAATGACTGGAATTACAATGCATTCAGTGCTCATGCTGGTAAGTCACTTGCTACATGACACAGCTGTAATGTGACCAGATCATATCTGGTCAATAACACAGCTGGTAGGAACAAAGAAAGAAATATCAGATTTCACAAGACAAAGCATTACAAATTAAAAATTGTAAGGTTATACACAAATACTGACCAACTTTAACCTCCAGAGGCCAGCCGCTCTTCTGAGCAATAGCCCCGATCTCAGACACAGGGTGGGCCAGGTCTGGGGTGAACGGCCCGTTGATGTGGGGCTTCAGCTGTTAGAAGAGAAGAGAATCGAGGCATCATGAAGTACAGTCATAATGTAGGGCATATTTGGATATGCTATACATGTTGTTTTCTAAATATGAAAACATTAATTATTATATTAAGAAGCCTCAATCACCATCATAACCATACAAAACAAGACAAGGCAAACACATGTGAGTGAAGGAGAATGAGCAATCTTAAGAAAACAAAAATGTAAATAATATACATATACAATATAATAAGTGTTATATTTTTTCAACACTTTGCCATGTTTCTAGGAAGTTTAATTGGCTTTGACATCCTAAAGTTGCAGTTTGATGCTTGACATCCAACATCACACGACTGAATGATGAATGAAAGTATGTTGATTTTTGTATAGTGATTGCTAAAACAGTACAGCCTAAACTACAGATGATTAGTATGAAGTACATGCTGTATAGAATTAGTATGTAATATGGATAATTATAATGTCTGATATTACATGACCAATGACAGGATTCAAAAGTGTTTTAACTCACCTCGCTCAGGTTAATCTCAATGGTCTGGTCATATTCACAGCCGCTATCAGGGACCAAGTCATCTTTGAACTGATCAGCCAAAGATGCAATCTCTATAAAAGGAGTGAAGAAGGAGACAAAGCCAGAGGTGAGATATAGTTAATAAACTAATGAGACTATACACACAGAAACTAACAGCAAGAGACTCACCTCCACGACCAGTTTTCTCCAGGTACGTCTTCATGCGATGGTTGTACGGGAAAATGGATGTGGTTGCTCCAATCTCAGCGCCCATGTTACAGATGGTGGCCATTCCTGAAAAATTAAGGTGTTTTTGTGTGTGTAACCTCTAATCATGATGCACCAGGTTAAAGAAATGTATTCTCTAATCAAGTAAAATATAGTAGATGGAGCAGTCGTTCTTCCTTTCTTAGATTTTCATATCTTAGCATAAGGAATGCTTTTTAGCAGCATTACATATCTTGTGATGTATCTGATCTTTACCAGTGCAGGAGATGGAGTCAACTCCAGGCCCATGGTACTCCACAATGGCCCCAGTGCCGCCCTTTACAGTCAGGATGCCAGCCACCTTCAGGATGACATCCTTTGGAGAGGTCCAGCCAGACAGAGTGCCTGTCAGCCTCACTCCAATCACCTGAAGGACAAACACATACAGGCTTTAACAGACGTAAAGAGATAAGAGACATTTGTGGAGATCAGTGGTTGAAAACAGGGTTGAAATTATGAAAGTGAATGAGATTAAAATGCATTTACAAAATGATGCCAAGAACTCACTTTGGGACACTTGAGCTCCCAGGGGATTCCAGCCATCACATCCACAGCGTCGGCTCCACCCACTCCAATACAGATGCTACCCAGGCCACCACCATTGGGTGTGTGGGAGTCTGTACCAATCAGCATCACTCCGGGATAGGCATAGTTCTCCAGGATGATCTATTCAAGGAGAGCAACATTCACAATCACTAACACATTTCCTCTTGGAAATTCAAGATTATGTGGACTGCTAAGATACTGATACTAAAAAGTTAGAAAAGCCATTTATGCCATCATTACATTTCAGTCTACTGTACCTGATGAATGATCCCAGAGCCCGGTTTCCAGAAGCCAACTCCATATTTGGCTCCAGCAGTTGAAAGGAAGTTGTACACTTCCTCGTTCACTTCCTGTGTTAAGAGTAATTAGGGAGGAAGGAGAATGAATGAATATCCTTCATGTGACCATGAAATAATGCAGCACATAATCCTGAATACGATTCAACCTGACCCCTAGACAGAAAGAGAAATGACCGGCATGTGGTCGATCACACAATTTGATCATACAGTCAGATTTTGCACCGTACTGACTGTATCTGCTGTGTGCATGACTACATGAATCACTTCCGACTGAGAATCAAATCCTGCCTAAGCAATGTTAAAATGTTTTTAAACTTGCCACAGTCTGTCTTGCCCTTGACAAAAAATTTAAAAACTTTATATTAAAAAAAAAAAAAAAAAAAAAAAAAAATTCAAATCTTAAATACTTAATTCAAGACGATATGAAATTCTGTCATTCCAAAATATACTGCAATATATAGCATTAAAGTTATCTTAAAATGCAATTGCAGTATATAAACAGTAGTGGAAGATATTTGCTCCTCTTGCCAAACCCTCATAACACACTGAGACAAAAGCCAGAATTGTGTGTGTGGCTGTAAGAACCTGGACCAGCTCCCTTCACTTTAACCTGAAATCACCATTACATGCAACAAATAGTTTTGTCAGTCAACTAAAAGCAGTCTTTTACCATTTGTTTTGTAGTAATAAGCACATCAGACCATCAAGACACTTGAGGAAGTGTCTGATCTGATTACACTGAAATAGAATGGCAGAAGGGAGGCACAAAAACATGCATCCGATTGGGTGAAAATAGTAGCAAAAGTTTTTTTTTTTCCTTCTGGTGTTTGCAATTTGCGATCGACGACTGCAAGTTGACATCTTACTTGCGTTAATCCTTCTTATAATCTGTATTGATGAACGCTGCTTCTGCTGAAATACTTATTGTTAGTGAGCTACTTAATATGAGCCTTCATTTCTTCCCTCTCAATCATCATTTCCTCCTTATTTCCTCTGGTATGAAATGACCTGAATGACCTCATTAACCTCTCTCCGACTACATCAATCTTCCTGTCCTCACCTTAGCCCTCTGCAGGTCCTGAGCCCCTCCAATCTGGGCCTCAATCAGGTGATCACAGTGGATGGTGGAGGGTACAGCCACCTTGGGCAGACCACTGCTGATGAACTGAAGCATTGCCATCTGAGCTGTAGCATCCTGCATAGCCACGCGGTCTGGACGCAGGCGCAGATAGGTGCGGCCGCGGTCGATCTCCTGCCCAACTGGATCATCCAGGTGACCGTACACAATCTTCTCAGACAGGGTGAGAGGCCTCTTGAGTCTGGTGGACGGGATTGGTGGAAAGATGTGGTAAATATGGTGTTGTGTTGGATACTGAGAGTAAGATATAAAATGTTTTCCCCTTGATACAAGAATGATATAAATGATTCAGTTTAACATCGATCTGACCCTGTGAGATCATCAGTTTGGCCCCAATAAATCTAACATCTATACAAATATTATTTGTATTATGCAATTATGGCTTATTGGGACAGAAAACATTTGGGGGATAATATTTCATCTTATATGACATCATATAACAGCCAGAGAAAAGGCTTTTCCTATTCCTGGATTACAGCCGTTGGTCAGATCAGTAAGAGGGCACCAGGTCATCCAAAGTTAGCTCCATGGCCCCTGCTGGCTCAGACACTTCAACACTGTAAATGTCACAAGATTTACTGTGTAGCTGTAATAAAGAGCAGCCAGTTCTCATGAGCCAAACTGTGTTCAACAGGGACTCTGTGTGTAAGTGCGTCTCTGAAAAGGGCAACAGCTGACCTCTTGCGTACAATGTTGATGTTCTCGTGCATCTTCTCATAGTTGATGCTGGAGCCAGGCTCAAAGCGGCTCATGGCCACTTTGGCCTTGGCGCTGAAGGCTGCGGTAACATGAATGCGCCTTGCCCCGGTTCCAAGGGCCAGCTAGACCAGGGGAAACAAAAGACAATTTAGAGAACTAACACCATAAAAAAAAGCTTTATTGTACAGTTTAGTACCAGCACATTATGTTTTGAGTTATATAATAACTATTTACAGTGGAGGAATAGGGAGTCAAATAATTGTGCAAGAATGGGATTACTGGTGAGGATAGTTAAAATATAATCTTGTGCTGGATAATGGCACCAGTAAAAAATATGGCCTACAGAAAGACAGAAGAAGAAATGTGGTCCTAAAAGGCTAATTTAGTCAGGTTGGTTTGACATAGACACTGGCATTAGATCAGAGAGAAAACATCACACTAGCGATGTCCCTTCCCACTCTACAAGATCAGTAAAACAGCCTCCATTTTGGCAACCATTTTCAGATTTTTTTTCCCTGTGAGAACTGGACTTGAATACATCAGGATTTTGTTCATGTTTGTAATGAAAACATGACGTCAAACCACTGTTCAAACCTGTCTAAAACAATTTCAGACTGATGCTAATCTCCCTGTAGACACTAGAAACCACCATTTTTCATCAACTTTAATGTAATGAAAGTGTGCTATGTGCAGCTTTATTATGCAGTAAAATACATACTATATTGCATCAATATTCTGGCAGAAAGTCAATTTTAGAAGTTTAATCAGGACACTGCTGTAAGTTTTTAATTGTTTTATTATTTGACGTCTTTTGCCACTGTCTGCAAAGCCTTACATTTAAGCATTATAGGACTGGAATTAAAGTGATCCTATTGGATACATGGGGGAAATCTTTAAACCAGTTTTGTTCACTTGCTTCATTTCTCTCCTGCAGTGTTGATGTTCAGTGGAAAGTCACTGTGCTGAGAGAAAACTGGGTGAAAGTTTATTCGGCTCATATTGCAGGGGTTAGCCTCACCCGCTGGACTGAGCCTGATTGTCTGATACACAGACTGCATTGAACAATCTCCTTCATTGTTAACCATGTATGAGCACTAGAGGTAAACACATACTGTCTGTGAAATCAGTGTAGGGAACAAGACACCTTTACGTCTGTACTTGTCACTGCAAATCCATTTGTTTGATCCAGATACTATGAAATATGCAATTAATGACATGTGCTTTGTGTAAAAATGTTTAAATGCGATGTTAAAGATAAACCGCTGTGATAAAATGATTGTCAGGAAATCACATGTAATGATGTGTGTACACATGTCCAGGCAAAGAAAACCAGGAGAGAGCTCCAAAAAAGACCAGCGTAAACAAACCAGCAGCAGTGGAAATTTTTCTTGTAAGTTGTGTTTTCAGAGCTCCTGGCTGATTTTTCTTTGGCAGCACTGATCAGTGATCAAACAGCCTAAACAGTTAGATCTTTTTCAGCAACTTCATCTGAAAAACAGGAGTTTAAGGTACGTTCATCACCTTTGCACATAAAGATTAGGTTTGTTTTGGTTTACACCTAAATGAGGAAAATCTCATTTAATCTCCATCCAGTGATTCAAACAGTACTCAGGTGTGTGAACGAGGACACGGTGACACACTGGCAAACTACTGGGCAGCACGTTCAGTGTTTGGACCAGGAACAACTAACAGATGCAGGTGGTCAGGGAAAATCCTGCCTGAGAACATAGTGTGTACATAATCTCAACACCACACAATGAAAGCTATCTAACTCATACTGAGACAAATAATAAAACTCAACATTTATGCAAAAGGTGAGACAAAATATAGGCTAACTTGAATTGTAGTAGAGGCTTTGGCCTCTACTACAATTCTTGCTTGGTAACTGGTTCTCTTCAGATGGAAAAACACTGACATTATCTCATAATGGTTAGCTAGAGGAGGAAGTAGTACATCTCATACTCTGACAACTCAAGCACACTCCTCAAGACTTAACCATAAAATTTTATTGTATCTGGCAATCATTTTTAACTCATTTCAAACCTCCATTAGTATATGTAATATTTAATAAAACTTCTACATTCTTCACCCTGTAATTTCCCCCTTTATATCAGATTATCTTTATTTATGGCAAAGCATGTGAGGTAAACATTGATGCGAAAATACTTATTTGTTGATTTCTTTTCTGAAATTTTAATAAAAATATTTTTATAATAATTTGATGAAGCACCAACAAAAATTAACAAAAATCTCCGCCAACAGACAACAAAACAAAACACATTTAAATCACTGTTTAAATCACAGTTTTCTGCTGCCTTGAGCTCAGTAGAAACACTGAGTAATGAAAGTAGGTCTGTTATGTGAGGGAATTAATGCTGTATTAACTCTGGCGGCCAATGCGACACACTTGTGTTCAGCTCCTTTTGTAAACTGTTTTTTACTTAATGTCGTGAGCTATTTAAATGAACAAATACAACCCAAACATCAACATAAACAAGCTGCTTTAAATAAATCTCATCCGTCGTTAAGTACGCGTTAAGATAACTCCGTAACCTTGTGATCACCTTGCAAACATTAGGAAATTTAGGGCCGTTTGTAGCCCTGGTTCAGCTGATGTTGACAGAAACGAACACAATATCAACAATAACATGGGTTAATATTTGTTCATGTCAGGTCAGACACGGTTTATAACGGTTACATGCGTCACTGCTAGGAGTCAAACGGGGACACTGTGACCTGACCGGCGGCGGCCCGATGCTCACTCTTTCTTTACGGTCGACCGTGAGCGACGGCGACCGTAATACACCACACAACATCTCTGTTATCACACACGTCCTCGACAGCAACATAGTTTAAAAAGCTCTGTGAAAGTTATATAACGTTTTCTTACCCGCAGCCTAGTGACAGTCAAACAGTAAGACGCCATTTTGTTCACTGACAAAGATGAGTGTCGCGCCGCTTTGACGTCACCTGCTTTATAGGAGCCCGTTATTTAACATTTTATTGTTTTATTGAAAGAGAAATGTTCTAACAAACATATTAGGAACACACTCTCCAATCATCTAGATGTTTCTGGTCTTCTCTATTTAATGATACACAGTGAGAGAAAGCACTGGAAAATGTGTGATAAATACAAGTTCAAGTTTAATAACAAGTTTAAGGAAGTGCCCTTTAAGATATTGCTATAATTTATCCTGTAAAATTTGTGTTAGGATATTGATTATAAGTGTGACTATGGGCTTTATGGACTATAAAAGGGGAGTATTTCCCATCTGTTTCCTATATAGGCTACTTAACAAATATGTGTTGTCTTTTTATTGCAACATTTGCATCTTTACATAGAGAATTAAATAGAGTAGGTGACAGACATTAACATCAACAAATGTAAAAACCACTCCTTTTTTCTTTGGAATTCTCTACCACATGAACTCAGGTCTGTTACAATAGTGTCTTCCTTTAAAAGCAGACTAAAAACATATCTTTTTCCCAAGCTTTTAGTTAGGTTAATGGGTAGAAGCTTCTTTTTAGAAACAGTATTATTATTGTTATTTCTTTTACCAATGATCATAATAATACCTTCTTACTCTACTCTCTTATTGTAATACCTTCTCACCTTCTAATTATATATGCTGTCTTATATGTTTTATATATTAAATGTTGTGTAATGTTATATATTTTTGTCATGTATAATCTTTACTTATTATTAAGCACATTGATTTATGCCTGGCATATGAAATGTGCTACATAAATAAATTTGATTTGACTTTTTTTTTTTACAGGCTTACTTTATATTATTATCACCTGATATATCATTAGCTAATTGCTACTTTTGAGGATATTCTCTACCTGAAATATATTGTATAATACTCAAAAATACCCTGTCCTAGAAAAATATATAACAAATTAGTCCAAACTCTGGTGTCAATAGTTCACAATGATATGCCAGCAATGAATGCTGCTTCTGAAGCAAGACTCTTCACATGAAAAGGATTAGTTAAGTTTTAGTAAAATTTTACACATGTATGAGATCAATGGTCAAATAGTCAAGCGACGAAGTAAAAATGCTCATTTGAGACAGATATTTTATCTTTTAGTTTATATTCTAAAAATGAGATGAGTAAAAAGATATAATAACATTACAAACAATTGTAAAAATCTTGTTTTTTATGATCATCCTAAATATCAATTCCAAACCTATTCTGATATGTTTTGATGTGTAAAATAGATCTAAACTTCAGGTTTGGTGAATTGGTCTTATTCATAAGATTGGTGCATCCTACAGCAAAAAAAAAAAATTGTGATTGCATAATAAAGCCTGCTCAAACAAAAATGACTTAAAGCATCTACAGTATGTCTAATTATTTAATCTTCCCATCACCACGTATCAAAAGGACATTGATGTCAACTGCTCATTTTGTCAACTGGTTCCAGAAGATTTATGTAATTTATTTTGGTTTTGTCCTCACTCTTGTATTTTTGGCAAGATGTCTGTACATTTATTTCTCAATATATTGATTCTGAATTTTCCCTTTCCTATGAAAATGTATTGTTTGGACTTCTACCAAAGCAAATCAATACTATGTCATCAATTTGATTTTTTTAACTTGCAAAATTACATATTGATAAATCTATGTTTTCCAACTATAAACCATTTTTTTTAATTTTTGAAAATAAAAACAAACAATACATCACATCAATCCTGTATTTTAAAAATAGGAACGCTATTAAAACCATAAATTTATGTACCTTGTATGACATTTTTGTGAGCTGATTTATGATTTCTGTCAGCGTTCAGATCCCCTGGCATTATCTGCTTAGCCTATGTATATGATATCTGTTTACCATGCTGTTTGCTGATAATTAAATAAAATAAATTAAAACCATATTATTAAATTATAAGAACGCCATTTCCCACAAGCCCTTGGTAAAAGCCAGGTTGCTTTAGCTGCTGAATGGCCGCTGCAGCCCAATAATCTGTGGTTCCTGCCGTCTCAGCCAATAGAGACTCTGTTGCTATCACCGCTTATATTTTTAGCAAATTGTTCAGCACTGAAGGAAACTACAAATATCCATCCGCCAAATAAGCTAGAGCCTGCTAGGTGAATTTGGATATTATATGAGGAGAAAAAACGTACATATTTTCAATGTATTTGTCGTCGCTGCTTTTTGAAAATTATATGAATCGACACTGTGTCCAGAAATTGAGGAGCGACGGGTTTATTTTTGTTTATGTTTTTAAATCGGTCTGTGGGTTAATGCACAGGATTAAAGGACAAATACAGTCCACATGTATGGTTTTAATGATTTGCTGACAGAAGGAGAAAAAACAGAGATGATTTTAAAAGATAACAATAAAGCAGCAGCTACCATCATACGAGAAAAGTAGTCCCTGCCGTCACGGGGGTGTGGGCGAGTCACAGTGTATAAATACGCCGGGTTGTCAAACAGTAAAGTTTCTCTGGAGCCTCCATGCAAAGTGTCAGCTGAAGACAAACTGGGAACCCCGTCAGCCATCTGAGAATAAAGGACAGCGTTTCAAAAAAAAAAAAAAAAAAAAAAAAAAAAAGCAAAATCAACAATACTGAGGTGAAAAATATCTACTGGTCAGCTTCTCAACACCGACGACTTGACACATCCGAAACAACAAAAGGGAATTAAAATAGAAACGCAGGAGTAGAAGTCAAGCTAGGACATCATCATCATCAGTAACGACAGGTAAGTAATTAACTGTCATCGCTTACAATGTGCTTTAACAGCATCACACGCTGATCATTGCCAACAGCAGGTTGCCTGTGTTTTGATGGACATCCATCAAAACAGCGCTGACTGAAAATGAATGACTGCACTGCTTCAGCCATTGAAGAAAGACTCGGCTTTTTTTTTGTTTTTGTCTTCCTCTCGTTTATATTAGCAAAGTGAGCCTGTGCAGCTGTCATGTTTATTGTTGAGGTTGTTTATGCTGAGAAGGGACTCTCATCTTCACTCGTCAGAGCTCGTAGGCTGTTCACCACTTAATTAGCTTCATAATTTAATTTACAGCGACAATTTGGCAAGGAGGGATTCTCCAGTTGCATGTCAGCTAAAGCAGTGTCCTTTCTGCTCCACTGCCTTCTGACTGACATATGGCAGTAATCCCCAGGTAGACCCTGCTGCCTTATTATCTGAGCTTCTCATCACCTATGCAAAGCAAAAACCTGGAGGATATTTCTCCAATCTCACACTCTTGCTTGCATATTTGCTTCCCATCATTTGGCAGGTAGATATTCTCACTTAAAGGGGTCTATAAATAACAAACAGTTTAAAGTTCTGTTGGGAGAAAACTGAAATGAGGTGCAATCAACGAGACAAAAGGAAAACTCACAATAATATTCATGCTCTATTATTCTACTGAGGTTTTATGTGTGTGTGGCAACCACTCAGTTCATGCAGGCCTGTATATGTTACTCTTACCTTCAATTATAATATGTAAAAATGGGCTTTTTCTCTCATATGTACGACTTTGCATGTGCGTCTAATGCTTGAGAGAGAAAAACCTGACATGCAGTGTATGCTGTGTGGCAC
Organism: Euthynnus affinis; assembly: GCA_029490765.1. Classification (NCBI taxonomy): domain Eukaryota; kingdom Metazoa; phylum Chordata; class Actinopteri; order Scombriformes; family Scombridae; genus Euthynnus; species Euthynnus affinis. Next base: position 20,653,244 of record CM055856.1, on the reverse strand, counting down.
ATTTGCAGCACTGATAATGAGACCATGTAAACAAAAATAGCTCTATAGATACTGCACTTGCAACAATAGGCCTGCAGAAACGGATCCTTCAAGCTGTGAAGCAAATCTGCAGGTGAGGAATACAAATAAGAACACAATGGAAGAGAGGGGGGGGGGGGTCTGAACCTGAAAGATTAGGATGTTTTTATTTAAAAAAAAAAAAAAAAAAAAAAAAAAACGCAAGCCGTGTTTATGATTTTAAAGCGTTTATTGTGCTCCTGAAAGAACAAGCCTGCACATTTTTTAAGTGAGCTATTCCTCTAATGTCATTGGATGACATTGGATCTTGGGTATGTTGCTGTTGCCTTTTGATAATGAGAGGTACAAAACGCAGTGGATGCTGTAGGTAGCTTAGCTGTGTCTGCACTCAAGGTTTTTTAGTAATGATGGCTGTTGCAGGTCATGGACCGGCGGATCCTCCTGAGCTCAGAGATCCTTTTTATTCAATCACTTTAACTCATCTTTTAGCTCAGGTGGTGGAGAGGAATTTGCTTCACAGATGATGCAAAATGGGGCCCTATTTATAGCCCACTCTGGCCAACCCCCGTCTTATCCTTCAATGTCACCTTTTTTCATGTGAGAGGAAAATGTAAATCCCGTCTTGAGCTGTCACTCCCGAATCCCTGCAGGCTGCGCAGCTTTATCTGTAATAACATTAGAATTGTCTTTAATCGGAGGCGTCTTTCTAATCTTAGCAGCCGAATCCCCATCTGGCAGGGAAGTGAATGTGAGTGAATTGTTTGTGTGTGTGTGTGTGTGTGTGTGTGTGTGTGTGTGTGTGTGTGTGTGTGTGTGTGTGTGTGTGTGTGTGTGTGCGTGCAAGGGGGGAGGGGGGTGATCGTGTGCACTGCATGGTGGGAAATGGTGTTCTGTGGACTCGACCAACTGTCCTGCCATTTTATAATTCTTCCTTAGTGAATCTGATGCTGTTGTTTTGTTTTTTCTTTTTGCTTAATAATCTTTCGTTCAGTTGGACTCTGCGAGGTAGTGAATGGACCCGGAGTGACTGTGCTAAAGCATTAAGCAGGAGGCGCTCCATGCGATCAGATTCAGATTATAAAGGATTTATGAAGCCCACAACACGGCATCTGTTACATCCATCAGTACATCCTGCACTTGATTAAAAAAAAAAAACAAATAAATATAAAATAGTAAATTTTGTAATTGCTCTGTGTTTTTAATTTGATTCTTAAAGGCATTATACTGGGCTTTTGAAACCACCTCCACAAGCTGTTTAATCTATTTTTTTATGGCTTTGAAATCATTCCACAATAAATTAGACTGTCGAGTTTCTTTCTTGAATCAATGTTACACTTCAGAGGCCAGTATAGAAATGTCTCAATCTATATTGTATCAAGCAGTGACACTCCCACTGGTCTCATACCTGCAGATGTATGTATTTCTTGCTTTATTAGGGTCGTGACCTGTATGGAGACTGGAGTGTGCCACTAGAATGATCATATGTATTAATTAAGCTGATACATTTACTAACCTTTTCCACTTGGATCTCACCCATTGTTGTTTTTTTTTTTTGTTTTTTTTTTGGGGGGGGGGGGTTAATTGTGACTTAATTTGCATTTCTTTATTGTGATGCAGTTTGTTATATTTGTTGGTTTTACAATTTTTGGAGAAAAAGAACAAATTGTTTAAAGAACTCAATAATATGCAAATTCCAGTATCAGTTTTCTTTAACCACAGTAACATAGACAAAAAAAAACAAAACAATGTAAGTACTTGTTCAAATGTATACAATAATTAATTATAATTAATCCCTGAAAAAGTCTATTTATTTTGGTGGCACACTCCAGCCTCCGTACAAATTAGGCTTTTTTTTTTCCCCCCATAAAATGTTACTAAGATTAACTCTACAGCTGCATAACTCTTTACTCTTCTCTTTTGATTCATCTCCCTTCATCTCTTCTCAAATCTTCCTCTGGTTCTTACAAGGTAAAATGACTGCTCTCTTTTGTTTTCTTCTTCACAGGACCTGAAAACATTGTTCAACATCTGTGACGACGACAACAAACGGCCTGCAACCTGCTGCCCCTGCCTTCAAGGTGCCTTTACCATGGTGACAATAAAAAAATCATACACTTTACAGTAAGCCAGAGGAAAAAACCCCTTGTTGCAGTTGCGTTGCCTCAGTTTCAGCACCATCATCTCAAACATTTTGCTCCCAACACGGCGCTAACCTGGTGCAGCCATGCATCTGGAAGTGAAGGTCGCCCTCAACTTCATTGTGTCCTACCTGTACAACAAGCTGCCTCGGCGTCGAGCTGACCTGTTTGGGGAGGAGCTGGAGAGGATACTGGTGTCTCGTTTTGAGGGTCACTGGTATCCTGAAGCCCCTCTCCGGGGTTCTGCCTTCCGCTGCATTCACCTTGGAGCGCCAAGAGACCCCGTGGTGGAGTTGGCCGCCAAGAGAAGCGGACTAGACACGGAGGAGGTGCGTGCAAATGTCCCAGCAGAGCTCAGTGTGTGGATCGACCCCTATGAGGTATCCTACCAGATTGGAGAGAAGGGGGCGGTGAAGGTGCTCTACCTGGAGGATCCTCCAGGCCTTGGGTGTGATGGTGAGAGGGTGGAGGGGGTGATGAGAGATGTTAAAGGAGACCCAGAGGCGGAGGAGGCGAAGAGTCTAGGTTTCAATCCAGACGCTCAGGTGTTCGTGCCAATTGGAAGCCAGGCATCTCCTGCCCTCATGCCGTCGCTCTCTAGCTCTCCGACACCTCTTTCTGCCCCGTCCTGCCCCGGGCTCTTCAGCTACCCCAGCTCCAGCACACCCACCGACCCTGCTGCCCATTCATCCAACACCTCCACCCCTTCTCCTCCCAGCGGAGGGCTGCCCTACCTCTCCACTCAGCAGCCGCCCTCCGCTATCCCCGCCGCCCGTCCCCAACCCATCACCTTCACCACAGCCAGCTTCGCCGCCACTAAATTTGGCTCGACCAAGATGAAGAAGTGCAGCGGGGCCGGGTCGGCAGGTAGCTCCAGCGTCGCAGTCGGCGTACCGCCCACCCAGAGGATGCTCACCCGCTCTCCTACCACCATCTCGGCTCCTGAGCTGCTCAAGCACAAGCCGCTGTCTCTCTCCTTGCACTCCCTCGGAGGCCCCATCCCCAGCCAGCTCTCCCCCAACGCCAAAGAGTTTGTCTACCCAGGTTCCCCCGGCCCCCTTTACTTCGACGCTGACACCCAGCCCATGCAACCTCACGCCAGCCCTTTCCAACCCCCCCACAATGTCAACACCCATCCGTCCTTTGACCCCTTCTCCAGCCCTCCTCCAGCACAGAGTGTGGGCATCATTGGCAGCAGCGGAGGAATCTCTTACATGGAGAAGCCGCCGTTTGTCGAGGGTTTAGGAAGCTACAACCTGCAATATCCCAGCCAGTCCTTCCAGCCTGTTGTGCTGGCCAACTAAGCCTTCATTTGTTATGATAATAAGAATCGTTGTAGGAGGAGTTGAGTATAGGACAGTGATGCTCCAGATATTTTCAGTTTTTCTAACAAATTGTTCTAATACTAATACAAGCTAAGAATTAGTTTTACTACAAAGATTTAAAATACCACGTCCACTGAATATTTCATGTGACTTGTTTTGTTCCTTCATAACCCTCAACCCCACCCTGCACTTTTTGTCCACTGCTGTTACTCGTCACGTTCTGTGTTGGCTTTGATGACAGGAGTGGGTTGGGGTTAAGTTCCTTTTCTACCTGGAGTCGTTGCCAATCTCTTCTGTTTATTACTTTGCATTGAATGTTAATGCGAGAGACTTCTTTTTGTTTTGTTTTGGTTTTTTTTTTTGGACTTGTAGTCTCATGGACTCGGCTCTAGTATAGCTCCATTTTGCACTGCACTGTCATGCTGTGAAAAAGGACCTCGCCAAGTCCTGCAGGGAACGACGGCTGTGGAAAGCTCAGCACTTTGCTCTGCAATCTGCTCTGCCCTACTTGCCACAAATACAGAGAGGGGGGCTCTGCTGTCTCTGTGTGTGTAGTCCTGTTCTGTTTTTGTTGTGGCTCAGCGTGAGCCGGAGACTCATTGTTTGTACGGTGGGCCCGTTACCCTTGAAACGCACTCGTGCGCAGACACAATTTGACTCTGTTGTTGTCACCGGGTGGATATTAAAGGCAGTTTATCGTCAGCTGGAATGTGTACATGACGTGGGTTTAAATGAAGTGAGCGCAGAGGAGGGAGCAGTGAGAGGGAGCAGAAAGAGGGAGCGTCGGGGTGTTGAGGGAGCGATGTAGTGGAATGTATTGTACCTGTCAGGGGAAACTGCAGCTGGGAAGGTCAGGGAAACCTTGGTGAATGTGGGAGGCGAATTAATCTTTGCATTTTAAGACAATAACCATTTGCTGATACCTCAGTTATATACGCACACACACACACACACACACAGATGCAAGTTATGGCGTCATAAATCTATACAAATAGGCAGCACATCCACAGAAATATCTGCACACACAATTCTAGTCAGCAGTGTGTGAAGGTGAACAGGCGGAGAAGGGGGTGAGGGGGAGGGGATGCAGCAGTTAAGCAGTAGGGATTGTGATAAATGGCTTAGCATGACTTTGACTATGAAGGAGTGGTTTTCCTCCGCACAGAGAAGAAAGAGAGAGAGATGGTAGAGAAGGGAAGACAGAAGAAAAACAAGAGAGGGATGCAACTAGAGAGTTGTGTTGCCTCTGGTGTCTGGGGTGTATTCACTTAGAGAGCAACACTTTAAAACCCAGAGCACGTTTCTGGTGAGCTTAAATGGTATTGAAGCCAAAGGCTCCCACTATTCTCTCGCCTCTTGAAATTCTTCAGTGATCTCTGTTCCTCCGGTTGTTACAAAGAGAAAGCAGCAGAACAGTACAGTGCAGCTTGTTCCGTCTCTTTTTCCCAGTTGCAGTGATGTGGACAAAGATGAATGTTCTTTATTGATGTGTGGATTTTGTCGCTTGATCCGAGAGCTTGTCAGATCTCTGCAAGTCTGCTGTTCCTAACATGTAGGTTACTGTAGTCACTACAGGGGAAGGGTAACCCCCACCCTCCCCTCCCACCAACCTCCCCCAGATGTCCGTTCGAGCTGTCCGGCACTTTATTACTGGGCTCCTGTTGCTGTGTGTCGCCCACAGACACAAGAGCTAAACGTTCTCCCATTCCTTTGCCCTTTGCACATTTAATTCAGCCGTCATGAAACGCTTTAGAGATTCAAAGAGGAGCTGGGTTGAAGTGAGGAGATGCTGTCAGTCATGTCCGTTTATGTGAATGTTTTCTAGACTTGTATCCATAAATGTTTTTGTATACAATGACCCAAGGACCCTTGACTTGTGCTCACGCTGGTATTGCGATGTGACAGCTTGTCATATGCATGCAAGTTTTTTTTCTTTTTTTTTTCTTTCTTTTATTATTTTTTTTTATTCTTTTTTTTCCAAGGGGAGGTTCACTTCTCTGTAAATCTCTGTTACAATTTGTGAGGGAAAGATGCATTTACAATTTTTTGTTTGTAATTTATTTCCAATATTTCTATTCTTTTCTTTGTTTTTTGGGGTTTTTTTTGGATTTTTTTTTTTTTTTTGCAAATTGTCACTTACATTTGTATAAGTAAGAAATTACAAGTCCAGGAATATGTATATAGAAAGTTCTTATGTTCAGATTCTTTGTTTAGTTTCTTACATGCTGAAGTTATTTTTTCAGAAAAATAACGTGAATATATGCAAACTGAGACAAAAATAAAGATGTACAGAGTAAAGTATTGAATGTGTATTGTACCTTGTACAGCATTTGTCTAATAAGACGGGTAAATGTATTCACTCTTCAAGTTGGATTTGGAGTTTTTAAGAAGTGAATGTTTACAGTGGGTTTGTGTAGGAAAAGATGGCTAATATCACTTTTTCTGTGCTCCCGTGGCAGTCTGATGACACTACTCCCTGGTCTCATAGGCAGTACATTAAACCAAAAATCTCCACTTTTCAGATTCATTTTTGATTGCAATGTCCATCTTCCCTTTTTTATATGAATTCACTGCATATGATTCTATTTTTTTCTTTTGTCCATTGCTGATTCCTTTCTCCTTTTTTACTTAAAGAAAAACAATTACACATTAACACTACTCACTTGCCTGTATGCTACCACAGTAGCTAAACTCAGATTTATGTGAGCAAAATTTCCCACAAACAATGGAAAAAAAACAAACTCCTGAACACTGTCTCGCTCACTGCTGAAACATTTATTAGCCTGCAACGTTTCAGTCTGTCTGAGCTTCATCAGGTATATCCTCCCTCAACCCACATATTTCATATTTCTCATTAAATTTGACTTAATCTCGCCTTTTTTTTTTTTTCCTTTCTCCCCATCAGCCTGGTCCTTTGGTCTCGATAATATAGCCATATCCCAGACTGTCTTTGCTTACACAGATGCTCACCCTTCTTCAGTGCAATGTAATGCCATAATTTAAATTACCCTGAAGGATTCAAGGGGTTTCTACCTCTCTACGCCCTGAGAAAAAAATCCAGTATTCCTATCTCATCAATAGGAAGTACAGTGTTACAGCAGGTTTGGAAGGATGAAGGAAATGAATGTGCTGTGAATGTGATTCAGATCTGTAGTTTGTCAACCCTGGTTGAGATGGCCTGTGGAAAAATAAACGGAGGAACTTGTCATTTTTATTGTGTGTTTAAAAGTCTTGGAGAGATTTTTAGTCACATGCATGTCCAAAATGTCCAAGTGACTCCTTTTTCCTTTTCTCTCTTTTTTTTTTTCCTCAGCTGTCAGATTATTCAGTGCAAACGAGGTGTGTCGTTCAATTTCTTCTGCATACAAATCTGGCTCTGCAGGTGAGAGGTCTGAGGATGTCAGTGATTACTTTAAAAAGCTGGTTAGCCTCCTTTTGAAGAAGCGGTTTTGTGTTTTTACACTTGAAAAGAAGCAAACAGATCCGTGTTTTAAATATGCCGCAAATCAGCTCTAAACGCAGGCTATTCTACAATCAGGGTTGAGAATTAATGAAGAGAAAAAAAAACAAGAATTTTGTATTCTGATGTCCTTTTGCTTATATCAATGTGTGCGTTTTATTTTGCACTTTGGAATATTTCATTGTCATAAAAGAAGTTTATTTTCTATGTAAAATTTAACATTTAAGAGTAAAATAGATATAATTAAAAGTTCAGATGATGTATAAATATAGTGCTTTCTTTCCTGCCTGTATTTTATTATTTTTCCTATTTTGTATCTGATCTGTACACCCTGTAGATGTATAATGAATCTTTCACTACTGAAATGCAATGACCTGTTTCTGTGCTGCCCCTCGGGAATGGGGAGTTACTACTGCAGTTTCTTATTGTATCAGATTCTTTTTTAAGTTTGTAATAAAAACAGATTGGCAAAAAATAAGCATGGAAAATAAGCTAATTGTGTCGTCCTCATTGTCTATGGGTATGCAGAGCTATGTGACTAAATATGGCGTGACATGAGTCTTCCAGCTTGCACATAGATAAATCCACCTCTTAGTTTCCTATGTGTGTCATACACTTATTAATGTGGAACATACTGTAGATCAAAGATTATGAAAAGTGGATCCCTGCGTTCCTGTGAAAAAGCCTCAAGATTGAAATGCCGGAGCAACGTGTCCTCTTATTGCAGTAAACAAATTCAAGTGACGTTTGATCAATAATTCAAAACAAAGATGAAATTCTCAAATGGTGAGGAGCCAGATTGCTCACCACCCACCTCAACTGGACCCATCCCAGCAGATATTACTTTATATTTCATCATCCAGCGCTCTGTCTGTGCTGTGCTGTGTTTTTAGTGTCAGATGCAGCCATGCTGTAAGGTTGGCTGGCTCATGTGAGGAAAACACACGGGGGCTGTGCTTTCTATAGTAACATGTAGTGGTGTGACATTAACATGCATGGCTGGGCTGCTCCTTGGCTCCCCTCCACGTCTTCATCACCCACTCACTGCATCCCATCTCCCTCCCTCCCTCCCTCCCTCCTTCAGCTCACACGTCTTCGCTCTTGAACTGCATCCCTGTTCTCCTCCATCTCTCTCTGTCCATCCCTTTGCCATCTTGTTCGCCCCACCTCAGCACTTCAGCCCCATCTCCTTCCAACCCCTTCCCCTCTCCTACATCCTATTCTCCTTCACCCCCTGCTCTCTCCCCTGCATCCTTCCTATCACCTTTCCTCTCCTTGTCTTCCCTCCCAATTCCCAGAACCCCTCCCTTGCTTCCTTGCTTTTCCCTTTCTCCTTTCTCCAACCCCTCCCCCCTCTACACACACATACACACAAACACACACCCATCCTGCTGGTCTTTGAGGCTGCTGCTGTTACGCAACGCTGCTCCCTTGTGTGTGGATGTGATCATTACGCAACATCTCCTACTCCTCTGGAATACTGATGAGCAGCAGGACCGAGGCGAGAAAGGGACAGTGAAAAAACAACACAGCGTCTGAGAGAAAAACAAAACCAACATTTTATGTGTGTGTGTTACATGTGCACTTTGGGGGGTGTTCACGTGTGCATCAAAGATGAGGTTAAAGATGAAGAAGACGCCTCCATTTGTTCGCAAACTGTGCTTCTATTGTTTCTTTGTCTCTCAGCAGCAGTGTGCCTCCCATCGGAGCTGCTGCAGCTGGTCGATGACTCAAGCAAGGTCAAACTGAGAGCCCACATGTCATTAAATCTCAATTTATTTCATATGCATGATACAAGATACAGTTAGGACACGGTACTGCAGTTTCATGTATCTTGTACATGGTTAGGACACAGAATACAAAACACCCAACAAAAACATACGTTTATATAAAAACAGAAAAGAAAGCAAAAACATCGAAAAAGACAAATCAAACTTGAGAACTGTTCTCAATAGAGACGTTTAAATATTCTTTTCAGGAGTATTGTAGCTACTTGAAATAGTAAACAAGGACATATCGTCATTGAAGCAAAGCACCTAAAAACCACTGCCAACTGTTTTAAAACCAGAAACTGCAAACAGCTGTTCAAACCTGCAGATGTAGACATGCATATCTGCAACATCTGCAGGTAAAGAAAACAATAGCGCAAATTTCCCACATGTGCCACCTGCAGGCAGACTGGTGCTACTGCAGTTTTTTTTTTTTTCGCATTTTGTGCGTGACATTTGATATTTTACGTTTAATGGATTTTAACATCCAGATGTAGCTGTTAATTGGTAAAATATATCTGACCATAAATATTTCTATAAACAACACTTAAGTGCTAATTTTTTTTGACAATGAACGAATAAAATGCCTGACAAAACTTCGTTAGGTTACTGTGAAACCATAATCTTCAATTTTCGTTTATTTCAGCCAACATATTGTGTAATTACCGTAAAAACAAAGAAAACAATATCGTCTACAGGTGGCTCAGGTGTTTTAAATTGCAATTAATGTCTTTGCCTTTAGGTGGAGACAGAAACGTCTACATCAGCAGGTCTACAAGCTGCAGCTATTGTGTTCCCTAATGCTGTGTAGACCTGGAGAATCTGCAGCCTGCATGTTTGAGTTACAAGCCAGTTCCATGAGGCGCTTCACATAAAAAAAAAAAATTAAAAAAAAGGTTTGCTACATACTGTATGCTGTTCTATAAATCATCTCAATTTGTTTTCTGGTAAAAAGACTCTCTCAGCCAGTACCTTTAATCAGCTATATGCACAACAATTTTTAATTCTGTTAAAAAAGAACTAGACATTTGCATTCATCCACTACATTGATGTATAAACAGCATAATGCAGTGTATGTCAAGTTTGAATGTCAATGCAAAAATGAAATGTCTGTTATACTACACCATCAGAAAACCGAAATAAACACAGAATCTATCAAGAAAACAGAAAAGCACCAACTGATCCAGTGTATCTAGATATAGATCAATCTTTAGTAAGTAGAAAATAATCCACACAGTGATCAAAAGATGCCGTTTTCAGCTGATGTTCGCCCCAAGATCAAGCACTGACTGCACAAGGAGAAGTGGCGCTATTATACGAGTCATCGTGGCACAGATGTTCTGCTTTATCTTGTGACAGAACTGTACAACAGACCATCAATCTACCCATCCAAAAACATGTCTCGTTTTCAGTGATGGTTTACAGACATAAGTACACTTGGTGTAAAATATTCAGGAAGGGAAAGGAAAAAACAAAAAACAAGACATTTTACTGGGTTTCATGCATTAGGATCCTAGACTACATAGGATCTAAACTGGAAGCACAAATGGGCATTTTTCTATTTAGTACGCCATTGCAATTTTACATACAACATCATCACTGAAATGAAACAAGCATTACATAACAGAGTATTATTGCCACATATAGTCTCTTTCCAAGATTACGGCGATTATGAGCACAAGCTGACCGATAACAAAATCTGCATCAGCCAAAGACACTTGAGATATAGAGTCCTATAACAGTCTGTAATGTATTTACTAATTTAGACACAGGCTCAGCTGCTTTGGCAAGAGATAACTCAATTGATCAACTCGGATTCAAGGTTTTGCCAAATGGAACTAAGCTGTGTTGTATGTGCTGTCCGCTTCAACCAACACTGCTTTGTAGCCCTACTAAACTCTTAACCTTTCAAAATAGGAAGTGTTGGATGAGGTAAATAAGAGTCTGTCCTCTCCTTTGCATGTTCAGACACATGTATATACCATATATATATTTATATTTAGAGAGAGAGAAAAGAATCCTGTATAACTATATAAATCTGTTTTTAAAACAAACATCCAAAAGCACAGTTTACCCATTGAAGTCCCTGCTTAGTCATTGGTTTCATTAGAAGTATTGTTCCTCAGAAGGAAATAGAATAATCTGACATATTGTTGTACATCACAATCAACAGATGCATTATTACCATCAGAATAAATACAGCACTCATTGACTATTTGGCAAATATAAGGAATAGCATTGGGTTAATAAACACACAGTCAGGATCCCTGTCTTAGGAAATAAAGACTGTGAGACAATCATTTATTTACAAGATTCAGAAGCAGTCAACCTCGGGCCTGGATAAATCTTTAAAAAATAAAAAAACAATCCAGCCATCACTACACCATGACTCGGCACGCAGTGGCTCTAGCGCCCTCTACTTGCAGTGTGCAGTAAAATAAACATCCCTACATATAAACATACCCCTCCACCTGTGAGGGCCCTGGATATCATCAAACCTAATCCTTCGTCAGTAATCTGCAGGACTAAAACACTACTGCTTGTTCTCCAAATGTTAAAATCTTTTACAGAATACCCCAAATCTGTCTTCTTTAATAAAATCTTGTGTGGGGCTCTGCAAGCTGATCTGAGGTTAGTAGAAAAGGAAACTGAATCACAGTAAGCTTGAAACTGTGGGTCATGCATGTGTTTTTTTTTTTAATAAGCTACTGTGTCTCCCACACTGGTTGTGGTTAATAAGGTAGACACCTGCCACTGCTATAATTTTCACACACCATGTGTGTTTTGTTTTGTTTTTTTTAAAGAAAAAGTGCAAAAATGGATTACACACTGGATTACGCACATCTATGTGGTGCAAGGAGATGGCTATACACACAAATAGTTTTTTGTGCGCACAGAGGCGTGCATGTGAGTTTACAAGAAGGAAGAACTGTGACTGAATCACGCCACTAACAGCCACTCTCCTTCTCTCCTCTGCTGACCTGAGGTCATTGCTTCCCCTCTCCTCAGGCTGAAGTACAACTGCAAATCTGTCTCCTGCTCCTTTACTCATCTGTTCCTCTCCTATTCAGTGATGAGTGAATCATCATCCTTCTTCTGAGCCTCAGCCGGAGTATTTTTAAAAAGGACGTACAGACACAAACATAAGTGCAACACAAGGAAAAGTGAGGGACGGGAAGTGTGCACCGTTCTAAATAGACAACTGACGTTACTCATGCTTTGGTCCACTAAAAAGAAGTGCTGTGCAGTGATTAAAAAAACTGATGTGTGGCGCATTTAAAAGCCTGTGATTCTTTTGTACCAGCCTGCTCTTTTCATATTTCCTGATTTTCTTGAAATCATCTTTAGACAGACCATATTTTTCCATGTGTGTTTGACCATGGGAGTATCGTCCCCCTTTCCTCTCAGAGTGTAGGAGCCAGGCGCTCTCCACGGGTCTTCCTGTGACCACCGCTCCCAGACTGCCTCGCTGCCTGCCAGTGTGCATCCAAGACTCCAGCATCAGTTGGAACTGGAGCTTGACACAGTGACTGGAGGTCAGCAAAGACAACAGTGCAAATTTTGATTCCCTTGGTGTTTGTGTCTGTGTTGAATTCTGCGGGGAAGGAAGTTTTGCTTTTGTCTCATTTGACACTTTTTGGATTTTGTTCTAAAGTTCTTTTACAGCGGCCCGTACTTAGCCTCATATCGGGCCAGGATGTTCTTGCAGCGGCCACAGTCCTTCCGTAGCTCAGCCACTTGCTGCCGCAACGCAGCGTTCTCCCGCTCCAGGAAGGAGGCGCGCACCGTGATCTGGTTCTCCTTCAGCCGCCTTGCATCGCGAGAACGCTTTGCTGCCACATTGTTCTTCTTTCTTCTGGACCAGTATTTGTCATCCTGAGGGAATGAGAGTGAAATGAGAAAGAGATTTTAAAAATTAAAACAAAAAAGGGAGAGATGTGGTTGACCAAGATTAGGAAGGGATTTGAAACAAATGAACATCTGTGTTGTTAAACCATCCCCCCATCTTTTATCTCTAATCCACAAACAACAAACCATCACTCTTTGCAAATGCTCTAATCTTGACTGACCAGAGCACTGAGTTGTACCTTAAATGTCCCCTGAGACACAATGAAACTCTCATACATCACATTAATACCACAATTCAAGTCTGATTTTAACATGTGGCTCCCGAATCCCTCATAAGTCTACAGCTGGGTTGAGATCTGGTGAATCTCATAGCCAACACCATTCAGTAAGCCCTCAGGTCCTGATGGGAGCATTAATTTCATTTGTCACCCGTCTGTATTTCAATCTTCTGGTTACTATGAAATTTATTGTTTCTTCTGTGCCCCGCAGATATGATTACGTCAGCCTACCTTCTGTTCCTCAGGAACAAACACTTTCTTGGCCTTCTTGATCATGGGTTGCGGTTTGAGCTCCTCGTCAGAGAACTTGTGTTTACGTGGGTTGAACAGCTCTCCCCCAGGCACGCTGGACAGGACCAGGTCTGTGGGATCCGGCTGGAAATTAACATCCACCTCGATGGCGTCTGGGTCGATGGGGGAGGGTGTTCTACGCTCGCCGGTATTACGATCTACAGGTTTGGTGAGAGAAAAAGTATCGTTTGATATGAGAGGCCGCTCCCAACAAAACATAACTAACCACAGCGACTGCTCAATGAGTTTAAGAGTTGACACAAGTAGACTTGTTGTTTGTCTTACTGTTTGTTTGAGAACTAATATTAGTTTTAGTGATTTGTGAAGTAAACTGTACAGTAAATGCCAAACGTTTGATGGTTACAGTTAAATAAATATGGGCCCTTTTTTCAATTTTATATTACATTTTTTACTTAGCTATTCTGAATTTTAAGTCGTTATCTTACCTCTGGTGTTTCCTCATTGCAAATTCATGAGTTATGATAGTGTTTCCTCAGGCTTGTAATGTCTAAGAGGTCATTTTTAAACCTTTAGTTACTGTTTAGTTGTATGGGGCTGCATTACATACCAACATAAATGAGTAACTCACCTGTCTTCCCCCACTCGCATTCTGTGAAGACCTGCACCTACTCTGCCTCTGATTGGCCCTCATATTCAGTGATAGTGCTTCAGACCAACAAGGTGCGATGAGGGGTGCAGCACCCCGTGATAATAGACTTATCTGGAGCGCCAGGTTAAACCATCTCACTCCTCATGCCTAAACCTGACCAACCTAACTAACCTAACCAACGAAAGCAACAAGTACTAGCCAATCAGATGCAGAGTAGGACGGATCTTTATGGAATGCAGGTGGGAAGAAAAAAACAAGTCAACTGGGAATGTGATTTCCCCCCCCCCCCCCCCCCCCCCCCCAACTAAAATTAACAGCTGCATGTTTGGTCTTCTATATGCAGGGTCTCGACATGTACCAGATAGCAGAACACAGGTCTGCAAGTCTTCAATGTTCTTCTGAAGAAACATTTTCAGGGATTCAAAGGCGGCTGATTTTCCCCACTGAAGGTCGTGAATTTGATCTTTGCATAAGAGCATTGCATTTTGATTGTGGTTGAGCTTATATATTTTCTCAGTAAGTGAGGAGTAGTAGTAGTAGTAGTAGTAATGGCCATGTGCCACACATATAAAAGCTATGTGTGCTCAAAGGTCAGTGTCTTGGCTGGGAGTCAATATACGCTGCTCTTAGTTCATGTTACAGCAGCATCTACTTAAACTACATAGTACAACTTTACCCATACAACTACTGAAATGAAAGACATGCCTCAGTGTCCAAAATTCAGCTTATAAATACATCATTTAAGAGAATGTGCCTGCAGAAATTGTTTTTCTAAAGTGATTCAGTCTAATAGTAATTGGTGATACAAAAAAAAGAATTTCAAAAACAACAACACTAGTTATCTGAAATCATAAATAAAGAGGAACTGTATGTCAAAAACACATCCACAAAGAATCCCTTCAGCTGCCCAAATGTATTACAAATATAAACCCCATAAATCTAAATTACTCACTTGTTTTCTTCTCCTTTACTTCCACTGCTTCAGCTGCTGCTGCTGCCTCCTCAGGCAAAGATTCCTCTTCCTCCTCTTCTTCCTCTTCCTCCTCCTCCTCCCCCTCCTCCTCTAATTTAGCTGGTTGCAGCGTAGTGACTGTCACCGGTTCCTCTGGTTCTGAGGTGACCGTAGAAGTGGCAGAGGGGGGAGACGCTTGGGCAGAAACCGAGGCTGCAGCCGTGGCAGGAGTAGAAGGAGTAGTAGTAGTAGCGGTAGCAGTAACCTTGGGGATGCATTTGCCTTTTCCTCCCACTGAGGTCAGAGTCTTCTGCAGCTCCTCCTCCTCCAGGCTCACGGGGATCCCGTTCTCTAGGAGGAACTCATCTAGGTCCATGTACTCCAGGTGGAAGGTCTCCCCATCGTAGGGAATAGTCTTCTCCCATATGGCTGGGGTCAGGGAGGCTGATACCCCTCCGCTGCTGCCACCACCTCCTCTGGAACCTCCAACGGCACTGGCTGCCCCAGCCCCGCCTCCCTCCACATCCTCGGACGAGCACAGCTTCTCTTTCTCGATTTCTGCATTAAAAAGACAGGGGGGATTAAAGAAATGGACGCCTGCTGAGTGGAATGTGTATACATGACTACAAGAGTCCTTTCAGAGAGTCTCATGCACACACAGGAAAAGCTTATTAACTGATGGAAAGAGGAAGGGTGGGAAAAGGGGGGGTGGGTGGGTGTTGTTGTGATATCTCACAAAAAAGGGGGTTAACAAAAGAAGGTTACAAGCCAAGAGTCTGTCAATATGTTTGAATTTGAGCGAGGAATACAAGCTATGGAGAGGATTAAAGGAAACCAGAGAATAGACGAGGAACGGTGCAGAAATACTGGAGGGGGGGAACCTGCTTGTTCCACACAAGCTCCCCAAGAACACAAAACACCAACAACCAAACCAGGGAGCAAATAACATCAGACAAATGTGTGCAATGAGAAGCCGAGCAGTGTGTGTATCCTCAAGTGTGTTTACAGTCTGTGTGCGCTGCTGGGAGAGCAGCTCAGAGGAGTTGGAACTTTTTGTTCTTTTTTGTTTCCTCGCAGCCTCGGATGAAGCTGGAGCCGTGCAACATATGGCATGTCCGTCCTAATCTCTCCAGATTAACAGCCGTCATTTCACCCGTTTTTTAATTGACAGTTCGCGATATAAATCTATTAGTTTATGCACATCTGGGTGAGCAAATGGCTTCAGAGGCTAAACTCGTAGAACAGAGAAACAAACTCGAAAACTGAACGCGAGGTTTCGGTCTTACCGTCGTCTCCTTCCTCCAGGATGTTAGGCGGGGGGATGTCCATAATCTTCTTTAAAACAAAAGGAAATGACTTCTGTGGAGCCTCTGCAGCGACGTTAACGTTACTGCCGGGTTGAAGTCCAACTGCCACCGCGGCTTTGCCAGACATTGTTCCCTGTCAACCTCAGACCGAAACGATGTTCCTGCGGTACCGAGAGCTGCCTCGTCTAACGGGGAACAACAGAAACAAACTGAATCCGATGGTCTCTTATTTTACTTTTGCTGATTTTCTGACCTGTTTGTCTCTATTAACGCTTTTGGATGCAAAAACAACACCACACAGACGCCTTTTGTGTCCTCCGTGTCCACCGAGAGCGCTTGTTAGAAATTCATGAGTCCGGTCCCCGCCCTCTCTGGGTATAGTAGAAGCTGATTGGCTGTCAGCGCTGTCCATGTGAATATGTATTTCAGCAGCTGCGTGTGCGCCTTTGTTTGTCTGTGTGGTAGCTCCACGACGGCTCATTGGCCGCTTACTGTCCACATGGAGACTCACTGTGTGCATGGAGAACCCTGTGCAGTCCATACGTAGGGAACGTGCACCGCAATAAGAACATACTGTCTCGTGCAGCCAGAATATTGATATATTTCAAGTTGGAAAAGTGTCACTACTCGTGCATTCATATTGCAGGAGAGACATGCAGAGAGCGTCCAGGTGAGGCACATTAAAATTGCACAATTGAAAGTCTGCACCTGCACGACCTCTCGTGCACGCCCCCCTCCCGCAAAAGAAATAAATAAATAAATAAATAAATACAGCGCTCCTGCAAGGAGTTTCTGTTTCCTTGCAACCTACCCAGCCTCCATACGAAGTCACTCGTGGACAAACACGTGCCCCCCGCCCGCACGTGAATGTACAATCTGTCAAGGGGTGTGGATTCAGCACGTGCGGACCAATGCGAGCTAGAGCAGACCACGCGCTATTCCTTCCAACAGCTGGCAGGTACAGGTACTTCACCAGATAGCTATTATGTTATAATTTAGATGTTTACATGGAAGTCTAATATCCTGACCACATGTTGGTTTACATTAATTGTAGATTATCAGTGTTAGTCTAAAATTTTAATTTGTGGATGTGAACATATAACGCACGTAGTCCTACGAACACATTATTTCACACGTCCTGTCAAAATCTTCCGCATCAAACGCCCACAACAACAGGAACATCTCACGTTTTCCGTGCACGCGCTAAAACGCGACCGTGAATCCCTCCTGCATCCATACAGTGAGCGCGCGACTGTCTCGCTCTGTTCAGCAAGATATTTCTGTATATGTACACAATGTTCAAACCGCACATCACCCCGCCTCAACACCAAATGTGTGTTTTTTTCACAAGTTCGCCACAACGACCACACGGTGTCAGTTTGACATGGTGCAATGGTGTTACACCCGAGCTTTTTTTTTGTTTTAGCAAGTGGATGGGTGTGATTGTATTCAACCTGGGTACATGCTGTGTACCAGTTAAGACCACCATATAAACCAAACACCCTGTTACCTGTACAGGGTCTTGGCAGTAACCACAGTTTTAGATATACTGTGTGTGTGTGTGTGTACTAATTTAACTGTCCAATTATATTTTCTGTAAATTGTGTCTGCCTACTTTACAGTCCATTATTATTATTTATGTTATTTCAAGGCTTTTTCTACATTGTACAGTATGCAGTACTGACAGAGAACACTAAATCCCTTTTACTTATTTAAAAAAAGGTCAAATTTTAAGATATAACATTTCTCTGACTTCAGCTGTGTCCCAACTCCATACTACTTACTAACACAGTATACAGTTCTCCACACCAGTTGTCATTAGGGATGTACCGATATTGGATATTGGTCCAATACTGAGTCAAATAGCTGGATCAGGTATTGGTGACAATGGCCATTCTGGTATCAGATACCATTATTTTAATAAATAACAATTTAGTAAATTTATATCTATGTATTTGTTTGTTACATCATGTTTTACAAAGTTAGGAAAGTGAAGTTTAATCCAAGCGTGATGTTGCCTTATACATAAAAGAACAATCCCAGTCTCGTCCAAACAGTGAGAGTTACAGCTTATCAATTAAACACTGGTATGAGCCGATACCCAAAACCCAGGTATCAGTATCAGGACTGAAAAAGTCAGAGCAGTGCATCCCTATTTGTCATAGTATACTGGTTTTGCAGTTAGTGCACAAGAAATCAATGTACTTAACTGTTTTTTACTGAGAGTTTACCTCCACAAACAGAAAGCCAGACACTTTTCTAATGATGTAATGCTTTTTCTTTTCCAAGATTTTCTTTGGGCTGTCTAAATGCTATCTGTAAATTGTTTTAATGTTTTGAGTTGCATTGTAGGAGAATAGTGTACAATAGTACACTAAAAATCTATAATTTATTGACTGGCATCACAACATTTCTTAAATTATGTGTGGTACCTCACTTGTACTGATGCATGCTGAAAAAACAGTTCAAAGTATGCAAAGCTGTGGTCATAGTTGCTGGTTAAATATCCTGCAGAGCTTATTGATAAAACCAACAGGGCGGGTATTGTGCTGGTGTTTGCTGTGTGTACACACAGAACATGCAAACATCTGCTCGCTCTGCCAATAAGCATTTCTCAGTGCCCTCTACTGTCCGTTCACATTACTGGAAATGTATTTTCTCATGAAGCAGCACAGATAATAGCTGGCCTCATGGTCCAACTTCTGTTTCAGGACAAATGAGAATAAGAAGGGTTTGTTTGTATACTGCTTTCAGATTCAGACTATCTAAGCAAAACACAAGAACTATAACAGCAGATTTATTTGAGCGTCCTGTCCACAGCAGGAGAGGCTTTGCTGTTAAATGATTTTTTACAAAACACCACACTGTGCATGTGAAGCATGGTGAGGAAATGCACTAATAAGGGTTCAAAGCTTCCCTGTGAGACACTGTAAGACATAACTACAGGGAGAAAAATATTGCAATGATTAATCTTCTGGTGCTGGCTGCGGCAAAAAATTAATTGTCTTTACTTCATGTCTTAATTTCAAAATAAAAAATAATGATGCATTATAGCATGCAGTTATTAACAAATCTGCCCTGATAATGCTAAAGCGTAAAGACAAGCTGAACACAAGAAAAGGGTGAGAAAGAAATAACAGGGTGTCACCAAGAGACTGATGATAACAACATGTAATCATTATTGATCGCAAATAAAGGAAAGGGCAGACAGCAAGGTGGCTCATCAGTGTCACGTCACATTATTGGCACAATAAACAAGACAATAAAACTGTAGATCCAGTGATGCATGTAAATGTGTCTAAATCACTGATAATAAAAACATGTACAAAGGGCGATTATAAGTTGGTAGAATGAATTACGTTACTGTGGATGGGACATATAACAGCTACTATCAGTGAAAACGCAACAGAGTGCATAAAAACACTGAATAATAACATCCAAACTATGTGAGCTGAATATTTTCAGGTTATGTCTATTAACAACAGCATACTATAACTTGCTAAAAGTAAGGAAGGAGGCATTCTCCGTGTGGCCGAGTCATTTTAAGATCAAGAACCAAGTGCATAAAAGAAATGTGATGAAATCCTGAGTGAGGATTGTTTCAGTGTTGTTGCATCAGTTGCTGGCTGACATATCGTGAGTGCAAACTGCACAGACAGTCTACTGACATAAAAAAGCTCACTGGATTTTGATCACCTGTACATGTTCTGAGTAGTCAGAGAGGCCAGACATGTTACCATTGAAGAATGACCCTGTATCAGGGACGTCTTCAACATACAATCATCATCACATCACAAAGTAAAGCAATCAATGTGATAATGTATTCACAGATAGCGGCTTGTTTAAACAGTGACTGCTGCGGGAACTGAGAAGTTGTCTGCTAGTATATTGTAGTAATACTTTACACCAATTGTGGAGGAAGAATTGAGATATTTCACTAAAAATAAAAGTAATGACAGTGTGAAATACTCCACTATGAGTGAAAGTCTTGCATTCAAAAGTGTTGACAGCAAAATTGCTCTGAAATTTAGTTTGTCTCAAATTTTATTGTCATACACTTGATAACGATGCAACATAATTACCAGATATGATATTCTTAGACTGAAACTTAACTTTACATAGTAAGTGAAATAAGTGAAGCATTAATATAAGTAAGCAAAAAAGGCATATAAGTAAAGCAATGAGTAAAAGGTAGTAAGTAAAAAGCAGGTATAGTTAGTGACAAAAAAAAAGAAACTAGTAAAGTAGGAGTAAAGTAGCATAAAATGGAAACACTTATATCTCTAAATAGCACTACAGTACCCGAGTATTTACATCCAACCACTGCTTGACACAAGTCTGATACAGTATGAGATAAACTGAACTGCTCTGTTCGAAAGAAAATTAGAAAATATTCTTCTTACCTGTGTCATCAAAGACAGGGAAGGAGACAGGATAGTCAGCCAAGGACTTGAGGAGATCAGGAACGTCGCTCCTATCTCCAAGAAACATTTGGTTGGTTGTTGTCATGATGAACGATACAAGTATCTGCTGATGTCTAAAAGAATGAGTGAGGAACAGTAAAACTGTGAGTGTGCTGCTGACTTCTCTTACTTCTTACTAACTTTGCAGCGGGTCGTATCACGGGGACGCCTGCATGTGTCCAAACAACTTGTATCATAATAAGCGGGGAAGCCACGCCCCCTCACACGCTGCTGATTCGATGACAGTCCAGCAGGAACCTGTCAGTCACACCGCAGAGCCAATCGCAAAGCAGGGCGGATTCTAACGAAAAAAACGACAACAACAACTCTGTACTGGAGAGCACATTTCTCTCCACGCACAGCTGCACGTGCAGACGGGGGAGGCCGAGCTCAGGCTCGAGGACAGGACATCCCGAACTCCCCGCGCCATCTAGTGACTTGTCCGAGTCCTGCACCGAAAAGGTGACGCCATTAAAAACAGAAAGGGATATTTCACGGAAGACATAACCCAGTGAGGAAGGCACACGTGTAAATGATAAAATGAAGACTGCAGGATAACTGTCACACTGTCATGGCTGACACACATCTACTGAGAGACAACGGAGCCATTATTAACGTTATCAATAACAGCTTTGAACAAAATGTCCGCTATGAAAAAGGCCAATTGTCTTTACTTATTGTGCTGGAGGAGGTAAAATATGTAAAAGTACTGCATTTATAGTGTTCTGAGTAAAATGTCAAACGTAGACCTAAATGATAGCTAATTATACTTAAGTTATTAAAGGTGCATAGTGTCTGCATCTAGCATAAAGGACTTAGCAGGCTTGTTGCTGTAGGGGCACCTTCTTCTTCCCACAGAATTTCTTAGTAGTAACACGTCCACATAAACATTTCTGGCATATAACACACAGAGATATACGGACAGGTGACAAATTAAAGGTCTGAATGTTTGACCCCTTCAGTGAGGGGATCTGGTGGCTCTGTTATGCTGTGGGGGGCATTTTGCTTGTTTGCTGGTTTGGGTCCACTTCACCCTTTCTGCAAATCAATAGAAAGTTGTTCTGAGTGATCACCTTTATCCTGTGATGAAACATTTCTATCCTGATGGGAGTGGTCTCTTCCATGATGACAACACCTCAATTCACAGGGGACAAGGGGTCACTGAATGGTTTAATGAGTATGAAAATAACGTGAATCATATGTTATGGCCTTCACAGTCACCAGATCTCAACACAATTGAACACCTATGGGAGATCTTCAACTGACGTGTTGAATTCATCAAAACACCAAATGAGGGGATATCTTTTTGAAGAATGGTGTTCATCCCTCCAGTAGAGTCCAGAGACTTGTAGAATCAATGCCAAGATGCACTAAAGCAGTGCTGGTGGTCCAATAGTGGCCCAATACCTTACTAGGACACTTTATATTGGTTTTTCCTTTGTCACTGTCTGTACTTGTCATTGAAATACCACTGTAATAGATCTTTCTGTACTCTGTTGTGTTTATCTTTTATGCCACCCGTGTTTTTTTGATTGTTCAGAATGTCCTAAATAAAAATACTGAAAGATGAATCAAATCACCCAAAACACATTATGTCTCTGAAAGAGTACAAATCGGATCTGAACATGATCGTTTTTATTTGTTCTGAACTGTGAGAAACTTGAGAAAATCAGGTTGTGGTGAGTATTTAATGGACATTTAAGACTTAAGAGAAAATCCTCTCCGATAGTAAAGCAAACATCTGGAAATATTCCACTTATACTTTCCAATTTATATGATTAAACTGGGATGCCCCATGTTTACAGTAGTTAAGTGGCCTATGCAATGAAAGCACTTGATAATACTCCCTGCTCAATAGGAGACAAACAGAATAGAAAAGAACAAAAAAAAAATGTAACAACATTTTGTACACACATCACATTGATGAGAGCACATAAAGGCTGCATGTAAGGTTATATAAATGAAATACATCTGTATATGATATGAACCCATTATGAATATTATTCGATGAACTGTGTGTGTGTGACTGCTGTGTTTTTCAGAATGGCACCAACATGAGCCTTAGTCTTCACAGCATTAAAGTGTTTTTTTTTTTACTGATCTTGATGTTTTAGCTGAACAGTTCTGAAAAATGTCCATATACTATAATTAGAAGAAATTTAAAATATTTACCAATTTCAAGTAAAGAGTAGTACATGGTATGTTTTGGAAAAGAAATCCAAGTGTTTCATATTTTAAATGATTTTTTGGCAAATTGTACAGAGTGCTGCTTGCTCATGTCACTTGTTGGTTTTGGTTTTAGTTGTGAAAACTCTAAATGCAGTGAAATGGTTGTTTGAAAGTCACAAAAAATGGCTCACAAAGTTCATTTTTCATAAAGAAAAAAAAAATCTTCTTAGTCTTGAAGTAGAAAGTTGTACTTCCCAAAGTCAAACTCGTCAGGCATAATGAGCATGTCTTCCCGAGCTTTGGCCAGCTTCTGTCGCAGGAAGTCCCGTCTCTCAATCCACTCCTGCAGCTCCTCAGGACTGTGGGCGTAGTCGCAGCTCACACCGTCAGGACAGGCGTCATCTAACCTGTCAATCATGAACATGCAAAATGTGGCTTTTCCTCAGTTTCATCGGTTTTTAACTCCGAATAAAGTGTTCATGCTTTGTTTTGACAGTGTCGTAACCTCCATATGGACAAGATTAGCCTTAAGATAGAAGTCCAGCAACTTTAATGTCAAAATTCAATATTAAGCAGTATAGTAGATTTAAAATTCATACAATACAAAAAGGCTAAGAAAGCTTTTCAAATGTTTGTCATGACTTTCTCATTTTTTCCCTTCACAGACACTCACAATCCAACATTCATCTGGGCCTCCAACACGTTACAACCTGAGCCAATCTGACTTGTATTTCCCCCTCACTCTACTTCCAGTATTAATTCCCTGAACTATTACACGTGTTTCATTTAGACTCAGTTGTTGGTGGGGTTCAAGTACTGTTATGCTTTTTATTGTTTGATTCATTTAGGTACATGGTTCAAACATAATATTATTTTGTTTATTTTTGTGAGCAGCTAAACTTAGTAGCTACAATATTGTGCAAAAGTTTTAGGCTCTCTATCCTTGATGCAAAACCATCAAGGAGGTGTCTGATTTATTCTGCAGCATGACAACAACCCCAAACACACGGCCAGAGTCATTAAGAACTATCTTTATCAACAAGAAAGAACAAGGAGTCCTGCAACAGATGGTTTGGCCCCTACAGAGCCCTGATCTCAACATTCAACAAGAGTCAGTCTGTGATTACATGAAGAGACAGAAGCAGCTGTGACACATAAATCCACAGAAGAAACTGTGGCGACTTCTCTATGATGCAGGAACAACCAAAATATTGTGCAGGTGTACCGAAGAGAGCTGCTGCTGTTTTAAAGGCAAAGTTGCTCACACCAAATATTGATTTCATTAAGATTTCTTCTGTTTACTGAACTTTAGAGTTAATTCATAAAAAAAAAACTATTCAAGGCATTATTTTTTGAAAGTATCCTTATTTTACTTTTACTGCCAAAAATACAGAACTGTATGCATGTTGCTCTTCCAATTGTGAAGCAGCTAAATCCAGGTGACAAGTCCACCATTAGGAGTAGTTAGAAACACTGGCAGCAGTTGTTGAGAATATATCTTGTTAAGTTTTGTGGATGATACTTCACCCAGCTGGTCCTGCCTTTCAAACTAACAACACACCCATAGCTATTCGATTCCCAACCAGCTGAATTCAGCTGACTGAATTTATAGAAGGAAACTGGTCTTGGAAAAGCTCTTACTTGGAGCAGAGTTCGAAGCATGTGCCAGGGAAGCGGTAGCTCCACGTCAGAGCCTCATCTTCTCCCTCACAGCTGAACACACGGTCCTTGTGCTTCTCAGTGGAGATGTGCTGCTGCCACTGCCGCTCACTATTACTGTGTTTACCACACAGACGGCAGTGGAAGCCATTCTAAAATACAAAAAAGGAAGCATCATGGTCATCATCTTGCTTACAGATGCAGTCAGGCAACATCATTTTTTATTAAACTACTACACTACCATTGGTTCAGCATAGTCAGTTGGCATGACGATGTATTTCTCTTCTGGGACAGACTGGGTGAGCACAGCTCCATCAGCTTGGCGGTTCTGGCTGGTTAATTTCAGCCACATGTCATACATCTGCTGTATATCCAGCACTACAGGCACAGATACAAATGTGTTGTCACCATCAAAACAATCAGGCACTGTTCTCTTCAAATAAGATTTCAGATTATGCATTTACATATTTCCCTCTAGATTTCTGGTCATGTTAGCAAAATTTCAAAACCAAAAATGACGTGAGAGAGAGAAAGAGCAGGTGACAATGTATAATCACAACATGCTCCACTAGTTTTAGTGAAGTTAAAAATAGTGTAATAATGAACCATTTTTAGGTCATAAGTCAACAAGAAACCAAATGTAATATTCAACAGGGAGTAAATATTCATCCAGCACCATCATCAGGCCAAATCTCACTTTGTAAAATACTTTGGTTGGTTTAGTTCATGACCGAATACCTGAAATACATGAAAAAAGGGACCAAACAGGCCAGATACACTAGTAGCTCTTCAAACACGGCTTTGTTATGGTAGGTAGGTTTTCCTGCAGTTTAAGTTATTTAAAAGCACTATATAACTTACAGTCATTATTCTTCATATACATCCACATCTCCTTCTCCTCTTGGCTGTGGGCAAAGGTGCAGTTCCCAGTGTAGTTACATTTCTTTTTCTCTAAAATCTGGATGCATATCTGTCAGGAGAAAACTTAATGCTTTTAAAACACAGACACACACACCTGCAAGTATAAACTTGCAAGAGACACAATAATCTCAACTGTACAAACTGTTCATCTCTGTTGGAAAGTCTGTCCTTGGTTTAAAGTACTTGTGTTAAAGTGCATAAGAGCTGAGGAAGCAAACCTACGTCATAATGAACTGGGAAGTTTTTGGCATGTGGCAGCGGTCGGACCTGAACCCATTTACTTCTCTCCAAGGACTTCACCAGCAGTATCCGTCTCTCTTTAGTCCACCTGAAGATGACGACACAAGAAGAGGACAGAAACACTGAGTGCACTAATGATTAGTGAGCAACTAAACATCCATTAGAGCTTTTATTTTGTGTTAACACATGTGTCCAATCACAGAGGAAGGGTGGGCATGAACGGATGTTTTTTTTTTTTAATTAAAAAGACACTGTATATGACTAAACAGGTTCAAGCCTATATAAAGGACATTTTCTACTTAACTAATTGAAGTGGTAATGTGATCTTGCAAACTCAGGGATAGTTGTTTGTTCTGCTGGTGAATATTTGTTTTTTTTACTATGAGAAATGCTTTACTGAAATGCAGACTAGTGTTTCTGTTTTTGCTTGTGAGAGTAATGATGTAACAGTAATGAATTTCAGGAAGAACAATTATTATAATTATGTCAATAATGCCAGACAGTGACAAAGGACTTAAACCTGCATTAACTGATTTTTTTGGCCACCTAAAGGCAACAGAAACAAGTTGTGAAAACACCATTGACATGGCAAAATTGTGAAACAGTTTGATGATCCAGCCATTACTGAGCAACGTTATCATTCATTTGGAGATGTGTTTCTGTCCATGTGATGAATGTAAGTCTAATATTCACTCTCACTGAGCTCCATTTTTGGTCTCCATCGACTCCTGAGGGAAATATGTGTCTCTTTAGCTGCTAAACGTTCCACTATGTTCATCAGCTAGTCCGAGCAGTGTCTGTGTCTGTTTGGTGCTGAGCAGGTAATGTACAGTTGACTTTTAGAGCTTTTCACTGAAAACTGTGGAAGCTTTTTTTTATGTCAGATAACAGCAATGAATCCTAGCATCTAATGATTTAAAAACTCAAACTCCAGTCCAAAAAAGAATCTCCACACAAATTCAATACTGAAATAATGAAACTGCAACATCTAGTGGTGAAAGCTAGACATAGACCTTAGAATAAGAAAGGATGGAGCTGTAATTGATTTATGTGGAGGCTTTTTGGACTCTGTTTTTTCTTATTTAATACCTGACTAAACTGATTATACTACCTCTGTATTCATTATTTGATTCTTCATTGCTTGACTCATCTGTTTATGATGTTGTTGTTTTTTTATTCATTGCAATGTGTATTTGTTAATTGAGCTTTATTATTTGAAGGTTGGGTTTTACATGTATTTGTTGTGAATATTCATTATTTTGTTGTGGCAATTTGTTATTTGAAGAATTCGATCATGATTCATTGACGTAATCTGACATAATAAAAACCACCGAGTGAGTCACTGTCTGGGTAAGGCGGGTAATGACTGAGATAATGAGATTGTAGATATGAGTGGCTGAAATTCGATTTTGGTTGGCAGGGTGTCTGGCCTCACCCTTTATTTAGAGATAAATACAGGATCTTAGACATTTGGAAAGGAATCTTGAGGCGTCTGACTAAGATTACTCCTGGACACCTCCCTGTGGAAGAATCCTGGGCACTTCCAACTGGGAGGACTGGGAGGAGAACTCAGGACAGACTCAGAACACACTGGAGGGATTATAAATCACATGCAGCCTGGGAATGCCTCAGGATTCTCAACGAGAGGCTGGAGGGCCTGGCTAGTGTGAATGTCATCTGGGCTACCCTGCTGACTCTACTGCCACGGCGACCCAGACCAGGATAAGAGATAGAAAATGGATGGATTGGAAAACGAATATGACTTACTGTGATTTATCAGTTTTATATGTAACCTTTAACCTTTTTTTCAAGCAAGCAACACTTTAGAGTCTTAGGTGATATTTTATGGGATCTATCTGTAATATGGTTGTTTATAGATCATTTCTATAGTTTAACGAACTGAAATTATTATTATTATTAAACTATTACTATTATTTTCCTGACTGGTGAGGAGTTGTGCAAATATATTCACGCATACTCACGTGTGCCTGGCCCTGGAGTTGCAGTACTTGAGGGTTTTGTCTGGCTCATTGATCAGGCCGTCCCGCCAGCACTGAGCACAGGCAAACTTCATCTTCATGTTAGGACTCTTCCCAACTCCTCCTCCTCCTCTTGGTTTGTTCCCACTATTTCCACCAGCAGACAACTGTTTCCAATTAAACAATAGTAAAGATAAGAGTGACAGACATTCAACAACAGTCTTTTACATTTCATATGCAAAAATTGACGATATAAAAAATCTCAAAACTAGGTTTAACTTAACTCTAACTAGGTTTAGACAATAATTACACATATTTCTATGAAATTATACAATACTCTGATTGCTATATATAATTGCAAAAATGATGAAAATTGATTCTTACTCTATTCACTTTCCCTTTGCTTGAGGGGTCATGATACTTTGTGGATACTTTTACAATCTCATCAGGACTGATACCTGTAAATCACACACACACACACAAACACACACACACACACACACACACACATACACATACACACATACACACACATACACACACATACACACACATACACACGTGTTGTCCCCACTCATTTTGACAAAAACACTACAAGGTATTGCCATCTTATGATGGAGAATAGTCCCCAATAACATTACCTATGAAATCTTAATTTTTACAAGCCAGAGTGTCAGTGGATTAAATAATGACTTTTAATTCCAATCAACAAAAAAAGAAAAAAAAATCTTCAACTCAAGCAGGTTTAAAATGTACTTTTTGGCTAATTGATTAGTTCAGCTTGGAAAAAAAAATCAGATGTGAATGAAATGTGTTTGTTTTCATAAGGACTGCACATTCAGCACCATCTAAAAGTTAGCATTACGTCAGTGTTTTACTTTATTCAAGAGAACAAATAAAATTCAAAACAGTCTTTCCACTGCACGTGTCTGCACCTGTGTCTTGCTGCACCTTCCAGGTTTTGAGCTCAATGACGGAGTGGGCATAGTAACAACTGTCCTCTCTCTGGCAGCCATACCGGATGCTTTGGCGGCACAAATCCAATTGGCACTGAACGCTCAGTGGGCGGATCTTTCTGTAGTTCACACTGGTGGTCCTCACTACAAATGCCAAACACCTGTCAGGCACAGAGGGGAGGGAGGGATGAAAGTGTGTTTAAAGAGTTAGCGTAAGTGGGTGAGGACACAAAGTGACATGTATGCTGTTAACACGCTCACTTATTGGCATCGAAGGTGTGGCGGGTATCCAAGTTAGAGCACACTGTGTGATTGTCTCTGCAGCGCTTGCTGATGATCCTAGGTTTACTGTCATAACACTTCTACAGAGACAGAAACATAGAAATAAAGGGTGAACTAATAAATAAAAAATAAAATTTACAGAAAAAAATAGAAACAGATACACAGAAGTAAATAAAAGTAGAAATAGAGGAACAAATAAAAAAAACATACATGGATGTAATAACAGTGGAATGTATGAATACATAAATAAAATGTATAATTTTGCAGAAATGTTTATTAATTAATTATTTTATGTATTATTTGGAACATTTATTTATGTATTTATACCAGCATTTATGTAAATGTGTATGTATGTATTTATTGATTGATTATTAAATCACTTATAATCCTCTTACAATCCACAAAAACTGAGACCTCAATAGGATTTACCTGATTAAAAAAAGGCTAAACATCTGTGTAGCTCCCTTACTATTATGGTTGTATTATTGCTGTATAAAGTTGTATATTAGTATTTCTTTACTATTTTTTAAGTAAACACATATTTTTTTGTACAATTTAATTTTCAAGAGACCAGAGTACATAATATTTTGTATTTTGTAAAATGATCATTATATAAATGATATAAGTGCTAGTGTCAGTACTAACCTGACAGAGGAACATGAACATGCCCTTATGTTCCTGTATAAGGCGTATGATGCTGTTTACTGGGTCCAGTTTGACTTCTGCTGGTTCAAACAGCAGTTTTCTGTCCAGCGTCCTCTTTCTCTCTTCTGCCCAAACGTCAATCTCATACTGGTTGAAGGCAAAGTTGCATTTCTCTCCGTACTTACACAGCCCCAAATCCCCAGACTTCAGTAGCTCTGGACATGTAAAAAAAATACTTTAACTTTTATTGCAAGTTCCATCTTTAACTGCACAGCCATTGAACTTCAGTAGTTAAGGAACTGGCATGAATTAATTTTAAACCCTAAAAGCCTTCATGGACACAACTGCAATTATGAAATTTAAACAGGCAGAGTCATGTGCCAGTCAAAAAACATTTGTATGGAGAGCTGCTTGGGTGTAGAAAGATATCCCTCTCGTGTTCCTCAGTTTGGGGATCCTACTAGTTTAGAGTTATTGCATTTCAGCCAATGGGGCCTTCATCAGGGCAAGTGTGCGTGTCAAGTACAGTGTCATATGTTTTGTAGGTATAGGACAAACTGAAAACTTTTTACATGAGAAGTCTGACCATAGATATCTGCGCCTAATTTTGCAGCAATTCATCTAATAATATTTGGACTAAATTGGTGGACCAACAGAGTTGTATAACATGTTTATGTTCCTCAAACTAAAGTATCCACAAAAGTATTGTTTTTGTAACTAGGTATTTTACTAGCAGCTGTATTGTAAAAATTTAAACAATACCCAGCCTTATGTGAAGCTGCTGTGGAGAAAGTTCCGTCTTTTGGAGTCTGTCAGTAAATGATTAACTAGTTTCCTCATCAATGTCAGACCAACAGTCTAGTCAGGCAATAAAACCTACAAGAAATGTGTGACCTTAACCTCAGTGCATTATCCTGAGGCGTTAACTCCTCTGCTTACATTCCAAAGGTATGTTCACATAAATTAACATGTCAAACACTATATAACATCCATATGCATTTCTGTCTGGCTGCCTTTGAAGAAAGGAAATTGTGACCACCACTGTTGAAATTACTAAGTTCAGTCATACTTTTCAGATCTGTGACCCAAAACCTTCACATGCTCAGCAGTAAACAATAAAACAAAAAGTATAAACATTGTAATTCAACATAATGAAACACGCTACGTTGTCGTGATATATGCAAGTTGGTAGAACTACAATAATGAGCAATGAACGATTCACCAGAAGAGATTCTGATAATAATCGTCCATGATTTAGAGAGCCTTACCTCTGCAAAGTACAAACGGCCCAGTGAAGGACGTCCAGGTAGGAAGTGGTCGCACTCTGGTCCACTCTAAAGAAAAACCTGCCTTTCGTCTGCATAACAGAATGTCTTGGTCACAGCTG
Organism: Euthynnus affinis; assembly: GCA_029490765.1. Lineage (NCBI taxonomy): Eukaryota > Metazoa > Chordata > Actinopteri > Scombriformes > Scombridae > Euthynnus > Euthynnus affinis. The sequence continues at coordinate 20,622,546 of CM055856.1, read as the reverse complement.
TGGACCAGATCTGGCTTGTGAACAAAACTATATATCCCTTGACCTGAACACAAAAAGTGGGGAGGAGGAAAATATTTTTTCAAATTGTTGGTATTCATATTCATGTTCAATTCATATTCAGTTGCTAAAAAGTTGGGCGATTCTATTTCTGAAGCTGTACATTTGTGAAAATCTGAGATTGAATGTTCTTTCTCTTTTCTTCATTAACATGCTCCAGATTAAACTGTGCATCCTGATCGACCTTTGACCCTTAAAGGGTGTTGCGTTTTTGCTTATCTTCATGATGCAAATGAAACCACAACAATCAAACAGGGAAGATTAAATGGCACTAACCAGCCTGGATAGTAACTCATCAGTATGATTTCTTACTACACTACAGTTACTGTAGCTGCACCTTGCTGAACGTTTGAAACAGGGCTGGACTGCTAACATACCTTCCCGAGGGAAACAGGCAGAGCAGGCCTGCAAGAATTCATGGGTGTTGGACAGAGGGTTGGAGACTGCAACTGAAGCTTGGTTACTCCTCTCCTTCATTGTCATGGTGAGAATAAGATGTCAGTTAATCCAAAACAAAACAGACAAAAACAGCTGGTAACACAAGCCAGAGAATAAGTCTTACTTTGTAGCTGTTCTTTGATCGCACTGCTGGAGCGACAGTAATGTGAGAGCCTGTGATACCTGAGGAGCAATGAGACAAAATAATTACAAAGTCTGTGTAATGTGTATGCTATTTGTATTAAATGGACTTAAACATGCATGACTATGCTCTTTTAAATAAGAGAGACAATAGATTTTGTAGATGGGTCATGAAAAATTTCCACTTCTTCATAGTTTTAAAAATCCTTCAACTGAAACAATCCAAGAGGAAAAACCATCACTCTACAGTCACAACTCAAGAGGTGTCACAAATATACATTAAAGTAGGGAACCACTGCTGCAGTTCATAGCCGTCTATCTAATTCAGCATCCGTCAGCTATTGTGACATCTGAGCTGAAAGAACAGGTTTCCTGCTATAACAATAATATGAGTCACCAATAAATTATAATCACCAGTGGAGCTGAAATCGGAAAGGGAGTCTAGGCCCATTCCCCCAATGGAGACTGCTGGCAAAGCGGCCCCACCTCCTTCCATGGAGGGAAATGAGTCCAGGGCATCAAGGGAGTCGAGCTGGTCCACAGCATTCACACCAATTTTAGGGACATGACTGCTCTGACCACTTGGATCAGAGACTGTGTCCAGGGTATCTAGCTCATCTAGCAAATCATCGAGGGACTTTTCCTTTATGTCCAGTTCTGTTTTGGACTCATTAACTTCCCCCACAATATTGACGCTTGGCACCGTAACCAAGAGGTCATCCAAGGAATCAAGACCATCCAAAGTATCCAGTGCTGTGGAGGTCAGACCTAGGTTTGGAGCTCCTGCGACTCCAGAAGAGAAGCTGTCTAAGGCATCCAGACCCTGCGAGGGCAAAAGGTCGTCCAGGGCATCAAGTGTGCTGTGCCCAGCAGTTGTGAGGGAGTCCAGGGAGTTAAGCTGGCTGATGCCTGAGTTGAAGAAGGCTGGGGGTAGCTGGGGTGTTGGGGCGGGCAGGACTGAAGGGATGGCGTGTGTGCGACTGGATGTTCCGCTGGGGACTGAGAATGCTGCCTGAATGTGGACATGGAGAAAGAAACTTGAGTGAAGGTGAAAAATCAACAAAGAGTCACAATGACTGAATTTTACAATTTGATTTAAATATTTTGACAGGTGTTGGTTAACGATATCAACATGATTCTGATTGTTTTGTTCACTAAAACAATCAAGTGAAATAAGAATTTACACCTACATTTAAAAAAAAAAAATTATATACTCATGATTTATCTCAACAGTCACTGTGAATGAGGCTTTTGGCATGTGGTCAAAATGTGGAAATCAACTCATTGTACAACCTCTATATTGACACAAACTTTGCGTCTTTTATGAGCCGCTGGTACAAAATATATATATATATATATATATATATATATATTTATTCTTAGACGGCATTTCTGTTATTTACAGCTAAGAACCTTTGACCTGTAACTCCTACTCTTTCCCTCGTGTCATCCCCCCTTCCCCTCTAGACTCCATCCATGTAAAACAGGCCATAAATATCATCTATGAGTTGATTAACACACACAACTAGTCAACATTGGAGTCACTTAAAAATAAATGAGAGGAAAATACTCATCCTCAGTTAAACATGGGCCTCACTGGTCTGAACTAACACTGGAAGATTTAAATAAAAAAATAAAAAAAAGCAAACAAATGCACATTATCAGTTTCATGAATTCTATGTTTGCCAATATTGTTTTTCTCTCCTGTTTTTGATTTTCAATTAATAGCAAATTTTATGCTGTTTGTCAGAGCAGCCGTGTCTTGAAATATCTCATATTAGAGCTTCCCATTCAGAGAATATTATTAAGTCCATGTTTTCACTGCATCACCACAAAATAACAGCTTAATCCAAAGCAAAATGTAAATCTGGACATTGATTTAATGCTCTGAAATGAACAGAAAAGGGTGCGATATGTGTAATTCCCAAACTTTTCAAGACTTAATTTCTGTAATATTTTATGCTTTTTCTGACCTTCACGCTTAGTCAACTTCTGCTGCCAAGAAAACCTTCTTTACCTCAGCTGGCGCCTGTTCATTAGGGAAGCAGTCGAGCAGGCTGTCCAATTCTCCCATCCGCTCGTAGTCCTCCAAAGTGTCCAGGTACCTGTCAGGTACTGAAGCGACAGCAGGCTGGAGGCATTCGGGAGTTGTGGAGGGGCAGGAGGGATGAGGCATGCTGGGAAAGCTGACTAAACAAAAGCAGGAGGGAAGAAACTAACTCATTTATGTAGATCTTGATTTTGCTTGCAAAAACTTAATCGTGAAAACAGATGTGGAGACACATGGTGTCCTTGTTGGTAATGCAATACAATTCTGATCAAGAAATCACACCTGGTGCTATGCCACTGAGAGGATTTACACCATTTCCTAATTTTGCACCAGACACCTGTAAATGAGAAGAAAAGAAGCATTTGAAATACTATCAAGCTCAAATAAAATTAATGCCTGAAGAGAATCAGAGAATATCTGAGAAGTGAACGCAAAACTGTCTCAGCGAAACAATAAAAAAGGCATCCTGCGATACTAAATCATAGTTGAAAGGTTTAAAATGTGTTTGTTGGTGTACGTTGTGATTTGGAACTTTGTAGGAAATCATTTTTTTTATTTTGACAATGTAGAACTTACCTGGATGGTTTCAGCACTCATATTTCCATTTGCAGATCCTCTCATAGTAAGTCCACCTTCCTGAAAAAGACAAGTTAATACAATGGACATGAGAGAAAAAAAAAGTAGATGAGGACAAATCGGCATTATGTCTGCATTAGAGTTGGGCAATATGGTGATATATATTGTTAAATTGTTCTGATTGACTCCAAAATCTAATGCAAGTGTCAGTCTCAAGTCTGTTTAAGAGCCTAGACCACAGTCCAATAGGAATGACCGTTGCTATTTGTTTGGTGCTATTTAACCGTTCACAAGTACTGCTGTGCAGCTCCAGTTGCTAAGACTAATACACCACCTCCTGCCTATCAGCTAGGCTGTCAGGTATGTCAAGAATTTCCGTAAATGTTATAGCACTATATACTGGTGGGTGAGAGAGAATGAGTACCATCTTCCAGTGTCTGTAATAACTGGATAAAATGATAATTATAATAACACAGTAAACTATTATTATCAGTAAAATATGTTAAAGAAGTCTCTTCTCCTCCTAGAAGTCTGTTATGTGGCACATGCATACATTATATTATTCAAAAATATACGTAAGGAAGATATCATTAGAAGCTAATGTGGAAAAAGGTTTAAAAGGACTCTTGACAATAGTGACTGTTCAGACAAAGACCTATTTTAAACACTCTTCTTGTTGTTCAGTTCAATGAGACAGAAGACTTTCCCCTAAAAAAGCCCCAAACCCGTCATTATCAACCGTTCTCATTACCAATTGTCAAAAACAGGTCAGAATAGCTCATTGTTAGATCTGCACATAAACATTATAGGTCATTAAACATATTATACTGTGGAGCTGTCCCTCATTAAGAAGGTCAGAGATCATTCACCAGATAATAGATGCAAACATTGGCTGGTAGTAAACAGAGACAGAAACAGCTCCTCACACACAGTGTGTTAAATCCCCATTTTACAATCTGAAGTGGGGGTTCTACAAGACCTCTGCCCTGACACTCTGATCTCTTGACCTGTCTTGGGCAGAACGCACACACAGACTCCTGCCAATCTCACCCCACAATATGCACTGTGAGACTACAGAAATTTGTCAACAATCAGATTTGTCTTTACCAGATATACCATACATTGTCATATAAGATTTTCTCCACCCTAGTCAGAGCTGAAGATTGGTGCTTTAACATTATTCACTTGTATTCCTCAAGTGAACAAAATATAAACAATTATCATTTTACTAACCTTTGCACTGACGTAAGGCTTTCGATTTTTTAGTCCCAGATGGACGGCCAGCTCCTGTGCGAGCTCATTCACCTGTTCGTCCTGTGAAGAGAGTTAAACACAACAACAACAACAAAAAAGACAAATTATCCATTTGCAAAAAATAGGAGTCTGAAATTTACCATGTAGTGCAGTTTTTTCATCATGAAACTGATCCACAGAAGTTGAATTTCTCATTTTTTCCATTTATCTTACTTTGAAAAATCCATTTACTGTTCATGCAACCAATGCTAAAAAAGACAGTAAAACTTCCAAGATGAGACATCATCTTTTTGGTTTTGTCAAAAAAAAAGTAATAGAAATGAGTGTCTTTGTGGCAACTGAGCAAACTATCTGCTATGAAGACCATGAGATACGGCTAAAAGCCTTGAAAACAAGACAAAGAGTCTAATGCGTGGCTTTATGTGTGAATGAAATTTCATAGCAATCCACCCAATAGCTGTCAAGATATCTGAAACAAAGCCACAAATGTGAAGCTTGTGGTTGTTTTTAAAAAGTGAGACATTTAAACCGAGCAACACTTTCCCTTCATTATCTTTTCTACATCCTCTTTCTCTATGAAGCAGTGTTGCTATGCATGACAACAACACGTTTACATTTAGCATCTACTCTCACCAGACGAGTAATGAGCAGATAGTCCGTGGTGCAGTTGTAGGCCTCCTTGTACTTCCCAAGCTCCTTCAAACAAAGTGCCTTCCTGTACAGAGCCCTGCGACTGTCCTTACACACTTCCAGAGCTTTGTCGCAGTCCTTCACGCCGTGATCATACTCCCCCTGTGGGAAACATGAGAAAATCAAGGCCATCATGAAATGTTCCCAACTTGGTGCAGCTATTGAGGAGCATTCTTTGGTATGCAGGTTTAAGCTTGGTGGACTGGTACTGCTGATAAACACTTCTGACTGATTTAGTGCTGGACAAATTCTTTTAGGGATAGTAAATCAGTTTGGTGTTGTTTTCTGGTAACGGCTCCACAGTTTAGGTGTGAGGGGCGGTGAAGACAGAAAAGCCTCCCTGGATGAAAAGGCAAAATTAGCAAGTTATATGTTTAGAGTTTATTGTCCATTTATTAATGAGTCCAAACTCTTTGATCAGTTCCTTACAACTGTGAGAAGTAATATGCAGAAAGCACATCAAGTCACACTTGATAGCTTTTCTTGCTGTTACATTATTGGCGTCATCTAATAAGTTTAAATTAGAAAATTTGACTTCTGAACTCAAGAATGTACAAATAATTCTGCATTGTCTTCTGCCCGAACAGACATATAAAGGGTTTTATTTCTGGATTTTTTTCTTACTTACAATACATCAGAAAACACTGAGTGCTGCAGGTCAAAGGTTTGGTTTTTCCAACTCCAGTGGTACATCAATTATTAAGTCTGAGGTAGCTTATGCATAAAACCAGACATTTTACATTTGAAAGTATTTTTACAGCAGTGAAATCACTAAAATGTTGTGTTGTTAGAGGAGTTTTTTTTACACTTCAGTGCAATTATGGAAGTATCTGTGTGTAGACTGTGGGCTTGGCTGGATAATCGATTATATTCCAGCATCATGAGCCACAGACCTGCTCAGACCATTGCACTTCCTGTCCAGTTCAGACTGGAACAAATCTAATTATACAATTTCTGCCAAACTGAGAGCACAGTAAAACAGTAACCCAAAAACAACAACAGCAGGACTGAAAAACATTGCAAATTTAAGGAATGAAACCTGCGTTGACTCAAACTGATTGACTTAGACGACAAGTTATTACTATTTCAATTTGCCTTTAAAGGCTTTTTTACGTCAGTGTTGTACAAACAGCAGTAAAACAAGCCTGTATTCTCAGATGAGAAAAAACACAGTATATCTCACACTGCTCAATTTTATATTACAGTGTGCATGCTCATAACATTTCTAATTATAAATGTATCACAACCTGAAACATTCCTTCAACCAGTATTTATTATGGGTTAATACATGTTCATCTGGTTCCACAGCTGGCTGACTCATGCTCAGTTCAAGTTTCAGTGTGTTGTACAACAGCATGCATTTCCCAAACACCTGCCTACATCTTCCTAAGTGTCCGTCTGAGCTAATGCACACTTAAACAATCTTTTTGATCATTTTGCTGAATGACGCGCCGTCACAGCAATAAACATATCTCACCATACTCTGGTAGGCGGCAGCCCGGTTGACATACAGACTCTCCAGTAGAACTCCGGGGATCTGGATGTCCTCTGCTTCAGCATAGTGCGAGACATTCAAGCCTTCAGTGAACTCCCTTACTGCCTGCTCCCAGTCTCCGTCTCTGAAGAAGGCGTTGCCCTCATCCAGTAGGTTGCACACTAACTGGGTCAGGAAGTCCTGGGAGGACGATAAGAAGGAATGGAGAGAGATATCAGTGTGTCCCAAAACCTTGATTGATGAAGCAGCCCTATTATGACTGATGTGTTTGACTTTTTACTCCACTAGATTTATTCACATTTACAGCTGGCACTGATTGATTTTGCATACAAAACATGCGATAAACTTATAAAATATGATTCATTATTGTAGGTTAAATACCCACACAGGTGTTTTCAGCTATTGTATCTGATGACATCGACTCAGGTTGGAGTTGTGCAAAACAACGCTCTGATTAATATGAAGTAACTTGTCCTGCAACAAGCAAACTAACAGGTGGCCCCTCAAAATTCTACATAACATTTTTTTTTAGCTTGTTGAACAAGATAATAACACACAAATGTATTATCTTGTGCACATAGGATTGTGCTACATACTCAAGTATAATTCTGAACGTGTGTTTTAACAGTGTAATATAACTACAGTGTGGTATTTAAGGAAAAGATCAGATATTTCTTTCACTACTGCATTGATATAGACTTTTTTTAAAGAAGCTGCATCATTGCATGTATATTATGCACATGTGTGTGCAAATGTTAAATGTCCTGAGATTTAAAAAAAAAAAAAAAAAAAAAAAAAAAGGCTTTGATTTACGTGTAGTCAAGAACGAAAAGACAGATGGTAGGCCAGGTGAGACCAGAATAGAGTTTCAGAGAGAGCTGTGGGAGGTCTGTGACTTCAGTATCAACTTATGATTGTTCATTATAATGTGCCTTTAACCAACAGACAAAAAGTGAAGAGACAGTGGAGACAAGTTGGTACCTGGTAGCCTTCAGGCTCTGGATAAGCTAGCGAAGACCTGGAACACAAAAAGTAAAGTTCAGAAAAGTACTAAAGCAGCTTAGTTATCAAGGATATGAGACAGTCAGAGGCAAGGCTTTAACTTTAAGGCAGTGTGCCCTCAAATAAGGAAACACTAAGCATCATCTCACTGTATGAATGTCAGAGCTTTGCTTATCTCCTCTTTGCGTTTCTGTCTGGCAGGATCCATGGTTGTTCACTGGGGAAAGATAAACAAAGTGGATGAGTAGCAAAGACTGACTGTTGTGATGTTGATGGTGCACTTGAACGTGAAATGTAGCTCGTGCACGCCCACTTGCTTCGACGGCAGAAAGCAATAAACACCGGCTGGCCACATCGAGTTGACACTCATGTGCTTACTGGTTTTATATTATTTATCCAGCATGTATGTCACCGACTCTACATGCCTCTCTGGCTATCATGGCGCGACTGGGCCAACTTCTAAACACACCTACCTGAAAAAGAGAGGAAGTTCATTGAACCGAAGCGAAGTTTAAACGCGTGTCATTTTTGGGTACGAGCGGAAACAGACAGAACAAGGGTTCAGCATCAGATAAAGAGGTAGTTTAGTCCTGTCGCTGATAAACAGCGACGAGGAGGAAAGTCGCTGGAGCTCCGCGTCTTACTTCCCAGTCCCCGGGTAAGTTTCGATTCCCAGCAGCCCCAGTACATCCATGAGCCCGCTACATAGCCGAACACTGTCCCTTTAAGACAAGACTTCTGAGCTTTAACCCTGAGTACAATCTGCCAGGCAGCACTTCCCGGATAAAAACCAATACATCCATGATAAGAACACCAAAAAACTACGTCGATAAGAAGTGAAAGCTGATTGGTCGAACAGCAGCAGAGCTACGCCTCCGCCATTTTGGACTGAAGGCGACCTCTTTGGGGGGTTTTTTTATGTAAAAGTGAACAATAATAAACATCAATAGACATATATGCCAAGGGTTACGGGTTAAATTAATTATATCATGAGAGAAGAGTTTGTAAGGCTTTGGGGTTTGTAGAGTGCTGAATAGTTTGCATGTATTGTTGCATTTCATTTTTTGTTATAAATTGTATTTTTGTGAATATGAAATTTTGCTGAGATAATAAAAAGATTCATAATACAGCATGGGTACCTTTACTTAAAGGCTGTGTCTACTCAAAAAATGTGTTTTTCTTCTTGTTCCTTCAGTTTGATGCTTGAACTTCACTGTGTAGAATGATGTACATGCAGAGTTTGACACTAGAAGGCTGTTTTCACATTCCTCTGCTGAAAGTGGAAAGTTTCTCTGAGCTCATTGAAGATACAATTTTTAGGCGTATGATTATGATTTGTGACATCACAAATAGTTTGGAAGTCAATCCTGGTCCAATATTAATATTAAACAAGTGTAACATAGAAACTTGAAGCCTCCAGTGCACATACACAGAGAATTGATTTTATAGTTAAGTCATAGACTGTAATATATATATATATATATATATATATATATATATATATATATATATATATATATATATATATATATATATATATATATATATATGCTGTTTTGAAGCCTCAAGTTTAGTGATTTGACCATCGCCATCTTGGATTTGACTGTCCCCATGTTTGATTTTGGAGCCAGAAGTGACCATATTTGAATGAGAGGGTGGAGCTGACCATAGTGCTAGCTGCAAGCTTGGTTAGCACAGTGCATTAACAATCTTATAACTAACAATGATAATGATAATTGACTAATTAAACTAATTATACTAATAACTAATTAACTGATTCAACTACAAATCTCTTGTCTCCTACCTCTGATGGAATACAAATCCACTGACTCCTATCTCTAATTGAACTACAAATCCCTTGTCTCCTATACCTCTGATTGAACTATAAATCTCTTTTCCTACCTCTGATTGAACTGTAAATCTCGTTTCCTACCTCTGGTAGAACTACAAATCCCCTGCCTCCTACCTCTGACTGAGCTACAAATCCCTTGTCTCATACCTCTGGTAGAACTACATCTGCCCTGCCTCCTATCTCTGAACTACAAGTCCCTTGTCTCCTATCCCCCGGTCGTCATGCTGGGTAGTGTGTGCTTTTGAACGTCAGGGCGAGCGGGAGTGTGTCACTCGACTGGATTCAACAAGCACAGGAGTGTTGTGGTAATGGTGATTTTAATTCCTGTTTCGAGTAGACTAAGTCACGGATCCGTTTATAGACACTTCAGTAACGAATTTAACTGAGGACCGGAGAGGTCAGGCTGAGTGCAGCGCCGGTAACGTTAGTCAGCGGTTTTCAGATGACCGTGGAAAGGCCAAGCCATGCTTTCTGTTAGCTAGTTTAATAACGTACATTTCCCAGCTTGTAAGCTCATAAACAGCAGACTCGGTTTGTTAAGTGTCTAGTAAACGTAACGGTCCATGATATGTTACTGACTGGACAGTCGTCTTTACTGGTCAGATATCAAACTGTTTGTGTTAGCATAACGTTAGCAGCATTCAGCTAACGCAAGCCCCCGGGCTGCAGAGGAAATCTACCCCAAAACAACTTTGTATCGTGGTGACAGTAAGGTCCGTGCGTACGAATAAAAACGTCTGGCTTGCAATACGTTTTTGAGATTTAGTTAATTGAACAACGAATTAAAGCTACTGACTTCAACCAAATGAAGCTGTGTTGAATATGTTGTCATATTCACCTCAAAACACTGATACAGTGTCTACAGAGGAGTTTCGATTTGTCCCTAACCTATATGAAATCCGTACCGTCTGTATACTGTTCAGTGTACAAAGAAACATGTTGAAATCAAAAAAATGAATTTGGGCTGTACTGTAATGTCGCACAGTAGCTCGAAATATACATTTTGGGTGGATTTTCCTTCAGCGAAAACAGCACTGTCAGCTGTTTTGTGTAGTAGAAAGGTGGACCAAGCTTTTCAGAAAAAACGTGGTGGTTAATGCCAGAACTGTTCGTACATGATTGTAAGTTTTAGAGTTTAAATGACTTCTATAAGGAAGCAGTGTATTGTTCTTATTTGGTAATAAGTACTAGTTCTTGTCACGGGACAGAACTGGTTGCAAGCACCATTGAATAAAAATTAAATTGTGTTTGTTCCCCAGGTGTACCCATGGCGACAGACATTGTTGCACAGTTGGCCGACTCTCTGGCCAAGACTGGAGTAGAGGATGGAGAGCTGACCTACAAAGGCCAGGGAAGAAAGCTGGATGATGCCCAGTCAGGTGAGTGTCAGCTGTGATGTTTTTTCATGCTTGTTTCCCAATTTGAAGTACCACCCCATTCTAATCTCCCCTGTCTCTTCCTCAACCTTTAACTCTTTTCCTTTTCCCCCTCTCCAGTGGAGGAGATAGTGAAGGAGATCCAGGACTTCGAGGGTTTACAGGCTCTGAGGTTAGAGGGAAACACTGTAGGTGTGGCAGCAGCACAGGCCATCGCCAAAGCCCTAGAGACAAAGAGCGAGTTCAAGGTTGGGAGTTTTTGCTCTTCATTCTTTTTATCATTTCTGTCTGGATCTTAAAGTCAAGTTCATCACTTTTATGACACTGTAGTATAAATGTTACATAGACTTTATTTAGATTTTTCATTTTTTCATATTGTACAGTAGGTTTAACATGATTATAGTTAGTAGCTAATTAGTTGTCTTTAATGGAATATATTGAAGATTTTTATTCTGTCTCTTTCAGCGCTGTTACTGGAGTGACATGTTTACAGGCCGCCTGCGCTCAGAGATCCCTCCTGCTTTGGTAATTCACCAGCTCCTCTTCATTACTGTTTACAAGTTACAAGTTTAGGCTTCCAGTCAGAACTCGTTGAAATGCTGCACACATTTTTTTGATGGTAATGGTGAACTCGCACTTGGTCTGGTTTGAAAATCTTCCTCTATTTCTGAATAACATAGCTGTAACCTTTACTGTAGTTGAAGTCCAGTTGTCTTTATTTTGAACTACTTTGTTTCCGTAAAATCTCATTTCACCATCTCTCAACACTTCCATCTGCAGCGCAGAAAGGCAGATGTTGTATCACAGAGAGGACACTTCTTTATTTATCCTTATTTTATTTTTCTCTTTCTGTCTTTGTGAAGAATTCACTGGGCGACGCTCTGATGCTGGCGGGCGCCAAGCTGACTGTTTTAGACCTCAGCGACAACGCCTTTGGACCAGATGGCGTGAAAGGCATCGAGAGGTTGCTGAAGAGCACCGCTTGCTACACATTGCAGGAGCTGCGGCTCAACAACTGTGGCATGGGCATCGGAGGTGGGAAAGTAAGTCATGAGATCATCTTTTTAAGATGAGGCCTGTCTCTGTCTACGTTATTAGGTAGACTGACCGTGGTTGACAGGCTAAATGACTGTTGGTTAATTGATTAGCTGCTGGACTTGAAGCAGTCAGATATTTTGATTTTGAAGTTTTTGATTTATTGAAACAAATTGACAAATGCACTAATTTGATAGATTCTATTAAACTATTCCTGTATGTCCACTGATGCTTAAATGAATGTCGTCAGAGTGTCTGTTTATGAACTCCTCAGATCTTGGCTGCTGCATTGACTCATTGCCATAAAAAGTCTAGCGCAGACGGCGCTCCCCTCAGCCTGAAGGTGTTTGTTGCAGGGAGGAACCGACTGGAAAACGATGGAGCTACTGCCCTCGCTCAAGCCTTCCAGGTACAGGACTAACTATTCCCTGAGCTTTGAACACTTGTAGACTTACATTGTGCTCTGTGGAAAAAAAGCAGTAAAGTCTACTCGGACGATAAAGGCTGCATTGTCATATTTTGCATTTTTGTTCCATTACAACAGTTGTTGAGCAAACAACTTTCAACCACTGTGACAGATTTTACTACAGCTCACCTTCCTGGAGCATGTCACATAGTTAATTTCAAATACTGATCTCAGACCAGTTTATATGAATATAGTTATGTTGTCAGAGAGTCTTTTAACTATTCAACCTGATAATTTCACTGTTCTTCAGAGCTGTTAGAATCTATTATTGCAGGTGTAGAAGTGCAGTGTGGCTGTATAGGTAGAGTAATTTGTATCTTACAACTATTATTTGTGTTCCCAGTTGATGGGAAGCCTGGAGGAGGTTCATATGCCCCAGAATGGCATCAATCATCCCGGTGTGACAGCTCTGGCCACGGCAATGCAGCACAACCCAAACCTCCGCATCCTCAACCTCAATGACAACACCTTCACTGAGAAGGGGGCTACCGCCATGGCTCAGGTATGGTGACATCAGAGATTGGCATCATGACTTTTGGCTTATAGGTAGATTGCTGACAGTGAAAAAGCTCATTGTTGAATTTTTTTTTTTTTTTAAGTTTTGGCCACTTGGGGGCAGAAGAACTCCACAACAAACTGAAAAACACAGATTGTAATAATATTCCCATCTTTTTATAATGCTATAATGCCTATTTACACGTCCTGCAGCCTCAGAGCAACGTTGGTATTCATTTGGAGTTGTATTTCTGACTACCTGATGATTATTAGACCAATATTCACTCTCCTTTAGCTCTTGTAAAATAATGATAACAAGTATTGGGACTCTTTCACAGGCCCTGAAACACTTACGCAGCATCCAAGTGATAAACTTTGGGGACTGCCTGGTGCGGCCAGCTGGAGCCACAGCTATTGCCAAAACTGTATCAGAGGGACTACCAATCCTGAAGGTGAGTGTGTAGTGGGGACACATTTAAAGATAAGTGTTGATGCCAGAATGTGATACATGTAATGAAACACTCTGAATGGAAATAAGTAGAAAGACACAAACACACTCTCTTTTGGACTTTGATCATTTATCTCCTCTCTCCTCTCTCCTTTTTCTTTCTCTCAGTTTGTGTTTGACTTTTTCTCCCCTCCTGATCAAATATTCCATTACATTTAACAGGAACTCAATCTGTCATTTGGCGAGATAACAGAGGAAGCTGCCCTGGCTGTGGCACAAGCAGTGAAGGACAAGGACCAGCTGGAGAAACTGGACCTAAATGGTACAAACCCACAATTAGCTGTCATCTTTTCCAAAAGTCTGAGGAGATACTTTTTTTTTTTTTTTTTTAAATGTTTTATTTGGTTCCCTTCAATACACTTCATAGATGTTCTCTTTGGTTTGCAGGTAACTGTCTAGGAGAAGATGGCTGCAAAGCTCTGAAAGACGCCTTGGAAGGCATCAACAAGGCCGAGCTTCTAGGATCACTCAGGTAATGACATTGAACTTTAGCTCTTGTTGGGTCTTAAATAAAGTCTGTCTATCTTTTCATCATGTTCAGAGTTATGTGCACCTGGAACCTATCCCAGCATGCATTTGGCGAGAAGAATGACCGACTGCAAGTCTATGATGGAGTTAACACAGACATTATACCCAGTTTAGTTGCCAGTTCACCTGACCTGTGCGTGCATGTGTGTATGTTTGGACTGTGAGAGAACAATTGACCTTACTGATGCCAATTCAGCCCAGGTTTATGTAGTTATTACATAAATGCACAGTGAACAGTCTTCATAGAAAGACCTTGCTTGTGGCCTGTTTAAATTTCATCTGTATGCTTGCTCTTCTCTTTGATACATACACATTGTATCTGGTGCATCACATCTGCACCTGAAAAACTGCCCAACAGTGACTTCTTTTTTTTTTTTATTTTGCTGAACATACAATCATTTGTAAAGACGTGTCTCATCTCAGGAAAAATAAAAAACTGACTAAACTAACTAACTTTATTTAACTGTATTTTGATTCGCCTCAGTGACGATGAAGGCGAACCAGAAGATGATGACGAGGACGACGATGAGGAAGAGGATGACGATGACGAGGAGGTGGATGAGGAGGAGGTAGAAGAGGAAGAGGAAGAAGAGGAGGAAGAGGAAAGCAGCAACAAGGTCAGATAAATGTGATGAAAACTTGACCATTCATAATTCTACCTAATGGGCAAAAAAGTGAAGTGTATCATTAATCACATGCACTTACATGAGCTAAGTTTAAACATGTTTGCTGCAGCTGCATGACATCCATCTTTAAAACAACTCTTGTGACCAAAAGTTTGTGAATTTATTTAAAAAAAAAATACCCATAAAATTATCATCCTGACATCTCTCCTCTCCCTTTACCTACACAGTTGTCCACTCCTGTATCAGCACCCCGGCCGCCAGATGTCTCCTCCTTCCTCAGTTTTCCGTCTCCAGACAAACTGCTCAAACTTGGAGCCAAGAGAGCGTTGCTGATCGAGCAGCAGGTAACCACACGGACGAAAACAGCTTTAGTTTTCACCCTCAGACTTACATCTATCTGTTTATGAGATCTACAAAAGTATATATATATAGTAAAGGATATTATCATTTATCCTTGATGCAAATAAACAGATTATCAACATTAAATCTTTCTCTGTTACTAGGTGGATGTGACAGATGCTGCAAAGACAGCAGAAGCCTTCCTCAAGATTGCATCAGTGTATAAGGAGGAGAATAATGATGTTAAGAATGCAGTGTTGGACAGTATCGGTGAGACACTTTGAATAGTACATACTTTCTATTTATTATTTTCTTTTTTGTCGACAGTGTTAGAATATAAATTTGTAATTGTTTGTTAATTTTTTTTCCCCCTCACAGATGCTCTTCTGAAGAAAGCTTTCTCCACTCCTTCCTTCCAAGGCTACAACTTTGTATCATCTTTGTTAGTGCTGCTCGGACTTCTTAAGGTAATCCGCACGCGTTTGTCAAAGTTAGACTAAATTACAGTAATAATGTCCTTCTTTGATGTCACTGTCTGATGTTTTTTGTTACCTTTCTTTTCTCTGCATTTCTCACTTTGGTTTTTTCACTACATTTATCATTTTCTTTCCTGTGGTCCTGCCTCCTCCATCTCAGAGTGAAGACAAAGTGAAGCCTGTGCTCGTGGTTCCCGGCCACCTCCAGGCCTTGGAGCACGTTGTGCGACAGGATTACTTCCCCAAAGAGAGTGTGGCTGTGCTGGAGGCCTTCATGTCCCGGTAAGGACGTGACAGAATGAGCCAATCAGCAGGCAGCCTCCAGGTACAAAACATCGTACCATACAATCAGGAATAAAGCACATACACTAATGTTTTTGCACTTGGTGCGTGTAGTAACGGTGGTACACACACTCTGGTGGTTGCTCACTTTTGGTGTTGGAATGGGTAAACAGACAAAACTGGTTAGTGGGGTCAATTCATTGTTGGTTTAGTTTTTCAAGGAATTTGTTGACAATAAGAATAATGGAGGAGTAATAGAATTTTTTTGAAAATGTGTGTGTGTATATATATGTATGATGTTGTCTATCATTCACAGAAACAACAAGGCCCTGGACTCGTGTTACAATGCCAGAAACAACCTCCAGTCAACACTGCAGAGAGTCAGGTCTGAGAGCTGAGGACTGCGGATACACACGCACACACATATATACAGACTGAATTTTGACTGATGGACCTTTTGGAAAACAGCACACATGGGCCCTAATTTGAAGCGGATGGAGCAGAGCGGAACACACAGTCAGACGCACTTCTCTGTGTCACCGCTGACCTCTTCATCAGTTCAGCGACACACTCTATTTTGGACTCTGGACTGGACTTGAATGCTTTATGTTTTGAAGTAGATTATGATCTTATGGTGTGGACTAACTGAGTAGCTTCATGTACACTCGTATAACTACAGGACAGCACTGACAACTTTGTTCCTCACTCTCGTTGTAAGGAAAGCCTTCATTCCCCACATAACCTAAAATGTGTGTGTTGTCTGTGACTTAAGCACAGATTACACTCTGATGCAGATGAGATCAAATCATGTCAGTGTTTCCTCTGATCAGGATTTGGGCTCAATGCATCAGCTATTGTACATTTTCTATTTCATATTTACCTTTTACTATTCAGCTGTTTTATATTAAACGTTTATTAAATTCATGAATATGGTCAAACAAATATGTTATTAAAATATGTATTGACTGGTAAATATTATGAAATTAGAATTGTAAAATACAGTAGAACAGTTAAAGGGATGAAATGTATTTTCTGCCATTAATGAGGCACAAATTGCAGATTTTTTTGGGTTTGTGTTGTGAAAATAAAGATAATTTGAGAGTTGGATGTCCTTTGCAATATTTGCATATTATTCATGTTCATTTTTATTTACTTCGTGGGACTTCTGGTCAAGATGGTGCGTTGAATCAGCAGAGTGGGTTTATTGAAACTGATGCTAAGGTCAAATAAGTAAAAAGCCCGGATGCCACTAATAAAACCTTTATTCAACATTGCTTTTTTTTTTACTGTGTATAATATATACAAACGGAATGGTCGGCTTGTGTTTATCATATCAAATCAATCATTGTGGCCAACAAATACAGTTCTTACTTCCGGTGTGTCAGCCTCTAACTGGACAGAAAATGTAAAGCCAAGGTGTTAATTTGCAGTGAGGGGGCGCAGGGATCAGGGGTCACTGCAAAAGAATTTACCAAAGCCTTGTTTGTTAGCCTGCTGGACCCCAGACTCAAGTGCTGGACACACTCCGAGTGAAAGATAACCGAAGGAAACCAGCGGATTCACATATAATCCTTTTTTTTTAAAATTCATGTTACCATGCAAACTTTGACAGTGACAATTTGGGTGAAGGTAAGCCGTTTTTTTTGTCTTTCAGTGAGTTTGGTTTTAAAGTCGTTCCTCCTGCTCAGACTTTTGTCTTGATACTGTTGTGGTTTGTGGTTGTAGTGCAGATTTGAAATATTAAGAAGTAAATGCAGTATTTGAACCAATAGTACACTTATACTGTATTTTGTTTTTTGTTTTAGAAATAAACAGCACAGAAGCAATGTTTCAATATAACTTTTTTGAAACTGAAAAAAATAGTTCATGGCAAATTAGAAATAATGAAATAGTATTACTGATTATTTTTTAAGTCAGGTGCATCATTAGAAAGATATAATTCCATTCAGCAGCTTCATGTGTTAATGATTTATTGTATTTACAGCTAGTAAATATTCATATATAGTAATCTGAACATCATAGCAGTCATTATTAAAAAAACGGTTATAAGGCTGTTTAGTTCTTAAGCAAACAACTTTAGCAGAGATGTTTTGACAGCATTTTTGATCTTTTTTGATGTCATATTTTTAACCCATGTTTTACTGGCACAGATGCATTTCTTCTCTGCTGTGGTCTTAATGCTGAGTTCAGCACTAATTTTACTGGTGGAAGCTGGAAAATGTCCCAGAGTGTGCAGCTGTGACAGCACCAAACTCACGGTAGCCTGCGTTGGCAAGAACCTAACGGAGGTTCCCATGACTATAGATGAGGTGAGAAATTCAAAGGTGCAGTGCCTCTCTTTGACTTCACATAACTGTTTGAGGAAGGAAACTTCCAATAGCAGCTGCATTTCAGACATTTTTGTATTTGAATCTCTATCCGCCCAAAAGGAATTTTGTAAATGTGTACTCACTTTTTTAGAACTTCCTGCATGCCTTTTAAACTGCTGTACAGCTATAGAGGCCAGTAGAAGTTATGTGTCCTGCTCAAGGGATCTACAGCAATAGTTAATGGGGAAACAAATACTGGTGCATATTCACATAACTTATAGCTTTGCCATAATTGAAAGAGATGAATACTTTCTATAGGCACTGTTCTATGCATCTCATAATATATACCATCATCAGAGATACAATTCCAGTCAGGGACCACCTCTCATTTCAGTCCAGTCCTTTAATTGTGTTTCACCTCTGCCTCAGATGTATCGTCTGTTCTGTTTAATCACTCTCACAGATTACAGTGAAACTCGATTTGAGGAATAACAACCTGCAGGTCCTGCCCAGGGGGGCGTTTGTCCTCACACCTTACCTCACCCACATCAACCTGCAGCGCTGCAACATCATCAGGGTGAAAGAGGGTGCTTTCCGGATGCTGGGCCGTGTGGTCTCGCTAAACCTGGCCTACAACAAAATTGACATCCTTTACCAGGTAAGAGGAAGGGGCAAATGTTTCATGTTTACTCAAAAAAGATATTATTTTCTTATTCCCTCCCTCTCTCTGATTGTTGCAGGAGTCCTTTGACGGCCTCTCCTCCTTGAAGGAGCTGCATCTGGATCATAACCGTGTGGAGGAGATCCAGCCTGGAGCTTTCACACAGCTTGGCTTCCTCAACATGCTGGCCCTCACCCACAACCAGCTGGTTTACATTCCCAACATGGCCTTCCAGGTACGCAGACTCATTTATAAGGTCACACATATTCACAAACACAGACACAATAAGCTGCTACACACGCTTTGCAATGAATGATTATTGTTGGCAGTATGATCCTACAACGGTCTGACTTCTCCTCCAGGGCCTGCAGAACATCAAATGGCTCCGTCTTAGCCATAACTCCCTTAACAACTTGGCACCCGAGGCGTTCGCTGGCCTGTTCACCCTCAACCGCCTCAGCCTGGACCACAATGAGCTGCAGTTCTTCCCCACTCAGACAATGACCAGGTAGGACAATCTGAAGGATTATTATTAAGTGTTATTTTAATATTCTAATGGAAACAGTGCTCACGACTTATCAGCAGTGTCACTACAAGAACAAATGACTCAGCTTTTTGTTAGCGATTGTCCACTATGTTTAAACAACATCTATTGCGTGTCTGAGATGAAGGATCACTCCTCTGTTGCTCTTCTTGAGTTTTTTTCCCATTCCAAGATATTTTTTGCAGTATTTTCTTGTCTGAATCCTGGAGCTAAGGATGGAAAGTGTTGTAAAGCCCTTTTGTAATTTTGGACTACATAAATAAAAGTGATGAATATCATTTTTATAAGTGAAGAGGTGGTGAACTGTCCATTCATCTCTCATGTCATCAAATGCCAGATTAACCCACTAGGGGGCAGAAATGACCTATGACTTCCTATTATTGACTCCCCAGCCTTCTCTACAAGATGGGGCATCATGATTAGGTAATCAAATTTATCCTTTAAGACGTTGCCTTAAAGGATAAATTTGGTGATATTCTGTCTTTTTCTTATTGTCAACAAATCTCATGAAAAGACCAAAACCAGAAAAAAATTGTTTCTACTAGCAAGTACTGTGTGTGTATCCAGCCTCATTTATCTTATTCCTCCTCAGAGCTCCACTGTTGTCCATAAAACTATTAAAACATGTCAATGAGCCACACCGTTACACTGGGTGACATGTTCCTTCATTATTGTGAACACTGTAGTTCATTTTCACTCAATCCCACACACCATCATGCTGCTGTAAAATACTCACTGGAGCACCAAATCCGCAGCTGAAAATAGTCCCCAAAAGTACACACATACACACATTTAATTAAAACTACAGTTCCCAGCTGTCTTAGGAAATTATTTATCCTTTTTTTAAAGAATGAAAGTATATATTTGTGACCTGTTTCACAAATATATATCATTCAGAATTTTACTTTACTCTCTTTACCCTGTAAAGACTTCGTGAGGTCACACGTCTGGACATGAGTCACAACCCCATGATCTACCTCGGGGAAGAATCCGTCTCCATGGCGAAGCTCACACACCTCTACCTCAACCACATGTCCCTTCAGGACCTGTCAGATCAGGCTCTGTCCAGTGCCCCACGCCTCACCCACCTGGACCTCAGCCACAATCAGCTTCGTTACCTGGAGCCTCTCTCAGGCCCCAAAGAGCTGACCAGTCTCAACCTGACGGGTACAACTGTGTTCTGATATTTTTGACTCTTGTGATTTAAAATGAATGTTTGAAAAGCGATGTCATCTTTAATACATGTTGACCATCACCTTTCTTGAAGGAAACCCTATTTACTGTAACTGCTACATGCGGCCCCTGAAGGAGTGGGCACGTGTCGGTGGCGTGAAGCTGCTGGGAGCCTGTGCTGGACCTCCTCACCTCTCAGATGAGCCGCTGCAGGCTGTCGCTCCTCTGGATCTGCGCTGCCGCAGCAGGGGGGAGACACTGCAGGATGAGTTTGAGGAGGACAATGAGAGCACAGGAAGCCCCCTGCCCACAGCCAAGCCCAAGCAGAAAGTCAAGTGTCCAGCGAACTGTGACTGTGATGTGAGTTTTGTTTATTTTTTGTGTGTGGAGACAGTTCTGGGGGTAGAAACAATATTCCACTTTTATGGAACAGATTTTGTGCACTTCCTCTCATTAAATAACAGACCATCTCCAACATTAGCTACTTTTCTGTAAAACAGCAACAGAAGGAAACTGATAATTGATGTTATGTGGTAAAACAGTAAGTACTAAAAACAGATACTAGAACAACTGGATTGTCAATATTATAGGGTCCTAAATGTAAGTAGAGAAAATGATTACTACATTTATCTGACAGCAATAGTCACTTTTCAAGATTTAAGATTATACACATGTACACACAACTTATAAAACATGGTGCAATGTAATTAATTAAACTGCTCAACAGTGTAAAGCAGTTCAAATTACATCCACCTTGACCAACTATAAATGCTGCCTGGAATTAATGAACCAATTAACATAGTTAGATAAACTTGAATTTATAATAGTGCTTACTTATATAATAGTACTTTTGATACTACTTTTTAAAAAAAGAAATGATACAGTCTTCTTCTTAAAAATGAAAAGTTGAATTCATAATATAAAACTCACCATTGCTCGATTTAAATACACCCAGGGGTTTTACTGCTACAGCTCTACTTGGTCTGGTATGACCAGTATCTTAATGTTGCTAATATTAGCTAATGGTAGTAAACCATATATAGGTATTACTGTGTAACTGACATTATGAAGTGAGTTTGCTGACTTTGACTTGTCTCCTCTTGTGCTACTGTTACATTGCATATTTTACTATTAATTTTTCCAGCTCTTTTGTTTAAGCAAATTTTTGAATATTATATATAAGTATTATGAATTATATAAGTATTTTACATTGTGATGTTGTTGTTGTGATGTTATGTTGTATTGTTAATAATAATACATTCTGATTTGACCCTCTCAGATTGAAGCCCAACATGCCACATGTGAGGGTCGGGGTCACACCAAAGTCCCACGAGGTTTCCCCACCAAGACGCAGCTGCTTGACCTGCGCAGCAACCACTTCCACTACCTTCCTACCAACAGCTTCCCAGGCACTGGCCAAGTGGTTTCTCTTCACCTGGAATTCTGCAAAATCCACGAGATCGAAGGCAATGCCTTCCGGGGAATGAAAAACCTGTTTTATTTGTATCTTTCTGACAACGACCTCACATCCTTGGACCCTGAAGCCTTTGCAGGAGCCCCCGAGCTCACCTACCTTCACCTGGAAGGGAACCGGCTGGTACAGTTCCCTGGATCAGGTCAGTGGTCTGTCAAGTCAAATCTGGTTGTATACAAATTAAAATTACAGGAATATACATGGTCCATATGTATAAGAAGATGTATTTGAAACACAGGAACGTGACACACAGATATTTTCTGTCTCTTTATGTCTCTCCTATAGCTCTGGCACTCCTACCAAATCTGAATGTGTTGAAGCTGGAGCGAAATACCATCTCAAAACTAGAGCCCACTGGTTTGCTGTCCTCGGTAACCCCTAAACTAGGGGAGCTTTACTTGACCAATAACACCATAACTGCTATTGCCAAGGGGGCTCTGGACTCTGCTTTCCTAGGTACACTTCACCTGGATTCAAATCAGCTGACGGAGGTGCCGACCCATGCACTGTCCGCAGCCCCTAATCTGGAGGAGCTCAAACTGTCTCATAACGCAATTCCCTGGGTGGGACCGAATGCGTTCCAGCCCCTGTCCCAGAGTCTGAAGAGGCTTTACATGAACCAGATGGGCATGGAGAAAGTAAGAAAAACCCTGTTCAACCATTTCATGTGTCCTTTGCATCATGTTTATGTTTTCTCCTGTGTTCTCACTGCCTCTCCATATCTTCTCCATCTAATTTCTGGTGTAAAAATATTAAAATACAGAGCATTATAACACAATTATGCCTCTAGTTTAGGCATAACTATTTGAAATTAAGTATTGGATTGATATTAGTCATGATATTGAGGCCATAACTATGTCAACAGCTCAAAAAGCAGAACATATTGCTGATCAGCTTTTTAAATTGTACCACTATCCAGATGTCCAAGGATGCTCTGGCAGGGCTCGGCCCAGGTCTGAGGGCTCTGACTATGAGAGGAAACCAGCTGGAGGAGCTTCCTGACCTGAGCCCACTCACCAGCCTGGAGGTGGTCGACCTGCAGGACAACCCCCTGCTGTGTGACTGCCCTCTGCTTCCGTTACGCAGGTCAGTACAAATTGTTCCTTGGAATTAGGGTTTTGGAAATCATTTGGCAGAGAGAAGTTGACAGACATAACCCTCTTGGAAATAACTCCAAAGTGTGTGAGTTTTGAAATTATAACAGCAGGGTGGCATAGGTGATAGTTGGAAAGATCCTCATGTACCTACATGAGTGCTGCTGAAGTATTCTTGAGCTGCACATTCAGTTCCTATAAACTGCAGGGATGCTACTACTTAGCTTAGAGAAGAGAAAACTAGCGAGTGTTCTACAAAGATTAAGGAAGAATAGTATCTGAATCAACTGGGTTATTAACTGTTGTTAAAAGCAATAATTATTTATAACTATTATTTAACTTTTTTAGTTTGACACAGATAAAATAAACATTCATTCAATTACTCTCTGTCTCTTTCTCTCTGTCTCTCAGGTGGATGGAGAATGTCAGCTTGGAAGTGATCGCCACCTGTGGAAACCCTCCTGAGCTCAGAGGTCAGAAGGTCAGAGACATCCATGTCTTCAAGTCCTGCCCTGAAAGCAGCTCACGTCCAGACGAAAAAGTTGCTGTGGCCCCCACACGTCCAAAAGTGAAGAACCCTAAACTCAGCCTCTCAAAGGTTCCCGGACTCAAGGCCAAACCTGCAAAGCCCAAAGCTAATCGGCCCAAACCAACCAAGAATCAGCCTCAGAGGAAACCTGCGGCACTAACTGTGACAAAAAAGAAGAAGATACTGTAATAAGTCAATAAAACAAATTGTATGTAGTCAGTTTCTATTTTTTTTTTTTGCAATTAGCCATGTTAATGGTTTTGTTATTGCAGTCTGACAGCTGAGTGTAAAGAGGCTTTTTTGGCTGTACAAGATTACAACTGTGTGGGATATACATGCTCCCTTTGTTATCCAAGCATAATAAACACAGCAAAAAAAAAGGAAAAGAAAGGACAGAAGCAGACAAATTCCCTTCCCAATCCTGTAGGAGGTGTACATGTTACATTGGTAAGATTAGTTTGACACATTGTGACCATAACCACGTCTCTAACAGAGTCAAGATAGCCTCATTTAAGATTAAGCTCCAACTGCCAAATCCATCTCAGGAAAAACTACAATAGATTATTGATATTAAATAAAAGTAATTACTAATATGATTTCAGGTTGTTTTTGTGTTTTATGTCAAACAGAGAATTAGCGTTACAGTGAAATGAGATATAGTAAAATAGAAAAATAAAGCACTTAAGGCATACGAGCAGTTAGTGATTACTCATCATACTCTACACTGCTGGTCACAATCATAAACTCTGTTTACTGACATATTACACCTGCATGGAGAGGCTCTGGTTCCTCTTGTTTGACACAAGAAGATGGTTTTCACATTCATCTGCTGAAATTGTAAAGTTTCTCTGAGCTCATTGAAAATCTCATTTTAAGTGGTTGGCTTACAAGCATGATTTGTGACATCTCGCCCAGTGTTCAGTTTATACAAGTGTGATGTGCATAAACACTGAGAATGGACTTTACAGTGAAGTAGGAGACATCTTGTGTCCAGCTGTTAAACTTCAAAAATTAACGAAATCTAATGATTTTTTTAATATATAATATAAAAAATAAAAATATATAAAATATATACATATTTTGTGGAAGAAGCATATCAGATACACACTATTGATTGTTCCAAGCACTGTACTTTTTAAATGTGTTTTAAAGGCATACTATTATGTATAAACTTATACAAAATATGACTTGCACGTCTGGAAGACATCATTGAAAATCATAGACCTGTAGATATTCTGTAACAACATAACACTTAAGTTTGTCATATAGTGGTCAGTGGTTCCATGGTGTAATGGTTAGCACTCTGGACTCTGAATCCAGCGATCCGAGTTCAAATCTCGGTGGAACCTAACCTTTTACTCTTTACACACCTCATTCCATGCTAATGAAATTATAGATACTAGATTAACCTTAAACATCGTGATATAATATAACCAGCTCCTCTCCAGGATTAGTATATTGTGGCACAAAAGGCTACAATCGCTAAACCGCTGGGGTGACGGAAATGTCTGCTTTG
Source organism: Euthynnus affinis (assembly GCA_029490765.1). Taxonomy (NCBI): domain Eukaryota; kingdom Metazoa; phylum Chordata; class Actinopteri; order Scombriformes; family Scombridae; genus Euthynnus; species Euthynnus affinis. The sequence goes on along the minus strand of CM055856.1, from coordinate 20,597,560 downwards.
CTTCCGGGGCAGTCACGCAAAACTTCTTCGGTCAAGATGGCAGCAGCAATGGATGTAGACACACCGAGCGGCACAAACAGTGGAGCAAGCAAGAAACGCTTTGAAGTTAAGAAGGTATGTGAACATACAGTAACACGGTGATGAGTTGTGAAGAAATTGTACAATCTGTCGGCAGCCCTAAATGACAGCTAACACAGCTCACTGCCATTAGCATGCTAACGCTAACTCACTCGTTATTCGTTAGGCTAGTAAGCTAGCTAACTAGCTAGTCGTTAGCCTGCCGCAAACTCGGCATGAATGTGCACTTCTCCTTTTTGTACTGTTAAAGATTTAATAGACAGAATTTATAGTGATGTGGCGTGAATCACCAACCTCCCCTAACTAACCACAGCGTAGTTTCGTTAACCAACAAAACAGAAAAGCCCATTTGACGTTAAATCAATCGTTAACATTAACTTAGCAGCAAAGCTCCTGGTGAGCTAACGTTAGCTTAGCTTAGCCGCCTTTCCTGAGGCTGATAGCTCCCACAAAGAGTCAAAACCTGATGTTATTATATATTCAGTATATAAACCTTTCCTCTCTGTAGTATTTGTTTATCTATGATCCACCCCAAAGATAATGTGAGTTAACCTAAAACAAATGATTAAACTTTGTGCTTACTTACTAACGAACGGTAACGTTACTAACGTTAACAAAACATTTCGATAATCCCAGATCAAAGGATAACAATAACTTAATCATTCATACATCGCATATATCTATATGTTGGAGTAGTATAACAATAATATATCAGCTGGAACAGTGTGACAATGTCAGTATTTTCAGTATCAGTGTTGGCATAGCGTCTTAGACCCTGAAATATACTCTGAAAAAATATATATACATACAATAAGATACATCTTAAAATCTGCGTCTTCTGGTTAAAAACCGACTAGCAAAATAATTTACAAAATATAAGGTGAAATCAACAATCAGTGATATCCACATACTGTTTTGTTTGTTTGTTTTTTAACGTTTTAATATATCGTAAAGTAGTATTAGGCATCATGTCACATAATCAAGCTTTGTTTTGAGTCAAATAATTTAACAGTTCCTGCTTCATGCATTTGGTTTTCCAAACCACCTTATAAACAGTTAAAATATCAGAACGTATTGTTTAGGTAGTGGTGTTAATCTCTAACATTATTGTATGCTGTGCATGAAAATGTTTTCTTAAATATGACATATAATTGTACTTTTTTCCCGCCAGTGGAATGCTGTGGCGCTGTGGGCCTGGGACATCGTGGTGGATAATTGTGCAATCTGTCGGAACCACATCATGGATCTCTGTAAGTTCACTTTAACACAGTTTAGAACTGCTTTCATAATAGACTGTGTAAACTATTAATGAATTAGTTAGGGACAGCTGCTGTGAAACTTCACATCAACAGACTGTAGGCTGATCTCCTCAGTAGTAGGGAGGATACAACAGTATGGTAGATGTTAAAGAACTCCTTTAAAAATGTGTGATATTCACAACAGCTGTGATACAGTTGTAATCTCAAAAGGTTCAATATGATTTCAACTGTAGTACACTGTACTGAGAAGTACACTGACTAGAGGTGAGTTTACCAACTTAAAAATGTACAAGCACATAAAAATGCTAAAGGAATTAATAATTTCATCAGGTTGAGTTTTTATGTGTAGTCAATCTGTAAATGACATCCATTGAACGTGTCCGTTTGTGACACATTTCTCTTTCCTCCATCAGGTATAGAGTGCCAGGCCAACCAAGCTTCTGCAACCTCTGAGGAATGCACTGTAGCCTGGGGTGTCTGCAATGTGAGTTTCCATCAACTGAAATACACTGAGTGGGCTGAAATAACATTTTATGTTTTTTTTTTTTTTTTTTTTTTTTTTACCTCTAGTACAAAATAGTTTAGCAATAAAAGCTTTTAACAAGGTCTGTGGTTTATCCCCACTAACTTGGACATTGTCACTGGAAAAGCAAAAATGTAACTTTTAATGTTGTAAGCATAAAAAAAACACAAATTTCAGTCATCGTAGTGAAGCAGTGTCAGAAATCTCAAATCATTGGTGAATCAAACCAAAATGACCTGCATTATACAACAGATGTAAGGTAACCTGTAACCACATCTGACAGTGATGTCACGGTGTCCTGGAGTACATGAACATCACTGCAGCAAGGTGAGAAGTTTAAAGGAACGTTCCAGTTTATTCTAAACATGATGTATTTCCCATACAGCTCCGTTATTGAGATTCACCAGATTCAGATTGAGACTTGGGCCACGAGGCCTCCCGTATAATGAGCATGTATAAAGGAAGCAATGACAGATTATCCCATGGGCTATTATGAGGATGATCATCAAAGTAATCATGAGTCATTTTACTTTGACTGGCCAACTATATCTATTAAAACAGATTATAAGAAGAGGAGATAAAACAAACGGAAGAAGAAAAATTAAGAATGGAGGCAGAAAGGTAACGAGACTGTCAGGAAAGTACAGTGACGGTTAGCTCAGAGAAACTGCTGCTGTTCCTGCAGTCACTGCTCTCCTGACGAATGAAGAGGAAAATTTTTTCCGCAGAGTCAGATCAGTTGTTGCCAGACTCGGAAAATCTAGAAGTGTCCACAGATGAGAATAATCCCAGCTGTGTAACCAGTACACAAGGATTTACAGTGTTTATCAACATTGTTGTCTTGGAGACTATTTCACAAAATCAAGTGGAAGAAAAGAGCGGGTCCGGCTGGATGAAACGTTGAGCTCCACACAGTAAGAAAAATGTGATCCCAAGATGTAACTGTGTGAGGAATTACAGTATGTTTGTCTCTATCATCCAGCGGTAGTTCATGAAAACTGCCCCGGATGTAGTTCACCATGCAGTTAGCCATAATGCTGCTACAGGCAGCTAGTTCCTGTGACAATTCATATAAACATCCTCTTTATTTCAAAAGCAGTGGGAGGCTGAAGGAGGTTGCCCCGATAACCATCATCATACACAAGGCCTCATTCATTCCAATCTCAATACGAATCTCAATAACTTCAGAGCAACAGAGAGCAAAGTTAGCAGGACACATAGTCACAACTGCCACATTTATTGGAAATACATCAGGTTCAAATAAAGGGGAATTTCCTTTAAAACACTGGAAGTCAGCAAAAATAAGATTTTCAGGGGAGGTTACTTTATTCTTAGCAGTTATCAAAAAGTAAAGTCAGCATCTTTCTTCGAAGAATTGGGTCGTATTTGATATATTGGAAACATTAAAACTTTTGAGGAATATGTCAGTGAATATATGCAAATTAAATTACAGGAAACTACATAAATGTGTGTGTATATATACTAACAGTATGTGTAGTATTAACAGTTTTTGAGGTACTGGAAAGCAAAAAATGATACAGAAGAGTCCTGATTTTCCCCTGTACTTACAAACATTACTGATGTAAACAAAACTTCAAAAGAATACACAGAAAGAATTACACAACTAATCGTGTAATTATTAGGGACATTTTTTTATGTTAAAAAAAAAGGAAACATTTAAAAGGAACTGTTGCCCTAATCTGGTTATACTGAGATATAAGCTACAAATATGTAAATATCTTTCTACTGTTTGTTTTGATCTTCCACAGCATGCTTTCCATTTCCACTGTATTTCTCGTTGGCTGAAAACCAGACAGGTTTGCCCTCTAGACAACAGGGAGTGGGAGTTTCAGAAGTGAGTATCTTTAATTGCAGATTCAACAGTGACAGTTTACTGTGGTTGTTCACTAGTAGCCTCGTATTTCCTGAAATGAACAGCTGTATTGACGGCATGTCCTCTCTGTCTCTCTCTCTGTCATGTTTTCACAGATATGGACACTAGCTGGAATATTGTTGACCCCTTTCTTGGCTTAAAAGTCTCCCTCACTGCTTCTCTTTACCCTCCCGCTTGTAATCCTAGTTGTTATTTCCGCCTACGTCTTTGTTTTGGTATGTTGTAAGTACACAAATAAACAAATGTTGTAACAAAGTTTTTTTTTTTTTTTTTTTTGGAAGGAGTGTACTACACTATTCAATAAAAATGGCTCCACATTTGCTAAGACTCACCTTCACAACTATGACTTGGTTAACAGTTAAACTACATTTCAGAGGAAGGGGAAGAGGAAGCTGTTTTCAGTAACAGGAATTTGCTAGTTCAGATCAGCTCTGATGCTGTGATTCAGAGCTGGTGAGATCCAGGGCTGTGCATGTGTTACAGAGCAGTAATCCTCTGGCTGAGAGACAGATGCCCTGGGCGGATTAAGTGGCCTGGTGACCCACTCTTCCCTCTGGGCCTGTTTTATACTACTGCACCTGTAGAGACTTGCACTGTATACTGTTTCTGTTAAAACAAGTAAAGAGCTGACAGTGTGGACAACGAGGAGCAGTTTGTTACTTAAATATGATAACTAGGGCTGCAACTAACGTGTGTTATTGGTTAATCCACACATTTTTCAGACCAACTGTCCAAAATGATGCAGCAAATACTCAAATTTGAGAAATATGGAACCTGTTAATGTTTGACATTTTGTTAAATTACTGTAAAAATAACAATAGATTACAAGATTTTCTACTAATGAATCAATCCAACTATTTGTTTCAGCTTTAAACCTGCAGTCCTTTTAATAAAAGTCTGGATATGTTTCAGTGTCAAACTGACTTGTTTAGCTAAACCAGTTTATGAGAAGTTCACACCAAATACACAACTTTACAATGAAATTAAACTCAGACCTCAGAGAGAGTTGAGTAAAGACCTTCCTGGATGGTAAGTGACAATAAAACTAAGTCAATAAAAGTTTCTGAATTACTCAACACCAGTGGTGGGTAAACAGTGGCCCATGGGCCAAATCTGGCCTTCCAACAAAAATATTTACCACCCTGATGAAAGCTGAAATTTTTACTTTTATGGTTTACATCAAAACTTTTACATGTTTTTCACAAATCTACTGTAAATAACAAATACAAGGATCCTGTAAATCCACCAAGAGAGACCTTAAATCCACAGCTCATTGTGCCATTCAAATTCCACAGCCTCAGCCTGTTGGACCAGAACAGGTCAAAATACAAAAGGTGGCAGTCTAACAGAAATGGTTTGTCTCTGCCATTTTTTTTGAAAGCAACAGAACTTTCAAATCAACCATTAATGAAGCAGGCCTTTGTTTATCGTGTGTACGTCTCTAGTCTTTAAGTGCATTGCAGAACAAAATATTCACGTACGAGTCATTTTTAGCCAACTGAGTATTAAAATAAGTTGTCGGTCCTCACTAATGGGAAACCCGACATGTGCCCTCAAATACGAAACTAAACAGTGTTATAAGTGAACTATAAATAATTCAATTATTGAATGAATAAAAAGACAAACAGGCCTGTGTTTCCACTACACCAGTTAACGGACATCAATGAAAATGGAAAAAAAAAAGACCAACTGAACTACAAATGAATGTCAAACCTGTTTTACAGCAACAGAGGTTTTATTATTGTGAATAATTTTTCCAACAGGGTCAGACATCATAATAATAAGTAACTTTTTTTGCATTTATAATAACAGAACTGATGACAAAAAGTTCCAACATTTGTGTGTGTGTTCAGCTCTGTTCAGAGAAAGAAAAGACAGGTAGCTAAACCATTTCCCACTTATTATTAAATGGCTGTAAAAATGTTTGTTAGCTAGTGTCTTAATGCAGGAGCTCCCAGTTAAGCGTTTCCAGATACAGGTTAAGAAATGTCAACTTGTGGTTAAGTCCCATCTAAGGCGAGTCAGAGGGGGTCGTCTAAATAGAAGACATGATTCCTAACCATCGGGTTGCTTTGTTGAGACATGGTTAAGAGCTGACGGGCTGATTAAGAACGTTTTAAAAGCTGCCCCGGTTTCTCTACGTCACATTGATTAACCTGTCACCTTCTTCCCTGTCTGATCTGCACACAGTGGAATAATTGTTGAAAAGCGTTGTGGCTCTCCAGATTGTTTCACCACGCATCCGTTCCCCTTCCTCCTCCTCCTTCCACTTTGGTCCTGTCTCGTCTATGGCTGTGGTGGAGCGCCGAATTTGGCACTCAGCTTGGTCACGAGGGCCATGATTTTGGGGTTGTTCTGGTACTTGGCGATGTTGGCCGGGTTCTGTGCTACATCCTGGAAGGCAGTCATCACCTCGGGGTCCTGGAGTTGAATATGGAAGGCATTATTATTCACATTTACATGCATTACCAAAATACAAATAATTAAACAGAATACAGGAACACATTTTAAAAGAAGACAGGCTAATGTCAATAATACTTCATTAATGTGCCCATTTACTTTCTTGCCAAGTGTTATATGATAAGATTGATACCACTCTCTTATCTACGCAAAATACGTAGCCAGTAGCCGGTTAGCTTTGCTTAGCTTAGCACAAAGACTGGAAACGAGGGTCAAACGGCTAGCCTGGCTCTGTCCAAAGGTAACAAAATCCTCCTAACAGGACCACTAAAGCTAAAACCCAATGCTAGGCATTTTCCCTTTTTCAGCCTTTGAGTAAAGCTAAGCTAACAGGCTGCTGGCTCCTGCTACAGTGTATTATGTGTATACTCCATATCTACACTGTAACACCTTAATATACAACTGTAAATCAAGCGTAGCTCTCCGCAAAAAACAAAACAAAAACATAAATAATACTAAGCACATTTCCCAAAATTTCAAACTCTTCCTTTAAAGTCCCATGAGAGGGAAAAAAGCTTCTTTTATCTTATTACCTTATGGCCTTGTATAATCCCCTTGTTTACTAGAATATCCCAAATTTATATTTGCTATTCTTATATCTAACTGCCACCTACCCTTTCCTTAGTGTTAAATTTAAATTTATGGGGTGGTTAAAAAAAAAATCCACCTGATAAACTGATCACAGAAAAGTCCATTCAACCCTTCTGTCTTATTTTCACCTGCAGGTCTACATTTATTCAACTAACTTGCACCAGCAGCTGTAACACTGATCTGACTGACTCAGGTCCACTCGGCATTGGTGAACATGAACGAGAACGATGCCCCAGTCAGTCAGTCAGTCAGTCAGACTGAATGATGGTAGTAATACGTTAAAAACAGTGTTGTCTTCTCTAGTCTGCCTCTAATGGTGCAGCAGCTCAGCAAGTACATCGAGTCTGTTCTATGTAAACAGGATTTCAACCTTTTTAATCTGTCGGAGTGAACAACAGGATATCTCATCTAAGTCCATCTCCATGCTGCAGCGCCAGAGGCTCAAATACACGTTATAGTGTGGGATTAAAACATGTTCCTCCTCTCTCTCTGTAAGCAGAGATGATGATACTTCTGAACTCCAAAAGACTCATCTCGATGTGAGTGATAAAACATACACACAGTGTTGGCTGGTTATGTGCACTGACTTTCTTTTACGGATTGATTTTTTTGTGAGGATTAAACAAATATATATCATGTTAATCAGTGAGCTTTAGAGCTGCTGGTGAGGGGATTTTGTTGACCGAGCTTCTTATTTCTGTACAGACATGAAACTTCTCATCCAACTCTCAGTGAGAAAGAGCTTATGTCCTAAAATGCTGTGAAGTACTCCTTTAAAATCTCTTCAGATGGGAGACATAGCAGTGGAAGTGGAGGCATGTAGATGTTGATGCTGAGCGGTAAAAGTCACCTTCATGGCGTTGAGCACCTCAGGATCCTTCAAGAGTTCACCGAGACCGGGCATGCCAGGAGGGGCTCCGCCTGGGAATCCGGCAGGACCTGCAGAGTGACAATGACACGGATTCACTGTAGAAGCACTAATTATTGCACTTATGAGTGTTTTTGCGTCTTTCTGATAAGTGGCTTCATTTCCCGCTACTATAAGGACATTTAGAGTGTACTTCAATGAACCGGCATGCTTTCACTCCTACCTGGGAAAAATCCTCCACCATATTGTCTGGCTTCCTCCTCCTATTGAGAGACAAAATAAACAGTTCAGGATAAAGTGTCTATGAGCAGGAACTTGACTTAAAAAGGGACATTTCTTGTATTTTTCTGAGTCCATAAGAGGAAATGCTGAGTTCTGACTTTCATATCGAGTGCAGGGAAGCTCGTCACTCACCCTCTGAGCCCGTGCGTGCTCCTCTCTGGCTTTCTTTAACCTCTCCTGTTTCTCCCTGATGTCCTTCTCTTCCTTCTTGCGCTCGTATTTGCGTCTGTGCTCCATGATTTTATTAGCCTGAAAACAAAAGAGAAGCATGATGAGAATAACGTACCACACACACACACACATCTGGGAGAATCTTTGCATCTTTGATTTCCTGCTCAGTTGTCATGAGCTTCTGGAGACCAATCAAACTGTGTCTGCATCAACATCATGTGAACACAACTCTTCTTCTCAGCTTGCACATCTGACCACATCTGTATCATCGTTACTACAAACAAATGGAGACAACCTTTTATTCCTATACTATATTAAACTGTGCTGTACCCTAGGCTGGACTTCCTTCAGCATCGCACTAGCGTCCTCATCATAATCCAGTTTACAGGCTGTGGCCAGGTCCCTGGCTGCCTCCTCCCAGTGGCCCAGCAGCCTGTCACACACACACACACACACACAAAGAAAAACATGACACTATTAGTTCACCAAGATGGTACCAGCAGCATGAAAGGCAGAGAGAGAAAAAAAAAAAAAAAACTGCATGGTGTCAAAAAAAAAAAATTCAGTGACAAATGGCCCTCGTACTCTTTTATGATGACAATCTTTTCACACTGTGAGATCAGTCACATAATCTCTGCTCCAATCTGTGTCAGACTGATATCAGTTTTGAGGCACATCAGCTGGAGAGATGAAAGTCTGCTGAGTCGAAGTGATAAGATGTGAAAAGAAGAAAAATATGCAAGCAGGGAGAGACGTCATCCGTCTACGGACTGCTCATGTTTTTTTTTTTTTAAAAGGCGGAAAAATACAAGGCGAGTTTTGGTCACAGCTGACGTTTTATTCCTAAATGGTGATTAGAAGTTTATTGTGTGTTATTTCACGCCATAGTTCAGTTGGTTGGGTTGTGGCAGCAGTGACATTGTGAGAATCTGGGGCAAGCAGGCCGTCTTTGTTCACCGAAGCTCTAAAGCGAAAGTGAAACTAGGATTTCCGGGTTCTGTAACAAAAGGCAACTATAAATTTGGCTTTGGAACGTCACTGTACTCAACAGTACATCTTGTTCACTCTGTTTGTCTGCAGAAGGACAGCAGAGATAAAAGCTGAAAAGTTGTAATTTGACAGATGCAAGAGTTGATTTTTCAGAGTTAAAAAAAAAAAAAAAAAAAAAGACAATGATATATCAGCCAATATTAATTTTCACTACACAACTCATAACTTAAAACCTTCTTTTTTTTGAAGGTTCCCTTAACTTTGTTTTTTTATGATTGTGACCTGGAAATGTGCTGGCATCATATTTTATGGCTTAATAATAAACTTGTCATCATGAACAAACTACTGAATGGCGACACAGTTTCAAAACACATTTAGTTATTTAAGGGCTGACATGTAAACAGACATGATTCATCTGCACTGAGCTGAAATCCAGAGGAGAGTGTTTATGAATATTATGGACAAACCAAACAAAGTAACGATGATTCAAGTACCTGCGCTGGTAAGTTTACATGGGAGCTGTAGTTTTTTTTTGTTACTCTCACTGAGTAATCATGCAGGGAGTTTATGTTAAGATAAATATAAAATGTTCTGTTTATATTATGGCATAAAGACAAATATTACACAGTAACATAAGTTAATACTGATAGTGACACTATATGATTATAATGATTATTCCCTGCTGTAACCCAAAGTTAGCTCCGCTGATGAAATATTAAACATTAGTTGCCAAACATGTTGAGGTGTGTAATACTTTTGAGTGTTTACACTGAGGGTTTGGTTCTATCCTGCATGTGTAAAGGTGCAACGTTACCTCTTGACCAACTATCTTAAAGCACCTGTGCTGCTGTAGAAATGTACCTGTGAGCTTTTCCCCTCCACTTGTATGGCTGTGCAGAGTCTGGGTTGATGCTGATGGCTCTGTCACAGTCTCTGATGGCTGCATTTGGTTTCTTCATCTGGATGAAAACACTAACACACACACACACACACACACACACACACACACACGGGGTGATTACACTCACACATGTTTAAACAAAAGAGCTGTCATGAAGCAGAGAGAAGTGTATAATTCCTAAACATTAAGCATTTAAATTCTATTTATTATTTTGAGGAGTAGAACAGTGGTTTGGCTGAAAAAGACTTAAATGATCTGCCACAAACAACTTGAATGAAAGACTCTGAGGACTCTCACCTTGCTCTCTTAGCGTACATGATGGCTACACAAGGGTTCAGTTTGATGGCTTCTGTAAAAAGATCCAGAGCTTTCTGCAGATCCCCTGCAAGAAAAAAATGGAAATAAGCATGAAAGAGAATAAATTAAACCCAATCTTGAGTTCTGTTTATCAGTACAGAATCTGTCTCTGTCTCAACCCACCTTCTCCTAGAGCGTTAATAGCTGCTATCTTCTTCTCATTGGCCTGGTCCATCATCTCCTCTGTGACCTGAGGAAATGTACGGGCACAGTCTGTGTTAAAATATACTGTCTTTAATAAATTGTTCTGATGGGGGGAAATTTTTTTTTAAAAATAATATTTTACCTCAACATTTTCAGTTGCTCCCATGTCCTGTGGTTCATCAGTGTCTGGTTCGATCACTCCCTCTTGGTCAATTTCTAAAAAAAAAAAAAAAAAAAGCAAACAGCTATTAACAATAAATCAATCAAAATTATGACCTGATAAGCTCCCCTCAGCTTACTGTTGTATTTCTCAGCCAGCACAACAACTGTATGATGGCTGCTCAGTATGGAACAATAAAGTTAGTGACTAGCTGCTGGAACATTTTGCAGCTTAAGAGCCAGATTTTCTCTTCAGGAGTTTGTAGAGACCAAACACAGACTTAGAAGGAGAGTGAATATTGGACTAACATTTATCAGTTGGACAGAAACACAACTACAAATAAACCTAATGTTGCTCAGTCACTGCTGGATGTGTAAATATGCAATTGTTCAAAACAACAAGTTCAAAATATCAACTTAAAAGTGAATGTTTTGCTTATAACTAGACTGAGAGAGCTCACATATTTTATGTTGAATGTTAGAAATAATCTATTACGTTCGCCACATGTGACATGTGCTCATCTGAACGACAGATGGTAGAAAAATATAAATAATAGGTAATGGTACATCTAGTCTCTCCGCGGGGATCAGGCCTTGACCCCTGAGTCCAGAGCTTGATGAGATAGACATACTGTACCTAAATCACTCTCCTCGCTCTCGGACAGAACAGGAGGCTCGGGCTCAGGCTCAGGATGTGAAGCCGCTGTCGGGGGAGGACCGCATGGACAGCCGCCCTACGAGTCAGAGAGCACCGATGTGACAACTGATCAACAGTCAGGACTTTAACAGGACTTTTTAACTCTGCATATTTTTTTTTATGCGTTTTGTTTGTTTGCTCTGCACTGAAAATACAAAACAAAATTTTAACAAAACCAAAGTATCAAAAGATGTCAAAAAATATGAAGTGTTACCTGGCATCTATCTCCTGTCTTACGGAGGGGAGGGATCGTTGCACCCATGCTGCAATATAAAATGATGGAGAACAAGTTAGTGAGCAGCACAGATCCATGTCATGAACAACGCTGCACCAGCACATGTTTAGCTCCACAATACCAAGAAGATTAAAGCTGACTTACATCATCAGTTGACCTACAGGTTATTTTCTCAATTAATTGAAAATCGTAAAAGCTGCAATCGTAAGAGCTGAAACCAACATTTATTTTCATTATCAATTAATATGCTGATTATTTTCTCAATTAATTGATTAGTTGTTGGGTGTATAAACAGTGAAAAACATCCATCATGGTTTCCCAAAGCCCAATGTGACATCTTCAAATGTTTTCTTTTGTCCCAGCTGACAGTCAACAACCCAAAGATATTCAGTTTACTTTCAAAGTACTAAAGAAACTGGAAAATATTCACATTTAAGAAGCTGGAAATAAAAAATTAGACATTAATAATGTTAAATAATGACTCAAAACGATTATCAAAACAGCCAGCTATGAATTTTCTGTTAATCAACTAATTGTTGCAGCTCTAATAACTTTCTAAATCCAAAAAGTGTGAATGTTTCTATGTAATTTAAATTCTACTTTAAAATTAAGAAAAAGTCACTTGTGGCCCAGTCAGTGTACATCAAAGACAAAAAACCCCCCAACATATTCTCTTACTGAATGTGATAGAGAAATACACATATACACGCGCGCGCGCGCACACACACACACACACACACACACACACACACACACACACACACACACACACAGAGGACAGTGTGTGCTGATGGGGTGGGCGGGACAGGGCACGTGTTGAGCCTGCAGTCTGATGTTTGAGTGTCATTTAAGTACTCCAGTGACATAATGAAAGAATAAATCTCCTGTGTGTTCACCTGTTGGAGTAACAGTTGTGCTGTGAAGTATAATTACTGACCTTTGCAACCAGGTCCGCAGGAAGCTCATCTCAGGCAGGTGCAGGATATCAGGATTGGACTCGCACATCTGCACGAAGCCCTTCAACTCTGACACTTTCCGCGCATCCATGCTGCTCTGTCACGTCCAGCACACACAGAGCTGCATGCGAGATCAAACAGAAATAAAGACTTAACAAAGTCTGGCTTTTGTTTACGCGCGCCGCTGCTGACGATAATACCTGCGTTAGCACGGCAAGCTAACGTGCAGGGATTGAATGAGCGTGCACTACAACCTCATTTTGTTCGCCCTACACTTTACAGAAACATAACGAATACATGCACTTTGGGCGCTAGCAATGCAGCAAACGTGCTAACAAGCTTTAACAGTGACCGCAATTGCAGAAGTTTCTGGAAATGTGAATCCGTCCGTGACGCGATGACTGTTTGACGCATGATAACGTTGTTTAGCCAACTAGCTAACTGCAATACGGGCCGCTAATCAATGATAAACACGTCGTAGCTGCAGCCATAATGTTTAAGAATCAAAATGAAACAAACCTGATCGAAGGTTTACACCGCTGACACCCGATAAGAAAGCCCGCAGAGGAAGGTTGCAGTCGATTTTATCGCCACAACGCTGCTTCACTGTTGGTGGCGTCGCTCCCGTGTTTTCATTCAGGCAACTTGTCGGACAGACAGACTCTGAGAAGTGGGCTATGATGCCCCGAGTTTCGCCTGTCGGGAACATGGTCGCACATATGTTGCCCTGAGTTACACCTGTCAGGCACATCATCAGAATCATTTTCTCCCTGAGTTAGGCTTGTCAGGCACATAGTCAGACAGTTTTGTTGTACGTAAAGCACTTTGTAAACATTGTTTTAAGAAAAGTGCTATACAAATTATTTATATTTTATTGTTATTGTTATACAAATCACAAATGCATGATTCCAAATATTATAAAAGTGGTCGATTCCAAAGACTTTAAAAGTTTAGTAATGAAAAGTAAAAGTAATTAATGAATGTTTAAACATGACAAAAATATTATTATTATTATTATTAATTATTAATTATTAATTAGGATTAAAATCCTTAAAATGGCATCTACTCCTTCTCCCTCATTTAAAAATCCAGAATCTATGAATATGCAAATTTCAGAAGTTTAAGTGCTGGACACAAGATATCTCCTACCTCACTGTAAAGTCCATTCTCAGTGTTTTTGCACTGGAGGCTTCAAGTTTCCATATCACACATGTATAAGTTGAATATTGGGCCACGCTTTAAACTCAGATTTTCAGTGAGCATGAAGAAACTCTCCACTTTCAGCAGATGAATGTGAAAACAGCCTTCTAGTGTCAAACTGTGCACATACATCATTCTGCACAGTGAAGCTCAAACATTCAGCTGAGGAAACAAGAAGAAAAACACGCTCTCCCAGGCGGCTATGATCCATACAGTTTCAATCATATGGTTGTTTGGTTTTCAAATATACTGGATTTCCCAATGCTGCCAACCATCTGTAAATTGTTCAGATCCATGATCATTTTTGTTTTTCTTATTTTAACTCCAATAACCAATAACATTCAAGCATCCACCTGTGCGTGTCTTGCTTTGACATGTTTTTGCTGCACAAATATTTTTAGCAGAGAAAAATAGAAGAAGAAGAAGAAGAAGAATAGGGTTCCAGCAGTCGTGCTTCGTTGCTTGGACCCGTAAAAAAGTGAGTAGTAAGCGAACATAAATGAGCGTAAAAGAATGAAAACACTGATATAGTCATTGATTTATATCAGCGCCAGGGTCAGGATTTGTATTAGCGAATCATAGCAGAGGAGGCGTGATTAAGCACCTGAGAAGCAAAACCCAGGGCAGCAATTTACCTTCGTGCAGCTCGAATGAATGTAGTTAGCAAGCGTTGGGTAAGCTATCGTGGGTAACTGTCAACCAAAAGGAAATAGTTCAGTTGTGTGTTGTTGTATGGGAACATTTAACGTTGGTACGTCGCCACAACAAACCTCTATGTGTCCCCGTTAATATCCTGTGTTAGTTCACCTCTACTCCAGTCTGCTGTACTGACCGAGCCGCATGCTGTGACTGGTCGTTATCGTCGAGCTGCAGCTACAATGTTGCCCTCAGCCTGCACCCTGGTCAGGTCTGCTGTCAGGCTGCTGCCGCGGACAAGCTGGAGTCGAGGTGAGCTCAGTCTGTTGTTAGGTTTTCTAACCTATCTAAACGTTTTTTTTAATCAATTCAGTTATTCAATCGATAAATCAGTTATTCCTCATTTAAACAGCCAGCTGTCCTCTCCTGTTGCTTCACCTTAGCTTTCTCGCCAAAAGTTTTTTTTTCTTAACTCTCTTGAACTAAACATCATCAAAAGTACCGACACTAGCCACAATAGATGAAAAGAAAAGTACACATATAGTACAGATTCAACATATTAGTGTAACATAAAGCCTATTTGTGCATTTCAATGACAGATCAAGTTCATCATATTGCATTACATACATAGGTGTATACTGCAAAGGATCAAAGTTAAAAGATAAAACACTCTCGGCAAGTAAAAATACATTCATGAATGAAATACCATCAATAAAATAGAAAAGAAAACTGTATCTGTGTGATCCATTGTGTAAAAGATAGAGGTCAGGCAGCCTTCCACCTAATGAGCATTTATCATCAAGTGAACAATGTAAAAGATACTATAGCATCAGACTCATAGGAAGTAATAGTATGTTCTGTTCAACACATATTCTTAGTCATGGATTTAGCTCTGTTGTTTTATGTATAAAAACACTTCATATATTGAGTCTAGAAATTGTTTGAAGAGATTTATCATAAGGCCTATTATAAGGTTTATAAGCCCTGGTGACTGTTGTGTGTTTGGTTGGTGAACTTTGCCTTTACCATAACTTTGTGGTCTATAATAGAACCCCACTGATACTGGACTTTTGAGTCTGACATCGATCGTTAAGTTTGGTTTTATGTAATACATTTATATGCAGATTATACACATACATATAAACAAACATCTAAGAGAGGATCCCCCACACTTATTATAAATGTTTTATTAAAGAACTGTGACAAAGAGATGAACTGAGTGGGACATTTACTGTTGAAAAATACATTTGTCAGTGCTTTCTACTGGAAAAACTATGTGATGGTGACATTATTTCTAAATGACGTCAAACATATATTTGATGTTACTGTACTGCAGTTTCTTGTCATTTATCACCCAGCATAGACTATATGCCAGCAGCAGATGAAACAGAATCAATGGTTAAAGCTGGCAATATATTGATATTATATCATAATATGAGATATTTTAGATATCATAATATTGTTATATGACATAAGTGTTGTCTATTCCTGGTTAAAGGCTGCATTACAGTAAAGTGATGTCATTTTCTGAACTTACCAGACTGCTCTAGCTGTCATTATGATCAAAATTCCCATTGTGTAATTATTTTGTGAAAGCACCAATAATCAGCCCTACCGTATTGCTGCAATTTCGATATATCAAGGTATTTGGCCAAAAATATAATGATATTTGATTTTTTTTTTTTTCCACATTGTCCAGTCCTGGTTAAAGCGGCAAGACTCTTTAATTTCTGTGTTGTGTTGCTGTATGTAGGAGGTGTGTGGTGCCCGTGCAGAAACATTTCTGTGAAACCAGGAGGTTTGAAACCAAAGGCCGTTCCTCCTCGTTACCTGGGCCAGCCCAGCCCTTTCACTCACCCACAAATCATCAAACATGGTGAGTATTGTTTACACTGGAGTTACATACTAGTACATTAACACCTTTTAGAGAAATTTGTATATGGCATATGTCTTTCGTCAGATAAGCAACAGGCTCAATACATAGTTATATTTTAGGTAGGATTCAAGCACACATAGTACAGGATGAGGATTAGGAATAGACCATATTGTAGGACACAGACAACTCAACGTACACATTTAAGCATCTACACCGCGTGTTGCATACAAAATAGTCCTGCACAGTGAAAGTGTAGACGATGAGCTATTGTTTTCTGATCTCTACCCCTCAGGTGAGGTAACCCCAGGCTTGAGCCAGACAGAATATGAGCTCCGCAGACACAGACTGGCCTCACTCATCGAGGCCCAGGCGGACAGGCTTGGACCCTCTGCCTCCTCTGGCAACCACGTGGTCATTGTTTTGTCCCATCCGACCCGCTACATGACCAATGACATCCCTTATCCCTTCCACCAGAACCAGGTGTGGGTTCAGTTTAATCTTCTTGTGCCTTTGTTGGTTGTTTTTGCAAGGTTTTACCAATTAACCCGAAGCCAAATGTTCCCCAGGATTTCCTCTACCTCAGTGGCATCTTAGAGCCTGACAGTGCCTTGGTTCTTTATGGGAAAGGGCGACCAGACCAGGCCATCTTGTTCGTCCCCCGCAGAGACCCGGGGAGAGAGCTGTGGGACGGGCCCCGGTCAGGGAAGGACGGAGCGGCTGCTTTGACCGGCATAGAGAGAGTTCATAGCACAGAAGAACTAGGGGTTGTACTCAAGAGCCTTAAAGGTGGGTGGATCCAGGTCCAGCAGGAACATCTCTTTACACAACTAACCTTGCTATCCTTGTTGTTTTTACCTCTCATGAAAGTTCTCATGTTTCATTGTTTACCAAATTTGAATGAAAGTAGATTAAACGTGGCTTTTTTTGACACTGATCAACAGCAAAAAGTGACACAGTGAAACCTCTACAAAGTGGTTTAAATTGATTTTAAATATAAAATACAAAACATATGTTTGGATAAGTATTCACCCTCTTTAAGTGGACACGCCTTGATCAGAACAGACTTGTAAAACCTCCACCGTGAAGACAAAGGAACACTCCAAGCATCTCTGCAAAACGATGATTGAAAAAGTGCAAGTCAGGGAATGAAAACAAGAACATTTCCAAGTCACTGAACAACACTTGGAGTACAGTTAAATCAAGCATTAAGACATGCAAAGAGTATCGCCCAGCTGTAAATCTGCCTAGAGCAGTCTGTCCTCAAAACTGAGTGAGTGTGCCAGAAGGAGACTAGTGAGGAAGGACACCAAGAGACCAATAACAGCACTGAAGCTCCAGAGGCTCAGACTGGGGGAGACTGTAGACGACAACTGTTGGCCAGATGCTTTACCAGTCGCAGCTTTATGGGAGACTGACAAAGAGAAAGTCACTCTTGACGCCTCGGCTACGGTTTGCTGGAACGCACATGGGAGACAGAAGTCAGCTGGAAGACAATGACAATTTAATGGTCTGATGAGACCAAAACTGAGCTTTTGCCACGTATGAAGTAAGCCAAACACACTGCACATCATCATAAATATAACATGCCCACTTTGAAGCATAGTGGTGCCAGCATCATGCTGTGGGGACGCTTCTCTGCAACAGGCCCTGGTGACCTCGTTAGGGTAGGAGGTAAAATGAATGTGGCAAAATACAGAGATGCAGTGGAAGAGAAATCTGCCACAGAAGATCTGTTAAAAATCAAAAAAATGTGCCTAAGCATGAAAACTACAGAAGAACAACATTAATGTCTTGCAGTGACCGAGTCAGAGCCCAGATCCAGTTGAGAAGAATGGCGAAACATTGCAGTGTCCAGATGTGTCTGCATCTAATTTATGTCATTGAACAAGATGTTTTATTGCTTCATTTGAACAGCCGCACCACCACTCTAGTTAACAAAACAATGGCACTTGATGGACACCGCTTTCGGTTTTCTGTTCACCCTGAGTCAGTCAATACTTTATTGTTGGACCATCATCTTTAATCTTTCAAGAGAAGGCTTGATGAAATTCTACTGGCTAATGAATTGTAAATGGTCAGTGGTTTGAACTGACATAGAGGTGAGCGGTCAACTGACTTTTTCATTTAGGGGTTGAACTAGGTAGAAGTAGCTTGACTTTACTCTTTCTCTTCAGTATTTTCTCTCTACTCCCGTCCTCTTTCAGGCACTCTGCTGTGGTACGACAGTTCTCAGCCAGCCCATCCTCGGCTCCACCAGGTGCATGTGGGTCCCATGCTGGAGGCAGGGCCGATGCCGCGCACTGTCAAACCCCTCATACACTCTCTCAGGGCCATCAAGAGCCCAGCGGAGGTGGCACTCATGCAGGAAGCAGGTCGCATCACAGCACAGGTTGGTGTTTAAATAACTTATAGAGTCAGTGTCATAATAGTGTAGAATTACTAATAAATGCCTGCAAGAAATGCAATGCAATCAATAATAGTTCATTGTACTCTCATGTCCAACAAAACTGCCTTTTCTCTCAGTTACTGACATCTCATTGGTTTACACCTCAGCATTCATATAATAAGAAAAATGCATCTAATAGCAAGATGCTCAACAAATTGTTTTTCAAGCCACCAATACTATTATTTCCATATGCTTGAAATCAGAATATTAAAGCCGTTCTGTTCTCATTGTTTTAATGTGATTACCTTTCAAATTATTCTGATTACTTACATTTTTGTTTATAGAAAACAGAAACAATCCTGGTGAAAACTGGAGCAGCCTGTGTTGTTTTCAGCCAAAGCTACAGTGTACATCGCTGTTTGCCACAATGTTTTTTTTCCCATGCTGCCAAAGTCAACATGTTCACAATCTACACATGGGGGCTTTAATTAACACTGCATTCACTTTTCAAGTGAGACTGTTCACTTAACCACTTCTCACTTTTATATTGTACTCGTTCCAACTCCTTGTCTTCAGGCTTTCAGGAGGACGATGGCTCTGTCTCATGGGGATGTGGATGAAGCTGTGCTCTTTGCTAAGGTAGATGAACATCTCTGTATAGCTCCTCATTATCTGTCTGTCTGTCTGTCATGTGGCCTGCTATGATCTTTGTGTCTAGTGTTGATTTTTAATGTGATTGCTGCCAACTGTTATCCATTGATAGTTCTGTCAATTCAGAAGAAACTATTATCCTCATGAAGACTGGACTCCACTGTCAGATTTATTTGGTATTTTCAATATTCAAAATTACACACAGTATTGACAACTACTGATTAAGATGAATTCACCAATGAACACACAGGAAATCATTTCTTCTGTGGTCCTCAAGCATTACATTGTACACAAGAAACCAGGTTACTCAGAGAAAATAGGGTTCTGAAGGAAACCGGTCAGGTTTCTTTGCTACATCCAACTAGTCAAATGTTCAGCGGTGAAGACCAGTTTGTTTAGACTTTGTCAGTTTCAGTGTATGTTGGACTTAAGATAGAATTAGACTTTGAATATAAGGACATATCACTGCTTGTAATGATGTTTCCTTTCATCCATCTGAGATGTCTGATGTCTTTGATGAATTTTGGATGACAGTTTGGTTTCTGGCTGTCTGAACTCAGCAGGATTTAGCTTCTCCAGAGTAAAAGTACAGTTAATGCTGTATTTACCTTCACTTCTCTCTCTCTATCTCTCTCTGTCTACTACTTTATACGATATAAATCATAGCAAACATGAAGCCTACAGCTATTTCTCAAGTAGAAAGGCCTTTTCTTAACAGAAACTCTTCTTTCAGTTTGATTTTGAGAATCGACTTCATGGCGCCAACTTCCTGGCCTATCCGCCTGTGGTTGCTGGAGGGAATCGAGCCAATACTCTGCACTACATAAACAACAACCAGATTATCAAGGTAAATGAAGGCGTTGAAGGATCTGAACTCTCATATAAGATGCAATGAACACACTCATTAATCTGAGAATGAGAAGTGGTATAAAGTTACAGTTTCATATTCAGTATCATAAATAACTCTTACACTATTGTTCCTTTTTCCAGGATGGTGAAATGGTGCTGCTTGATGGCGGTTGTGAATATTTTGGTTATGTCAGTGATGTCACTCGAACATGGCCAGTGAATGGGAAGTAAGTTTGACAAAATAATTGTAAATTCTACCAGTCAAAGAAAAGCAAAAGTCGATAAAGAATATCTGAGCAGCGTAGCTCTGCAGAGCCACCAGAGGCTTGTAAAAGCAGGGCTCATTGTGTATTCAATGAGCCTAACACATTGAAACAAGCTGTTTCATAAAGCCAACTCAAAAGTAATATGATCAAACTAATTCAACCCTTGTGTAAGATCTGCTCTTCAACAGCAAACACAGATCAACTCACTGTGAAGAAAACTGACATATAAAGACAACACTGTGAAGTACATGGGCACAGAGCAGCACATATTAAATGCATAATATGGAAAATAAAACAATGAAACAAAGTCACAGCAATTAAGCAAAAGAGAGTTTTTGGCAGCAGGTTGGTAGAGCAGCGGTGAGGTCAGGCTTTGAGGAAAGATTAACAACCCCACTGAACTCCTCACTTAGCTCAGTTTGGTGCTTAGCTTGTTATTATGTCGTTGTGGGTTGAAGTCCAGTGTGAGTAATGTGATTTTTCTTCGTATCAAGTGCTGAAAATGAATGTACAAGATCTATTAGATGCAACATGACATTAAATAACTTTAAAGCATCAAAAAGGATAGTAGCCGCGTAATTGATCTCAAAGCAACAAAATAAGATAATCAGCTTTTTAAAAATATTTATTTCATAATAAAGTCGTTACATTGCATTCCATTCCATTCAGTAACCTTTACAGTTTGTTGTTCAGGTAAACTCATGTGACAAACATTGCTTCCATGAAACTGTCCTGAGTAATTATACATTGATTTAAGACTAAGAATAGCAGTGGCTTTGTAAAGACAATACTGATTCAATGTACTTAATATCCTAACATCTTCTAATTATGTCAAGCAGACTGTTAATTGCACAGAACAGTAAAGAGGACAAACCGCAAGGCGAAAAAGGAAAACTATCGGTTACCCCTCTGATGAGGGATGCTAATTCCCCATAGAACTGTTAATAGAGCCTGACTTTCTGTTATGAATGATGCATTGAGATGTCAGATACAATGTCACTACAGATACTACATGACAGTTTAGGACAGTCAAGGCACACGGAGCACAGACAAACAAAAAGATCAAATAGACATAAAGGATAGGTAAAAATAAATAGGTAAAAAAGTTTTTACAGAATAAGGATACTTACTGAATATTAAGATAACTGGTCAATATTATATATTTAACTGGATGCCATACTTGCCATACAAATGACATTGGCTTTTGTTTAAATAATATCTCAACTCCAAGTATAATATATAATATATCGCTCAGTTCCCTGAGCCACATTTCAAAGATGGGCACAGACTCCTCTTTCCAATTCCGTAGTAGCCTTCTTAGTGTTAATGCCATACATAATGAAACTGCCTGTGACTGACGTTTATCAGCCTTATTCGATGTGGCACCCAAAATGCTTATCAATGGATCTGGCTTCATCGTGGCAGCATAAACCTCTGACAAAATTTCAAATATATTCTTCTGAAATGGCTGAATTTTTGGGCATGACCAAAGAGAGTGAAACAAAATGCCCTCATATGTGTTGCATTTATTAGAGGTAGGAGATACTTCCTGGTATGTCTTGTATAATTTGGATTTTGTATGGTGAAGTCTATGGATGACCTTGAATTGGATTAATATGTGTCTAACATTTATGGAGAATTTATTAATATTGCCTCAACATTCCTCCCACGCTTCCTCTGTTATCTGGTCAGAGAATTCCCTTTCTCTTCCCTACAATTTCTCTAAACATTAGTTCTGATGTCAGTTGGATTGTGTTACTGTCCCTTTTTGTATTTTTAATAGACACATTTTTCGGTGTATTCAAGAGAGATGGTGAAAATGCTTCTTATAATGAAGCTACAGCCACTGGTCCAAGTCATCTTATTTGACCACAGTGCGTTCAAAAGCACATATGTTCACTGGAATACTGTGTCTGAAAAAGATATGAGCTCAGAGTTTAAAGTGGCTCTAATTAATATTTTTATGTAAACAGGTGATGAAATCGCTATGTGTAATGTGAAAGAGGTAACTTGTAGTGATTAACCTTAAATTATCACACAGCTCTGCTCTCCCTTAGCTCTCTGGAGCTTTATAGCATTTTTTATGCAATTATTTTGGTTTTCCAGCCTGCAGTTTTCACACATACATACTACAGTGGAGCATTTAGCAGCTATAGTGACAGATATTTTCTTCAGGAGTTGGTGAAGACCAAAAACAAACTAAAGGAGAGTGAATATTGACCAACAGTCAGCAGTTTTAAGGCCAGTATGTTGGCTCTGAAGGGTGTTTTTGGTACAAATTTACTCATTTGGAAACTTTCCCATTCAAATAACTTTCTGTCACCAGAGTAGATGTTTAACAAAAGGTCACTTTGTATGTTTGGTGTGTTTCTACTGACTATGTCACCCTAACCCAGATGTTGATTATATATACATGACTTTTCATGCTATTGTGAGAAATCTGCAGAGGCTCAAAACAAGTTTAGTTTTCATGTTTATAGTCAGTGGTGAGTATCAGAGTTGTGGCTGAAGCTGGAGTTTATTACACCTGCCCATCAACACAACACTTCATAAAGTTCATTTTTATTTTTATTTATTTGTAGTGAACAAACTGTAATCCTTTTTTTCATTAATACTCACCTTTTTGTTTCAACTTATACATTATTTGTTTTGAAATCTTCTGGGTCTTTAAATTTTAGGGCCTTTAAATTTAATGAAAACATTGTATGACTGTGTGTGTTTTAGCATTTAGCATCCGTTACCAGCAATTGATGCAAACACATCTCTTTTATTGATGAACTCTATGACAAAGGCAAGAATACAATAAATGTAATCAACACCAGAAATTACTCCCCTCATCACACCAACCCCCAGGCTGCTTGATGCAAACAGATCTTAACTGTCTGCTGCTCCTACCTTCTTCCTGCCAGGTTCAGCCCTGCCCAGGTCGAGCTGTACGAGGCCGTCCTGGAGGTCCAGCGCTCCTGTTTGTCTCTGTGTTCTGCAGGTGTCAGTCTAGATCACATCTACAGCACAATGCTGGCTCTGCTGGGACGACAGCTCAGGCAGCTAGGTATCATCAAGGCCAGTACCAGTGATGCTGATGCTCTAAAGGTAATAATAATCAGAGGAACTGCGCATTTGAAACTGGCTGGTCAGTCTTTCCTGTGTTTTACAAATGTGAAAACTAATAGGCTTTTGGAAAACAAAGTTCTTGTTGTTGGAGATGTGTAAAACATTAAAAGAGTAGTTTGACATTTTGGGGAAAATGCTTAATTGCTTTCTTGGTAAGAGTTGGAAGATTGATACCACTCTTATCTGTACGGTAAATGCGTAGCTGGAGCTAGCAGCTGGGTAGCTTAGCTTAGCATAAAGACTAGAAACAAGTACATCTAAGCTTGTTAGTTAACATGTTATATCTTGTTAATTTAATTTGTACAAAAACAAAGTGGAAAACAACAAGCAGCTGTTGGCTCCATCTACATATTGACTGTACATAGTGGTATCAACCCTCTCGTTTAACTCTGAGCAAGTAAGCATATTTACCAAAATGTCAAAGTTTCCAAGCCTTTCTTAATGTTTATAAGTGAGCAATGATTCCTTGTCTTAATGAAGAATGAATGTCTTTTATGTATCCAGCTGTTAACCAGCTGTTAGAGGTCTTAGATTCAGTTGTGCTTTTAAGGCAGGTAGATATACAACTACTTCAGGCCTCAATTCTGTTTATGCTCATGCCAGGCTGCACGGCGGTACTGTCCACATCATGTTGGTCATTACCTGGGCATGGACGTCCACGACACACCTGAGCTGTCCCGCTCACAGCCTCTACAGCCAGGAATGGTCATCACCATAGAACCAGGTATAGAAAAATAAGGCTTTTAAATTTCCTCTTTCTCTCTTGAACATTTTTTTTTCTTAAAGATGTGTAGCTGTGCTTGCTTTCCTGAATTTTCCACTTTTCTCCTTCTTTTAACTCAGGGTTGTACATCTGTGAGGACAATGACCAAGCTCCAGAGCGTTTCCGCGGCCTGGGTGTCAGGATTGAGGACGACGTGGTGATCCAAGACAAGGGAGGCCCTCTGATTCTGTCATCTGACACACCGAAGACCATCGCTGATGTAGAGCAGGCCTGTGCCCAGAGATAGGGCAAAGAGAGAGACACAAGTGACCAAATGAGCCACAGCATCGATGGCAGGCAGTGTACTGTGATTTTTCAACCGTCTCCGCGGTGATCACATCATCAGGCTCAGGGCCCAGGTACATGAAAGGTGGGAGCACACTGCCAGACTGTGGTTCTAAGTCTCAACAAGGCCTCAAAAATTTAGAAATGTGGTAATGTGGAAGATAGTAGATTTTGCAGACGTTTTTCTGCTTAAATGTTCAAAGAAACAGTGGTTTCATGTTTTGTTGGCAAGTGTTCTCCCACACCACTGTCTTCGACACTAAAGTTAGCCGTTGTCAGGAAACAGGAGCGCACAAAGTCTTGTCAACACATAACTGAACGAGACGCTGCACTCATCACACTGATCAATCTTTCAAATACTTTCTGCATAAGACCATAAGCTCCAAAACAGAAAACCAAATAAATAAACATGATGTTGTTTCCACTCTAAGGGTGATGAAGATCTCATCTACAGTAAAGGTGGATATAGTTGTATGAAGATCTACATAGTGGCTGTGTGCTACACTGTTACACAGCAATGCCGCATAGAGTCTGGTCCTCATCATGTGTGATACATCTATCTCTCATTGCGATGGTGCTATTGGCAGGTAAAATATGATGCTGAACTACCAAAACATAGAAAGATCTGTTAACCCTTTTCATTAAGAATATATCCCACTAAAGAGCCAGTATTAAGATCTAATAACCATGTCAGCATTTTTCGTGACAGACTGATGAACCAAGTGCATAAAAATATCAGCCTATTTAAATCAGTTTGCGCCACACCATGTTCTTCAGTATTACCACCATCATTACACGACAGGATATAACCATATGTTTATTGTCTCACTCATATAACTCATAAAGCCTACATACGTGTGCCTCATTTGTCTCTAACACACTAAAATACACAGTTGTCATCATTCAACTCATGCTACACAGGCTCTAAACATCACTCACTGTACTGTATGAATGATCAGGAAGGACCAGAGCGTGTCAAATCAGCAGACCACCATGTTTATGCACACAAGTAATGAATAAAGAGGACTCTGTCCGAAGGAGATGCTCCTGATAAATCTGGAATGATAACGATTACACCAATGCACTGAAATCGTTTCAAAAGTATACATTGATAAGAGATTATGTGTGTTATTTTGTGTGTGTGTGTGTGTGTGTTCTTTTTAAAGAAAATTGTGTACATATATATATATATATTAAACAGATCTCTAATTCTTCTTTCAAAACTAATAAATTATTTTGGTTTGATGCAACTTACTGATGATTGACGACATGATGTGAAAAAATGATGAATTTGACAGGATAGAAAGTTCCCCTCAATATTAAGAGATGGACCAAGACAACCTGTCACTTATCTTCTTTTATTGTGTGATTAACAGTGTCATTCTGTACTTGGTTGCTGAGTTCTTGAGAATACATTTTCATGGTACTCTGAGCCCCACACTTATTCACAGTATCTCAGAAAATCATATCAAAACTATCTGGATAGATGGATATCATTTTGGGAAAGCAGGACCATGCTTAAAACTAGTAATGCCCCATGGTTGTTTTGTGTTTTATTGTTTTACAACATTGAATCAAAGTAGATTTTGCTTTTTGGACACAGATCAACAGAGAAAGAGTAAAGATCTCTACAAAATGATCTCTTTAATTACAAATAAAATATAAAATACAAAATACAGCAGACTTTGACTTGTCCAATCAGGAAAAGAACAGGTGAAATTAGTAACATTAATGATAGTGAGCCACTTCTAGGCTCTGATATTGGCGCCATTGTTACTGTATTGTTTTTATAAGTCTAAATTTCTGCCATGAAAAGGGTCTGTTGAGTTTAGAAGTTAAATGGAGATCACCTGTGTGTAGTCAATGGGGTTCAGTTGATTACAGTATAAATACACCTGTATCAACTTCTGTTGATTCAGTATCAAGTAAAACCTCCAGCATGAGGACACGGGAAGACTCCAAACAACACAAGAAAAGTCTGGATTGATACTTTAAAATTAAAGGTTCTTTTTCTGTTTATCGGTGTCAAAAAAGCCACATTAAAACTACTTTGATCTACTTTCAATGTTGTAGAGCAATAAAACTTGAAAACTTCCAAGGGGCGTGAATACTGTGTGTAAGCACTTTATGTGACTGTGTGAACTGTGCGTAAAAGTCTGAAGTCAAAGTGGATATATTTGAAGATACAGGGAATTTTTTTTTTTTTACGTAACATTATACTTTGAATGATATTATAGAAAAAAAAACATTTTATTGTAGGTTAATTTGACATTTTCTCATAACAATATATGCTTCTCTTGTTATATTCACATACAATCTAAATGTTTAAGTACATTTTATCTTCAGTCGACCCACTGATGCATTGAGTTACACTTAACATGATTAGTAAGTGACTAAGGAACACACCAAACCATGCACTCCACTAATTTATTCACTAGCACAGATCAGTGAAAATCAGTGGTGGAATGTAACTAAGTACATTTACTCATATACTGTCTTTATGTACTTGAGTATATTTCATGCCACTTCATATTTCTTCTCCACTACAATTCAGAATTTCACATTGTACTTTTTACTCAACGTTTATTTGGCAGCTGTAGTTTGAGATTAAAATGTAATCTTATTGTTTAGATTCAAATGTACTTATAAACATATGATAATCTAATACAACAATTCTACCAAAGACATCTCAGATGGTTTCATTCATTCATTTGAAACCATTCATTCAACCATACAACCATTTCATTCATACAAAGAATAGAGAAAGGTCATGTATATATATTCTGCAGAACAAGTACTTTTATTTTTGATACTTTAAGTACATGTTGCTCATAATACTGTACTGTTACTTAAGAGTTTGAATGCGGGACTTTTTCTTGTAATGGAGTATTTTTTTGATTGTTGTATCATTACTTTAACTCAAGTGAAGGCTTTGAGTATTTCCACCACTGATAAAGGGATATTCTATAAAACTCATTGTTTTACTATTGTTAAAGTGAATACTTGTATAACATTTGGTTGTGATAACATAATAACCACATGTTACTCGTGTTGTACTTTGTTACTTTCCCTCGCTGCTTATTGGTAAATTGTTATTCTTCTGTATGAAAAGTAGAGTTCCACTGTCCCCTACAGATTGAGATCAGCGACTGCTGACAGAGCTCGGAACCGCTTTCCGAACAATCCCGAACACCTACGAAGACAACCTCCCCCTCTCCCTCCCCCCCTTCCTCCCCCCCTTCACGCCTAATGTTGCTGTACCTCCAACCCTCCCCCCGTATCAGAGGAGTAGAAACAACAAGCCGCCATTTTGTTTGTGCGGACAGACCGTCAGAAACAGGAGGAGATAACCGAGAGAAGGAGCGACTCTGGCGGCCGACGACACGCCGCTCCGGGAACTGCTGGGGGGAAGAAAAGAGTGGCGAAATCCTGTCCGTGTTATCAAGAGAGAGGGGGGAAAGCATCACCGAAAAGATAAGACGACAGTGGAGGGAAAAAAACCGAGTCGGTGATATATAAATATATATATTTGTGCATGAGAAGGAAATACTCCGAAAAATCCAAGGAAGGGGGTGTTTTGCGGAGCGGAGACGGAGAGAGGAGAGAGGCGGAAGAGGGCTATATATATTATAATAACGAGGAAATACCTGCGAAAACGGGGGGAAAACATCAACATGAAAAATCATTATGTGTCCGTCGCGGAGGAAGGAAAGAGCCCGCATAGACAATTATATAAATAAATTGCTGCCGGGCAGAAGGGAGAGGTGGAAAGAAAGACGGGTTTAAAGAGAAGGGGAAATTGCCAGGATCAACACGAAGGGGGGCATTCTCCATCACAAAGAGTCAATGAGAGGATTTTGTCAGCCCAAAATATTTTAGGGGGGGTGTCAACATTATTGTGCCCATCTGAAGCTTTCCGCTTCCGAAATAGCCATAATTTCTCAGCGATCCACCGTCATTTTTTTTTATCACATTTTCGCCTGCCGCCGTTGCTCTGCTCCTGTTTTTGATTAAGATTTCTCTTTTTCTCTTCGCTTGCACAGCCAAGACATCCTACAAGCAGTGACTGATAGGTGTATTTTTTGGAGTATTTATTATTCTTTGCATTATCTGAGATTTCAAGTGTTTTAAACCCAAGCGAGAACCGGAGGAGGAACCTCATCTGGAGCACAAGATAAGTAAACCCTCCTCCTCCTCCTCCTCAGATTGTCCTCTGCAAAATAAAACTAATTGGATCAATCTGACTGCCCGCTGATTGGCAATTAGCGCTGTGATTGCCCTCAAGAACTACACTGTCAAAGACATAAACTCTGCATCAGAATCGATTGCACAAGAGCAGTGATTTTTTTTTTTTTTTAAAAATAAGATTTTCTATTTTCAACCTTTGCCTACCCTGCATACTGCAATAGGCAGAATCGCGCAAAAGGAGGTTGCAACAACTAAATGTGCAATATGAGTCCCCTCTTTCTGACCCAGTGCCTTGCATGGTCACACACTACAGTATAGTCAGCATGCACATGCAAAAGAAAACTCATGCATGGGATTTTACATTCGCAATAGATTTTCTTTTTATCTGAGCAACTGTAACTCTGGGACTCCAGTGTTTTCATCTTTCTGCAGAGCTGTTGTACTATTTATTCAGTTATAGCTGAGCCAATGCAAGTTGTTTTTCTCAGTATTGCACTTGAGAGCAACGCTTTAACCGTATTTTAAACCCACTGCCGGTGAGTCTCCACACACCGGTTGATTACCTTTCTCTGGTTTGGAAATCTGTGGCATGGACAGCAGTGAGATGACTGATCGGCTGAGAGAAATGGTAAACGCAACCGAGGGTTTCAGAACTGTTGCATGAGAGACCGACCTGCAAAAGTTAACACAGGAATACACAATTAGCATTTCCGTGCCCCAACTGAGAGTCTTCAGACCTGAAATACAGGATTTCTCCGCCGACTATGGCGGACAAGACTGAGTGCAGCACGGAGGACGGATCTTGGGACAGTTTTTGTGTCGCAGAAGAGGCTACATGAGGTTGTCAGAGGGCCGCACGCTTGCCTTTTTTCGCCGACTCCACCTTCCCACCTCCTCCTGTTCAAATCTGAAGAAACAAACTCTCCGACAGGGGAGGGGGACTTGACTGATATCTGCAGAGAGGAATAAACCGAGAGGGCGAACTGTGAGGGAAACAGTTCAACATTGCTCTCCTCTCCCCTACCGTCCCCCGAGCGGTGGGGGAACGATCAGAAGCATATGTTAAAGGGATAAGGAGACACAAATAAGGGAAATACGCTTGCCCTCCGTGGATCTACAGCATTTTTTTTAATTCGTCAAAAATATGGCCGATAATGTCCTGGAGTCCGGCCCGCCTTCAGCCAAGAGGCCCAAGCTGTCCTCTCCAGCTCTCTCAGTGTCTGCCAGTGATGGAAATGGTAAATATATTGCATGTTTTGTTTACTTGGAGATAAAACTGTTGGTGTAATAGTTGTTGGCCAGTCTTGAAGTCCCTGCAGAGTTTGCACAGCAACTTATTTGGTCTGACAGAGTTGCTCCATAACTAATGCTTTTAAACATGCACGCATTTGTAGCTCGACTTAAATAAAGGGCTAGTCTGGTAAATTTTGATTGCTATCGAGAAACCTGAAGTATCGTTGGAGCTGGCGCCAGTAGCAACTTTCCAGGAGTGATGTTTTGATGTGTTAGCCTCAACAGGCTAACTAGCTAGTAACTAAAAGATCCATCTCCAAACAATGGAAGAGTCGAGTCACCCCAGTTTGGTTCAACTTTACCTGCTACTTTAAAAGTTAAATTAATCGGAAGGATTAAAGTGCACACACATTATACAACCGGCGTCGTAAATTATCAATAAACGTAGAGACAAATGCTCGTTTCAAAGCTAGCTTTAGGAGAAAGTAACGGTAACCGAGCGAGCTAGCTAACTAGCAAGCCGTTGGACCGGCTCAGCTGAGCTCGGTAGCTGGCTAGCAAAGAAAATAAGTGATTGATTAAACCCTAATGGTCACCAGAGCGACTTTTTCAGTTGGCGCTAACCCTTTCAGTAGCCGCAGAAGTAAATGTGTGGGGTCATGAATTTCGTGTACATGTGTTTGCTGTGGGGAGACTTGAGTTTTAGTAAACGGTTGTCGCTTACCAGCTAGCTATTGTTCGACACTTCATTAAAGTTGCGCAAAGCCTTGTTGTCCAACTGAAGATGCAGCTTTGCGTCAACTTCAATTTTGTTACCGCGTTCTAAGTAAAAAGGCAAACGCAACCATCGTCTCCGAACTGCCTCTTTTCACGTCTTTTGTTCGAAGGCGTTTAGTTTTCTCAATTGTGCTACCGTCGGTGCCCATTCTTGTTCAGCCTCCATTGTCTGCCTCTGCACGGTGACAATGCGCTGCACTTTTTGTAGTTTACTTTTCAAATTCAACACTCAGCCCAAGTAAACCACTTAAATGCATTGTGATTTAAGCCATCACTGCAAAAGAATAAACAAATTAATTTGCACAACCACTATGATTTAGGGATTTAATCGAGTAGTATGTATAGTTTAACTCAAATATTTCTTACAACACAAAAGTTTCACAATTGTGAAATCATCTTTTTTTAAAAAAAAAAATAGCGGCCACACCTTTAGTTCTCCAACCGAATTAATGTGAGTTTAGAAGAAGGGGGAAAAAAAAAGAAGCTCAGAGCATGTGTAAATTCTCACAGGATCTGGGCTATTAATGCAGTAATACATGGCAAGTTTGTACATGAGGACAGTGAGAGAAGAGGAAGGGATACAACTAGTATCATGCATGAAGTCAAACACAGGCACGGCATCTTCCACACTGTAACATCAATCTTTAGTTGGGATGTTAACATGCCAGAGGCCATTATAGAAAATTGAACATGCATAATGTTTTTATGGGGCCATCCAAAGAGAACAACTTGGTTTGGGATGTTACAGCAGAGATATAATTTTTCTGTATCAAAAGTCTTCTCAGGGAAAATTGTGATTTTAATATATTTCAATGTCCTGTCAAAGACCTTTCCCTCTTCTTTTGCCCCCTGTCTTAGTGGATATAACTTAAATCTTACAACTTCCTCTGTGTCATGCTCCCACACCACATAACTGTAGATCCAATGCACACACTTACCTAGGTACTGTAGTGTTTACCCCTCTGCGGCTTCTCACCTTGACCCTACTGCGTTCACTCTCCATGTTTGGCATCCCATCAAACCACAAACTGATGCCCAGGAGAGAAGTCCAGGCTGTGAGAGGCAGCTACTGCTGCACTGCCTGTCTAGCTGTGGGCTCTAAATCAGTGGTTGATAGTTTTCAAAGTGGTGTCAGAACTGTGCCACACTTTAAAAAATGTAAGATAACTTAAGTATTAGCCTTGAGATATTGTGGCTGTGCTACGGCAATCCTAAACTTTAGTTTTGTTAAATTTCCTGAGTTGTCACTTTGTGAGCCAGATATTTATTTTTCTGGGAGGTAAGATTTTTGTTTCTTTCTTTGTGCTTAGATTTTGGTTCACTCTTCGACCTGGAGCATGACCTCCCAGATGAGCTTATCAATTCCTCGGACCTGGGGCTGACCAATGGAGGGGATGTCAGCCAACTCCACACCAGTCTTGGAGGGATCGGTGTGGGAGGAGGTCAGGATGCAGCTGCGAAACACAAACAGTTGTCTGAGCTCCTGCGTGCTGGAGCACCAGCACAGCAGAGTGGCCCTACTTCCAACAGCACAGGACCAGGGGCTTCTATGGGGATGATGGGGGGTGTCAATGTCTCCTCTGGTGGACCTCAAGGCATGCCTCCCCAGGGACAGCAGCAGCAACCCGGACTAATGCAGCAGGTTGGGATGGTGGGAGGGGTGGCAGCGCTCAGTCGGGCAGCTGCCATGATGGGTGCCCAGAAGGGCAACACTGGACAGCAGCAGCAAGGGCTGATGGGGGGGCAGGTGATGAACGGCTCGCCGAGAATGGCTTACCCTGGTAGTGCAGGCATGGGTAACAATGGTAATCTGTTGGCGGAAACCCTACAGCAGCAGCAGGGTGGTCAGCAAATGGGACCTGGGGGTCAGGCAGGGATAAGACCACAGCAACCCGGAGCACTGAACAAGGTAAGCACACTAGCACCATGAGTTACACTGACATCTCTGCAGCAACTGTTACATCGCAAATTATTAACTATGATAGCTTCCGGTTTTTAACTGAGAGTAAGATGTTCCAGAAGTGTAGTTTTGGTGCTCTGGTGAATCCCACACCTGCATGTCATACCCTTTTACAGTAAAGATATTGTCATTGTTAATATTTTGAAAAGTAAATTTTTGTCTTGCAAGTGCAATACATTATATTTCAAAGCACAATATTTAGACAAACATTAAAACTGATATATTTTAAGCTGTTTCATAGGGAATTGGAAGTAGTTGGAACACAATCAGACTTGATTGAAGCTGTAAGCTCATGTGAGACGGGTGAAGACAAGTTCTCCAGAGCAGGTGTAGGTGCAGGCATGAGTGTGATTGTGTGTTGGATTCGCAGCCACATCACTGTTCACTCTGTGGTATTGATGGTTAACCTCATTGCTTGTCAATATGCCACACAATGGTTATGATTTGCTTGTAAGGATGTGAAGTCAGTGCTGCAAACCACCGTGTTAAATGGTTTAATTGAGGTTTATTTCTGCAACTGCATGAGATTGTAACTTAACTCACTGTGCTTGTGCACCAGCAAACACGAGTTCTTTTGTAATGTCCTGTAGTTAAAATATCATCAATAATGTAAAATCATGTTCAGAAAGGAAATCATGCAGTTAAGCTCATCATTAAACCCAGTAAGAGTTATTTTCACTTTCACCAAAGCATAAATAGATTCATGAGTCTCTTTTGGTCACGTAACAACAGTTAACAAACTGCCTCACATTGTTGCTCGTATTGGAGCCTCGGCCATCAGCTTGATGTGCTGCTGTTGAAATCAAGAATAGTTCGGCCAGATGCTGAAGTAGCTGAAAATAGTTTGGGCTGGATCTGAGATCAGAGCTGGCACTGACCTTGTTTGCAAAGGTGGCATTTAGATTCTGTCTGTGGTATTTATTTATTGTGGAGAGCAAAGTAAGGTCAGGAAAAAAGAGGAAGTGACATTGTAACTGTACAGCCACAACATACAGCCATTATGAAGGAATAATTACTACTTGTATGTGAGAAGTGATTCCATGTTTTCCTCCTAACACCCATTACTCAGTGGCATTGAAGCAACATTCAAACGGTCCGTTGGATACTAAGTTGTTTAACTCAAACTCAAAAAACGGACACTGTAATTCCTCCCATATTTCTGCCTTGAATGTCTGAATACCAGTCGTCTGGCTGCTTAAATCATGCTGTAATAAAATCATGAAAAGTAATTTATCTCATTCTCTAAACAATTTATTTCTTCATCTCCTGCTTTGTCTCCATACCACCTCTTCTCCTCTTCCTTTCCCCTCTTTTTCCCCATCTCTCTCATTTTCTTTTTACTTCCTCTCATCTTGCTCTCCAGATGAATATGATGGCCAATGCGGGCCCCTATGGCGGTCCGTACGGCCAGTCTGCTGGCCAGGGGCTGCCTGGAGCAGGGCTGGGCCCACAGCTCCAGAATAAGGCTGGCCTGCCCAACAATATGGCCACCCAGTTCAACATGGACAAGAAGGTGCCGCCGGGTCAAGGAATGCCTGGGATGGTAGGACTTCTTGATAAATATATACATTTTAGCCTCACACCCTTTCTCATGAACCACTTTGAACACAATTTTACTTTTGGTGTAGCACGTTCTGTGTTATTGTCATCTTTTGTTGATTTAGTTTCCAGTCGATGCTCAAGTCCCATTTAGGTGACTTTCCAATTCTAGGTGGTCGGTGGTATCTAATGTTTTTCTTAATGTTAGCAAAACTCGATGAAAAGACCAAAAACAATAATGAATTGATACTACAAACTAGTATTACCTTCACAACTAAAGTCTTATTCCTCTGTGCCATAACCCTCCATTTTTCTCCAGAAACTAAACCAGCCACTCGCACACTCTGAGCTCCAACAAATGCACCTTTTACTCATATCAGAACACGGTTTGATTTAAAAACTACAGTGCCCAGCTATTTTAGGACATGACTTAGCCTTTTTTAAAATTAAAGTATATATTTGTGAGTAATTTCCTAACGATATACGTCTTCAGAAGAAGCCAATGGGCTTAGGGCTGGAAGCCTCGGTATGCTTCAGCCAGAATACTTCAGATTGTTAAACAGCATCTGACGCCCACCTCTACTCTTCACTTTTCCACTTTGGGGACGGCATCGAGGGATTCAGTGCAGGACTATCAGTCAGTGCGAGGAAAACACACCTGTGTGAATGTTATTATGTCATCTTTGCCGTACAACTCAAGTTGTCAAATGTAAAAGAAACACTAATCACAGATGTTGCAGATGTTGTGATAGATGAGCGCAAACCCTTTCAGTCCAGAACATCCCATTAGCAGACCTGGATCAGCTTGTAGTATATAGCTAGTTATAAAATCCCATTTTCCTGATTTGCCTTTGTGATTTAATAAAGCTATTGGGAAGCTATATGTGATAAACAAATGATTGCTTGTGTGTGTGTGTGTATGTGTGTGTGTGTGGAGATGGAAGAGGCAGAGAAACCGGTTTCTCCACAGACAAAAACCTCAGACAGTAATCAGAGTTCAGCCATTACGCACAAGATGCATTCGCAGTCAAGTGTTCAAACTGGAGCTTGTCTAAAGAGCCAAAACATCCTTCATGTGCTCTTTGTGATTGATGTGACGCATCAAAAGACACCATAGCATTTGTATAGAGAATTAACTTTTTGGGTTTTGTAAACTTCAGTTTAATTCTGACTATATTTATCTAGAATTTATCTAGAAAAGAGGAGGACACTGTATCATTGTACAACATGAAATACTGCTTTTACACACCTGAAAAGATTAATATAAGTTATCAAAATATTCTCTTGTAAGAGGTAAATGTGTAATTCCCAGTTTAGGAGTTGTGGGAAGTGATGGGTCCGCCCCTCATTCTTGTTCCCACATGTTCACAATTGTCACTGATAATAGGTCTTCAGGTTGCTTAAATAGAAGAGCTTTGACAGTCTCATCATATGTCTTTATCCCAAAAAAAGGTGCGTATACATGTACATGGCTCCATGGTGCTAAATTAGGAAAAGTCTCGTTTTTACAGACAAATCAAACATTTGATCATTGACAGTGAGGAATTAGCTGCAAATGATCTGTAAATAGATTCACAGATGTTTTAGAGCAACTCATATGGGAAGCAGCTTGGGCTGACTCCTCAGAGCGGATCGGAGGGAAATTACCCAGGTGGTTGTCTTGAAGGGGAATTTGGTAAAGAAGTAGCTTAAATCATAATTACAGTAACCTCCCTCAGAAAAAAGTGTTATCTTTTTTTAAAGTGAAGCTTAAGATGAACCAAATGCACCAGAACTGCATGC
The DNA here is from genome assembly GCA_029490765.1 of Euthynnus affinis. Classification (NCBI taxonomy): domain Eukaryota; kingdom Metazoa; phylum Chordata; class Actinopteri; order Scombriformes; family Scombridae; genus Euthynnus; species Euthynnus affinis. The sequence continues at coordinate 20,561,490 of CM055856.1, read as the reverse complement.
TCAGGTTGCATTGAGTCACTGTAGGTATAACTTCTAAGATGTTTTAAATAAAACTCTTTTAGCTGATTTAAACTATTGTAGTATGTAAACGTTTTTTGTTGTGGTGTCCTTCGCACTTAAACACAATATCTCAAATGCCAAAGATGTTTGGACATCAGGGAAGTACTGATCAATCAGGCACCAGTCAGTTTATAGAAGTGATCAGTAGTCAGCACGGCACTGTTGCATTACAGGCTTGTGTTATTTATGCTTATCGCTATTTGGCCATAATTAAACGCAGGCTTTATCTTTTTGTCAACAGAGAACGGGCTCATTCATACTTTAGGTGGTTTTTCTGTTTTTAATTACAGAATCGCTGGAAGCAAACTTATGAATTAGACTTCTGGCTTCTTTCTTCACAGATCATTGTTGTGTGTTCAATTGTTGAATTATTTTTAACTCTTCAGTATTTTAATATATTAGACAAAAGGCAGGCTTCAGTGAGAGCCTTTTACATGTCTTCTCACCAGTAAATACATCATTGGTATCTAACAAATGTTTGGATACTTTAATGTTTTTTTCTTCCTAACCCTCATCTTTGCTTCTTCTCTCCTTTTTTGTCACTAGGGCCCTCAGCAGCAGCAGCCCGCAGCCGTTGGCGGTGTATCAGTCGGCGGAGCAGCAGCAGTAGGGGGTGCTCAGGTTGGGCTAAGTGCCGTAGGGGCTGGTCCCGGCACAGGGCCCCCTACGGCAGACCCTGAGAAGCGGAAGCTGATTCAACAGCAGCTGGTCCTCTTGCTCCACGCGCACAAGTGCCAGCGGAGGGAGCAGGCCAACGGGGAAGTGCGGCAGTGCAACCTGCCCCACTGCCGCACCATGAAGAACGTGCTCAACCACATGACTCATTGCCAGGCTGGCAAGTCTTGCCAGGGTGAGTCTGTTGAATTATGCTGATTGCTAGTTTTATGGCGTGTGGTTTATGTCAACACTAGGCAATGGTTAAAGTTGCAATGTATCTGCAGCAATTCAGTTTTTCTTTTTTCCCCCCCTTGTTCTTGTATGTTGTTTATATCCTTCCTGGTTTGCCTCCCATTTTTTGTTATATCAGAATGAGTTACTCTTCCTGTAGCTGGCTATCCTACTGTAATTTTTCCTCTAGCTTCTCTCACTGAGTCTCCATCTGGACGTAGTTTTATGGTACTGAATGACTCATAAAATAACTTTCTTAGTCTCTGGCTTCTCTCTCTTCCTTTTGACTCTCATGTTTTCCTCTCTTGTCTCATCATTCTTCTCCCTCCTTCACTCTGTCACAATTTCTCATTTCACTTGTCTTGCGTCTCTCTCCATCGTCTCACTATTTCGTTTGTCTTTTTTTTTAATTCTCAAACTTTTCTCCATTTCGGTCTCTTCTCCCACAGTGGCGCACTGTGCCTCATCCAGACAGATCATCTCTCATTGGAAGAATTGCACGCGACATGACTGTCCTGTGTGCCTGCCATTGAAAAATGCTGGAGACAAGAGGAACCAGCAATGTGAGTGATTATTTGAGAAGTCTAAATGTTTGTGGCTCTGATCATTGAGTTATTATACGTAAGCTACCACAATGGTTCAAAACGATTCAGAGTCTTGTAACTAAACGGTAAAGTTCATAACAGTAGACATGAATTTACAGATGCTCATCCCCTTCGCCCTCTCCCATCATTCATCTCTTCTCTTCCTTTTGTTCTTCCCCTCAACACAGCTCTTGTCAACAGTGCAGGGGTGGGTTTGGTGAACTCTTTAGGTTCAGGGGTGCCAGGTGGACAGTCCAATACGGCGAACCTGAACCCTCCCAACCAGATTGACCCCAGCTCCATAGAGAGGGCCTACGCTGCCCTCGGCCTCACTTACCAGGGAAACCAGATTCCACAGCAGCCACCGCAGGCCAACATGCCAAACCAGGGGCTGCAGGGGCAGCCTGGGATGAGGACTCTGAACACCATGGGTTAGTTTTTCCGTTGTGTATATATCACAAATTATGTGGTGACATACTAGGGCTAACAATTTTAGTTGAAATTAAAACATGGAAAAAATTAAACATTCACTCTGTAATCATGTGCTTTGAAATTAAATTAAAAATGTTCAGTTTGAGTGTACTTTAGCAGCTGTATTTCTAAAATAATCGTCATGCCAAACCAGCTGAGAAGTATTGTGAGGAAGCCTTTTGATCCTGTTTTTATCAATGAATGTAGACTGCTTAGGTGTAATCACGTGAAATATGTGTGGAACTTAAAGGTAGAGTCAGTGTTTCTGAAGATTGTTCAATATGATTTTTGTCAAGTTCAGCGAATATCTCCGCACAGTCCGCTAGCTGTCTGTTCTGTGTGTGCGTGGGAAAAAAAATTGGTGTTCCTACACAGTGCTGGCTCTGCGAAGGGAAACAAACACATCAGCAGGGGGCATTCATGCTCGTGCACAGGACAGAGGGAAGTGTGAAGACACGACAGTCTCCCGTCTCCATTATCCGTCAAATGGTATGGGGGGGAGAGACAGAGACGGAGAGAGAGAGACAGGTCGTGGCCAATTCACATAGAAAGTGTTTTCTCATGGAACAGATATCCACACTGAATCTGAGACAGTCTCACACAGACCTCCTGCGTTTTTTTTACAGTAAGAGTTTATTTCTGTCAGGTTTAGTGAAGCATAATCTGAGCAGGCAGCTGTTTAAATCACACAAATGTCCTGCTGTACATGTGTTTTCAACTTAGTAACCGTATAAGTGAATCAATAAATATAAACATTGTTGATTTCTTGCTGTGGAGCTGATATGCAAACTATTTTAGTCCAGTAAATTTCTGCTGTCAGTCAGCCTGGTGAAGGCAGCTCGTCCGACTACTGTCCTCTTAAGCAGCTGCTCAGGAGCTGCAGCTCCTGATGTGGACGGAGACGCTGAGCGCAGGTTGAGTGAGAAGTGTGGAGGCCACAGAGAGACGGAGAGTGTGGACTGTTTATATTACGTTTTTTTTTTCCGCTCATGATAATGTTTGTGTGTGAGGGAAACAGAAGTGACTCTACAGCTGACGCATCACTCTGAATGACTCTGTCATAGTTCTCTTTTGGTCGTTGCCATGACAACATGTGTCCATGAATTGGAGGGGGGATCTTTCTCCAGGCTCTGTCTTTAAGAAACGTAATAACAGGTGTTTGTATACGTTGATTTAGATAGTAAGTGGATAGGTTCACTGTCACATCAGTGTATGATGTTGTTTATGAGACTTTCCAACACTGCTAAGAATGAAAATTTCAAGCTAACGTTGATTCACTGTTGGTCTTTGGCTTCAAAATGTTGCCTCTTATATCAGCACAAGATACCAGTGATTCCTTCAAACCCTATTAATAACTGATTTCTTTCCAGGAGGAAACTCTATGGGAGTGAATGGTGGAGTGGGGGTGCAGTCCCCCAACCAGCAGTCCACCCTACTGCCAGACGCCATGTTGCACAACAGCATGAATGCACAGAGGTACGACTGCCTTTCATTGCTCACAAATATTTACCTTTTCTCAAGTCAGGCTGCTGTCACTTAACCAACTTTAACAAAATTCCCAAAATTAGCTCTGTATTGGCTCAAATGTTACTCCTCCCTTCCCTTCTTGCCTGTTGTTTTCCCCCAGTTTGATGAATGATGGCGTGGGGAACCTGGGCTCCATGCCTACTGCCACTCCTCCTTCTGCTGCAGGCATGAGGAAGTCTTGGCATGAAGACATCACGCAAGACCTCCGCAACCACCTCGTTCACAAGCTGTGAGTCTGCTGAGTCTTGCAAGTGCTCCCAAAAAAAAAAATCTCACTATGGGCAGGAGCTAATGAAATTAGCTTCAATATCTGATCATTTCCAGCATACTTTTCAACTCTTCATGTCAATTTAATTGTTGTTTTCTGAAAAAATGTGGTGTAAGACAAAGCTGAGTGGGTCCTTTGTGTGTTTGTGTGGGAGCAGTGTGCAGGCCATCTTTCCTACTCCCGACCCGGCTGCACTGAAGGACCGACGGATGGAAAATCTGGTGGCTTACGCTCGAAAAGTAGAGGGGGACATGTATGAATCAGCCAACAGTAGGGTAAGAAACCAACACTGGCAGAGTGTTAAGTATTGTGGCATGACCATCAGTTACTAGTTAAGAAATGAGGAAATAAATTCATTTTATGCATCATTTGGATGTGTCCTGTAACATTCTCCCTTCTTCTTGTTGCATCCCCTCCAGGCGGAGTACTACCACCTACTGGCTGAGAAGATCTATAAGATCCAAAAGGAGCTGGAGGAAAAGAGGAGGACACGGCTCCAGAAGCAAGGCATGATGCCTGGCCAGCCTAGCATGGCCTCCTCAGGCCTCCCACAGGTGCCTCCCAGCATGGGACAGCCACCCATGGCCCCTGGGCAACCCCCAAGTAAGTAAACATACTGTTTTCACCTCTGTCACACACCTCTCTGTAGGCTCTTTTACACAGCCTGTTCAAGGTAGGAATGTTTCGCTGTTATTCCGTTTTGCCGTTCTGTATAAAAAGTACGAACACGGAGCGGGCGGGACATTGTTGTTCCATTATTAAGCCGGCAGTGGAGGTAGTCACATTGCCAGATTGACATCTGTGTAAAAGGGACAGTCTACATAGCGGCTACACAGCACATCTCTGTTTCTTTAATGCCAGCATGTTATCTATAATCACACATCGGGATGGCATTATGCCGGCTTTGTTTGAATTAGTGTAAAAAAGCACGTGGGCATAGACGCACGTGGATGCAGGCACACACACACTGCTGGCATGCAAATAATAGAACAGCAATTTGACTGCTCAGTTGGTCATGTTCATGTTTTCTGGCACGTATTTATATTGATATTAAACACTGATCAAAATGTTACATCTTTTAATGAAATGAGTCGTGAAAAAATCAGTAGTGTTGAAATGGAATGTTGAAATGATATATATGATGAAGTCTGTTTGTCTCACTGTACAGTTTTTCTCACCCTTTAAACATCTTGAAGTCATCTATGGTTTTACTGGTATTTAGTGATCCTGAAGACAAGATCTGTGATTTCTGTAACTCTTATCACCCTGTCAGATGGTCCTCACGCTGATCCGTCCATGGTCCGACCGACTGGACCAAATCAGATGGTCAACAGAATGCAGAACCCAGCAGGTGAGTCTACAATGAAGTAAACATGACAGTGTTACAAACATGTTGCGCGGCCAGACTTGAAGAAATTTATCTAAAATGAGACTCGCCCACAGCCAGTGTTGAAGCCGCAGCCTCTTGCGCTTATACAACATGAAATTTGAATTAGAACCAATAATTACAAATCAAATAATCTTTCCCACTTTCAAATGGTAGTTTGAATTTGGAATAAAAAGTGACAGCCCTAGTGTGAAACACCAATATCTCATTTCTGTCCTCCTTTTACTTCTAGGAATGAACCAGTTTGGTCAGATGGGGATGCAGTCAATGAATCAAAGGTCGACACCTCCTCTTCCTCTCAATGCTCCAATGAACCAGGTTGGCATCACTGCATTTACCATCTCGATCACTGATTACTTTTGGAAAACGGAAAAGGCAAAGAAACAAAAAAAACATGTTTTTTGTCAGTTCTCATTTGCATAACAAATGATTTGATTGCCATGCAACAGTAAATGTGACCATACTTTTTGTTTTTGATTTGTTTTTTAACATCTTCATATGACTGTTGGCTGAAATGATCCTTTATTTATCCAAAACATCACATCTCCCTTGTTGTCTTGTTTCCAGATGGGTATGGGAGCGACAAGGATGGGTCAGCCTAATGCCACACAGTTACAGAACCAGTACCTCCCTCCAGGCCAGTTTCCTGGGTCCAGTCCTGGGCTTGGTTCTGGTCCTGTTGGCATGAACCAGCCAGGAGCACAGACTGCTGTGCCACCGGTAAGGATTAAGTGACAGTTGTACTTTCTAATGTGAAGATGAGTTCGTCTGCAAACACACTGTCAGTTGGATGTGGAAACTGGCTGAATGTGTAAAAGAAAATGGGGATTAACTGAGGCATCAACTCTGAGAGCTGCTTTGCTAGAGTTGATGAATAGTGTTGAGTACTGTATAATTAACTGAGCTGTCTTTAGGCACATAATTCATGACCACTGTGAGAGATGGATCACAGTTCTTATTGGCTCTATCTACAAGTTTTAAGACGGATCATTTGTGCTTTTTGGCAGCCTTCCTTATCTATTTAATTAACTTTATATGGTTTACTTGGTAAAACCTTTCTCTATAATGAATCAAAACCCCTTTTTTTTGTTCTTTATTGTTTCTCTCATATTCTGGAGGATTTTTTTGTTATCTATAAAAATGATTTCTGCTCTAGTTAAAAAGAGCTGTCTTGTTTCTTGCTCTGACCTCTGTGTCCTGTCCTCTGTAGCAGAACCAGATGTCAACGCCGCCTTCCCTCCCAGCCAGCAGCCCTTCAGCACAGTCTGCCTCTTCCGCTCCAGGCTCTGGAGCCTCTGCAGGCTCCATGGGGCCTGGTAGTGTCAGTGGTGCCGGGCCTCTACCCAACCTGCCTCCATCCTCCACCTCAACCCAGCCCAACACCTTTCCTCACTGCCCCCCCATCCGAACAAACTCCCCCTCACCAGCACGCAGCTTAACGCCTCAACCCCATCAAACACCCCCCACGTTACATGGTTCACAGCCACAGACGCCCAGCACACCCCAGCTGCCCCCTCCACAACAACAACAACAACAACAACAGCAACAGCAGCAGCAGCAGCAACAACAACAACAACAACAACAACAACAACAACAACAACAACAAGCTTTGCAGCAGCAGCCACCGCCATCGGGGCAGGCGGGGAACTCTGAGAAAGCCAATCAACTTCCGCAGCAGACTCTTGGGGGTGTGGCTTCCTCAGGCCCCCAAGCAGGTCAGGCTTCTTCGGTGCCTAACCAGAATGCTCATGTGCCATTGCAGCTGCCGCAGACCCCAGTGAGTAGATCACCCTGCTTTCACTACTTTTCCCACTGTTCCCCCAACACAGATGTTTTTTTCTAGTACTTGCTCACCTAATATGCTCTTTCTTTCTCTTTCTCAATCTCTCTCTAGATATTTCTCAAAAAAAAACTGACACTGATTGTTTTGGCTCATATTCTCACCCCCTTGATTTTTCTGTGGAAAAATGAAAAGTTTTGGAAAGGTTGTAGATTTTCAGAGGCTAGGAAGTTTCGTTTTAGCAAAAGAACAGCTGGACTAGAAACAACTTAACTTTATATTTAAAAATGAATTTGTCCTTCAAATTATCAAAATTCAATCATCAAATACTCCTTGACCTTGATAACAAAAGGGGGTGTGTCCTTTTTGTTGATTCTAACATTCCTAACCCTCAACCCATTTCTCTCCTTCCTCCTCAGATATCTCCAAAGCCTTCTTTGTCAGTAGATGGCCAGGTATCCTCTCCAGCCTCAGTCAGCAGCAGTACCAATCCAAGCTCCCAGCTCGCTCCGGCGGATGGCCCTGCTCCCAGCCAGGAAGACGCCAAAATGGAGGTGAAGAAGCAGGAGGATGAGGAAGAGGATGGGTCTGAAACCCAAGGAGAGGGCAAGGGTTTGGGGAAGATGGGCAAGGGTCAGCCTGATGTGAAGACAGAGGAGAAACCGGAGGTAAGATTAAATGTTGCAAAGTCTAAAATGTCTGAAATGATTCATTTAAATGAAAAATAAATGCATTTAATCTTCTCTAAATTATCACTTTGGTAAAGACATAATTATACAAATGGTTGAATTTTCCCCACAGATAAAGAAAGAGAAGCCGTCAGGAGATGGGTGTAAAGGCGAGCCCATGGATACGTCTTCATCCTCGGTGTCATCGTCGGTAGCAACGAGTGAAGATAAGAAGCCAGAGGTGAAGAAAGAGCCCAAAGACGAAGAGGAGGGGTCAACGGCCAACAACAGCTCCCCAGCCAGTGCTCAAAGCAAGAAGAAAAGTAAGTCTGCACGTCTTATCTTCACTCTGTTGTTGATTCAACACAAATCATTATCTGCATGTTAAGATAATGTTTATGATTTGAATTTTCAGTTGTCAGCAGAGAGGAGTAGAGTAGTAACAATATGGACACTTAACAAATTCAGCCTTAAATGCGTAACACCTGAAAACTAATAAATGCCACATCCAGGTGCTGTTTATATCAGAATATGAGACTAAGAGTAAAGAAAATGTCTAACGACTTGTTTAACTGTTTTTAGGTTATAATGATGTGACATTTTATAATGGTTGGTCTATTGAATATAGACTTCTGCACTTTTCCTTCGTTTCTCTGTGTTTTTCTCTCTCTTATGCCTAATCAGATGTTTAATACCGTCACACAGATGCACACCATCAGCAGTGTGGCCGATATTCACATCATGAGAGAGAGAGAATATTTTGATATACTTAAAACACAGTTAACAAAGAACACTTGCTACTCTCTGTCAGCTCAGTGCCAGCTCAATGCTCTGATGCACTGACCTCAGACCAGTATTCACAACGGGTGCTTGAGCTGTGCTCTGTCAGCATGAGCAGATAGAGCTGTTTGAAAGCCGACAGAAGGGGGAAAAAGAGTGAAGACAGGGATGGTTTGTCTTGTATGAATCTCCCGCTGACAGCAGAGAACCACAGAAGACCTGAGATCAGCAGATCAGCAGCCTCTTTGAAGTTTTAAGACGTTAAGAGCAGAACACACTGAATACATTGTTGATTAGAAATAACAAATTAAGTCGAAGTAGCAAAGTGTAACATGTAATAGAGTACTCATTACTACCCACCAACTGTTGTAAAGAGACCAAATAATTGTCATATTAATTGTTTTAGTTGAGTTGTGGGCAGTGAAGACGCAGACAGGAAACAAGGGGAGAGAGAGATGGGTATGACATGCAACAAGGGTCCCTGGCTGGAATCAAACCAAGGACTTTGTAGCTATGTGGGCAGTAACCATTTGGTTACTGGGGCACTCCCGCATTTATATTTTCAAACTTGCCTTTATACAAGTTTTAGCTCAGTCTTCTTCGTCTTTTTCTTCTTTCTAGTCTTTAAGCCGGAGGAGCTGCGTCAGGCTCTGATGCCCACCCTGGAATCTTTGTACCGGCAGGACCCTGAGTCCCTTCCTTTCCGTCAGCCGGTGGACCCCCAGTTACTGGGAATACCCGTACGTATTCGAACTAGTAACAAAACTAACCTGGTAAGGGACTGCACTGGCTGCCATTTTGCTTCAACTCCTCTGAAAACGTAGCTTTTTTAATTTGTTTGTTTTCCTTTTTTCATCTTTAATCTTTTTTTCTCCTTTGTCATAGCTGTCATATTTTCAAAATTTGTTTTTATATATCTGCTTCCAGTTTCTTCAAACTCTTAGTTGAGTTTTCTCCCATTGCATGTCAGAAGTTAAGAAAATGAGATTTGGAAGTGTGTGTGTATGTGTTCATGTATGTGCGTGTGTGTGCGTGTGTCAATTTGTGGTCTCTTTTCTGAAACTTCTTGTCATTTGTAAATCAAAGCAATGACTCTTATGAACATTTCCTTTAATGGACTTTTAGTAAAGAGCAGTTGAGGACAAAAGGTAAATGATAAAACAACAACAGTTTGGCTGAGTGATAGCGATTTTGATAACTGAAATTAAAAGTTTGGTGCTGACAGCTCTTAGCTTCAATTGAATGTGATAACCTAAAATATTACATGACTTAGACATCCATCAGAGCATGATTCATAATTAATAAATGGCCAGTTGTCTGTCATAGCACACCAAATAATTTGCTACAAGCTCCAACAACAGTTCATGAGCCAATTGCTTTCATTTATCACTTTAATTTGTTTGACTTTTACCTTTTTTAAATCCATTTTTTTTTTAGGTTTTAATTTGAATTATGATTTGTGTAGTTTTCATCCTAGTGTTCCATTGCTAGCTTTCTAGTTCAGTTCCTCACCAGTAGTAGTGTGTTGGTGTTCAGGTGGGAAGTGTGTAGAGGTGGGACAATACCTTTACTCTCATTGCATCCAAATTAAGTATAAATGAGTACAATAGGGTAGAGTGAATTCTATGTGCGCTTACATTCAGGCAAAAAACTTTATTTTAATAGATGGCACAAACAAAAGTTTAGACACAGCGTCAGTCCCCCAGCTGCCTCATGATTTATTCAATTTAAAACATTTTTAGAACAGTGTTGAGCGAGCACCTGGCTGTCGACTCAGCTCCTCCTTTAGAGACCACCACAGTCAAGTGATGTGACTTATTTTTCTTTTTTTTAGATAAATAAGCAGTATTTTTTTTAAAACACTTAATTGTTGTGGTATTAATTTGGCTCTGTAGGTTGAAATGCATCACTTGTTTGTTCATGTTAGTGGATCCATTCAGAGATGAGGTTCTGTTTCCTAACTCTTGTTGCCATGGTGACACTGAGATGGACCTTGCTCTTTGAAACTCACGCCTCTTTTTTCCTTCTTTTTTTTTTTCTTTTTTTTTTTTGATAGAATCTCCAAAAGGCTTTTCTGTTTCTCGCCCTCTCTCCTCCGCTGCTTTCTCACACAGTGTTTTTAGTTTGAGAAGAAGCGGACGGCAGACGTCAGGAACAGAATAACAGCTTGGAGACTTGTGTCCCTCTTACATTTGCCTCACCTCAGCACTGTTGGCTTTAACTCTGCCACCGTATTGCCACTCATGCTGCTGGCGCTGTTAATGCCAACCACTATGTTACTCAGAACAGTAAATCTCTGTCTGCCTGTTGCTGTTGCCACTGCTCTGTTCTTCTTGGTTTTGCACCCTGATCACCTCGCGGGCCTGAAAGCTTTGTGAGCTTTCAGGCCTCAGCAGAGAAATATTCCCCCAGCTGTCAGACAGTGTTATCACTTTTAAAGACAAATTGATACATAATGATCTCAAGATCACAAAACTGGGCTTCAGTTGCAATAGGATATGTCAGATGAAATCTCATCTGTAGCCAATTTTTAGATCTCTGACTGTGGTTCTATGAGCAGCAGAGGACCAGGCAGACTTGTGGCGGTCAGCTGGTCCCTGTTCGCGGTACAGATAGGGACTTGAATTTAAATAGGGTAGGGTGCAAAGCGGAGAGCTGGAGGGCAGAAGTTGTCATGTCTCTCTGTTTGCACGCGAACCTTCTTCTCTGCAGCGCTCAACAACATTGTCCCCCTGCACCCTCTTCTCTCCCTACTCTGGTCCCACCTGGTCGACTGCGATGCCTGATGATGATGATGATGGTTCTCTTCTTCCCCATCTCTCTCGTCTTGGTCCTCCCGGACGACCAAACCCTCCCACCATCTCGCTGCTCTTTCTTCTTACCTCTCCTCCTCCCCTCCCCCCCTTCCCCTCCTCTCTGATCTTCCTCAACTCCTGAACTTTACCTCGAATGGCGCCCCTTCCAAAACCAGGACTACTTCGACATCGTGAAGAACCCCATGGACCTGTCGACCATCAAGCGAAAGCTGGACACGGGACAGTACCAAGAGCCGTGGCAGTACGTAGAGGACATCTGGCTCATGTTCAACAACGCCTGGCTGTACAACCGCAAGACATCCCGAGTCTACAAGTACTGCTCCAAGCTGGCTGAGGTGTTTGAGTCGGAGATCGATCCCGTCATGCAAGTCCTGGGATACTGTTGTGGGAGAAAGGTGAGGCAGGAATCAGCAATTATTTTAATTTTCAGAGGTGTTATTTATTAAGTTTCCAGTTTTCTTCAGATAACAGGTCTGCTAACCGTCTCTTCTTGTCTCTCTATCATTCCAGTTTGAGTTTTCCCCCCAAACTCTATGCTGCTATGGAAAACAATTATGCACCATCCAACGCGACGCTGCTTATTTTAGCTACCAGAACAGGTAAGGGCTTTCGACACATTGGAACACGAAACGCACACAAACACACACACAGATCACACACACGTATGTCTTGTTGTATTTTGCACATTGATTATATTTCCTACAACATATTATCAACCAATCAGTGCAATCACAGATGAGTTTTAATTTGGCTTCAAATGGTTACCCCTGGCACCATCTCCATCTCCATAGTTCACGTTTTTAATTTCCATTACGTTTTCATTTATAAAGTGGGCTCCTGTCTTCTTCAGCAGTTATTCTTTATTTGTTGCACCTTTGCTTACCCACTGAGTAAATTGACATGCACAACACATGACCGCTTGCCTTTTCTAATATTTACTCGCATAAGTAGTGGGGTGGGGTGGGGGGATGTCCATTCTCACCACTAGAAGAACGGCTCCCACTTTATAAATGAACTGAAAGGATGATGGGTCTTTGTTGCTTTTATCATTTATTTATTTATTTTTTCCTCATCCACCCTTGGAGACGTATCCTCGCCCCCCCTTCCTCCTCCACAGCTCCTAGTGGTCTCTCATGTTGCTGTAATGTTGTTGTTGTTTACCACTGGACGTCTGACGCTAATCTTTGCTTTGCCTTGGCTCTCTGTCCTCTGTTGGTTGTTGTTCACATTCTGTCTGTCCCTCCGTCCTCCATGTGCCCCCCCCTCTCCCTCTCTGTCCCTCCATTGTCCTCGTCTGACCTGTAACTATTTATTTCACGCTTTTTTAATATTCATTTTGACCTCCCTCCCCCTCCCCATCTCCCTCCCCCCCTTCCCTTCTCCCCTTCTCTCCCTCCTTTTTTAACGCTTGTGATGTCTGCATTGGCCTGCTTTGGTGTGACCAATCATCCACTCCGAAATTTACGCGCAAAATCAAAACACCCGCCCATACAAAAACCCTGCATCACGATTGGCTGCTACCTCCTGGCGACGACCTACCTTGCCCTCTGCCTCCTCCTGTGTGTCCGCCCCCTGGCCTGTCCTGCCCTGCCCTGATTGGCGGCTGCTTCTTCGTGCCCTCTCTGTGATTGGCTGTGCTGATGGCGAACGGTGTAGTTCACCAAAATATGGGCTTCTTGCTGACAGGTACCACTTCTGTGAGAAGTGTTTCAACGAAATCCAGGGCGAGAGCGTTTCCCTGGGGGACGACCCCTCCCAGCCTCAGACGTGAGTACCATCACATTTAGTTTCTCTAGTAATGCTTCTCCAGATGTTCTGTGAGCTTTGAGTTGTAAGATTATATATCAGTGGAGATTAATTAGCACCATTAAAGACCTGATGTACAAGCTGACAGGGTTCTATTATAAACTCTCCATTGTTTTGGTATCTAAATCCAACAGTTTCTGGTTAAAAATGAGACCAGATGAGCTTGAACTTCAACAGTATTCCTGTTTTATTTGCCTTTAAGTAACTTTAAGGATAGAAAAAGTCAAATACTGTATATATTCCATATCAGCCTTTTCCAGCTCATCATTAAACCTATTTAGTGTTTAAACTTTGAAATATTCAAACCCTATTCTTGAGTAGTAGTGACTGTAGTAGTAGTGTAGTGACTGACTCACCAGTGGGTCACATAGGTGAAGTTAAAGATCATGAATCGTGGGGTTTTTTGTTTTAAATAATTGTTCAAAACTCTTGATTTCTCCTTTTTAAGGTTCAGTTTTATCCTCTTTTGACTCTGTTGGTTGAAATGTGAAAGAGGAAGTCCTTTTTTTTTGTTTGGTGATGTCACATCACTGTCTTCCAGTAACCATGTTATGTTTAACTTACTCTGACATGAGTTTATAACTCTTATCTTAGGGGTTGGATATATAACAATACGTATTGATAAATATTTAACAAGTGGACACATTTGGCATTTTCTGAATTGGGGATAGATGATCCTGCACAAAGCCTGCAGTCTACAGAGAATGACCTCGTTGTGTTTCAATATTTGACAAATAAAATCAACAGGAAGAAGATGGTGCTCATTAGTTACATTGATTTGTTTTCTGGTCTTTCCTGCAGGTCCATCAACAAAGAGCAGTTCCAACGAAAGAAGAATGACACGCTTGATCCTGAGTTGTACGTCCCCTTCTTAACTCATGAGCTTATCTCACACCATCTTTATAATGCTGAAATTTCATGTTTTGTTTAGATTGCATAATAATTTTGAATATTTTGTATTTTTTATGCACTTGAATTACCTTAAGAAAAATAATAAATATAAAGTAATTATCATTTTTGAATTATAGACATCTGATTAGCAAGTTTGTGGCTCCCGTAGGGGAATGAGCAGGGTATTTCAATGATGCGTGACACGTTGCTTTATTAACTGTGTCTGTCTTTTGTCTTCTCGTTCTGTCTCCGCTCAGGCTTGTGGAATGTACTGACTGCGGTCGTAAAATGCACCAGATCTGTGTCCTGCATAATGACACCATATGGCCGTCAGGGTGAGCCAGCTATCTTTACACACACTCTGTACATGTTTCTGGGTCTGGAAAATAAATTTGGCCTTCTGTGTTCTTTGAAAAGCTTTAGAATAATCCAAAACATCAATAAACATGATGGAAAAGTAGAAGTGTTAAGTCCTGGTACACACATGTTTGCATGTAGCTGTCTATTTGACAATACGTAGTAATCTTGATCATTACATCTGGACTGAAAATGTCTGCCAGGATGGCGGCAACACAAACACAAAAGTCCTGTAACTCGAGTGTCGGCTGAGAGTCTCTCATTCCTCAAAGTTTGATCTCCCTTCATGTGTGGTCTGTTTGAATTTGCTTACATCTTTTAATTACTAAGTCATTATAGTTGTTTAAAGAAAGGAAGACTGACTTGAAAAGCAAGTCATTTCTTGATTAAAGCTACTCAATCACTGTCACTAATGCTTATTGTGACAGGCCGGATGGTAACCTGCAAATGTAACCATTTACTATTTATTTCTTCCCTAACCACAGCTTTGTATGTGACAACTGCCTCAAAAAGGCCAATAAGACACGGAAAGAGAACAAATACGCAGCCAAAAGTAAGTTGAATAAGTCTGTGTTTATGACTTTGTCTCTTTTGCCTCATTCAAACATTTCATCAACTTTTCATCCCATGTTTTGATCTCTTTCTGTCTTTAATATCAACGTTTGTGAAAACTCAAAATATATTAGTGGGGATTAAGGTTTTGAACAAAATTGATAAATGCAGTGAGTAATCTATTAAACTTCTAACAGCTCTGTTTTATGGGTTACATGCTTAAAATCTAAAATTGTCAGAGAAAATTTCAAAAAATGTCCTTGTTTTTGTTGTATGTATCTGCTGTTTTTTTTTTCTTCATAATGACCATGACTGTGTTAA
This sequence comes from Euthynnus affinis, assembly GCA_029490765.1. Classification (NCBI taxonomy): domain Eukaryota; kingdom Metazoa; phylum Chordata; class Actinopteri; order Scombriformes; family Scombridae; genus Euthynnus; species Euthynnus affinis. The sequence continues at coordinate 20,546,334 of CM055856.1, read as the reverse complement.
AATAGTTGTATTCCACCTCTTGGTTCATCTGTTGTCTTGTCTTTTGCAGGACTTCCTCAGACCAAGCTGGGGAACTTTTTAGAGACACGAGTGAACGACTACCTCAAGCGGCAGAGCCACCCCGAATGTGGTGACGTCACCATCCGTGTGGTCCATGTCTCGGACAAGGTGGTTGAGGTCAAGCCCGGCATGAAGTCCAGGTAGGAGGCTGAATTTTACTGCTACTGAAGGTTCTGTATGTGTGGTGTGGGAAGCAGCATTGAACATATTTAGAATGATGGCTTACTGATTAAGTTCGATTATTCCTGAATGTAATAGCAAAATATATTGCAAGTAATGTAATCTCTATAAACAACAGGAAGATTTTGGTAACAGAAGAGTGTTCTGGTTTCTGTTTGTAGTCTGAGTAGAACTGACCAATCACATTTGAGTGGGCTTTGGTTGCATGCAGGTAAACGGTCCATGTGGGGAACAAAAGAGGCATTGGCTGAAACGCAGTGACAGAACCCAGCGGCTGTCCTCTGATGACGCTTTAGCTTTTTTATTAGCTTAAAAAGATTATCTGCATTTGTATGCATCTATCTGTTTATAGAGATTAGCTGAAATGTCATCTGGACTGTCTCAAATTGCTAATTGACTGTTAGCAATGACCGGCACATGAAAGAGGAAGTCTTGGCCCGGATATCCGTTATCTGGATATCCACTCGCTACAATGGAAGCCCCAAAATATTTGCTCTTACCTCCAGTGGCTAAATGCTCATCAGACAGATAGTTGACGGGTTCCATGATTGCAGTAATGTGGCTGAAAATGCACAAAATCAAAACTGGGATTTATCTGTCGCCCTTTAGTATAGAATAAGTATTTTTCTTCAGATGAAATATACCAGAAGAGACTAAGGCTTATCACATTGACAAAACACTTTCCTGGAAGAAACCATAAGGCAACATGTTCTCACCTCTGCCAAAACTGAAAGGAGAACTCTGGAACAAACAAGTGAACCCTTTGGGCTTTTTCAAGTTGGTGAAAGTAGAAGCAAACAACTAATGGTCGGCTGATTAATCAGGCCGATATCTGGCATTTTTAGATAATCGGCATCGGTCTATTATCTCCAAATAATCAGCTGATTATCTTCCATCATATTTAATCTACTGATGGTAGCTCTCAGAAACAAGATACTTCTATCTACCCATAAATTATTATTTTTTAAGTTTTTTTCTAAAATCTTTTTACAAAGTTTAGTTTTTTGATTACCTGTGGACATTTATATAGTTGATACATTTTTTATTTGAAATAAGTGTGCTGCAGAGTACAGATCTACTTAATCAAACAGAGACAATACAGACAATAACATTAGTGTTAAATAAATGTTCATTTAAGTTCAGAAATTATCTCATTTTCTGACCATTGGCCACCCTGCTCTCTTAATATCAGCATCATTTATTGGAAAAATTCATATCGGTCGACTACTACAAACAGTCCAATCAATTATAATCAGTTACTGATATGTGACGGGGGAAAAAACTCAGAGCAGCACTGAGAGCAGAGACCAGACTGAAGTAGGTTTGATTATCATGAAGTTAGTTTAAAGTTTGCACCAAACAGCTGGAGTTGTATCATCAATGGCCATGATAAAGTGAGGCAGAGCTTCTCTCAGACAGGCAACAGTTCCTCTCCATGCTGCTGCAAAAACAAATGCATAAGGTTGTTGTTGTTGCTAGGCAACAGCTAGTTGGCCATGATGCACAGTAGCGCAGGTAACAGATGAATCCCAACAAGAAGTCTGTAAGAAGTAACTGAATGGAGAGTTTGTTTACTGAAGGGTGTGAAATATTGTGAACACAAGTTGGAGCATAAACACACAGAAGCAACTGGGACAAGTTTTACTTCAGATGCATCAAATTGATTCAGTACAAAAGCCCAATATTGACTTTTAGAGCCATAACTACAACTGTACAATAAAGTGTGTGTGTGTGTGTGTTGTAATCAACTATTTAATAAAAATGTTAAATATTGTACTATTAATGCCAGTTCCTCATCAATTTGGGAAAACTCACTTGTGTTTTCCACTAAATGCCAACAATAGTTCTGCATCCCAAACTAAACAGCACAGCCTGTTCTTGTACTAAGTCCTGGTTGAAGTGTGTTCTGCTTTTATAGTAAATATACTTTTAGTTGTTGCTGAAGGCTTGTAATTTGTTTAGTTAAAAAATTCCAGCCACTGGTTACAGACGTGCACCTCATCTGGGGCCCAGTTGAACCAAATATTCCACTCCTTCAAAGTCTCAACAATACAACTCTGGCAACAAGTCTTCATTTTCTCACTTCTAACCAGCTGATTACGCCTCACACATTAAAAAACACGTCACAACTAGGAGCCATATTTTCAAACCTTCCTCAGTTGTCATGTAGTTTTGTGAGACTTGTTCAAAAGATGAAAACATTAGGTTGAAGAAAGAGTTGCTGATAACATTTCTTTATAAAAATTCAAGATTTCGAGTGTTAATACAATATTTGCCTTGGATAGCTGTTTTCCTCACCCTGGCTGTTTGTTGTTTTCTCCAGGTTTGTGGACAGCGGAGAGATGTCTGAGTCTTTCCCATACAGGATGAAAGCCTTGTTTGCATTTGAGGACATCGATGGAGCAGATGTTTGTTTTTTCGGCATGCATGTTCAAGAGTACGGCTCCGACTGTCCGCCTCCCAACCAGAGGCGAGTGTACATCTCTTACCTGGACAGCGTGCACTTCTTCAAGCCACGACACCTCAGGACTGCTGTGTACCATGAGATCCTGCTTGGCTACCTGGAGTATGTCAGGAGACAGGGGTAAGAGCAAAACCTAGACCATGTCAAAATCTTAAAGGGATAGTTCACATTTTTTGAAGTGGTGTTGTATAAGGTACTTATACAAAGTCAGTGTATTACCTGCAGTAGATGGTAGTTCGCCCCGGCCTAGTTGGGAGAAGAAGGCAGAAGTAGCGGCACAGAAGCTGTGCAGTGCTGTTGGGGGATAATACAGTGTATAGCATGCGTAGGAATACAGAAGTTCTCTGGTTGAGAAAATGTAGTGCCAAAAAAAGAGCTGTCTGATGGCAAAATAAAGTTGTTAAAATATTCTAAATATAGCGTACACTTAAACTGATACTGACTTTTTTAGGTGGTTAAAACAAATTTTGTCGCTGGTCCGTATACTACCCTGCTATAAGACAGAGATAGATGGAAACAGCAACTGAGCATTTTCAGTACAATGAAAATGAACAGGCGGATAGAATAAAAGGAAATGAATGCATCTCTTTTATATTAGCCTCATTTGACAAGCATACTTGTCTCCTTGTCTCAGGTTTACAGCAGGTCATATCTGGGCCTGCCCACCCAGTGAAGGGGATGATTACATCTTCCATTGTCACCCAGCGGACCAGAAGATCCCCAAGCCAAAACGCCTGCAGGAGTGGTACAAGAAGATGCTGGACAAGGCTGTTTCTGAGCGCATTATCCATGACTATAAGGTGAGACTTGTCTTCTGTTAAGTTATTAGACCTACTATGTGAATTAATACATTTATCACAGCGAAACAGTCAAGACATTTAGTCACTCATAGTCCTTAATCTGGTCAAACTGTTGCACAGTATGACTTTTGTCTTTTATCTGTTGTTTATTTCCAAGTTATCCCTAATGCATATTTTCCCAGTCTGCTAATATTTATATTTTGAGAAAACAATCTCACCACAAGATCCTTTTTTACTAGCTGTCCTGGAGCTCTCGATCATGTACAGATGTTCAAACTTCCTTTTTTTTACTGGGGAAATAAAAATCTGAAAATGGGCAATTTTATTGTTTTAAATGTTGAATTCCTTAGACAAACTATCTGATGATGAAGATCACAAAATATGATTGAAAGCCCCCAGACAGCTATTAAATGAACATTGTGGTGAGATTCTTTTCTCAACTGCTGTTCCTGAAGTCAAGAATGAATTTGTCTTTTCCTACAACAGTGAAAAAGCTAACAGGGACATTTATAGCATTACAAGCACTGAACACTCGTCTCTGCCTCCCTCTTTGTCCCTCAGGACATCTTCAAACAGGCAACAGAGGACCGTCTGACCAGTGCCAAGGAGCTGCCATACTTTGAGGGTGACTTCTGGCCCAACGTTCTGGAGGAGAGCATCAAGGAGCTGGAGCAGGAGGAGGAGGAGCGGAAGAGGGAGGAGAACAGTACCTCCAATGAGAGCACAGATGTGAGTAGAATAAGAGTCATTACTTTCAGGCAGACTCTGTTTTGTCACAAAATACTGATGTTTTTCATGGCATGGCATGCTTTGTGTTGAAGTTGACATTAAAATGTTCAACAGGCCACAAAAGGAGACAGCAAGAACGCCAAAAAGAAGAACAATAAAAAGACAAGCAAGAACAAGAGTAGCTTGAGCCGAGCCAATAAGAAGAAACCAGGGATGCCCAATGTTTCCAATGACCTTTCCCAGAAACTCTACGCCACCATGGAGAAACATAAAGAGGTACGTGTCTCTCATTTGATTGTAGCAATAGCTGCTCACTCTTTTATTGGATTAAACAGAATAATTATACTATAAGAGCATTACAGTTACTTATGTCATCAGAGTTGTGACATTAACTCCACTCTGAATGCATAAAATTTGAAATACTGCCACTTAGCAGCTATGTGTGCTGCTGCTCTTTTGAAAAGTTCAACTGTTTTTTTTTTTTATAGCAGAGTAGATACAGCTTATACTAGAGCTATAACGGCTCATAATAAAAATATCTCACGTTTAGTAAACTTACAGCTGATCCTCTCCTCTCTCATTGCTAGGTCTTCTTTGTCATCCGCCTCATTGCCGGCCCCACCGCCAACTCGCTGCCCCCTATCACTGACCCGGACCCCCTGATGGCCTGTGACCTGATGGATGGCCGTGATGCCTTCCTGACTTTGGCCAGGGACAAGCACCTGGAGTTCAGCTCTCTCAGGAGGTCCAAATGGAGCTCCATGTGTATGTTGGTGGAGCTACACAACCAGAGCCAGGACCGCTTCGTCTACACCTGTAATGAGTGTAAACATCATGTGGAGACCCGCTTCCACTGCACCGTCTGCGAGGTGAGAATCAGGACGCTCTGACATTGAGCTTTTCTCCCTTTTATATTTTACTGGAGATGAAATTACTGCAAAATCTTTTGTGAATATTTTAAATACGATGTTTTTCATCATTAGATGGTGAAAACTTTGAGTGCCCACAATTTTTCACTGAGAGGAAACATGCTGACATTTAGCACACCAAAAACAGCCTTTTTGAAAATCCTCTTCAGAGGGGGTAAATCGAAAAACCACAGTTATGTTTCAGTGTTGACAAGATAAACAATGTTTTTCCAAAATAATCATGAATGCTTGCACACACATAGTTGGGTGCTTTGTGGCAGTAATGTTAATAAGCCCATGTTGTCACTTTAAAACTCATCATCGTTTATTTTAAAAAGTCAGTTTTTTGGGGACTGGAGGATCTCATATGGGTTTCCATTTTATTTGTTTTTTGGATAATTTGTTTACCGTTTTGAATTATGGTAATTATTGAAATTTTACATTCAAGGGTACAAGTAATATATAGGAATACAATATTTTAAAGCAAAAATCCACCAAGTGGTTGCTGAATAGATGAGGTAAAACATTTATTTATTCAGACAATAGAAGCCTGTTAATATGACAGATATGTTCCTTCCCCCTCTTTCCTAGAATTTTATTATTTTTTTCTTCCCTCCAATTTGGAACAGCCGTTTTCTTTGCGCTGCAGTCATTGTCACTGCCAGCTCTACTATAGCTTTTGGCCTGCAGAGGGTGTAGAAAGCCACGTGATACCTTTTGATACACATGGAGTCAACAGCAGTCTCAGGTCTCCCACACTGGTGCCTTGACCAACCAGTAGGAGCTGCTATTGTAGTGAAAAAGACCCAGCCGGTTCCCAGCCAAACTGACTGAATCATGGTCTCTGCGGTGGTGGGCGACTGTTTTGTTCCCCTGTGCTACATGCGAACCTAAACAATTATTGAGACTGGAGTGTCACTCCTCAACATTCTCAGATAAAAGTTTGTAAAATCTTGGCAGAAAAAGAGTCATAAAGGCTAAACTCATGTTTCTTTAGGTGTGACTGTTGCATAAAGGGAAAATATTGCAAAAAAGGCTGCGTGGGGTGCGTTAGTGTGGGCACCTCGCTGTAGGGAACGGCGGCAAACCGAGATGAATCAGTTTGAAGGCTTATCAAAAGACAAGCTAATATACTACACAGTTTGAGACAGGATGGCACAAAATGTAGCGGTTGTGCTGATGTACAATCAGTGTACATAACATTGATTATTGTTTTCCTGTAAAGTTTCGATCTGTATTAATTAATCAAGTGCTTAAATTCATATTTATTTTTCCCATCTTTTTTCCCCTTCCCTCTTCAGGACTATGACTTGTGCATCACCTGCTACAACACTAAAGGTCATGAGCACAAGATGGATAAACTGGGGCTCGGACTGGACGATGACAGCAACAACCAGGCAGCAGCAGCTACCCAGAGCCCTGGAGACTCTCGTCGCCTCAGCATCCAGCGCTGTATCCAGTCACTGGTCCACGCGTGCCAGTGCCGCAACGCCAACTGCTCCCTGCCGTCCTGCCAGAAGATGAAGCGCGTTGTTCAGCACACAAAAGGCTGCAAACGCAAGACAAACGGCGGCTGTCCCATCTGCAAGCAGCTCATTGCTCTGTGCTGCTACCATGCCAAACACTGTCAGGAGAACAAATGTCCCGTCCCATTCTGCCTGAACATCAAGCAAAAGCTCCGGCAGCAGCAGCTGCAGCACAGGCTCCAGCAGGCCCAGATGTTAAGAAGGAGGATGGCCAGCATGCAGCGGGTGGGGCAGCCAGCCGGAGGGCCACCGGGAGGACCTGTTGTAGGACTTCCATCACCAGGGAACAATGGCACCACTGCACCCAGTACTCCCACATCTGGTGGAACCCAACCTCCAACTCCCCAGACTCCAACTCAGACCATGCCTCCCGTCCCACAGCAAGGAATGGGCCCTGGACCTGGAGTCCAGCAGCAGCAACAGCAGCAACAGATGCCCTCACAAGGTGGAATACCTCCTCAGCACCACCTTCACCACCAGTTTCAGCAGATGGGGGGTGGAGGCAGCGGGGCTGGGGGGATGATGAGCTCTCCCCAACATCAGCAGCAGATGCACCCTCAGGTCCAGCAGCCACAGCAAAGTGGAGCAGGAGCAGGGACCAACCCCCAGCAGCTCCAGCAGCACCCCAACAATTTGCCTCCATATACCAGCAGACCCCCAGGCTCCTCCCCAATCCACCAGTCCCAAGGAAAACCGGTTCTTGGTTCCGCAACACCTCCCCAGCAGCAGCCTGGTGGCGCGGTCATGGCTGGAAATGTTGGGGGCCAACAACCTCCCAACCAGCCCCAGAACCAGCCTCCTCTTCCACAGCAGCAACAGCAGCCACCTTCCGGCCCTCCACCGGCAGCAGTAGAAATTGCTATGAAGATCCAACAGGTAGCCGATGCTCAGAGGAAGATGGCTCTGCAGAGACAAGCAGCCCAGGCAGCTGCAGGCTTGATGCCTCCTCACCCCCACCATCAACAGGGTCAAGGTCAACAGATGGCCATGGGACATCCAGGGCAAGGGATGGTTGGACCCCAGGGCATGCCACCACAGACCCAAGCAGCAGTGGCAGCTGCTCGGGCCCACATGGATCAACAACAAGGTGCTCCTCCAGGGATGATGGTCGGTGCTGGTGGACCCATGCAGCAACCCCCTCAGCAGGGTAACCTGCCCCAGGGCCAGCTCCCCCCTCAGGTGCAGCTACAACAGCAGAGAATGGGTGCCCCCCTTCAAAACCCACAACAACAGCAACAGCAGTGGGCAGGCCAGGGGATGCCACCCCAGCAGAGGCAAGCTATGATGAACCAAATGGGCCATACAGCCATGATGGCAGCTCAACAACAACAACAACAACAACAGCAGCAACAACAACAACAACAACAACAACAGCAGCAGCAGCAACTGCAACAACAACAACAACAACAACAGCAGCAGCAGCACCAACAGGCTCAGGGCCATGCTGCCTTGATGAATATGGCACAACAGCAACAGCAAGGTGCTGCTGGTGGGGTCCCAGGGGGGGCTCTCCCTGGAGTTGCTGGTATCCCAGGGGCTGCTGGTGGGAACATCCCCCAAGCAGCCCTCCAGGAGCTGTTACGGACTCTCCGCTCACCTAGTTCACCAGTTCAGCAGCAGCAAGTTCTCAACATCTTGCGGTCTAACCCACAGCTCATGGCTGCTTTTATTAAACAGAGGGCTTCAAAATACAAGGGGGGGCAGGGGGGTCCTGGTGGACCAGGTGTTGTCCCAGGTGTGGTCCCAGGTGGGGTCCCTGGAGGTCCTGGTCCCACAGGGGGTCCTGTTGGTAATGTCATGGCAGGAGGAGGGCCACAGGTGAACATGAATGCTGCAGGTGCTGGCCAGCCAGGGATGCACATGGGGGGCCAGGGAGGGACGAACGTCAACATGGCTGCTATGGCCCAGCTGCAGCAACAGCAGCAGCAACAACAGTTACAACAGCAGCAGCGGCCGATGCTCAGCAGTTTACAACAGCAGCAGGTGGCAGCTCTGCAGCAGCAGCAGCAGCAACAGCAGCAGCAGCAGCAGCAGCAGCAAGGTGGAGGAAGAGGTATGCAGGGCCAGGGGCCACAAATGGCAAATCTCAACAGTCCCCAGTTTAGAGAACTGCTCATGAGGCGCCATCTTCAGCAACAACAACAACAGCAACAACAACAACAGCAGCAGCAGCAACAACAGCAAATGGGAGTAAATCACGGCCAGTTCCAGCAGCCACAGCCACCACAGGGGCAAGGCTACATGGGACAACCTGGAATGCAGCCTCCTCCAGTGGGAGGCCCACCTGGAGGCCCACCTCTTGGTCCTCAGCAGCCTGGTGGTCCCCCGGGCCAGCAGGGCCAAGGTTACCCAGGGTCGGTGGCGCAGCAGCAGGCCTCAGCTGCACTGCAACAGAGGCTCCAGCACCAGCACCACCTCCAGATGCAGCAGCAGAATGCCATGGCTGGCCTGCCAGGAGGTGATGCAGGGCCAGGTGGAGGGGGTGTAGGAGGTCCTCAACAGCCACCTCAGGGCCCTCAGCCCACTCAAGGTGGCCCCCCACCTCAATCTTCTCAGGCCCTTCTCCAGCAGGCCATCCATCAGAGGATGCTCCAGCAGCAGCAGCATCTCGGCCCCGGGGGGTCACCAGCTCAGCACAGCAATCCCATGAGCCCTCAGCAGCCACAGCAGATGGCCCAGTCCCCCCACCCACATCTGCAGGGCCAAGCGTTGCCGACATCCCTGGCCAACCAGGTGCGATCCCCTCAGCCCTCACCCAGACCCCAGTCCCAGCCACCACACTCCAGCCCGTCCCCACGCATGCAGCCTCAGCCCTCCCCACATCACATCTCCCCCCAGATGCAGACGGGCTCCCCACACCCGGGCCACCTGAACCAGCACCACCCGGGTATGGTACAACAGCAAACGACCCAGCAGCAGCAACAGAACTCTATGGAACAGTTTGGGTCGGACCAGAGCGCCATGCTATCTCAGCTGAGTGGCATGGTGGGTCTCCACGGGCCGGGGGGCAACAGTCAGGACCCGCTGGGTCAGAACATGAATCACAACCCTTTGGACATCATGTAGGAATTCTACTTAACGTGTCAAGTTGAGCTCAAAAAGCTCTGTGATTCTTCGCACAAACTGCACTCACCCAGGACAGTGTTATTGTTATTACTTAGCCTTTCTTTTTTATACTATTATTAAATGTTATTTAAAATGTTTTCAATAAAGATGCATTGAACTGAACTTCCTATGGGAGATGAACAATAAATCAAGCAGTCGTTAAATAAATTAGAATAAATAAATTGTAAGTTATTGCTGTTAATATATTTTTTTGCCAATTGTGGACAAAGAGGGGGATGGTTTCTCTAGCGCCCCCTACCTCCACCTCTTGCAGAATACAAGAAAGGTAATATTTTCGGGGTTTGAGGGTAAATAGGGGGCCTTTTTTAAGAAACGTTTTTAAGATTTTAAAAGTGGACAAGAATTAAAGAGGAAATGATTTAATGCAAAGAACTTTTTTTGTTTGTTTTTGTTTCCCATCATTCATTCTGTCTTTCTGTTTTGCAGAGTGATGTGGATTATTATTAATGTAAATCCAAACATGATGCATATCTTCTTTTTTTAAATGTTTGGGTTTGCTTTATTTATTGTTTTCTTTTCAGGGGAGGGGGGGGTGGGGCGGGGGGTGATATGTACCCTAAGACTGCTACAATTCGTATAGAAATATATTTTTGTTATTGACTGTTAAGACGGGGGGGGATTAGTGGATATTTCATTTCACTTTAGATGTCTTTAGTTGGGTCTGTCCGGGTGGGGAATTATGAAATGTCAGTGTTTTGTTTTTTTTTTTTGTTTGTTTGTTTTTTTTGCAGTTGTTGAGGGTCTGCTGTGAGTTTTGAGATGTTGAATGGACACATCGTGACGTCCCAGCCAGCTTCTGTAACGGACATCTATCATGCTGGAAGGGACTCTTCCCTCGCAAACATGCAAGCCCTCTCCCTCGAATGTGTGTGCACTCCTTCCTTTAAAGACACTTAATATGGAGCAGTGGAGGCTTGGGGAGGGGGGGTGCATACCTGTGTGCCTGTAACTTTTTGAGTACATGGGCTGGGATGTGAAAAAAAATGAGCGGGGTGGGCTCCTTTTAGTGTTTTTAGGATTCTACTGTTTGGAGTAAACAGAGGATATTGATCCAAATGAACTGTGTTGCACAGAAATGAGGAGAAAGGAGGAGATATGAGCAGTCTGTCTCCGTCTCTTTCTGCCTCGTCCCCTTTGCTGCTTCCCTTGGACTTTAAATCCCCCCTCCTCCTCCTCCTCCTCCTCCTCCTCCTCTGGGGGAAGTTGCTCTCCCCCTCCCCAAACTCCATCCTCTTTATCTTTCTGCTAAGAACTTTGGGAGTTTAATTTAATATTTTTTACTGTACAAAGGAAACACAAACTGTGGACTCAAATACTGTTTTTTTATAATAAAATGAAAATTACCAATAGCGATGTGTCCTGTATGCGGCTGTTTGTTAGAAATAAGAGCAGCTAATTGGTGAATATGAAACAGATTCATCCCCCCCTCCTTTCATGTTTTCATTACTATTTATTAATCCATTATTTATGATTACAATGAATCAAAGGAGATTTCATGTGTTTTTTACACTGATCAACAGAAGGAAAAAAAACTTGCATCTCTATAAAATGATCTGTTAAATTACAAATATTAAATTCATGACTGTAGAAGAATTCAACTTCTTTAATAGGAAAACACTGAAAACATGTAATTCTTTTATCTTTGTAGAGATCAAGGGTGTTTTTCTGTTGATTAATGTTAAATCTACTTTGATTCAACGTTGGAAAAACAAAACATGAAAACTGAAGGGGGGTAAATATTTTTATAGGCTGTATATGTTCATCCAGAGCGGCAAATATTAATCAATTTACAGAAAATTAATCGTCAACTATTGTGATAATCATTTTAAGTCATTTTTAAAGAAAAATTGTTAAAATTTTCTGATTCCAGGTTTTTAAATATGAATATTTTCTGTTGTTTTTTTAAGTCCTCTATGACAGTAAACTGAATATCTTCAGGTTTTGGACTATTTGTCAGGAAGACAAAAGAAGACATTTAGGTTGAAATTTTTTTTGGTCTTTAACACCTTAAAGACCAAACAATGAATTGATTAGTTAAGGAAATAATTGGCAGATTAATTGATGATGAAAATAATCTTTAGTTGTAGCGCTTAAACATGTCGCACATCAACCTTTAAAAAATGACGACACCTGCTGTGATGCATGAAACCTCTCATACTACAGAACACCTTTTAATACCTGCCTACAAGCTAGTAAGATTATATGAAGCATCGAACATCAGCAGGTCTGAGTTACCTGAATAACTGCTGAGTAAAATTTTGATTCCCTTCAAATCTGACAAAAATATTAAACCAAGTGCACTTTTTAGAAATATGTTTTGGAAAAACTGTTAATTTTGTTGTGATCTCTGTGATCACAGTTAGTTTATATCTCAAAGTCAAAAAGGGAAGGAAAGCAACACGTACCACGCTCACACACACCCTGAGCTCCCGATCCTCACATCAGCTGGTTAATAGTGATCAGTGTGCTCACCCCTACTTCCCCCCACAACATTTTCACTGATGAGTCACCAAAGCCTTGTGCTGAGATTTTACAACATAAAAAGTGTAATTTTCCTTTTATCAGCTCAACCACTCTTTCACATTCACAGGAGTATGTATGATTATAATTGATATAACCGATGTTTCTTATTAGTGTCTACCCACGCACACTTTAATCCCCCATTTCCACGGCACACTCATGACATACTGAGCCTATGAATCACTGACTATTAACTTACACTCGATGGCGTCAGTTACAGTAAATCGTTTTTTCCCGGGAATGCCGTGCCCTCTAGTGGCGACATATGGGGGCATGATGGTTCAATGTCAAGGCGGCAATAATGGATGGAAAACACATTCAGTGGTGGAAAGTACTGGGATTTTTTGTACACATATGTTACCAGAGTTTGATTAACTTTGCTGTTTTAAACAATAAAAAGTAAAAAGCTGCATCTTTCAGTAGAGTAAAAATGAGTAAGTTATATTTCAGAGTCTCTCTGGATTTGTTGTGCTGCTAAATAGTGCTCCAAAATCCAAGTGGGTAATAAATCAAACAGGGAGCTGCTGTGTGTTGACTTTGAGGCCTCAGCAGTGAGCTGGGAAGTAACTTTGAGGACGCTGTTGGCTGCAAAACAACTGCAAAATATCTGTAAAATAAATTAAAATACAAGTGGGTTGCACATAAGTTACTTTACTACACTAGCAGGAGTAGATGCTGTTATATCACTTGTGGATAAATCAGGTCTTGCTGTCATGTAAAGACTGCCGCCCCACCCCCACCCCAATATTTGATATACATAAAACTACTTTAACTGGCAGCCAGTAATCCCACTTGTTAAATAAGCTCCAGGAAACAGTTATTTTAGTACATATTTATTGGAAATGCAGTCAAAATAAAAATTCATTTTCAGAGAAAAGACATGTTTGACAATTCATCTTTGTCAGGGAAGGACGGATTCAGACACATACGTGACATAAGTTAGTTTAGCTTATACATGTGACATGCAATAAATAACAGCTCACTACTGTCTGACCTAACGTACTGTACGTTTGCTTCCATTTGTACATTACCCTACACGGCGTTTAACAGCAGCGGTGTAAACTGATACCTCCTCTTTTGAGATGCACAAAGGCTAGTGAAAAGAGTGGACTATCAATTGGTAATACAAAAATAGAACCAGGTAGCATTTCATACTTGAAAAGTAAAAAGACAGAGAGACAGCAAACACAACTGTGTACTTTTTTTTTTTTTTTTTTTTTTTGTGCATCCCTCCTCCTTGAAATGCAGAACTTCATCTGAGCGGCGGGCATTAGTTCTCTCCTTTGTTTTATTTCTTTTGTGACAGAAATAAACCTCTTCTTCAATAACACACAGGACAGGGCTTTGTGCATGTGTGGCACAGACTGACAGGGCATGCGGTTAACTCTGTGTGAATACTGGAAAAGAGCGATATCTTTACAAAACATTATTCGTAAGAAAAGGAGCGACTGAAACAGGCCCCGAGAACAGATCTGAGACTGGTGTCTGGAAAGCACTGAAGACGACTGGAGAAAGTAGCTGCATGGAAGTAGTATGTGGTCTGTATTGTTATAGAGTCGACTGCTGTCTCACCATCTGTCTCCTGCTCTCAGTAAACCCAGCAGCCCCAGGAAGGAAACCTGCCACTGAGATCTATTTCGTCTGCTGGATTGCAAATGTGAAAATGATTTTGAGCACATTTTTGGGGGACTCTGGTTTCTTATCACTCCTAATAAATGAGCCACAATGATAAAATTACCACTCATTTTTTATTCAAAGGCAATAATCTCTTCATTGAACTCAGCAGGAAATGAGTGTAGCTTTGTAAACATGAAGAATTATCTTACATAGACGACTATTTACATGTAGAAAATGAGTGGCAAGTCTAATTATGGTTTATTTTGATCTCTCTTTCTCTTCATTCAGTAGCCCTTAAAGAAGCCTTCAGCCACCGTGGCTTCTTTAAAAGTCACCGTCAAGGAGTTGATAGTCACTTCTGTCACAATCACCTTCCCAGGATGCTCTGCTTCCGCGGGATCAGTCTGACTGCCTGGTGTTGTCATAGTAACGCTCTGATTGTCGCCTCTCACTTCCTCTCTCCGTGCCTCTGCAGCCGAGCAGACAGCGGTGGCGTCACCTGCTGTCTCGCTGCTCCCCTGAACGCTCACTATCACCGAGGTCATGTTGTTTCTCTGACAAACGCCTCCCTCTGATCTGTGACTCAGACACTCCGACCCTGACACCACGCCCTCCTCACCTCTGTCCCACTCTGACCTGTTGCCCACAGTAACAACATCCCCTTGTCCGGCCTCATGCACAGAGGCGCTGTCCTTTGATTGGTCGCACGCAAATGTTTGGTTGAGTCTTATTTCGGACGTCCCTCCGCCTGCTCTGTCAGTCCATATCTCTGTGCCTACTGCTGTCAGGTCGGCCTCCACCTTCTCCTCCACCTCCATCTCCAAGTCCTGTCGCTCCAGCAGAGGAGGGGAACTGCACTCAGACTGACCTTCAAGACAGAAACGGACATTTTTGTTTATTTTTAAAAAGGTCAAAAGTCATGACTGACTGACTAGATTTCTAAGTGACTGACTTGACAAACCGTATAAACTGTCTTCGCGTCTCTCCTCAGTGGTGCTTTCAGACTCCTGCTTCTCTTCTTCGCTGGTGCCGCCCCAGTCCTCCTCCATGGACTCCTCCTTCTTCCTGGGTGGACGGATGGGTTTGTTTGAGGGTCCATCTGGCCCTCGTTTGGACGCCCTATACTTGCTCCTCCTCCTGGCTTGACGACAGTACATGCTGCCCCGCTCGCCCTGGTCCACATCTGTGCTCATGGAGCGGGTGAGGGAGAGGCGCAGCCGGGGCGGGGGCTTGTCCGGGACCTTGTGGGCACTGCGGAGGTCCATGGCAAAGATGTTCTGGGTCAGAGAGAATGTGATGGGTTAATAGATGAATCATTACTGCGTTCATTTTAAGACAACAGCTACACTACATGTCCAGGTACAGTTCCAGTACCAGAAAGAACTTTTATTGGAAGTCTAGCTGACAAATTCCATGAAGAAATAACAAAACCAACAGTGAACTGATCAACCAACAAGTATCATCTGTGTATCCAATTGTTGACATTCAGTGAACCACACCATTACGCAGTTCCTTCATCACCATGAACATGGACAATGTAGTTTATTTTGACTCAGTCCCACTGACAATATCCTGCTGCTCCACTGATAAAAATAGTCCCCAACAAATGCACTACTTAGGCCGTATTCAGATCAAATCAGGCGGTGTGGCAAAAACACCACTTCTCCTGTTCATTTGAATGGGTTCATTGGCGTTAGACTGTGGAGGGATTTTGGCTGCAGTGGCGCTGCAGCAGCCTGCGGTGAGAAAGTTGATCCAGAGTAAACTTTTGGATAAATGCAACCCGACATCACGCTGCGGTGGCCAATCACAGCTGTCAATCAGACTGATCAGAGCTGTAAAACTCTGACCAGGAGGAGGGGAGGACATTTCTCTTAGGCTTTGCTGTCAGTATCCCGACTCATTTTTAAAAAAAGATGAGAGAAAGAGAGAGAGAGAAAGAGAGAACTGAGAGCACCAGCGAGCGACCATGAGAGAGCAGCTGTGGTTGAGCGAGCTAGTGAGTGAATGAAGAGAGGGAGTGGTGGTAACAAGAAAGCCAGTGAATCAGATCAATAAAATGTTATTTTCTGATTGTTTCACAGCAGTTATGTTTTAGAGCACAAACACGCCCACAACCCCACACACCTCCACTCAACCCTGCAGCTGTACACTGCAACACCTGATTTGGTGTGAATATGGCCTTACTCCTGTTTGATAACATTTTGATACAAACTACACTGCCCAGGTGTTTTAGGAAATTATCAGCCTGTTTTTTTTTTTAAAAAAAGAAAAAATATATTTTTGAGCCATTTTTAAAGATTAATGTCTTCATTGACAACCAACAGGTTTGGAGGCGAGCGCCACAGGAACAGTAGAGGAGAAAGAGTCAGGAAGAAACAGACAAACACATTGTTGGTTTTTGTGTCTTTTCAAAGAATTGGTTAACAATAACAAAAACACTGAGTATCAGCTGCCTTGTCTGTTAAAAGTAATTCCCAATGTTTTAAACACACAAACATGTTCATAAATCATCAACTTGTGAGTTATTGTGAGCTGTTGTGGTTTCTTTCCCCCACTGAACCCCATTTATCTCTAGGCAAACAACTGATTCAAAGGCAACTGAACTTAAATTTGTCTTATGAAGACGTTTTGCCTCTTATCCAAGCGGATTCATCAGTTTGTAATGCATCGGTTTGACTAGTCCTCACCAGTCTGACCTCAGACTGACCTCAAATGTCTTCATAAGACAAATCTATGTCCAGTTGCCTTTGAATCAGTTATAAATAAGAATGACCTGGACGAATGAGAATGTTTATAGACTAACCCCATTTATCATAAATTGCCTCAACTCAGTTTGAAATTTCAGAATTTGTTTTTTTTTTATTATCAAACTCCAGGTGAACTCTTTTGGAGAGGGCAACAGCAATAATGAAAGGAAAAGCAAAAGTATCTGTTATTGCCACACCCTTCACTCAAAAAACATGTCCTTTCAGTTGTCTGTAGCTATTAAAACTTTTGCTACTCAACGTGACATTCGGACAGTTACCCAACCACCAAATGGGCCCAGAAGGGTAACAGAAAGTGAAACACTAACTGCTGTTAGTAAACAATGAGTCAGTGTTTTATTGGGATTTTTCCTTTTATTTTCTAACTACTGTATGTTCTCACTTGTTTGTTATCCAGTGTTTCCCCCAGGTTGACTGCTTTAAGATGGTGTGGGGGGGTGCGTTCAGCAAAACTCATGAGACTCAGCAGTCAGACGTGTCTCTGTTTAGGAGCAGCTGAGACTGACACTAAAATCAGTCATGTGACCGTTGTCAGGTTACGCTAAACCATTTTGGAGCTAACCCCCCCTTCACAAAACAACAGACATGACATTTCTTTGTCTTGAAAAGCTGTGTCATTTATTAACTGACACACTGTAGTCTGTACTGTACATTTCCTGCCAGACTGACAACTTCCTGCTAACCTTTTCCTCACAGTCACCGTCACTTGAGACAGAGCATGACTCACATTTCAGAACAGTAGTACACAGAGCCCCCCCTCCTCAAACACTGTTGATTTCCAAATGAATGGATATTTTGTGTTATTTTTTGGCCTTCAAAAAATTTTTTTTTGACCTGGTGGGGGTTCTCGTTGGCCTGTAAAATTATCGGGGAAACACTGGTAATATAGTGCTGTAATTAAAGGGGCATTCCACTGAGTTTACACATAAATTCTCATATATGCAAGGAGCTTTCCAAAGTAAAAATAATGTCATAGTGATGCCATCAGGGTTATTTCAGCTTGGATCGAGACTGAATATTTAACACACCTACATTACAAATTGGAGGTGAGGGGTTTGGGATGGGGATCTAAATAAAGATGCTATTGAGTTGCATTCTGGGAAATGTAGGATCCAGTGTTTTTGGAGCTTGAACCGTACTAGACACTTCAAGTCAGGATATCTCTGCCTCTGCTGCTTAGGTATTAACCATTCTTATTTTAATCTGTCTTTTGTGAGTCACACAACTTTATGGAAGTGTACAATTAAATTGATGGAGTACCCCTTTAATTAATCACAACATATGTGACAATCCATCAATCAATCAATCATGACGTGGCTAAAGGTGAAACTGTGTTTACAAACTCTGCACTGTGCAGTCAGGGTTAGTGAAGGGTTGTGAGCCAAAAAGAAAGGAAAGTGTCGCTACCCGCAGGACGAGCCTCCTGGGTCTGAGTCCTTTCCTGCGATAGGCCAGAGCTCTGACCTTCTCCTGACTGGGAAAGAGGTGGAAACACAGACAGAGAAAAAGAGAAACAGACAGTGAGAAACAACAAAAAAGAAGAAAATAGTGTTTTGCAAGCATTCAAAAAGTCTTCTATGATTACTCACTTCTCTTCGTAGGCCAGGACCAGGCGAGGGTCCAAAATATTGTCCTCTGGTTCCCAAGTACTGTACCTGCCAAAACAAACACACATACATTCAAGTATTTCGTTCTTTCTTTCTAGCTATTTATCCGCGCAGACATGGAGCTTGGATACCAAGAAGCATATTTTGGAAAGGCCACTGAGTTTATATTGAAAGGATGAGGTCACTGGATGATGACTCAAGGCTTACTCACTTTGGGGGCCATCCCTGCCATTTCAGTAGATACTCCACATTACCCTGAGGAGAGAGGAGAGAAGGGGGGGGGGGCACGTTTAGAGAAGATGCAGTATAGAGTTGAGCACATTCACACAACCTGCACTTCTAATCCGGTCCAGTGTGATGCAGAAGCAAGCTGCTGCTGCTGCTACTGCACACAGCGCAAAAAGGACGACTGTAACTTTAAGGTGTGGAGGGAGGGAGGGTCATGGACATTTTTCTCCCTTTCAAATGGTGTTTTTCTGGGGGATGACGTCAATGACAGCGGGGCTGGGTGGCCTCCAAAACAGCAGCTTTTCTCTGTCCACATCGCGGTGACGTGACCGCACATGGCTACACGGGCCGGTTTCGACAATGCACGGGCTCTGTCAGGAGCATTACACCGGCGGCTTGGATAGGTGGGGCCACGGGAACATGTAAACAACTTGGGTGTTGCGCAACGTTCAAGTCTCACCTCCTGAGCAACGCTGAAACAATTATCACAGTCATCCCGATTGAAAAATAACTGTATTACTCCTCTGATGCTTCAATGTCCGACGGTGGACGAAAACATCAAACGCAACGTATTACTATGATATTACATAAACTTTACAGTACTACTCGATGAAGATGATGTCGCACGACACTTTTAATTTATTTACGGAATAGTATGCGCGTATATAAACACGGGGCATGCTGCGTTAAATACAGTATGCCCCTGTACTCTGCGTTAAAAGCGTGAGCGCGTCAGTCCACAACATCTCCTCCACCGTATCGCGTGTCACCATCACGCAGCAGTCACATTACGCAGCAGTTTCACCCACATACTCCGCCGCTGCTGCTGCTCCCCTCGCTGGCGTAAACGAAATAAACTGCGTAGCTCCCCTGCACACTGGCCGTATACCCGTTTTCAGGATACACACCCCCTTTCACATTTTTACTACAGCTGCGTAGGCTCCTTCAAAACACGTTCATGCTGCAGCATCTCAGCCGCTGCACAGGAAGGTTACAGGATGCGACCCGAGCGCTGAAACAATGTTGAACTTTGGCGCAGCTACATAAAACAACAGACGTGTGTTTTGTCTCTTTTGCGTAAACTGTGGGGAAACTGCGTAGCCTAGTTTATTTACTAGATGTTTCCCTGAACACTCTGCTCTATTAGGCAAAAAAAGCACAGCGAAAATAAGTTATGTAAGTTAGATGAAGTGTATTAGTTGTCGTCCTGCTTACCTTTCTGACTCTCTTCTTTGTTATTGACTCCACTGCAAACACTTGGTCTCCTATTGATGACAGCTCCATCGCCGCGCGCTGCTCCACACGCTCCAAAACAGAAAACAAACTGGGTCTCTGCTGCTTTTCTCGAAGTGCTGAAATAAAAATAGTTAAAGAGGAGGAGGAGGAGGAGGAAAGAAGAAACTGTGACAAGTGTCACTGCAGCCGCTCGCTCCCGTTGTGAGCACTTGTTTTGCGCGCTGTGCCTCTGCGCTTCCCTCTCACTAAACTCCAGCTGCCTGCCTCTCTCACTTTTTAAAATCTGCGACACATCAACACTGGACAACGCGCTGCTTTAAGTCGGGCGCGCCCCCTTTCCATTGCGTAGGGCCGAGCCCCCAGAGCGTGCCCGGGCTCGCGGGGCCGCGCACGCAAATTGGAGCAGAGTGCAGAAGAGGGACAGAGGAGGGATTAAAGGACAAGGTTGTTGTGAAACTGAAGTTAGGACTGGGAGTGGAAATTTTAAAGGTTTGTTAAAAACAACAAACACTGCAGCATTTTTTTTGTGATTTTACAAGCATTTCTACGTTTAAAATATTTTTCTAGTTCCTATAAAGAGGCAAAGACACTTCAACTTAGTTCATGCTTATTTTTATTGTTGGACTAAACTTTAAAAACCTTTATTTTTAGTTGGGTCCAAAATCGAATGACTTATTTGATTATTTGTAAAACTTTTACTTATATTCTTCCTACTTTAAAGAAATAGTCCAACATCTTGGGAAATACACTTGTTTACTTTGGAGTTAGATGGTAAGATTGCCGCTCTAATGCCTGTGGGTAAATAGAAAGCTACAGCCAGAAACCAGTTAGCTTAGCTTAGCATAAAGGTTGGAGGACAGGGGAAAACAGCAAGCTTTGTTCTGTTCAATGGGAACAAAATTAGCCTACCAGCACCTCTAAAGCTCACTAATTAACACAAATTTCTTTTGTTTAATCTGTGCAAAAACTGTGTAGTGTAAAAACTACAATTCGCTGTTTTATAGCTTTTGTGACGGACTATTTCTTGGCAGGGAGCAATTACTAGGCAATATGCCAGGATATTACTGGTCCCGACCAAGAAACAGTCCGACACAAAAACCCCTGAATTGTCATTTTTACACTTAATTAGACACTTAATGTCTAATTAGTGACTTTTAGAGGTGCTGTTAGTTGGATTTTGTTAGGTTTGTACAGCACCAGGCTAGCTGTTTCCCCATTTTCTGTCTTTATGCTATCATCTAATTATACACGCAAAGCCTGTAAATGTATTTCCCCCAAAATATTGTTTTAAGCCATTAATGAACAGAACGTTTCAGTCCAACCATAGCTTGAAAATATGACACCAATGATTTTACAGGTGAAATGCAGCTAAATGAGGTTGTGTGGTGAGAAGCTGAAATCCAGCCTGAGCATGAAACATAGTGTGAGCTCATGTATTTTTATGTAACATTAGTAAAGCCAGGAAAGATCAGAATCTGCAATGGAAATGAAAGCCCTGCTTTGCTCTCTTGTGGAAATGTTCACCCCTCCAGCCGTGTTTGATCCAAATATGGAACTAAACAGCTAAACACTGAAAGTCTTAATCTTACATCCTGAATGCAAAGCAACCTATCTGCAGCGAGGACAGCTAGAGATGAGGTTGAATAAATATATATAACACAGTTAAAGATCTCAGTAATGACTGCCGATATGTTGAAGCCCTTATTCATTTTTAAAGACAGATGATTCTTAAAATCCAAGTCCTGTGTTCATTGTAGCGATCACACACACTCTCACTTAACTTTTTACCTGCATGTCTACACTCCCAGCCCTCAGGTGGGAACAGCTCATGAAGGTAGAGTGACTACGATGGAAAAAAGGCCCAGAGCCAGATTCCTATTATCTTTCACGAAGCCTGGTGTGGATCAGTTTACAGTAAAACTCGCTGTAACTATACACACACACACACACACACACTCCCCACACATGGTCTATGGTCCACGGTCTCTCTGCACCTGGAAGACTTGCATCACTTACGGGCATTGGGTGTCATGGCAACTGTTTCTACGGGAACCACTGAAAAGCTGGATGATGATGAGACAGCAGGAAGAGTTGATAAGCAGCTCAGGGCTGAACAGTGATCCACCCCTATCGACCCAGATGTGACCTTTGACCTCTCAGTTTTGAGAATGTAGAAACAGACTAAAAATTCCTTTAATATTCCAATGATATTCTTATATTTAGCATTTAAATCAATCAAGTTTGTCATATGTAATTATTTATGGTAGTGAAATGAAATCTACACTCATGTTATGCTGATCAGGAAATATGTTTATTCGCTTGAAGTAATCTATAAAATGTCCAAAAATAGTGAAAGATGCTTTTTACAAGTTCCAAGAAGTCAAGCTCAGCTATTCACACTGTCCATAAAATTGAAGGTAATTAGTAAACTTTAACTGTCACAGAAGACTGAGGAAACCAGCAAATATTAACACATGGGAAGCTGCAATTAGATGATTTCTTCTGCTGTTTTGCTTAAGTAAATAGCTGGAAAACAATTAATTGATTATCAAAGTAGTTGCTGATCCATTTACAGTTGATTAAGTTCTTATTTCAATCATCATGCTTCTTCTCATGTAGTGTTGCAATTTCCTAAAATAAAGCCTTACAGTGTCTGTATTTAGCGACCTCACTGGTGTTTGCATCTCTTAAAGGGGCACTCTCAAATGATTCAGTCAATTCCATAATGCTGTTAGACGTATTGTATATAACCCTCCGCTACTCTGCTATTACTCTGGTAAATTCAGATATAAATAATACCTGAATACATTTACATTACATTTACATTAATTTCCTACATTTTGCTTTTGAACTGCTTTGACTTTCAGTGTGAGGTTTTTTGTTTTGTTTTTTAAAATCTTTTTATGCATTCACATGTTTGGGTTGTCTTTGTTTTGTCATCCATTGCGGACAATGAAGTTATTGAATTTTGAATCTTATGAGAGACATTTAAAAAAAGAAGGGTAAAAATCAAAGCAGCGGAGGCCGAGGCATCCTGACTGCGGATTTCTGCTATAAATTTTGTCTCAAGCGCAAACAGACATAACCCTGATGACATCACTATGACATCATCAGGGTTACTGTCTCACACTTAACAAAGCTCCTGCAGAGCTACAGGAGTTTAAACAACCATCTTCACAGGCTGAGCAGCAGGCTACACCTCAATCTGAACTTCATGGGTAAAATCGGTGGAGTCAGGGGCAACGCTGGTATTGGCAGCGGTAGCAGTACTCAAAACGGTTTTCTTAAGTAAAACTATTAATATCGCGCAGTAAAAATAGAATGTATAGATCTTGAACTTGCTCTTTATTAAGTGCTTTGGGGCCCTTTTTAAGTCATTTCGGGAGGGAGGGCCCTTTTTAGTTGGGGGCCCCAGGCAGTTGCGTACCTTGCCCGATGGTATCATCCATCTCTGGGTGGAGTGCTCCTTTAAATTACTGCTACAATACTACTTTAATACTCCTACAAGACTTCAGTCAGTGGTGAGTTTATAGAGATCCTTTTGTGCATTGTGCTGTTTATCTTCACTGAGGTTGTGATGATGATCAGTACTGAATTTGCACAGTGATCCTGCATGATGGTGTTCATACAGCTCCTGTTCTTTCTATCAGGACTTGTGCTGATTTCATCGAGCTTCACGGTGTTTTGATCCTTCATAGTACACCTATAATACTCCTACAGGGACCAGCGTTACGCTATGTGACAGGAATGAGTCTAAAAGATAATGCGGGGTAAATAGGATACAGCGCTTTTCCCGTAAGAGGCAGGTTATCACTGCAATTCAGAAAAGACACACGGCAATCACATGACTTGTTATCTGCCCGGATACTACCGTGGCGGAGCTGGGAGCTGTGGATGGAGCGGCAAAAACAACACAGCGCTCACTCACACCCACATGTTATGACTCACGCATGAGTCATCAAACGTGCCAGTAACAAGACCGGCGCTACTTCCCTGGAATATCAAGAGGGAAAAAAACATTTCGGTAACTTAGAGCCTTATACCGGGAATCCATGCGTTTCTGGGTTTTTTCCTCGTCTTTGTATAAGTTATCCTTCTTTTCTCCCCGGGGCTTGCACTTCATCTAGCCCTGTGCCTGTGAACTCAGGCATTTCTGGGAACATAAACCATTTCATTGTCAGATTCCTGCTGAGGAATACAAAGTCTGAAATAGTTCTTTAAGTATATTTCGTGAAAACAGACCTATTAACATTCAACATTTGGTAACAGTTAAGACACATGAAGCGTGCATTTTTGCAGGGAAAACAATTAGGACCAGTGGTGGAAAGTTACCAAGTACGTTTACGCAAATGCAGTTTTGAGGTAGCCTACTTATATTTTGCTGGAGTATTTCCATTTTAGGCTAGTTCATACTCAGAAAGCACTTCAGAAGGAACTATTGCACTTTTTACTCCTCTACATTTATCTCACAGCTATAATCACAAGTAACTTTGCATAATTTACACAAGTTACAAAACGTATCATCATATAAAATATTTAACTACAGTAGTTGAAATTAGCAGAACTCCAGCAGTAAACTGTTTACACATGAACACATCAGTAATAATAATAATAATAATAATAATAATAATCCACTAATATAATGTATAATAATACAAACGCCATTTTTCTGCAAAACTAGTAACTTTTGATACTGTATTTTTACTAATGGTACTTTTGTGAGAGAGCTGCAACAATTGCCAGAAAATGAATCAGCATCTGTTTTAATAATTGATTGTTTCATTGATTAAGTCGTTTTTTTTTTTTTGTTTTTTTTTTTTTAGAAAAATAAAAGCAAAACATTCTCGTTCCAGCTTCTGCAGTGTGAGGATTAGTCACTTTTCTTTGGTTTATGTCAGTGTAAACTGAACATATTTGGGTTTTGAACCATTAGTCAGACAAAATAATACATTTGGTGACATCACCAAGGACATAGCGGAAATGTGATGGACATTTTATAGACAAAATGATAAATTGATTAAATGGAAAAAAAACAAACATCTGCATATATATTTGATAATGGTACTAATCGTTAGTTGCAGTTGCAGGACTTTAACTCGCAATTATTTTTATTTATTATTTTTAACTCTGAGTATTTTTACGAACTCTGCATAAGTATCTACTGTGCTCATGTAGTCATTTAACACTTAACATTTTCACTTTTACTATTGCTCATTTCACTTTTACTTATTAAACAACGTGATGTTGCATAATCTGAATACTTTTTAACAGAATGCATCAGAGATAAAAGTTTCTATTTATTTATTATATACAGTAACAAGAAAGACATTTTGAGTTTGGGTCTTTTCCTTAGTTTAGTGGGGCAAGAGAAGGAAAAAAAAAGAAAAAAAAAAAAAGAGAAAAACTTTTGCCAAAACCAAAACTCTTAACATCAGCCTGTTACTGTCCAGATCCCATGACTGTAAAGATATTAATAACAAAAGGAAGGTTACAGTACATTCAAGTTTATTCATTTTCATCAATATTAAAATAGAAATCTTTGGTACTGACAGACTACCAAGCAAGAAACTAACAGTTATTAATCTTATTATATTTACACTGTAAAAACAGATTTTGCTGTTTGTTTCAACAGCAACTAGCGCCGCGACAAATCAACAAATTTAAAATACTGTTAAAGATTCTTGGTGATAATGAAAATGATGAAAACCAAAAGTCAGCACATTAATACTACACCATGAATTATTAATAAACAGTGTGCAAATATGTCTTATTTTAAAATACACATTTCTCCCATTGAACCCAGCACTGCTTCTGTTCCTCCAGCTGCTCTCACTCAAGCTGTTAGGATCATGAATACAGCAAAAACAAAACAGACAAGGGATTAATGGAATCCAAGGCCAGCTGGGCAAATTTCCTATTAACTCTTGACTACCTTCAGGTTACAGTGACTACAAACACCCACAAGTTTTCAAAGCAGTCTAACTCCTCAGAGCACCTCTTGTACTCGGAGCTTTTTCTTCTGGCAGCGAGAAAGTTCAGACAATCAGTTTAAAAACATACAATCTGCTTATGCACTAAGCTTTAAAAATATAGCTTAACATTTTGGGAAATATGCTTATTAACTTTCTTGCAGCGTAAGACACAACACATATTTACAGTACAGATGTGAGTGGTGTATCAATTTTCACAAGAAAGCAAATAAGTGGATTTTTCCAAAAACGTTGAATCATTTCTTTAAGAATTCTAGGACGTAACCTTGCAGGCATCTCGTAGGACTAAACAAAAAATAAAAGGTTAACCGGACCCCCAAAAATGA
Organism: Euthynnus affinis; assembly: GCA_029490765.1. Classification (NCBI taxonomy): domain Eukaryota; kingdom Metazoa; phylum Chordata; class Actinopteri; order Scombriformes; family Scombridae; genus Euthynnus; species Euthynnus affinis. Next base: position 20,520,249 of record CM055856.1, on the reverse strand, counting down.
CCCCTGACTTTTCTCCTGTCGGCCAGTAATTCTTAAACAAGCACACGGCAGATCTGAGAAATGGATGAAAAACAAAAAGAAAATTCCTAGTTTATAACTGACCTGAGACACAACATGTCTAAAGACATTCTTCGTCTTTATTACAGAGTCAAAAAATATGACGCATAAGTGTTACTGGGAAATGCAGTTTCTTATTTTGTTTGGAGCTTATAATAAGTTAATGTATGACTCAGAGTTGTTTCTTCTCAGAAAAGGATACAAGGTATGAGATTTTATGGTATTTATAATCTGAGTTCCTGAGAGAAAAAAAATCAGATTACACGCTCTAAGTCCACAAAGCTCCAGAGCGGTTGCACAGTGGGTGTGTTTAACCACAGATCTGCTCGTCACCGCTGGGGGCAGGTGACTCGGGTGTGTCCTGGCAAGTGGCAGATGCCGCAGGTACGTGGTTTCTTAGCAGCGGGGGGTTTATGAGTGTCGTCATCTCCCGTTGTCTTCCTTCCTTTCCTCCCTCTGTCTCCACCGCCATTAAATGCACCACCTGACACAGGGGAACAGAGGTCAAACGCCACATGAGGTTGTTTAGATGGCACCGAATAAAGAACATAAAAACTCTTCTGTGTGCTGCGGGCACCTTGTCAGACTGGTTGAAGCCTCAAGGTCTCAGTGGGAGTGTTTGTGAGTCGTGACAGCTTTTCTTTATCATTAAGAAAGGATGTAGGTGAGAAGAATCTCTCTCGTGTTTGATCTGAGTGTGCTGTACATCTCCACTGCTTTATATGTACGCAATAAACGTGTCTTTCGCAAAATATACAAGAAAGCCAGATTATGGCAGGTAAACACTAAACTGTGAGAAATTAATTAAATACACTACAAATGTCTGTCTAGTGTATTGTTGTATGTACTGATAAGCCACTCAACTCAACCAATGTGCTCTAAAAATGTTAAAGTCCTTTGTATCGAACTTTTCTGATACACACTAATTTTGTGATTTGAAAGGTGATTATACTCCTTTATGCAACCAAGGTGTTTCACTGATCTATTTTTAATACAGTCAGAGTAGCCCTTTTTAACTTGATGCAGCTGGTTCTTGTTTAAAGAAGAATGTCTCACTTTAGTAACAAGACTAAGGTCCCAAATATGCTTCACACAAGTGCACACGCTTTGAGCTACGCGAGATTGATGCCACATGTCGTAATATTCTGGAGTGACACCTGAAAATTTGCGAGCTGCAGTCAGTTAATGAGAGAAAGCTGCCCCCTTTAATTTGGGCTGACCAGTTAAACAAATCTCCTGCTGAACTCAGTCACCTCATTCATTCACTCATTCAGACAGGAATTCTCTGTCATTCCAGTGTGAGTGAGTCACAGGTTGCACATTGCATGTTTCTCCACAAACTCCATGTTTACTACTCTATTCATGGAAATGCTGTTTGGCTCTAACCAGCCTATATTGACTTCTTGAAGACTGAGATTGATCTCCTCCATCCAAGTTTACTGGGGTTTACATCTGCATATTTGCAGGGTCATGTTGTCAACGGCCATGTTAGCGGCTGAGGTTGTACATTGTGTATCTGAAGTAAATGCTAATGAGAGCATGTGAACATCTTACTTGAGCATGCTAACATGCTAACATTTGCTAATTAGCTCTTAACACAAAGAACAGCTGAAGAGGCTGATGGGAATGTCATTACTTTATCACCAAATATTTGCAAAACTAAAGTATTAGACGAAGTGAAATTTTGTTCTGATGATGATGCTAGATGAACTTCACCAAAGTTATTACAATTTATCTTGAAGGGGACATGAATGTGTGTGTTCAAGCCATCTAATAGTTGATATATTTCAGTCTGGACCAAAGTGATGGACTGACTGACATTAACATTCCCACTGCTAGCATAGCTACTCATTCAAAGGATATTAATTTCAGGCCTCAGGGTAAAAACAATTAGCACATTTGGATAGAAGTGTCTGTGTGTGTGAGCCTTGCCTGGTGGTGGTACATTCTCGTCAGCCCACTGGAAGAAGCCACACTGCTGATCTCTCGGCTTCCCGCAGGTGTGAAACATTCGGCCTTTGTTTGGACCGTCCTTTTGCACCGTGCGTGTCACCGCTGCCTCATTACAGTTACACATGGTCTGGTCCCCGTGTGCTCCTGCAGCCGCTACCTGCCCCCAGCCTCCTGTGGAGGGGTTCCTGAACCCCAATGAAGGCCTTGGAGGCTGGGAGGTCCTTGGCGGTGGTGGTGGAGGTCCTCGACTCTGCGGTGGTCCTCGACTCTGCGGTGGTCCTTGCTGACTCGGCTGATCCGCCCACAGAAAGAAGTTGCAGTTCCCGGCGTTGCACTTGTAGAACTGACGCCCTTGGTTGGGACCGTCTTTGCGCACAGTCAGGAGGAGCGCATCCTGACCACAGTTACACACAATGACATCACTGTTGGCGTCTGCACCGATGCTGCCGCCACCTGGTGGAGGCCATGGCTGCGGGTCCCAGGAGGGGACAGGAGGTGGAAGTGAAGGTCGAGGATTTGATCTTGGGGCTCTGGGTAGCTCTGGTCTGGGGGGTCTTGGAGCTGGTGGGCGAGGGTCACCCCCTCTTCCTCTCCCTCCTCCCCCTATTCCCCCTCCTCCTCCTCCTCCTCCTCCTCCTCCACCTCCACCTCCTCCTTGTCCACCTCCTCCCCCTGCCCCTGCTCGGAGGTATTTCAGGTCTAGCACCTCTCTGAGTGTCTCGTCGCATCCACCAATGCAGCCGACAAATTCCAAAGGCATCATGGGAGGGAGGCTACCCCTGCGGAACTTGAACTTTAACCTGAAGAACATATGACACACAGGAGACAAACCTTAAGGAAGTCAACCTCAGGAAACACCCCACATAGGCATCAACTGAGCTGAGAGTTTGACATCAAAGCTACTATAAGTCTTCAAATCTTATTAACAGAGCAATATTTTCCAAAATGACCAACAGCACACTTATTAGAGAACCCCATTCAGTGATTGAGACCATAGTTTAAAAATGGGAGTCAGTTGGAACCAGAGATTTTTTTTGGTGCCAGCATCTAGTGGCTACTTCAGAGTACAGCTTCAAGCTGTGTAGTTAGCGCCTAGTTTGAAGGCTGTTTTCACATTAACCTGCTGAAAAAAGAAAGTTTCTCTGTCGTCACTGAATGAAATCTGTGTGATAAGACCTGCGATCATGATTTGTGAGCTAGTTTGGAGCCAATTGTCGTCTAGTATCCGATTTACAGTTTGATCTAGAAACATGAAGCCTCCGGTGCTGATACACTGAGAATGGACTTTATAGCGAAGTAGGAAACATATTGTGTAGTTTAACTTTTGAAGTGAAACATATTTGCATATTCATAGATTTTGAATTTTCAGTGGGTGAGAAGGAGGAGATGTTACTTTAAGGATCTCAATGAGATAACAGTCAACCATTAAAAAGAAAACTTGGAGAGAGCCATTCAAGGTCTTCCTTCCAGCTAATATGATGCAATAACCTCGGCAGTTTTATCATGTCATTCACTTTTGCCCTTGACCACAAACATTTAGTTGAAGAGAGGGTTTGAACGTTTTGGTAAGAAATAACAAGAACAGAATGTTGAAATAATGGGCTTCACCCTCCCTTAGTTAAGTAAATTGGGGACCCTTGCACATGCAAAGAGGCTAAGTTAGTTATGATGATGGTCAGTCAAACAGAAAGTTGTTGTTGTAATATCTTTTGTTTTTAAAGCTTATTTGTCTTGTTCAAAATTTCAGTCCTCTTCTAAAATGTCTTTACAAACAAACAAAAAAATCTAAAATTACCATAAAAAAGGTTTTCAGGTAGCTTTTATGGTTACATTTATTTGCATGTTTTGTCTATCAGCCTGGTATGTTAAGAGTAAATGAATCTATCAACACAGCAGGAAGATTTGAATATGTGAATTAGCTGAAATGTAAAAATGTGTTGTTAATGTGTTCTTGTACTGTAAAAACAGTCCATCAAAAAGTGGTTGAAAGAACCTGCTGTTCAAAAAAGACAGAAACAAAAGTCGGGATGGTACAGCAAGTTGCCGTGGCGACCAGCGAGGCGGCAGCGCTAGGAAACAGGTTATTACTGCACAGATCTGCTGTAAACAGCATCTGAAGTTATCCAACACACTGAAACTGCTGGGTGAAATCTGATTTAAAAAAACATTGATATTGTTTTAGAGTAAGTGCTGTAGTTCAACTTTGAGCTCTGTACCAGATTGGTTGCTATGGTAACAGATGCTGTTGTGAAGCACTTTGGCTTGCTGCTTGCAAGTGTGCCCTATATCTGGACTGAGCTGCGGCACGTGCTTAAGGGGTTAACGCCCACTTGTGTAAACAAGAATTTTGACAAGTTTCTTGCACTGGTGAAGCCACTGAGAGCCTCATCTGTGTTTGTTAGAGTGAAGTTCATCTTCCGCACCTGACAGCGCCTAGACTCTGAGCTCCCACACACACTTCTCAATAATAAAGAAATGTAAGCAGTGTGTTCATAGCAAAATGATGTACTTGGCATTGAAGTGAAAAGAAAATGTTTTCGAAAGTTTAATATGTGTAGACCTGTAGGTGAATTGTGCTAAGAGGACATTATACAGACTAAAGGATCTCTCACAAAAAGCATTTATAACAGATAGAAAAGCAATTTTTTCACCTTTAGACAGCAGACAGCATAGAGGCAGACGAAAGGATTGAGGATATGACATTGAAGAACACTGCTGTTGTGTGGTATGTACCTTAAACATTCAGTCAACATGACACGCCATTGACTGTTATCCTGAACTAATAATCTTTTATTTCTCACCCTTCTGCCTGGTTGTTTGGAGCACCCCGTCCATCAATTTTGTATTGTATTTCCGTAAAGTTGAGAGACTCACAAAAGACACATTAAAGAAGACCAAGAGTCTGTGATGCTGTATTTGAGGTGTCAGTATGGTTCAAATTAAGTGTTTGTCAGATGGTCAAAAAATGCCTGAAACCCCTCCTGCTTACACATGTCCGATACCAGAATATGGGCAGATCTGTCTAACAATTTTGGTAAATTTCCAAAATAGAGAAGCAAACCCACTGCACTAGATCTTTTTGAGAATACTGACACCTTTGGGCACAGTGGTGATTTGAACTAAATGCTAACATCAGCATGCTCACAATGACAACGCTGACAATGACATCAGCAGAAGCTGATGGGAATGCCATCAGGGATATGTGGTTTGGCCCCATGGCGGTGCTAGATGAAAAGTCAGAGGATCACCAAAGTCATTACAATTCATCACATGGGGGGCATGAATGTCTCCACCAAATCTCCTGTCAATCCATCCAAACCATCATTAGCACCTCATTGCTAGCATGGTTAAAATTTTAATATTTCAGCCCAGATAGAAGATAATCATCACTGTTTCAGTCTAAACTAACCTTGACCCGCTAAAAGTTTAAAAGGTATACTACGCAGGATTTTCCTAAAAAAACAATGTATGTAATGTACAGAAGTATGATCAAAATCATCACCCCACTACAAGTGAGTGGTGTATTTATCTGCAGAGACTCTGCCCTCTGCCTGTGTTTTCTTATTATTTTGCTTTGTTTGGGAGTGTTTGGGGGTTTCTGGGCATCGGCCTTAGGGCAGTGGGTGTGTAGCCCCCAGTCGATAACAGTGTGCAGGGTGTGAGGTTGGGACTCGTACCAACCAGGTTACATCACTGTCTCTGTCTCTCTCCTCTGCTCTGCTCTCTGTCTCTGTGTCACTGATTTATAAAGAGCTGCAGGTCTGTGTGTCTGCTTGACCGAAGGCGGGGCTGAGCTATACACACACGCAGAGCAGAGAGGCCACAACGGACAGGATGAAGCTCTGTATTCACACAAAATCCGGCAATGCTGCACCTTCCTGCAGGGTTGTGTGGAGGTGTGGCTGTGTTTATTTGTGCTTTACACACAGTGTACGGCATTGTGAATTAACCAATAAAACAGTCCAGCATAAAATAAATACTCACATGTGAACAGGACTCGGCTGACATGTGGGACAAATGCTGTCATCTCTGCTGACCTCCAGCACTGTATCAGGGAACCACACTGCTGTCTTACAGGCTGGGTAGCCCACACAGGACAGGAACTTACTGCAGAAGGACAGAGACACAGAAGGGGGAGGACAGGTAGAGGACAGCAGGGAGGAATATGTTGTTAGAAAGTAAAACAACAAAAGGCAAACAGTCATAAAACATAGGTGAATAAAAAAAGAACAGAATGAATTTGATAGATTGATTATTTGAAATAGTGCCGTTGTATCAGCACTTGAACAAGTGCAACTGCATTACTATGCAATAATTACTTTGACAGAAACAAATTGCTCATCGCAAGGAAGTTTCATGACACACTACCAAAATAGAAAATCAAACAAAAAATTTACATTGTGCTTTGGAAAATGTGCAGTGGATTCACAGTCAAACCAAACATAGCCTTTGATCCCTTAAAGTGTGACGTTTGAAAGGAAACATCTGTGCTCCTTTGTGGGGGCAGATGACCGGATAAACATACAAGAAATGCAGAGTAAATTTTAAAGTGCTGGATAACAGATGCTGACGAAAATTCAGTCAAGTCCTTGTTCAAAGTTTGCTGTGGTGGAAGTGGTTTAATAGCATTCTGGAAATGCGGTGAGCTTACTGACACAGAGCTGGTCTGATACAGTAGATTTTATATAGTAAAAATCACAGCAGTGATCAACAAATGGTGAACAGAAGACAGGAAGGGAGGGCATTTGCATCAAATCAAAGGGGCAAAAACAGGAGACGTCAAATCAGCAGGGGTCAGGAGGTAGGAAAGAGGATTGTCTCAGATGTCACTTGATTATCAAGTCTCCAAACCAAAATGTCAATTATCAAGTCTGTACCCAAATGTGTATTCTTCTTCACAGACAGCATCTATGCTCAATACAATATCAGAAAGAACACATCATGTGTTTTCTTGTGATGATGTAGTTTTAATTCTATTCCTTTGTCTAGTCTTACCTGTTTCCCTCCCTCTTCTTCTTCAGCACCATGTCCCGTCCGCAGTTCGGGCACTTTCTGACCGGCAGCGGGATCTCCATGTCCTGCTGCTCTGCTTCAGTGATCTCCTGAGCTGCACCCAGATATGGCGACAGGGCTTCATCTAACCTGAGGCAAAAATAGAAAATTACTTCTTACCTAAGTGACAATAACCAGCAGCCTGCAGCGATTACAGGACAGGTGTGACTAATCCATTGACGTAATTCTACTCATTTGGGTACAGATGGTGCGTCAGACAGACATAAATGTGCTAGGAGGTTAAGGAGTGACTAACTTCTTTGCCTTCCTGACAGACTCAATGAAGACAGTTTTGTACTTCTGGATGTGGTGCTGCAGCACGCTCCGTTTGTCCTTCCTTCCCTCTGATACCTGCTTGAGGTCTGCCTCCAATTCGGCACGCAGGTCTGGTTTAGACATCTCATAGCCCATGGAGTTATAACCTGAACAAACATGACAGAAGGAAGCTTCAGCATCATCATCTATTAAAGCCTACTGATTATTGTGGTATGCATTATGTGTGTTTGTGAGCCACAGTGGAACTATATAGTGTATGAAGCCTATAAAGGCTTGAAGCTGTTACAGTAACATTAACATAATTATGAACTTAAATAAAACATTTACAAAACTTAAACTTGACCACTGCATTTACAGGAAAATTTTAATCCTTTTTTAAAAAAATGTAATGAATCAAGTAATGCGATAGTTTTACTCTCAGTAATGTGCTGTCATGTTCATGCCTTGTCCTTTCCTCATCTGGACATATAAGAGATATGAACATATACAACAAAACAAAAGGTTAAATGCTTATTTATCATGCCAAAATTAAACCCCCAACACTCCTTTCACAACTGTGGATAGCGCCTCTCAGCCAGACGTGCTAATTTAATTCAGGTCTCCGTGTAGCAAACGTCAAAACTGAATAGCAGTTAGATCACAACATGCAACAGCACAACTTATTGTCTTTATAAAAATGAATAGGCTACAGTATATGTCTATTTGTTAACTAAGAAAACAGTCTGCCTTGATGATGGACTGTTTTGTTTTTCTGCTTTCCTGTGGAGGGGTCATCCTCAGCATGTCGCCCCACATTACCACACATCTCTGAGCAGGAAAGGAGGTGAACCCTGGTACATTTACTTTGTCATCACGTAGCCTAGACGCAGTGTCATCTTTACTGGGGAGAGGGAGATAGACAGTATATATATATACATACCCTCCACCAGTCCCATGCCGAGCTCTCCAGGGAGAAACCTCTGGTCAGCTGTCAAGCCCACATACATGCGACTCTTTATAGTCTCAATGTGATCTGCATGTGTTGCGTCTGTGCCTGTAATTCACACAATTCAAACAGGACAATTTGCATTAGATACAAAATCGTTTTTCCTTAACAAACACCAGTCCTATGTTGACTCAGCAAAAAGGTCACTTAGTTATAGTCAGCTTTGTTTCAGGTAACACACACACACACACACACACGGAGAAGTCCTTCGGGGATTTTTTTTCTTCAGTGTATGAAAATGTGACAAAAATCCAGGTGGGCATACATAGTCAAACTGGCAAATTTGCACAATCTCATCCACAGAATACTCAGTGTGTTCCAGTTGAATTATGGCCATATATACTGTAAGATGATTGAAACGTATGGACTGACACATACACGCACAAATCAACAACTTTTGTGAAATTTAGCAATATTTTCTCATAAAATGTTCATAGTTAAGTATTTGTGAGTGGTTGGAACTAGACACACATTAAAAACACAGTCTCCTGTGTGTGTTTGAACTTTACCGATGCCATGCTTCTCCATCAGCGATATGAGGTCGGCTTCAGTGAGCAGCTGTGGCGGACTCGTCTGTCCGTCCACCATCTCAATAGCAGAAGGCTGGAACTGGGAGCCTTGTTCATACACTGGAATCACCTGGCACATACAAAGCAGGTTTACTAGGTTACTGTATATCCTGCACATTTCTCTGTCTTCATTTAATTTCCCCCCTTTTTTTGTAAAGCCTTTAGATGAGCACCGACAAACAAACACACGCACCTTGGTGCTCCACCTGTCATACGGGTAAACATCCAGGTAGTTCCTTGCAATGATCATGAGTCCTGAGGCGGAAAACTTCTCCTGGGCGATGTCTATGTTCACCACAGTCTCCTTTCCCACAGCATCCTGGGATACACAAGCCAGGAAGTGCCGGACGATGAACTCATACAGACGACCTTCATTGCCCTGGACACAGAAGAAACACCAAATCATTACTTCAAATGGTCAGCTTTTGTGTCCATGAGACACTGATTGTTGACTGAAGTTCATAAAGTGCCCAATAATTAAAAAAACAAAAAAACAAAAACAAGGAGGAATTGTCCTGATAAATGCTACTAATCATCACCATGCCACAGGTTTCATGAATGTTTATTGTGATTCAAAATAGAAAAATGAGAACAGTTTAGTTTTTTAGGTGCAAAAACATACATTAGCATGTACTACAAATATATAATTGTTTAGAAATGTCCCCTGAGCCCAAAATTATGAGCAGAATGCTGTAAATAAATGAATGAATCGTGCACTGTTTTTGTGGACCTACCTGTAGTGTGTTGGTGAACTTGGTGGGGTGTATGGGGGGGTGGGCTTCGTCAGAGTGCTTGCCCTGTCGTGGATTGGGACCACCGGGCTGGTCGAGCACCCGCTGGGCGAACGCCCCCCAGTCCTGACTGTGTGTCTGCTGCTCCACCAGGGGGCCGAGAGCCAGGGTTGCAGGGAAAATATTTGTCTCTGTACGGGGGTAGCTGATAAACCTGAGAAGAAACAAACACACAACATGTCATCTTGGCATCGCACAAACGAAGACTTTGGAAATGTGACATTGCTAATAAACTCGTCCTGAAAGACGCCACACTGCCAGATGGCGCCTTTTCATGTACAAAAATAAGCACGGCTTTGAGGTGGCTCCAAAGTTCAGATGAAAGATTAAAAATACTGCAGGTTGATAAACTGATAAGGGTATTTAGCATATTGTTGGACCAAGACAATACTTTTCTGTGTGTCCTCATCACATTGTAAGCAAAGAAAAGCAGACAGCAGTGTGTATGTAAATGACCAAAGATGTTGCCTGTTCAGAACACACACTCACCCTTGAGTGTAGAGTTTTTCTGCAATTTTCATGGTCTCTTTGGCATTTATTCTCAACTTCCGAGATACCAGTTTCTCCATCTCCTGTTGGTCACAACAGAAAAGATAAAGATAGCAGAGTGTTCAGAGTGGGACAAAGCAGTGAGTCGGTTTAGAGACAATGACCCAGCAGACTGAAGCTGACAAAATGAAACTCTTCCTGCTGTGACAAAAACAACTACATACATTTAATACCATAAACATCTGCAGCCTGCATATGTGTGTGTGTAACTGTTTGACTTTCTATTCGTACCACTGTGTCCAAAGGCAGCGGCCTCCACTTGCTCTTGGGCTTGCTGGTTACTGAGGTGACTGTTGCTATGGGATCCTGGAAATGAATAAAATGATATTCTCATTTGTACCTTTTTGCATGTGGCTTTTAGCCCATTTTATTCAGGCAGGTTGACAACACATTCAAATATACTGCTGTGTCTCTTAAGGTAACAGCTGCAGGAGGAGGAGAGGACACACACGTGTATGCACACTTATACTAAGTTCACACACACACAGACACACGTGCACAAACACCTGGTCCACAGTGCCAACTATGGGTGTGACTGAAGTTAATACAGTTCTGAAGTAATCAGCATCATAGATATGATACTGCATTTATATTAAATGAATACATTAATTCTTAATCTGGATAACCACATCGATATGAATCTCAATATGAATCCACTCTCTTGTGCTTCTTTGCTGGTGCTGTGTTTCAGTATTAATACATTTTGCACCTGTTATACAGAAACAAAACTAGGGCTTTCCTTTTTTTCTTGGCCCTGCATGAAAAAATACAGCCCCCTCATTCATTTGAATGAGCTGTATGAACTATTATTAACTGCTGTGCAGTGTTGTGTGGTCTCATGAGCCTTCAAACTCATTGATCTGTTAATAAAACTAGACTTCCTTATTAATGCAGCCCCTTATGCTGTTTTAATTAGGGCTGCAACTAATGATTATTTTCATTATCAATTAATCTGCTTATTTTCACAAGTGATCGTTTTGTCTACAAAATGTCAGAAAAGAGTGAAAATGCCCATTCTAATTTCCCGGTGTCTTTAATTATCTCACTTTGTTGAACTGTCCAAAACCTAAAGATATTCAGTTTACCACCATGTATGACAAAGACAAGCATTAAATGATCACATTTGAAATGCTAAATCCAGCAAAGTTTTAGTATTTTTGGTTAAAAACTGACTAAAATGATTATTTGGTTATCAAAATATTTGTTGAGTAATTTTCTGTTGATCAACTAATTGATTAATTGACTTATCATTCCAGCTCTAGGTTTAATGCGGGGCTGTTTTCAGTCTGAATGACGCTTAATGACAGCTCAATCAAATCAATGAGTGGAAGAAGATAAAAAACAAAAAGCTCCATAGAGGTGGATGATGATTCTCTGTAGGTTTGTAGTGACCTGTTCACATTATGGTATACAAAGTCAATTATAGTCATTCATCTGTTGATATAAAAACACTGAATAAGCTTTAATATACAATTTGAAGACTTCTTTGCCAGCTTTGAGAAAATGTCTGCAAATATTTAATTATGTAGAGATGCATGTGATATAATTTTATTAATTTGTCTTTATTTATACACGTTACAAATTTTCATAAACACTCAACTGTGATTTTTTTCTCTAGATTACTTAATACTTATTAAGGCAACAACTGCATCCAGATCTTTGATCAACACTGGCGTACAGTGACGTACAGTATTTGTGTTTGTCCTAAGTTTGGCTCCTGATAGTCACATCTTACTGTGGCAAACAGTGAAAACCAGCTTAGTGATAATAACATGCTTGTCAGCTTTGCACATCTTGGCAAACAACAAGTGTAAGTGTTTTTCTATGACAGTCATGGATTCAGTCAACACCTCTGTTGTGTTAGCAACACCAGTTAGAACATAGCACATACTGACACTATCAGACAAATTAAAAATGACCATTGTGAATACACAAAAGTCATTAAGTTGGAAGTTGCTGTATTTTTCCCCCTATTCTGTAAATAGTTGTGTATTTTTCCTTTTATTATTGTTATATGTTCTATACACACCATGAGGTAAGATATTTAGAAATAATAGCTGCAATGCTCCCGGTCACTATACTTAACTTGAAATGCACCAAAAGAGCTATGACAAAGTCTGGCCTATAGATGCCAGTAAAGCCTTTTCATTCCTACCTACAGTCCACTATGTCAAGTTGTAAAGTAGTTACATAATGTAAAGGGTTTGCACAACTCCCAAAAAAGAAGGAAAATATTGGACCAACTCAAACAGATCAATTGTAAAACTGCTTCCCTCCAAGAAAATCATTTATCTGATTCTGAACATAAGGAACTGACTAAATCATGGGCCTCACAAGTATTATATTTTTTTCATGTCTGATCACAGGAGAAGTGTAGCAAATTTGATTTTGACGATCAAAATCATTTCAGTTCTGTACTGACTCTTCTTTTAAGGACAAAGAGGGAAGATATGTGTTGATTAATGACACATATGGCACCCAATGGAGCTTGGGTGCCAATGTCAAACATGTATGCCCCAAATGACAATAGTCCACAATTTATTTGACTTAGTATTAGAGAAGGTACAAGACATTACTGTTTGGAGGAGATTTGAACTGTGTACTGAACCCATTTTTAGATAAAAGCCCTATTTCAAACGTCCATCCCACAACAGTGACTAGGGCTCTTAAAAATAGTTGTGAAGGGTTTTGTTTTATCATTGTTTGGAGATTATACACCCAAGGGATTGGTATAAGACATTTTACTCCCTCCCTCACTCTATATACTCCAGGATTGATTTATGTTTTTATGTCTAACAATGAATCATACAAAACATTACAATGCTAAATCCATAACATAACTCTGACTGTGTGCCAGTGTCAATGGTTGTTTATGATGTGGAATGGGCTTCAATTTCAAAAAAGGCAAGGGCAGCTACACGTTTACAACTAGGAAAAAAAAAGTAGATAACCTCGAAATACAAGATAAAGAAAATACATCCACTGAAAATCTCCACAAGCTTAACGAGGCTAAATAGAAACTTGACAATCTTCTGACAGAAAAAAATCAAAAGTAATTTAAGATTCTTGAAAAAAAATACTACCAGTATGGGAGTAGAGCTAGCCGCCTCTTGGCATCTCAATTGAGAATACAATACAGTCTAAAAAAAATAAAAAGTGAAAAAAAAAAAATAAATAAATTTTTAAAAAAATCAAACAAATCATTCCTATATAAACCAAATGAAATTTTGTAAGCTTTGGTGACATTTTACAAAGATTTATCCTCCGACAACAACAGTGAAATTGCCCCAGAAATACTTATCTAAAATCCATCAAACTACCTAAAATAGACCCTATTTGATCTGAATTCATAGACAGGCTGATAACTAAAGAGGAAATTGAAGATGGCTAAAGAATAATAAAGTCTGGGTACAGATGGACACACTTGTGAATTTTATAAAATCTTGATTGATTTCATCAGCCCAATCTGGGGTGAGCATACACTCATGCCCTCGAGAAAGGAGAGCTGCTGTTGGCCTATAAGGAGGCAATAATCTTGGTAATACCTAAAGAAATACAAAGAGTCTGGAGACTGCCCCTCTTATAGGCCAAATGCACTCTTAAATACAGACTATAAATTGTTAACCTCTATATTAGCTAAACAAGTGAAATTGATTATTACTACTTTAATACATCCACACCAGACAGGCTTTATAGTCATTTGTCATCTGCCAGATACAACCACAGACTGACAGACTGCTTAATGTTATGGAGCATAGTAGCAATTACCCAAAACCCTGCATGGCATTAGCAGCTGATACCGTGTATCTTGGCCATTTCTATTTAAAACATTGGAAAAATTTGGATTTGTCCCAAACTTCATCAGATGGATACAGCTACTGTACACTGCCCCTCAAAGCATGGTCACAGTTAATGAGCATATGTCTCAATCTTTTGGTCTAGGTAGAGGAATGCACCGCTTTTTGCATCGATAATTGAACCATTGGCACAGGTAAGACAAGATGATACACTTGTCAAAGGGATAGAAATGGGCAACAAAATCTAAAAAAAATCTCTATACGCAGATGATGTTTTAATTTATATATCAGTACATCTAAGTTCAGTCCCAATACTGTTGGATTGCTAAGCCAAGTTTGGAAACCTTTCAGGAAATTAAGTCATTAGTCAATGTTTGGCTCTGAACTTGCTTATCTTGCACCCAATGAGAGCATCATTCTCGTTCAATTGGCCTAAGGAAGGTATAATATACTTGGGCACTACTATACCATAAGATAAGTTATATAAGGCAAACTATGATGAATTAATTGATAAGATATCTGTTGATTTTAACAGATGGGCAGTGCTACTCCTTACTCTCTCAGGTAAAATAGGGGGTATTAGGATGAATGTGCTGCCTAGGCTTATTTTTCTTTTTTCAACTCTGCCTCTCACACAACCAAAACTTATGTTTACAATTTTAGATGGCCTCATGTCCAGGTTTATTTGGCAGGGAAGGCACCGGCATGTAAGATACAGAATTCTCCAGTTATCTAAACAACAAGGAGGGTGGGGACATCTGAATTTCAGCCAGGGTGGACACAAGGTGGCTGGAGATTGAGAAGTCAGTCAGTACTCTGATGCCCATATCACATGCTCCATTTACTGAGGATAAAGCCCTAGAAGAGACCTTGGGTAGATGTTCTACTACTGTTATAGCATGGAGAGATGCAGCAGACTTTTTTCTCGTTAGTGATGTATTGGTTTTGTTGAGTATTGCTCATTTAAAAGGTTTTTTGCAGGATACAAAAGATCTTAGTTTTGTTCACCAGCTCTTTGAGGATTAGGAATTAAAACACACATGAATTCAGTCTGCCAACATCAAATTTAAAAAAAAAAAAAATCTATTTTTTTGCTCACACATTTTGAATTTACCTTTGGGGATTAATAAAGTAATATGAATCAATCAATCAATCCAAACTGGAATAGCCATAGAAAATTTGATTCTCCTATAGAACAGTACTTTATGAAGATCCAAGACAGAAAGCACACAAAGAGACCAAACTCCAATCTATACATTATCTGGTATGAAACAAGAAAACACCATTCGTATTAAACAAAAATGGGAAGAGGGGCTTGAATTAGAAATTAGTAAAGAGGTCTGGGAAAATATCTCTTCAGAAACTCATAAAGTCACTAATGCAAACTTAAAGAGAGAGTTCCAGTGGAAAACAGTTTCCTTAGAACACCTCACATCCTTTCCAAAATAGACCCTAGTCAAATGAGTGCATGCTGGAGGAAATGTGGAGGAGTCTACAAACCATACACATATACTTTGGACGTACCCCCTCTTGGATAACTTTTGTAGAGAGGTATTTGATTTACTTGATAAAATATTTGCTTTTCAACTACCTATGGACCCATTGCAGGCCTTCCCTTGGGGCCATCCCAGAAGCAGTGATGAGCAGGAAAAAGATACACTTAATGCAGATACTTCTTGCAGCAGCCAAAACAGTAGTAATGCTGAGCTGGCTTAAAGAAGACCCTCCACCTTATGATACATGGCAGTCAATAGATAGAGGAATTTACACAATGGAAAAAATATCTTGCTGAGACTGCAAAATGCAGAATTCAAAGACTGATGGTCACCTTGGCTAGAAGTGATGAAGTGGAACTAGGCACGCTTGGGACACTTGTGTTTCATTAATTTATATTGTAAGTAGTTTTCTGGTGATGCGTTGGGTAATTGAGCTGCTAATGTCAGTGTTATGGTTTTTATATTACCTTTGGCGTGCATGTTACTTATTTTTTGTTTGATGCACCTGTTTTTCTTATTACTATTGTGTAACTAATGGTTTTATAAACACACTGTTTCTGGATGGTACTGTCCCATAGATAGAGGTGATGAGATTATGAGGGAGCAGAGGGCAGCGGATGAGGGTAGAGATGAAGATGTGTAGGGGTGTTTGAATATGTGAGTGGATGAAAGTAGAGGTGTAGGTAGCATGCAAACCGGTTGGTTGAGATTTGAGTATAAATAGTTGGTTGGGTTGGGAAGTGGCATAAAATTGAGAGAAGAAGGACATACAATGTAATGTTGTAATAACCGAATTGTGTGTTTGATTAACTTTGTCCAATAAACATAAAGCTGAAAAAAAAGATCTGGCTGATGTGATAACAAGACAGCAGAAGTCATTCAAGTGTTATTCAGATCTATTCATAACATTACTGACACATAGACTCATAGTTTACTTTGAATTTGCTGTTTCAGCAAAAAACATACTGAATATGGTAAACAAATGTTAGAGTCCATAATCCATGATGTTCTGTTTATTTTTCAGTACAAATAACTGATAAGAGCTCTATTTTGATGACAGAGAATCTGGTGTACAGGTGTATATCATAAGATGTGGTTTCATTAATTGTTACCAAGGGAAATGTGACAATTAACTATGATACTGTATATTGTGACTCCAGACTTGTGATAGTCATGTCCCTTCCTCACATGTGTAAGACTTGCAAGAGCTCAGTCAGCAGTTTTTAAAGACTCCCCACTGAAGAGTTGTCTAGATAGCACACATGAAATATAAAATCACAAACAGAACGTCAGATTTGTGTAAATAGAAATAGCAGCAAGCTCACTAGATAAAATTTTAGTAGATGATCTTGAGAGATTTACATGTTGTGTGGACTATTTTCATTCATTTAAACATTCAAAGAGAACACGCAAAAAATTATAAATTGATATTTACACAAGTTAACATACTCATAAAACACACAGGCACATACCTCCATACAGATCTGGTAGAGCACCAGGCAAGCTGTGTGGTTGAAGAGACGGTTTCTCATCCAACTGAACTCTACATTGTCCTCCTCCACCTCATGCAGCACTGAGACAAAGAAAAACCCAGAACACAGAAGGGAAGCAGATGAGTTAGGGTCAGTTTAAAACTGGATCTGTGTCTCTGTGCATGGCTGAGTTTGTACCTTTGATCTTGTAGAAAGTCTCGGGTATGAAAGCCTGGATGGCTTTGAAGCGTTCTACCACAAAGCCCAGAGTGGGAAACTGACAGCTGCCGTATGAGATCAGCTGATTGGCCAGAGACTGTGGAAAGATCTTCTGCAGGCGAAGCGTCTGGAAGCGAGTGAAGGACGCACCTGCAGATGAAGAGCACAGCAGAGAGAATTAGTGTATTAGTATGTCTCTTTTCTCTACACGCTACAGTGTGAGAGTGCTACCTCACCTATCCGCAGGTCCAGCTCCTGTCGGACATCAACAGCATCGCTGACATTAGAGTCTGGTTCAGTTAGAGTCTCACAGGCTCTCCGTATGGAGTTAGGTGTGATCTCAGAAAACTTTGCCCGGAAGACTTGTAAATTTGGCTTCACTAAAAAAATGTACACACACACATATACACATCATTATTAGGAGATTTACGCAGAAAAACATATACAAAACCTGCTAGTCTATGGCCTTTATACCAACACAGAAACATGGGTCATTCCTGCTCATACACAAACAAGAGACAAAATGATGAATTTAGATACACATCCTCACAACAACAACAAAAACAACATGCGCATATTACAGTTGTACCTGCTTTGCAGACATCTATGACTTCAAAGCCAATGTTTTCTCCCTCTCGGTCACAATCAGTCCAGATGACTAAGGCCTGGCACTGCCTCACCTCTTTCTCCAGTGTCCGCTACAGAGGCAGAGAGGGAAGGAGGAAAGAAAGAAGGTTAGATGGAGAATCTAAGTTTCACAAAAATCTTTCAAGTCCATGTCTATTATCTGTATTCATCATTATTTAATCTGAAAATCGTGGCTTCTTACTGCTGAGAGATGAAAAGGCAATAAAATTACATCATCTGAGCTGAGCTTGAAATGAACAGATGGTTTAGATTATCCTGGTTTTGTGAATATACAGTAATTCTTCGACAGCACAACTTATTGGAGCAAAAGGAAAACTGAAATTGGGTTGGGAGTAAATCCTGGTCAAAGGACTAAAACAATGACAGTTACAAGAGTCAGGTACACTTGTGTTGATCAAACGTCACACACACAATGCACTTACAGAAAGAGTGACAGATCCTATAAGTTCATTAAAATACAAAGAATGTTTTTGTTGTATATTTTTGTGATTCCCGGGAAGACAGTGAATAAGCATACCTTGATTTGTATCATGTTATCTGGACAGTACTTCTCCACCTCAGCATCAAATAACAGCACAGGGTTACAACTGTGCCTTTGGAAAGAAAAGATACAAATACAGTTAGTTGTTGATATAGTGTGTGTGGTTGAATATACCAAAAAAGAATCAAATCCTGAGTTACTTTAATGAACAAGAGAACTATCCTTTGAACCAAACACAGCACTTAGTGCATAAAAGGTAAGTGAATGTATGATATATGGTTATGTACACAGGCTTTTTTTTTTTAAACCTACCATTTCTGGAACGGCGCTTTAAACTCTAGACCCAGTAAATGGCCTGATACTGACGTCATTGATACCGTCACATCCTGGAGCAAGACGGGGGCATAATGAAACCAATAAAATCAGAGACAACATAAATCACAAAAGAACATGTCGGACAGGTGCATGTGTGCATGATATTCAGTTGTCTCATTCTATTCACTTACCTGACCAAAGAGATGATATTCATATTCATAGATTTTATTAAACTTTGACAGCCCTTCCCTCTAAAAAGGAAAAAGAAGGCAATTAGTACTGTGGTGAGGGAAGAGAAATAGACAAATCTGAGTAACAGAGGATCCCTTTTGTATTCGTCATTTATATAAATGTTCCTGTTATTTTATTTACCACCCAGAGTTTTAGTTACCTATTTCTGCAATCAAGGATCTGCAGGTGGGCGATATGACAACATATGTATACTGTAACACTAATGTATCTACTGTCAGAGACATCGCCTTGTTAAAGGATAAGTTCACAACTTTTCAAGTTTGTCTTAAAATAATAGTTAGGTGCCCAAATTAACATTGAAATAAGTTTTTCTTGCCGTAATCATTCTTCCTGTTCATAATGACCATTAGAAGATCCTTTCATGGTGCACCTACAATGTAAGTGATGGGGGACAAACACACAGTCCTTCTTTATTTGCAAAACATGTATTTAAAAGTTTACCTGAAGCTAATATGAAGCTTCCAAATAAGTTAAATCAAGTAGATACCTTTAAATATTACACTCTTTTTAGTGCCAAAGCCCCCCCTTTTGTTACTATACTTCTACTGCAGCTCAACACTGTCTAAGGAAACACAAAGATGGAATCTGATGCTAAAAAGACTGTAAATGTAGCAAATAGCCACTTGATGTGACTAACTCAGACTCCTGAAGCCTCATATAATCTTCAGATAAACTTTGAAAAGCATTTTTTACTAAAAATGAATGTGAACACACTGTGAATTTTGGCCCTTCATCATTTATATTGAAAGAACATTTGAAGGTGATCTATTAATAGCCAGTATGAAAAGGTGGAATGATTACAGCGAGGAAAAGCTCTTTAAGTGTTCATATAACACATGAGTGTTTTAAGACAGACTTGAAAAACTGTGAACCTATCCTTTAAGTAGACATAAATGTTTATACACTGAGAAGCAGCATATGCTCACATTCCTGAGACCTGAAACATGCTTTGTAATTTTTGCTAATCGACTAACTCATGGTGAGTTTGAGGTTTTTAAGATGGGACTAACCCTCCTGGACCTGCCGCTGGACATGATCTCTGAGATGCCTTTAGCTGCATCGTTCTTCTCGGCGACGCAGAGGACCCGTGTGATACGACCCCGGCCCCGTAGCATGTCTGCCTGCTGCGGTGTGTCCGGACACCGGCCAATCTGCGCTGTACAGACACACCTCCACTGGACACCTGGCCGCTGTAGTCGAAGCAAATATCTACCGAGGAGGTTCACTGCCAGCATGCCGGGCTGCTCTCACATGAGGCGGCCTGTCCTCCAGACAACCCCGCTCCTGTCTGACAACTGTGTGTTAGCATGTTAGCCCGGACAGCTAGATGAAGTTATTACCCGCTACCAAAAATGTTTACAAACAGCTAAAAAGTCCCCACCTTTTCACTAACTTCACTACCAATTAACCAAAAGGGGAAAGAATCACACTAAGACATGAAAACATGCCAATTAAAACCTTTAAAACGGGACAGTTCACTTTGTTTACAAACTCCGCGCCAGCCTGTCAAATACTGCCGTAATCACGGTCGTAATACTGTCGTAAAAATACTGTTGCTATCAAAAGTCTAAATAAAATCTAAATCTAAAGTTTAGAAAATATTTTAAAATGCGCATTCAGATTGATTATTATCTACATGCGAAGCACGTGTCGTATTATTAATTATACGTTTTATTAATAAAAAATTATGTCATTAATAGTACCGTTAAATTATAGAAGAAAAATCCACCCTAAATCAGAATTTACATTTTTCCATTTCACTATCTACAGACCTTCACTACCACTGAGGACAGTGAGCTTATGTCTTCAGTATTTTCTCTGGGAATTTGGAGGATTTAGCAAATTTGAAAAGGTTTACATTCTAAAGTTAAACATGTTAAATATTTGGTTAGTATTTTTTAGAGTTAATATATCTACACAAAATATATACATGGTAGCATAGAGAAACTAAGAAGGATCTTCTTATTAGGAAATAAAATTTTCATGCTTTATCTTGATGGTCCTTGATGGTCCATCATTTTCTAATATTTTAGCTAGAGATTGTTGAGTTTATAAGACACCTGTTTACCAGTTAAACAAACAAATAATAGTATAATAAATTCAAATAATAAAAATGTTGAGATGATTATTGGTTGGGGAACTGACTCATAATATCACTATTTCTAAAATACTGGTTACTACCTGCTTCAAACAGGTAGGTTTCAGACAAATACCCTCCTAAACTGGAAAACTGGCGATGAATTGGCGACTTTAAGGACTCATTAACAAACAATAATTACACCAGTATTAACAGTAGTTATTGTTTATTTAGTTTGAATAGTATTTATTATTCATTTTAAGACATAACTATGAGTCAAAGTCCTCCACTCACGTATATGAAATTTTCTGTTTCAGGGTGGATTTTCTCCAGATGGGAGGTGGGTTTGGTCACCTGACAAGACTACAACCAGCTGGGTAAACATGGCGTCTGTCTCTGAATGTGAAAATTAAATGTAAGCTTGTGTCTGTTAGCGGTGTTTCTGCCGCTCTGACGCGCCGCATTATAGCCGAAAACACAATGACGTGATGGACACGACGCATGAAGACACGAGGAGGAGAAGGACGCTGCTTTGTATTTAGTCTCTCTGCACAGCATGAATGGTCTGATGCCTGCTCAGAGCCTGTAACTGCCGCAAGATAATTGCTTTTGTTAACAGACACACTGACTTGTATTTCTGCCGCGGTGCCTATTTTTTATTTTAGCAGACAAATATTAACGCTCCTGTTCAGTGGACTGGCTCTTGCAGGGGTGCAACTGAAATTTGGGCAACCTATACTCTAGGACCCCTTTTTTAAATAATATATTCTATCTTGATTTTTTTTTGTGGACCCTCTGCCTGGACAATGTGAGAGCAGAATGATCAGTCTGAATGTACTCTGTGCCGCTGTGCTCTGACAGCTGGTTTGTAACTGTTAGTTGAGCTGCACTGTGTGTTGTGTGTCTCATGCCTTGCTCAACAACACCACTATGATAGGCTCACCTGACCTGGTGGCTTTCACTAAAGAGGATGAGTATGGGCAGACCAGTCCTGACCCCTGGGCTCTCCCTGAGGAGTTCTCTGTTCCCCTCTATCCGCTGGCTGACTCCAACCCCTGGGCTAAAACCTCCTATGCTAAGTTCACCAAAGACTTCATCCTCATCTCTGAGTTCTCTGAACAGGTGGGCCCTCAGCCTCTCCTCACCATCCCCGATGACCCTAAAATCTGCGGCACCTTCGATCTCAACTACTTCTCGCTGCGCATCATGTCAGTGGACTACCAGGCCTCCTTCGTGGGGCATCCACCTGGCAGCGGCTACCCAAGGCTCAGCTTTGTGGAGGACTCCAGGGTGGTGCTCGGTGATTCGAAGGAGGGGGCGTTTGCGTACGTCCATCACCTTACGCTGTACGACCTGGAGGCGAGGGGCTTTGTGCGACCGTTCTGCATGGCGTACGTTTCAGCGGATGAGAGGAAAATCATGCTGCAGTTTCAGGAGCTGTCCCTCCGCTTCTCGCAGGCCTCTGAGTGTCTGAAGGCTGGGAACAGGAGAGCCTTCGCCAAGGAACTCCAGAGGAAGCTCCGAGACCTGGAGTAAGAACTTCAATATGACCTTTTAACTTTTCAGTGTGTAATGTTGTGTAATGTTTCTGATGCTCCTCTTGAGGAAAATGCTCTATTTTGTCAAACTCTTGACACATTTGCATCAATAAGTCTGTGTTCTTTCCCTCAGGTACACTCACTCGGTGCTGCAGAGGGAGGAGGGCCTGCAGCGAGAGGCGGGCCCTCAGCGCATGTACTCCGCTCATGCCGTGGAGAAGGCTAATGAGCTCGCCAACGTGGAAAAGAGCATCTATGAACACAGAGACCTGCTGAGACAGATCAGCTCCTACCCTCACCGCCCTCGCCGGGATCCTCACGCCGTCACCTGCCAGAAGTGTATGACCGAGTGCTTGAGAGAGTGTGAGGCGCTGTTAGACAAATACGCCAAGCTTGCCAACCCCTTCGGTTACACCAACAAAGGAGAGAAGAGGGAGGAAGGGCAGGCTGATGGCAGAGGAGGTGACGAAGGAGGGGACAAGGAAGAGGATGACAACGTTAAACGCAGGCCGTCCTACACGCCGCAGCTGATCAAAGCTAAGTCCGCCAAGTGTTTTGACAAGCGCCTGAAGACCCTCCAAGAGCTGTGTGATGAGACTTTCTATGACGCCACCGTGGAGCTCCTGAAAGAGACCGAGAGGAGTTTCCGGGGCGACTTGTGCTACTTGCACACGCGCCGCCTGGACAGGGCGCTACGCCGGAAACAGAGAGTTACTAACTTCCTGTTTGAGGAAGACCTCGGTGATGATGACGAGGATGAAGGGAGAACACTAAGACCATTCTGTGCTGTGAACCATGCCGTAGACAACTGCTCGCTCTTAAATCCACCTCCTATCGTGCTGGGACCAGAGCCTTTAGAGCTCGACTCTTTGGAGCCTCCGGACCCTTTAGACCCAGCCTCCGAGACCAGCCATACTCAGGAGAGTGAGCTTGGGCTTGAGGACAGCCATCTGGAGTCCTCTCCCTCAGACCAGACTCTGGAGACCCAGGAAAGCTCGGAAGAGACCAAAGGAAGCTTCAGCAGCGACAAGAGTGGGCTGGAACAATCGGAGAGGCAACAGAATCTGGCTAGTATGAAGTCAGAAGATCCTGATCCAGATCCTGATTCTGATTTGACTCTGGACCCAGACCATAATACTGACCTGGAGAGGGAGAGCAGCAGTGAGGATTTGGAGACCGCTCCCAGAGATGATGAGGGTGACAACGAAGGAGACCAGACGCTGGAAGTGGTCTCTGAGCTGGAGGCCAGCAGGAAGGATGAATGTGAGGGAGGAGCTGAGGAAGTGTCTGAGCTGTTGGTTCCATTAGATACAGCATGCTGTATGGCCCAAGAGGGTTTCCTTTATGAGGCTCCTGCACCAGAGGCGGTACATCGTCTGAGCCACAGCTCCCACCCACAGTCCCTTTCTCAAACCCTGGTGGTCAACCAGGAGCCCCAAGCCCTGCTTCCACTCCAGGACGACTACGCCGTAGGTTCCCCAAGCTCAGAAAGTCCCGCAGCTGGGCTGGAGCTGCCTGTGGGGTTCCTGGGAGATGCAGTTTCCCGCATCTCAGTGGAGGACGGGTCGGACTGCACCATGAGTGCTTCTACAGGGTCCGATCGGGCCGCCTCACCGCTCGGCTACGGAGGGACAGTGACCCTGCGTCAGAGGAAGAAGGCTGGACAAGCAGCCTTGAGGTTTGTGCGACAGTACCCGTTTGCCATGCAAGCCCTGTGGTGTCTGTTGAGCGGCAGGACCCTCGTGGTGCTCGGGGCAGACGAGGGGAGAGTCCGCCGACTGGTTGCTGCTCTGGCCCTCTTTGTACCCGGTCCTGGGAAGTGCGGAGAGAGGGTTCAAGCTTGGCTGTCCTGCCCGTTCACCCTTACTGACCTGCAGAGGTGGAAACTTGTTGGATTGCAAAGGTATTTCCAATTTGCATTTTCATTTGAAGCATTTGACCAAAACTCATACACAAAACTAACAGGAAGGGTCCATCTTAGATTATTATTATTCGTTATTAGAATTGATTTACAAGAACATTGAGTTTGATGACAGAGTCTCCTTTGTTTTTTTTGTATCACTACTCTCCTGTTACTCATCTGGTATGACTCAGTCCCGATGACTCACACAACCAACTATTAAACCTTCACATATATATTTCTTTTCTTTTTTCATTTCTACTCATTTTCTTCATATAAATGAGTGGGCTGTGAAGTATTACAATATTTCACCTTTGGAGAGGAAAGTTGTAGGCGCTGAGAGAGACACTGGAGGAGGGGGTCCAGTGGGATTGTGGCATTTCTGATTTTCAATTCAGTGGATACGTATCGGATGATTCACCGAGTATTTTGTTCAGATTCTGTTGAACAGTGTAGTCCTGTGGCTGTTCAGCTCAGATGATGTCTGCTCTTTCTGTCGCAATATCTGGTTGTTTTCCTCATATTGTAAATGCAACACTGTTACATACCTTTTTTTTATTTATTTCAAAGTCACACATATTCTATGCCTACTGGGTTGAATGTAAGAATTAACTGAGAAAGGAGATGTTAGGAGGCACGCAGCTGTATTCAAAATGTACTGAATCGTGACACCACTATTACATAATAATCTATGGATTT
The DNA here is from genome assembly GCA_029490765.1 of Euthynnus affinis. Lineage (NCBI taxonomy): Eukaryota > Metazoa > Chordata > Actinopteri > Scombriformes > Scombridae > Euthynnus > Euthynnus affinis. The sequence continues at coordinate 20,495,123 of CM055856.1, read as the reverse complement.
TGTTCATCTTTACTCTTCTTCTCTCTTAATGTAAAGCATCTGAACAGACAAATCTGCATATTTACATATTAGCTATTTAGTTGGTAAGGTAAAAAATATCAGTATGCATAGAAATCTAGACTCCCAGGTGTGAGCATTTCAATATATATTCCTGTGTCATAATCATTTGGGTGTTGAATAATGCGCAGATTCTGTATCAATGATGTAGTGTCACTCACATGTTTTGACACAGCCCACCAGTGTCACTGCTCTGGACAGAAATTAAAATATGGTTAAAATAAAAAGAAAAACATTAAGGCAGAATGAGACATGCCGACAGTACTTGTTCATCATTTAAAATGTGTAAACCCAATTATGCTGAGCATGAATGTCCTCCTTGGAAAAATATTTATTTTCAGCAACAACCTGGAGAACAACTTCAAATTAGAACGATTTAAAGCAGTTGTAAAACATCACCATACAGTGTAAATATTAAGTGTAATATTAAGTATAAAACATACTGCTAGATTGGAAAAGAGTTGTGATAAACTGATGGACTCAACTGAAAAAAGGTCACTCTCATAGAGCTGCAACGATAAGTCGATTAATCGATTAGTCAGTCGACAGGAAATGAATCAGCAACTGATTTAGATTTACAGATTAATCAAAAATGAAATTATAGTTGCAGCCCTACATTCCTGTATAAACATGGATGGAAACTTGCTCCTCTTTTCTTTGTTTTATACTGAAGCACTGAAACTTACGAATTTGTTGGTTTAGCTTTAGGATTAGAGTAGTTAAAACAATAATGGTGGATGTGGGATTAAAGAAATGATATGTTGTTAAACAAATATTTTTTTCTCTGTCCCCTGCAGAGTGGCGTCCCCTGTGGGTTCCAGCATGCTCTACTCGCTGTCCCGCTACAGTCGCTACATCTCCATTCTGGATGCTGACCAGAAGACCTTGCGCTGTCCTCCGTACCGCGGCCAACTTCTTGCCAACATAGCCGACCACCGCACCTACATTCGCCGTGGTTCCACCTATTTCCTCCACGTGCAAAGCACGCTCTGTCGCCTGGCAGCAAAGGCCTTCCTGTTTACCTTCACCCATCACCTCCACCTGCCGGTGAGCTCCACAGAGGGGCCAGAGGGCGTGGAGAGCCGACGCTGCTGCTTCCTGCAGGAGCAGCTGGGGCTGGGCGAGGAGGACAGCCACATACTGCTCTACCTCAGCCAGCTCATCACTCAGCAGTACCTACAGCCCGCCAATGGCAGCAGTGCAGCAGCACCTTGTTTCAGTTTTAACTACACTACCAGCGTTTTATACAAAATCTAATATTATACTGGGAGGAGGATTCACACACACATTTTAGCAGGAATCATCTGTGACCCTTTGGTCTCTATTGGACCAAAGGTGATCTCAATAAGGTCTAAGATCATTTTAGTTTCAGACCAACTGGTTTTTGTTTTATCTGTGTAATCTCTCTGCCTTGCTGTTTTTTTTCTCTGGTCTCACTCTTTCCTCTGTGTGCAGGAAAAAAGGAGACGGAGTGAGAAGTGAATGTCAGTGAGTGGTTTACTTGCGTGTGTTTGGTCCAGAGCATGTTGACACACACTGACACACACACTGACACACACACTGACACACACAAACACGCATATATACAATGTTGACAGAGCAGACGAAAGTCGGCTCTACTTATTGAGCCATTTGTGTGTTTTTCCCTTCCATGGAAATTAATGGTACTTCCGCTGGCTTGTTTTAAAGAGGTCAGTCTGACCTCACATGTTTTTTTTCATATTTTTCTTCTTCTTTTTTTTTTTAAATTAATTTTACAAAACTCAATCCATCAAAGGCTGTGTGTCCTAAGTGCTGGTCCCACATGGGCCAGCCTGCTAACAGGTTAAATCACAGCTCTGTATCAACACTCACCAATCACTGAGCAGTTTTATCAGCTCTGATGCAGAATCATCTGAACTATATGTAGACATGTTTTTCAGGCTGTAACAAACTTGCATATGCTGACATTTTCTGCCTGTGGAGAACAGACGTCCTTCTGAATCTGTCCGTGACACATTATTAGCACCATGTAGGCTTGTTACAGCTGGTTTTGTGACATGCGTCTCTAAAAGTAACCACATAACTTCCAAAGGACAAAATCTCTCTGAAGCCTTTCCTTGTTTTTATTTGTCCACTCACCAACACTTTCAGTTTTCTCTTTCATATAATTCTTCTGTCTCTTAATTTTGCTGTGTGAATGAATTCTTGAGCGCACATTCCCGCAGTAACCATGAATGTCCATTTTTGTTCCAAATGAAGACGCAATGTTGGATTTTAACTGAGTAGATTTAATGTTTGAGAGCATGGAGTAAACATTCCCAGAGGCTGTTTCAGGTTGTGATGCATGAAGAGAAGTGTATTCGCTGTGTGAATTAGATCCAGTCAGCTCCACGTGATAATTGCATGTCCAGAAGAATAACGTCACCACGCACATAATCACCCATGAAGGGCCAGCAGCTGCCAAAACCCGCCCTTATTATCTGCTGGTGGGCATTTTCATGCATATGACATTACACAGTCAGGAGAATTTTAAAGCTACTTAACCTAAATGTATTGAATTTCACTGTTGTCTTAAAAGTTGTGTGAGAGTGTTGTGGTGTCAGCATGAGACTGTCTTGTACCAGGTTGAATTATCGTATTGATAATATTTTTGTTTCGTTATATTTGGACAAGATGCTGAACAGTTTGAAGAGATGTTGCTGAGACGGTGATGTTTCGTTTGTATAGATTTTTATTATGTGAAACATTCATTTCCTGTGCCATCAAAAACAAAACACCTGATTGAGGACAGTTGCCTTCTCGACAAGCCTTTGTCGGAGCTGTGCTATGAACAAAAATCAGCTGTTGTGTATTTATTGCTTTAGTACAAAAATTTAAATTATGATAATTATGCTGACAACACCCAGATTGGAGGATGACGGAAAGCCGCACGAGTAGGAAATCTTTACGTTTAAATCGGCCAGTGAAACGACACCAGTCTGAGAAAAAGCATCACAGATGGTATTTGAGATTTCGCTGTTCTTAATTATGTGGCGTCAGTGATGCAGCTGTAATTCTGTATCTTGTGACTGCATGGTCAGAGTTTGGATGTGAAAGGTCAAACATTGTGGGATCATGGCTGCTGTCCCTCACGCTATGAACAAGGCAGATTTAGGTTTTAAGGTGTATTTATGTGTCACTGCACTGACTTGAATCAGGCAAATTCTTTTAATTATTAAGAGCAACTTCACATTTCAGTCACACCTAATGTATTATTTCAGTTTAGTGCTATTTGGTTTTTTTTGCTGCATGTGACGTCTTTTTTTATTACTTAAATAACACATTTTTTTCCTGCTCAGATGTTATAGCAGTTGTTTTATCAGCTATAGTCCCTCTAATGCAAAAAGGTGAATGTAATCTGAATAAGCCATATCACAGTGTGCTTAACATGTTGTCACTCAGTGTCCTTATGTTGCCATATCATATCTGTTTGCGCACCTTTTGTATCTCATCATGAGGGGGGCGTTACCAGTTTTTTTTGTTTTTTTTTTTTAAATAGAGCACGTTGTGAATGTCTTGATGCTTTTATGTAATGTTGCTGATATTCATTTATTCCATTAAATTATTTGAATCTATGTTTTCTGCGTTGATGCCTGGTTCACACAGCAGTTACTGTAGCTGAGAGTATAGGAGCAGACTAGTGCAGGCTACGAATCATCATTAAACATCAGTACTCCACCAGGCTCATGTCTGTGTGACTTGCTTTAGCGGCGGTGACAAATGTGCGAGCGTTTGAGGTGTCATGAATAATAAATAATCTGTGAAGATGTCTAATTGCCCTGCTGGAGCAGCAGAATGTAAGGTGGCGACGGAAGGAAAAGTTTCAGTAAATGAAAGACAAACATTTGCACCAGTACTGTCATGTTGAGTCTTAACATTTGACAGCTGGAAGTAGACGCTGGAGTAAAGATAATCTGCAATGTTTGTGCCTCAGATGAGATGATAAAATACCATTTGGGGAATTCCCCCTTGTGAAAACAGTTTTATGGAAGAAAATCCCCTTTACTCCTATAATCTTCTACTTATTCCCGTCTTAAGCAGCTGCTGTGCTGGTGGCAACAGGGTCACTATATATTATGTGAGATATATTTTCTCTGTATTGTAGTGTCCATAAGAGTGAAACAACCTAGAAACCAGGTCAATGACTGTTTTTTTTTTTTTTTTAAAACAGCTGTAGAAAACCATGTTATTGATGGTAATGTGAAATGTTTTAATTTGGGAATATTGACCTAAGATGTTTGCTCTTAAGATTTTGCTCCTTTGCAGTCATGGCTGTAGGTTAGACATACAAAGACATATTTAAGTTTTGTCCTCAAACAGAAGTTCAGACAGATAAGTATGAGCATATTCAAGCTTTTAGTGATACTTTAGGAAACAGATATGTAACAGCGCACCTCTAAAGTGGGCTATTTTAAATTCATAAGATGAAATGTGCTTTACGCTTTAAAACAGCAAAAGAGAACAAATAAATCAGAGCAGTTTTATTTAAAATCATACAACAAGAACAACAATAAAGAAAAAAAAAGTTTTCAGGTTTGAATCAATGACATTTTAAAAACAAAAAAACCCTTTCCCTCTCAGTTCTCTTTAAATGCAATGAAACACGTTAGAATTGAAAATGACCTTCACAGCTGCAATGATGGGCCTAATCCAGAAACATCTAACCTAAACATCCTAAACGGAGGTTTTGGAGATTAGGGATTTACTTAGATATTAAAAAAAAAAAAAACAGACACAGAAAACAAATGTAATTATTACAATATGGACCCTCTCGATGTAAAATCCCTTGCTCCCCTGTGTTGAAAAGTAGAGCAGTACTAAGTACTGAGCCCTACAAAGGCAGCTGAGGATGACTGGGAAGAAATCAGTACTGAAATAAAGACAATGTTGCTTTAAGGTTGTGAGAGTACACAGAGGGACGCTGAGTGAGTCCCGATGTCCAGCAGAAAATAGACCGGATGTTCAAAAACTGCACTTAGCCTGAACATCCTCTGCATCCACAGTGGGTGCATTCAATGATCCGTCCCTGCAGAGAAGAAGAAACAGGAGGACTTAGACCACAAGGGCACATCTTACTATAGCTGTCACTATGTGGTGAGGTAAATGGATAACGTCATCATTCTTTGCTTTATGAAGTATCCTGTGTCTTAAAATGTGACATGGACACAACATATGGTGTTGTTAAAAGGTCAATGTTGAGTAATAAGCATGCCTATAAATAAACAAATAAATAACTAAAAATAAAAAAGTCTGTACAGACATCGAGAGGCAACCTAAAACTTTGACACACATTTATATGTTTTTAAAAGAATAATGGAATTATTTCTTTAAATGATTAATACAGATGACTTAAGTGAGAGTCACTTAATTCTGTCGGACTTACGACTTCCAGCTTGCTCTTGGGGACTCTGCAGATGCAGTTGGTTCCAAAGTTGGTGTCTCGTGTTTGGATGCAACGCAGGCAGCACAGGTTCTCGTAGCCCTGCTTCTTCCACTTGGCAATCAGATTCTTGTCTGCATAGCCCTCCTTTATACAGTACTCATACAGCTCTGCCAGGACACACACAGAAAGACAACACTGGTTTGGTGTCTAGTACACAGAGTAGAAACAGAACAAACATCTTGGGGACTTCAAAAATGTTAAAGTCTTGAATAACTGTTACTAACATATGAGGAAATTAGGAAGGATGGCATCCAATAGCCCAAAATATAACAAAGTTTAATGTCAGACACCCCTTGGCAAGTCCTTGGAAACTCTTGTTGTACAGATCAAGTGTTATTCAAATCCACAGAACTATGTTTTAGTCAAGTCTAGTGAAGTTACCAAAGTTCCCATCGATACCAAAAATGCCACGTTGAATTAAAAGGAAGGATTATATACAATGCTGAAAAGAGAAGAACAAAGAGGAAGCAGGGAAAGAACAAAGAGGAAATGGGAAACATTCAAAGCCCGTCTACCTCTACTGATGGCTTTCCTTTTGTAGAAGAGGTCATAGATGTATCGACTCCGCTGATGATGCAGCCTGAAAATTGGCCAGAGGGACTCCACCTTTCGTTTCCCCTCATGAGGCTCTGTTTCAGCTGGGACAGAGAGGAAAATCAAGGAAGTTAGAAAAGAAAAATCAAATGAAAAGGTGCGAGTGATATCAACAAGGGATGTCACGTCAGATATGATGCCTCAAAAATAAAGTATGCAAATAATCTATTGTTATAACAGCCTCCAGGGTTTTTTCTGGGACATGGATGGAGAGATTTGATCCCATTCAGCCACAGGAGCATTAGAGAGGTCAGGCACTTGCTGGGTGATAAGGCCTGACTCACAGTCGGTGTTACATTTCCTCCCAAAGGTGCTCTGTGCAGGTCAGTCTAGTTCCTCCACACCAGACTCAGAAACCTATTTCATTATAGTGCTGGCTTTGTGCACAGGGGCACTGTCATGTTGAAACAGAAACAGTCCTTCCCCAAACTGTTGCCACAAAGTTGGAAGCATGTTACTGTCTAAAATATAAATTGTATTTAGACCTGCAACAATTAGTCAATCAACTAGAAATTAACCAGCAACCATTTTGATATTTGAATCATTGTTTTAGTCATTTAAAAAAAAAAAAAAAAGTAAATTTAACATTTAAACAAATTGAACCAAAAAAAGAGGCTATTTTAACGCTTTTCTTAGCCACACACAGTAAACTGAATATCCATTGACTCTGGGTAATTATAACTGGCCTTGAACTACTTTGTAAAATAACCGGCAGATTAATTGGTTATGAAAATAATAGTTAGTTGCAGCTGTAAACTTCTAAGAGGATCTCTGACTGAGAACAAACTATACGGTCACATACGTTATCTGTATGACATAATACAGCAATACAGACAAAAACATCAGTTTAAAAAACACAAATATTTCACATGTATCTGACTGAACTACAACCATCTCACCAGTAGTAACGTTAGTTAGCTTAAAAGAGTGTGCGCGCGCGTCTGTCTGTCTGTCTATCTACTCTTTGGAAAAAGCGTATTTTTGGGTCAGTGGTTAAGGTTAGGGTAAGGGTAAATGTCCAGGAAGATGACCTAGGTCAACGTGTGTGTGTGTGTGTGTGTGTGTGTGTGTGGTTGGTTCAGTTTTGGTTGTTGTATTTCTGTATTTTTAAACTTTGCTTTAAAGGAAGTGTAATCGCTTTTTTTAGAAGCCAGTTTCAAAAGCCCCGTTTTACCTGCACCACCCAACAATGTCCCATTTGTGGGAAAAAAAAAACATCAGTTAAAGAAAACACGCAGTGAACTCTGAAATGTTAGTGTCCAACACGCAGCGTTTGCAGGAGCATCGCGACAATAATCTTCTACCGGCTCACCTTCTCTCATTTTCTGATCCAGCTCGTCCAAAGTGGGCTCAATGAGCTCCCAGCCGTCTGGAGGTGGCTTTCGACTCCTCTTTACTTTGGGCATCTTGGTCTGTTTTTGTATAAAAGTAGAACAAAAGCTCCTGGTGTTTTGGTTTTGATTGAGCGAAATCCGCGTCTGGTCCTTCAATTTTGACGTCACACGGATGGGGTCCCATTTCACCTTCTCGTCTCTCGCCTGACGTCACCTCTTAGAATAAACTTGATACACATTTGTCAGCATTTTGTTACCTGTTAAATCTCTTCTCATATTAACACAATGTATACGTTTATATAAACACGTATTCGGGTCAGTGTAGAGATTTTTACAGAGATAAAATGAAAGTAGATGTCTTTCTGTCGTTTCTGGCATATTGCATCACTTTAGCTGGCTAGTAACTTGCCTTACAATAAACACCATCCTAGGTGTCTTATATTTTATAAGTCACGTCATTAAGTGGAGTAAGTGAGCATTTTATGATGCGAGAAATGCACAATTAAATTATAGCAGTATACATATTTGCTAAATACTTGTAACTTTTCTATATTAAAGGGTTTTTTTACAGGCAAATTTTTGAACAGCGCCTACTTAGAATAATATTGTGCTGCTCTTCACTACTGTGAGTTTAGCCAGCTGTCAGTTCGTGCTGCTGCCCTATCGTTGATGTTTTCTGTCACGTTTTAGTTGTTAGGGAGGTTTTAATAAAGTTTTTCGTGTGTCAAAATGCCCAAAGGAGGTAAGAATAATCGCACAACCTGCTGCTATGTGTTGGAATTATGTTTTGTGCTTCTGTTATTCAGTCTTACAGCAGGCAGCGATACTGACAAAGGTGTTTTTCTAACTTACATGCCTGTGCTTTGTGTGGTATTTAAACAAGCACTGATAGCATCTTTACAATCTCATTTGATTCTTTTGGACGCCTGTCTCCTTGCTGTTCTTCACTCCTGCTGTACATACATGCAGTATACAAATCTCTATGTGTGTGTGTTTGTTTGTTTGTGTGATGACATTTTTTTCATGATGGTCATCGCTGCAGGCAAGAAAGGTGGCCACAAGGGTCGCATGCGGACGTACACCAGCCCTGAGGAGATAGACGCACAGATGAAGGCAGAGAAGGAGAGGAAAAAGGTTGGTGGAACATCTCCAGTAAATAACATCTCCAAAAAAAAAAAAAAAAGAGAGAAAAAAAGTTACTCTCTTAGTGTCTCATCTTTAAATATATTTTTCTCTCTACAAAATTTTGCTGCTTAAAGTCTACCTCCACTCAAAAATATGTTTTTCTTGTTCGTACAGTTGGATGTTCACTATGTTTGTTCCACTGAGTTTGTTTTCACATTTATCTGCTAAAAGTGGAAGGTTTCTCTGTGCTCTTTGGAAATGTGATTTTTAAATGCCAGGCCTACAAGCGTGATTTGTGACATCATAACTAGTTTGGAGCCAATCCTGGTCCAATATTCAACTTAGAGAAGTGTGATATGGAAACTTGAAGCCTTCATAAGACTTCATGTGCATAACAGAGAAATAACTCTGAGAATTGACTTTACAGTGAAGTAGGAAACATGTTGTCTCCAGCTGTTACACTCTTGAGATCAAATATATTTACATATTTATAGATTCTGGAATTTTTAATGAGGAATAAGGAGTAGATGCCATTTAAAGGATTTTAACGAGATCATTTTGTGTGTAGAAAAAAACAGACAGACATAAACTAATATGGAAAGTAGAGTATTTTATATAGATCTTAAAATGTGTCTAGAGGGGATCTTTAACCTGAACGGTCTGCTGTTAAACTAAACAACAGAAAAACAGTCTCTTGCAGCTTCTGCTGTTCTAATAATAAATAATTTGTGACTTTAATGTTCCTGTTTTTTCTCCTCCAAGCTTTATGAAACTGCAGTTGGTAAAATCAGTTTTTCAGCTTGTAGTTGCAACAAGAAGAAGATCAGAGCTCTCTTTAAATGTGTTAGTGTGGTGTAGTTTCATACTGGGATGGTGTTGTGGGAAATATTCCTTAGAAGAAAGTCTGGATTTTACCCTTCAAATATCTTCTCACTAATAAAAGGACACTTTAGGTCACTTTTAGACAGATCCATGAATTCTACTCAGCTAAATAATTTCTTCTTAAATACAAAAAGGACATCGATACCTGAAACCAGCACTGAAACACATCTGTTCAACTTTATTCAAATGTTTATTTTCTTTGGTGTTTTTGATGATTAAAAAGAACATAAGAACAATGAACATAAGTATGTTCTTTTTTTGCTAAATTTTACATACACTTACTTATGTGTATTATTGATCTGTTATTCATGTCATATATATATGTCCCCCAGTTTTAAGTTGTATGTTGTTTTGTAATTGTGCGATTTCTTTAATAAAGTTTGAGGGGGAAAAAAGTCAAAAGTTTGTGCAGAGTACAATCCAAAGGCTGCTTCAAACATAGTTCGTCCAACATGTTGTTGTCTTTAGAGCTGTTATGAACAGCCACAGTCAAAGGCAAAGAGAAGTCATGTGCTGTGTGTTTGGATGGAGTAAAAACCTGCTTACACATGTGTTGTATGTATTCTCTGTTGTCTCTGCAGGTGTTTGACTTGTTTGTTAATGTCATCTGTGTGTTTCAGGACGAAGAAGAGGGAGCAGCTCAGACTGACATGGCAGAGGAGAAGCTACCGGCATCAGGATCAGAAGACAGCGATGATGAAGGTTCCCAGGTATCACCACACTAAATCTGTCCAATCCCCTCTCAGACAGTGACTTCACATTAACACAGACTATAGTAATAAAATATTTATTATTGATACTGCATTATATGTGAAGCACATTGTAACTTAGGTTTTGAGAGGTTCTATAGAAATGAAGTTTCCTTACTTATTATATGTCAATGCTTACTGCTACTATGAACATATTCACATGAATCCAGGACTGCTGTCTGTGTGGTGGTTTCTTATGAACATAGTCATATTGTCATTTCAGTGCTTGCTACATTTCAAGAATTCACTTCTTGCTGTCTGAGCTGTTGCGATGTGTTTGCAGAGGAGGAGAGCGGGTGTTGAGGGCTTGATAGAAATCGAGAACCCCAACAGAGTGGTTCAGAAGTCCAAGAAGGTGATGCACATTGAGCTGGATGAGCCCAAGCAGCTATCAAGGAGAGAGAGGTGTGTGTTTTGTCTTAATTTTTCAAAAATTGAATAATAGAATTTGTATATGACATTTTTTTTTATTGTAAAAAAGTTCATGTCCACATTTTAAAGTGCAGACTTCTGTATTTATTATATCAACACTGTATTTAAGTCATTACTTAAATACAATTAACTGCTAGAAGTTTCAAAAAGCATATTGCCAGCATATTTTGTGCACTGTAGTGTATAAGTGTGATGGTGTTGAGTCAAACCCCGAGGAACACCCTGCATGCAACAGTTAACACATTATCATGACCTCTGTCTAAAGTGTCCATTTTTTTTCTGTCCTCTGCTTATAAATTCTCAGTGAAGTTACACTTCCGTAATTGCAGTCAAAAAAGCGTTAAAATGACTTTATGTCACTTTCTCCACCTTGACACACACACACACACGCTCCTACACAGAGAAGAGATCGAGAAACAGAAAGCGAAGGAACGCTACATGAAGATGCACTTGGCAGGGAAGACGGACCAGGCCAAAGCTGACCTCGCTCGCCTCGCTATCATCAGGAAACAGAGAGAGGAGGCGGCGAGAAAGAAAGAAGAAGAGAAAAAAGGTAAACTGTCAGAGTTGGACTAAACATTTAACACAGTGATCATCATACACTCATGATAAACATTTAGTGTCCTAAGTCAGGAAACACTACATTATGATATAATAAGTTATGATTATGAGACTCAGAAGTCATAATAATGACATAAAGTCTCCAATTTTCTTTTCTTGAATGCAACGTGCTTCTGATCAAACTGATTGTCTGTTTGTTTTATTTTCTCACAGCAAAAGATGCAAAAGAAGCAGCGGCGGCAGCAGCTAGAGGAATGAACTCCCTCTCACTAAAATGATGCAGATTATTTATCAGAGCCATTTTCACATGTTTATGGACTGGCGCAATATATATATTTGACTATTTTTAAAGGAAGAGCTATGAAGAGTATTTCACATTATTGTAACATATTACCATTTGGAAAATGGTTGAGGAGACAGCAGTGGAGAGGAGCATGGAAGAATGACGACGTCGATCCCTCCAGGAAGTAAAGCTACAATCGAGAACACAACGGTCATCACGTACACTCGGAATCAACCCTTCTAACCTATGAGCTTGTACATGATATTAATTATGGTATACTTATCACTGTACAATTGCAACTTTGCTAACTGAGCTTTGCCACTAAGTTTTTTTTGGGATCTTACATTGTATATAACTGAGTCATGAAAATATTTCAGATGAATATGATGAAACCCATAAAATGTGTCTGCTCATTTCTTTAATAGGTTTACTCTCCTGTGATTGGCTTAGAGTAGGCTTTCCCAACCTCAGATGCAAGAGTCCACATTGGGTTCACTGACATGAAAATGGGATGAATCAATACTGCAGACGTGCTATTTTTAAAGAAATAGTAGAATCTAAGTGTAAGTAGATGTTTGGCAGAGCAGAGGAGGCTTTGAAACAACATGTAAGTGGATAAAATTTGTCAATATATAAAACATAATTGAGTATTTAAATGAATTAATGAAATTAAAATCAAAAAATGAATCAGATTTAGGCAGATTAAGCAGAATTCTATCAGCTAAAACATTATAATCAATATTATTAGAGCAGTGAAATACACACATTCTGCTGAGTTTGAAAGACAATTGATGACAAAACTTATAAAATAATACTACATTTTAATGAAATGTTCAATTTTTCAACCACTGAGTTCTGGGTTTCGGAAAAACAGAAACAGAAATATAAAAACATTTTGAAGGACTTCCACACAAGATTCTAGTTTAAAATGTTCACCATGTTCTTCTTTAACTTATTTAAAATATTTAGGAATAATATCCATACAGCATATCTTGACATTGTCAGATGTACTGTACACATTCACTGTGCTCTTTATGAAAACTTTCCTCTATCATGTTTCAGTACTGAAACATTCAAGCTTTGGAAGCAATGAATTATGGGTAGCTTTAGTCATGATAAGGACAGCATTTAGTAAAACATAATTTTGTCATATAACACTTATGTCGACACTTATGAATCATACGTAGACTTTACAAAAAGTTATATTTATCCTCTTTATGCAGAGTGTCTTGGTTCTATTTTTTGGACTCATAAATTAGATTTAGGACTGTTCTTAAAACCATTTCTGTCAAGATAAGTTGCCACTGTAAATGTCATTATCATGCAGATATTTGATTTAAATAGAATTGTGATAAAAAAAAAAAAGAAGGTGCATCCATAGTTTTTTGACAAGATTTGAGAGATGTGATTTCAGGTTATTAATCTGAGCTGTTGTGAGACAAGATGAAAAGACTGAAGTGTTGCTCATATATGATGGTGTTAACTGTCACACCTGCTAACTACATACACTTGTAGACAAAGTTTGTGCATCAGAAAGTGTGACTCCTGTATCATTAAAATTGGATTATGGTAGTGACAGAAAATCAGGTCACATAGTTTGATGTGACATGGTTCATGGTCCACACTCTTATTAACACTTACTACTTAGAAACAAAAACTGTGTAACATATTGTAATTAACCACTCTGCTGGAGTAGAGAGAAAATCTGAGAAAACTGACACAACTGTAACTGCAGCAAAGAAATTTCTGGGTATTGTTGGAGCGGGAAATGGGTGGGAAAGATGCGGATGTTATTGTTGTTTTAGTCAGTGGAGATTTTAGTTTAAATCCAGTAGACGGCGGTAATGCGACATTTTGGATGCTAACCGCCAATAAAAACGTAGAAGAAGAAGAAGAAGCGATGTGATTGGTGGAAAGTTTCGCGGACTTTATCCTACGTGAAGGGGCAGTTTTTTTGTTGAAACCTCATGGATTGATTTTAGTGTCACAACTGACAGCCAGCGGCGGGAGCCTCCTCTCTACAGGTGAGTTAGCTAACGCCACTAACAATGTCCAAAAATATACTCACTACCAAACTACAGGTGACGTCGACAGCTTGAAGTACACCTTTAAAAGCATCTAACCTCTGGTTTGCGTTTGAAAGTCTTATTTGACATGATTTGTGGATATATTTGCTGTTGCGCGGTTGACATGGCATTCAGCAGCTTGTTTGTCTCTTGTCTTGCATGTCCAAGATAGAAATCTAGGTCAGATGAGCGGAATTTTACCTGTGGATATTTATAACAGTAGTGGTACATTTCTACAGCTCAGCTCACTCTAAACGTTTATCTAACGAGTCCACTTTATGCTTTGTTTGTGTTGCTAACTTTGTGGGTCAGTCGAGCAGAGCAGATAAAGGAAATAAAACTCATGTGACAGATGGCTGACTGGCCTGCAGTGCTTTGTAAACAGGTCCAGCAGTCCCAGATAAATATTTATGTAGTGTTTAATGCGGCGGGCAAAGATCTGACTTTGATGGTGTAATGAACTTATTTGACAAGTTACATAATAACTTGTGTTATGAGAGGTTTTGCAATTCATTTGCTCATCTGTCTCGTCTATGTAATGGTTCAAAGTTTAACTGATGGAGCCACATCAAGTCACCTTGAGTGTTGCAACACAGTTGCAAACAGCAGAGATACTGCTGCATGTTTACTCCTTTGTCTGAGATAATGGGTCTCTCTTAATGGATTTGTGTTAATGGATTTGTACGGCAGTTTGTCAGCAGCACTCAGTGTATATTTTTTGAAAACACACATAATATAGTTTTCAGGCTCATTAAAGATCAAAAAAGTTCCCTTAAAGGACCAGTGTGTAAGATTTAGTGGCAACTAGTGGTGAGGTTGTAGACTGCAACAAACTGAATACCCCTCCCCATCCCGTGCCCCTTCAGACGGTGCTGCCCCACTCTACACGAACTGACTGGCGACAAAATCTGCACACATTCATTCACTCACATTCATTATTTGAAGCAAGTAATTTGCTGCACAAAAGATATGGACCAAGCTGGCGGTGCGGCGAGTGAGCAGGATAAATTAAAAAATTCAAATGTTGTTCACATCATGACAGCCAATCAAGCTGCAGCACCAGCTATTTTCTGAAGTACTGTATGTGCAAGTAGCGGGCACAGCCCATTTCTACCAATTTCCCCCTAAATCTTACATACTGGTCCATTAATTCAACTTTTTAATACTCTTTATGTTTGTATATTTTTGTGACTCTTATCAAGTCTCTAAATAAAGAATTATCCTCTTCCTTTTCTTTAGATTTCCACTTTCCAGGTAAACCACAACCATGTCTTTAACAAATGGCCACAGTGTGAGTAAAGAAACATGGGAGTCACACAACAAGATGATGTTGGAGCCTCTGGCCATCAATGACTCTGAGGTTTGTGTTCAGTGGATTTTATAAATAAAGTCTATCTACATGTACAAAAGACTGGAATGAGATAAACAGTACTAACAACTCTTTCAAGAATACTGTTTTAATGTGAGTTTTGTGCGTCGGATTGGTGTCGACATTGCAACTTTCTAGACAAGATTATTTTCATTATCGATGAATCCATTCATTCTACTCATTTACAATTATTTAAAATCTCACATATGAGAGGCTGGGAACTCAATCGGTTAATCAACTCTGCATTTCATTTCTAGATTTTTCCCATCTCATGATTGCATTTGCAGTCAAGCTGTGGGAGCAACTAATAGAGAATGTAGAGAATTATAATCACAAATAATTCTCTACATGAGTGTAGAACAGAATAAATTATGTATATATTCACTGTAGAGCTTGTGTGACTTAATGTTCTTGTCCCCTGAATAACATTTGTGTCCGTTTGTGTTTCAGGTTTTCTCCATCATTAAAAAAGAGAAGCACAGGCAGGTTTATGGTCTGGAGCTCATAGCGTCCGAGAACTTTGCCAGCAGAGCTGTTCTCGAGGCTCTGGGTTCCTGTATGAACAACAAGTACTCTGAGGGATATCCTGGACAGAGGTACAAGAATCGACCGAGTTTGTCAAATTATTTATGAGATATCAGGAATGCATTTATGCTCTATCCTACCTATTAGATAACAAATAAAGCTATAATAACCTGCCTATTCCCTGTGTTCAGGTACTATGGCGGCACGGAGCATGTTGACGAGCTGGAGAGACTCTGTCAGAAGAGAGCACTGGAGGCCTTTCGTCTGGACTCAGAGAAATGGGGCGTCAACGTGCAGCCATACTCAGGTACCAAATACTAATTCAACATCTAAAACTCGAAACGTTTGGGGTAGAGCTCGACTGATTCACTGATAACATCTTGTAATATCTTCCTTGTTTCCCGTCTCCTGACTTGACATACTTTTGTTGATGCTTCTCTGTGAAGGTTCGCCAGCCAACTTTGCCATCTACACGGCCATTGTGGAGCCCCATGGCAGGATCATGGGACTGGACCTTCCTGATGGAGGTCACCTGACACACGGCTTCATGACTGAGAAGAAGAAAATCTCAGCGACGTCCATCTTCTTTGAATCCATGCCTTATAAGGTACACAACAGTCACATGCAAATTGTCGATGCACACTCAGGCAGTTGACAAGACGTGAACAATAACTGTACAGTGAACGCTATTTATTAAATATGCTGTTAAACTTGTGATGGCATGTGAATATTTCTCTTGTTTCTGTCGCTGGTACTGTGTGCCTTTTATCCTAGACAGGGTATATAGGATCATTTAGAGTGGATCATTGTGGCTTTCTGAAAGACATTTTATATATGGAGGAGTTGCATCTTGACTCTAGAGACAAAGTTAAACAAGATTAATTCAAACTGCCTACATTTTTCCCCATTAGTGCAAGTATGTGCACGAGGCATTGGCCTGTGGCTTCTTATAAAATGTGGGCAAAATTGGAAACCTAATAGAATAAAAGTGTTTGCTCCCAGTGTTCCCCAGACAGATCATTTCAGTCTAATGGGCCTGTGGCCAACATACAATCCTTGTTCTGTGTATCAGATGTCGCTGCTTTGGTGTATTTGTTATGACATGATCTGCTGTTTTCAGGTGAATCCAGAAACTGGTTACATTGACTATGACAGACTGCAAGAAAACGCACGGCTGTTCCACCCAAAACTCATCATTGCAGGTATGTTAATATACACACACACACACACACACACACACAAAGACAGTGCATGTTTAGTTTTAAGGGTAAATTTTTGTTTTTATGCCAAAGAAGTGAACTGAGCCCTTCATTTTTGTCTCCTCTTTAAGATTGGAAATATGTCCCACATTAAAACAAATCATTGATTCCCCATAAAAACAAAGAGGAGCTGTATATGCAAAGAAGCTGGAAAAAAAAGGCATTCACTTCTCCATCTTTTTCTCCTCCAGGAACAAGCTGCTATTCCCGCAACATTGACTACGCTCGCATGAAGCAGATCGCTAATGAGAATGGTGCATATCTGATGGGAGACATGGCTCACATCAGTGGATTGGTGGCAGCTGGAGTGGTGCCCTCGCCCTTCGAGTACTGTGACATTGTTTCCACAACGACGCACAAGACGCTTCGCGGCTGTCGATCTGGAGTTATATTCTACAGGAAAGGTAGAAATGGAATATGACACCTTTTTCAAAAACAAACCTCTTGCCTTATCTGTTTTTTGTCATGAATACTTTTTCTCTTGCTTTTGATCTGACCTTCTTCCGTCTGTCTTTCTGTTTCTCTCCTCCAGGTGTGCGCAGCGTGGATGCAAAGGGGAAGGAGACTCTGTACAACTTGGAGTCTTTGATCAATCAGGCTGTGTTTCCCGGGCTGCAGGGAGGACCACACAACCACGCCATCGCAGGTACACCTCGTCCTCATTTTTTTCCCCCCCTTTTGTTCTCTGTTTTATGTGAACAGCTGTTGCATTTTGTCAGCGTGTATCTCATTTAGGTCATGTCCTTCACAGGTGTTGCTGTCGCTCTCAAACAAGCCATGACACCAGAGTTCAAGGCCTATCAGATGCAGGTTCTTGCAAACTGCAGATCTCTATCCAGCTCTCTTATTGACCACGGCTACAAGATTGTCACTGGTGAGTGCTGCTGAGCCACTCTACAGAGTTCTCATTAGTGTGAAAGCCTCACATTAATGTAAACATCCCTGTTGAACCTCTTTTCATCTGGTCTCATAAAACAACAGTTAAATATAGATATGTGTTTTCTTTTACTGGTGGTTTAGTTGAAAAAAGCCTTTGTACTAGCAGATTTATAGCTTCATGGTCTGTGTAATGTATTCTAATGCTGTGTGTGTGTGTGTGTGTGTAGGCGGCTCTGACAACCATCTGATCCTGCTGGATCTGCGCAACAAAGGAAGCGATGGAGGACGAGCTGAGAAGGTTCTGGAAGCCTGCGCTATCGCTTGCAATAAGAACACCTGTCCAGGTAGTTTGTTTTAACAGGAATATGCAATGATACATACAGCTTTGTTTGCATAGAGTGTGTGAGTGAGATTTCTACTCTTGTCATTGTGAATGTTGCCATTGTTAATGATCCTTGTAAATGTTTTTCTCCTTTCAGAGCGCCATTCTAAACTTTTCACATGCATCTCTTTGTTTAGGGGATAAGAGTGCTTTGCGCCCCAGTGGTCTGAGGTTTGGCTCTCCAGCTCTGACCTCTAGAGGTTTGGTGGAAGATGACTTCAAGAAGGTGGCTGAGTTCATTCACAGAGGTATAAAAAAAAAAAAGTAGAATCTCCAAGATATTCTCTGAGAAAAGTGTTTTTAACAGTGGTAACGAAACCAATGAAGGGGTGACAAGGTATTCAGCTATCTGTGCTTTAAATGATAATGCACCCAATATGTCAAACACTCCCGTCTATACAGAAGACCAAAGTTAACCCCTGTAAAACCACATATTGTCATTTTTAAACTTCATTTTTGTATTGATTAAACAAACAATATTAAATAGATGGATATGAGGGTGGTATTATATTTGAATGTTGGCTAATATGGTTTAATGTAGCGATGTACTCACCATAGTGGATATCAACACTTGGCTGAAATAGCTTTTAAAACTAAGTGAAATTAAGCCAATGCAATATAAAAAGCCTCAGATAGCTTAACCTGTCAAAAGTTGTTTTTTTTTTGTTTGTTTTTTTTCACATAAAAATGTCAAACAATACCCAAGAAGCACTTTTGTAAAATGACACTTTGAAACTTTATAACACATTTAGCAGTGTTATTAAGTTCACTTTGAGATTCTGGTTTAATTTTGAATTCATTCAAACATTACAGCGCAGTATTTAGTTCTGATTCACACCTCTGACCGGCTTCTTCTCCCTAGTATCGGCAACTGAAGCTTGGACATCATCATCATATTTAAATCCATCCACCAAACCAAAATGATAAGAAAAAAAAAAATCTCAGCAACATACTTGCAATCTGAAAGCCCTCCCTGCTCTTCTTTATCCTGCAGGCATTGAGCTGACCTTGGAGGTGCAGAGAAGTCTGGATCCCAAGGCCCCTCTGAGGGAGTTCATTCAGGCTCTTTCCCAGGGAGAGAAGTTCCAGCAGCGTGTATCTGAGATCAGGGCGGAGGTGGAGGCTTTCGCTGGTCGTTTCCCCATGCCTGGCCTACCTGAGCTGTAGAGGGTGGCACTCCTGACACTGACGGCCGCTGGACTGATGATTATTGCAAACGTTATTATACCAATTTTGTTGGTGTGTTGTTCCGTGTGTATATTTGTTGTAATCGTACACCTATGAAATCTGTCATAGCTCATATCAAGAAGCTTCCTTGTTGCTTCACAGCAGTCATGAATAGATACATTGAAGTTTGGAACAGACTTGTGTTAATGGAAGGATTTGTGTGTCATTGTCCTCTGGTTGTTCAGTATTGCTACAAGCTGTTTCACCTTTTTTTTTTTTTTTTTTTTTTCCCTCAACTGTTGCATAAGATGTTACATTTACATATAAACTTTAATCTTAACAGCCATCTCCACTTCGTTTTGTAGTAAGTTTCCATTTTCACCGTTACCTTACATGCAGCATTGCAGACTGAAGCACAAAGTGACTGGCTATTAGTTTCATAAATGAGCATCCTGTGTTACATACTGTATGCACATATACAGTTTGATACATAATAAAACTACCAATGTTAACTATAATGAATGAATCAAATACTTCTGTTTGTGATTTTTTTTTTAGTTTGACTGCAGACTGATGCACGTTCCTTTTAAAACAAAATCTCTGCAAATGGAATGTTCCTTACTTGATACAAAATATTAACACACTGCCATGAAGGGTTTCAGCATGAGATTAAACATTATACAAGTTGATAATTAAATACTCTGCTTCACAATGAGATGAAAATAACAAAGAAGAAATGTACAGTACCCAAAATTCTCACTACATCTAAAATACATCCTTATTATATGTTCCTGTCTCTAGATAATATAAAGCTCCTATTTTTAGTTTCTCCTGTTTAAACAGAATCAGCTGACTGTTGATACACTTAATCCTGAATTTACACAAAGTATTTAGTTCTGAGACATTTGCATAAGAAGCTGAATCAGAGATTTAAATGGGTTTTTTTTTAGAGGATAAACCAGTAAAAGTTGCTGCCAACACAGTGTTTATGTTCAATTTTATTCATATACACTATAATATTACATCAATATATTTAATTGAATATAAGCTAAAATCCTGATCAAATTACTGTATACATACATTAAATTAATATACATGTTAATTTGTTTTATGTATGTTTATTACATTCTGAAATTGATCGTTTTTAAAAGCTACCTTTCTGATTAAATTAATTAATAACAAACAACTTGTACGTAACCATCGTCCCACACTGGTCTGGGACTGCTGCTGGTTTGAAACAAACAGGTGGAGTGACTCATTGAAGGGGCCAGGGGAAAACAGAGACCATACTGCTCCAACATTATCTTAATCCTGTTTGTTTTTTTGTAACCTTGACAACTAAACACTGCTCAAGGTTCACCATCGTACAGGATTACTCACAGGTCATGCGAGGATACATTGATAGTAAAGTTGATGTGGAAATGGTGAAAGAAAAGCTAAAACACAACTGTGAAAATTATCTTCAGATATATACAGATGGTGAAACGCTCTGATGGTGAAGTCTGACTCTGTCTCTTATATTCAAGACCTTCAAATGATGATGAATAGACTGGGGGTGTTCTGTCTTTAAAATGGAATTAATAGCAATAATATAATATCTGCGCAACAGTTAAATGCTCAGATTGTGACGCCATTCATGGAAAACAAACAGGGTATCCAGTCTGATCTCATTGTAGAGCTTTTTATTCTGTTGGACAAGACTGAAGTTGGGGGCTCAGACGTGAAAAAGTGAAAAGGGCACTGAGGAGACTGAAAAGTGTGCATTGGGAGTTATTAGAAGACTCAGAGAAACTCATACACAGCACTTAATGGTCTGGCTCCACAGTACATATCAGACATACTAACAGTATACAATTCTAACAGATCTCTCGGTCACAAAATGGAAATCTCCTATACGTGACTAGAGCATTTTCTAAGTCTGCTGAGATGGCATTCAGTGGTTTTAGACTTGTGGAGCATTTTCCTGAATGTACTCAGCATATATGTACAATATATGTATGTATGTATGTGTATATATATATGTGCATGTATGTTTTTATATAAACACATTTAATTCTGTGTTTTTTGTTTGTTTTTATGTAAAGTACATTGCCTGTTAGGTAAAGACAGAAGAGGAAAAACGGTGAATGATTGGCTTATATCTGAAAAACTAGATATCCTCCCAACTGCTATCTAACACTGAACTGTAAGAGGCTGTGATGTGCCACAAATATAAAATCTGTGAGTCAGAGCATGTTCCTGTTCTAGACATCATCATTAGAGAAATGTTTCAGAGGAGTTCAGGTGATGTAGGGTACAGGGCTATGTTCAGATTTGTAGAAAACACAGGAATTAATAGGATAATTTAATGTAATAGTATAGTAACGGTTGTGATCCACACCCCAAATCAGAAGGTGGCAGTAACGCACCTAAAAGCTGTTTGCCAACCGCCATTAAACAGAAGAAGAAGAAGAGAAGCTCTGCGTGCCTTGTTCCGTCAGGTCAGAGGTCAACCTGCGCGCCTCCCATCCTCTCATCCACTATTATAAGCAGTTCTGTGACAAACAAACAACTTATAGACCGAACTTATATTAAAACAGCTCCGCTAAAGCTACAAAACAGCGGCTCCTTCTGTTTTCTACGTCGGGGAGCTCGCTGTTTGTCTCCAGCTCGTCGGTTAGCCCGGCTAGCTCCGTTAGCAACTGAAGGAAGTTACTAACAGTCTCAACTCCAAGCTAACTAACCGAAGCTGACATTTCTCTTGACGGGAGCACGACAAACTAAAAGCAGACATGCAGGATCTACTGGCCAACGTGGATCATATCAAGTTTGACTTGGAGATCGCTGTGGAGCAGCAGCTGGGGGCGCAGCCGCTGCCCTTCCCCGGCATGGACAGTAAGTACTCGGATGCTAGCTGGTGTTTAGCCGCTGTAGCTGGGAAACTGTGATCAAAGTTACAGGTGGACATTAGCATCTGGATGTTGGTGTTTCTGTCTGTGTTTGTGTTGTCTAAACCCATTTCTGTCCCCTCAGAGTCCGGCTCAGCTGTGTGCGAGTTCTTCATGAGAGCAGCATGTATAAAAGGTAAAAACACCTCATGACAACATTTCAGCTGCAGCACTCAGGCTCACTGTTTAGGAGCAATTGCACAGTCACACATGAAACACACAAATACATACATACACTTGACTAACATTATTAAATCTGTAGGATCAGAACTGACTTTTTTTCAAAGGGATATTCCAACAATTTAAGATTTAAAGTCCCTGTTAAGCAGTAATAAATATGTGTTCTGAGTTCGTCACAACACAGAAAAAATGTGTAATTAACCACTCAGTCCAATTTGAATGATTAAAAAAAACACCAAGTATATAAAATTAAGTTTCAAAATCGTGTTAAAATAAGCAACACTTCATGCACTGATACGCTGGGGGCGTGTCCTCTGAAAGTACTGCCCAATTGAGCAGTCTCTGTGTTAACAAAGCTTGTACCAAACTACTGTATGAAAATACACAATTTAAAATAGGTCTTTTTTGTAGGTGTAAGACAAGCAACATGGATGATAATTTAAAATAAAGGAAAGTTAGGAGCCACTGTTAAATGCGGCACATATTTTGTAGGTAAATATGGACTTGTTTCACTAATAATACAACTTAAATGACTAGTTAACAAACAATCCATCACCAATCATCATTATTTTAAATTGTCATCTTTTTCAATGGAGTTCGGTCCACATAACGTTACCCAGTTCTCTGCTGAAAACTGGCTTCCTTGTGGCCATCACCCTTGGAGACATTTCCTTTTACGCTGAGCTTTTTGATGAAGTGCTGCCCTGTAAATGCTCTCTGCCCTCTGTGACCTCAGTTTGTAACACAGGCTTTCTGTTTTAACCTTAAATAAAGTGTCAAGCCTGAGCTGAGATAAAACTGATGACATCACCCAGGTTATTTTTTCCCAACCTCTTAAATAACAGTAAACTGATCTTATTTGTAAGAGTGGAGTTGCCCTTTAAGTGTTTGTCAAATTTTTCAGATCTTGATGCGCATAAATATTCCAACTGAAAACAATATAACGCATATTTCTTTTTTATTTCGATTGATACCTTTACTGGTTATTAATCCAGCACCAAGCCCTGATTGTAGCACAAAACATGTTTGTAATTATATATTTGTGTATCTTCCATCTTAGTAGATACATTTTAGATGCGGGTGGGTCAAACTTTTCAGACATAAGCATTTAAAATAGAAAGTACTTCATTCTGTTGTGTTGTATCTTTGTCTTCACTCGCAGGCGGGATGTGTCCGTTCCGTCACATCAGTGGAGAGAAGACGGTGGTGTGTAAGCACTGGCTTAGAGGACTGTGTAAGAAAGGAGACCAGTGCGAGTTTCTCCACGAGTACGACATGACCAAGATGCCTGAATGCTACTTTTACTCCAAGTTTGGTTGGTTGACTTGACGTTGTACAAAATCACACAGACAAGCTCAGTCGCTGTATTTGTTGATCAGCATCCAGCTGTTTTAAATTTGTGTGTTGACCCTCACAGGTGAGTGTAGCAACAAAGAATGTCCGTTCCTGCACATTGACCCCGAGTCCAAGATCAAAGACTGTCCCTGGTACGACAGAGGCTTCTGCAAACACGGTAAGTGCTCAGTAGTGGACATAAACTCACTAGCAGTAATGATATTAACACCCCCTAAATGTGCAGAAAATATACTCCTGCTAGTTTGAATTTCTGCATCAGCAGCAAAAACACTCAACTTTACATTGTCCATCTGCATTATTCTTATATTTCTGTCCCTGACTTCCTGTCTCAGGTCCCGACTGCAGACACAGACACACAAGGAGGGTGATCTGTGTGAATTACCTGGTGGGCTTCTGTCCAGAGGGAAAATCCTGTAAATTTATGCAGTATGTTACCTTTTTTATTTGATTCCCACATAATAGAAATGTGCAAGTAAAACAGTAAAAACAGAGACAGTTTTGCTGCCACTCATGACTTGATTCGGCATTAGATTTTGTTCTCTGTGTGTTATTTATGGGATGAAATGTTGTCTACAGTAGTGAAATAATCTTTAGACAACAGATAGAGGCAGCAATGGAAATAAAAATAATTGGTGACATCACCCTACAGCTACACAGATCTAACAGTGAGATCTTCTTCCACAGTCCCCGTTTTGAGTTGCCGATGGGAGCTTCTGAACAGCCTCCTCTACCACAACAAACCCAGAACCAGACAAAGGTAAGAGCTAGTAGGCTTTATGTCGGGAAATGATGAAGGCTGTGAACTTTTAAATTTCAACATGACGATAGGACTGTGAGACTTTTTTTTTTAGACTACTAGATGCACTTCTACATGCTACTTTATTGCTGAACAGCAGAACAAACAGTTTCTCTTTGCTGGGTTCCTCCTGCAGCCTGTGCCTACCATCGGCCGCTCCTCGCTCTCCCTAATCCAGCTGACCAACTCCAGTCCAGGCCAGCGGCCGCAGAACCACGTCATGTCTGCCGGTGCTCAGCAAAATAACATGACGTCCAACAGAGGGCCCCGGCCACTGGACCAGGTCACCTGCTACAAGGTGATTCTTCTGCACATTTGTCTGCTCAAAATCTGTTGGACACACCAGACTCTCGCTTTGGTTTATAATAAGGAGACTGTCTTAACGGTGCACTGTTTTATTCTCATCTGACTGTCACTGCTCTGAGGTTGCAGAAAAAAGATACAGCTGAATACAATCTTTTTACCTCTTCAACTTAACATCAAAGGGTTTATTATTTTTTAGTTTTTATGTTGAATTCTTAAATGTGAATTTATATTTTTTTATTAGGGACTGGTGCACAAATAATGTGGTTTTTCACAAAAAATCTGGGTGAAAACTGTTCAAACTGCTCTGCTCTTTAAAAGACAAAAGGTCTTCTATGGAATTTGGTAAAAACAGAAAATTATGAGCCGTACATGAAGACTAATTTCAAGACTAAAGTTATGACTAACAACATACGCATACCACACATTTAGATTGTCAGGTTTGAATGTAAACGCATGGTATCAAAGCAGTCGAAATAAACCTAAAATACACTGGATTGCTGGATGTCCTCCTTTTCTTTATCCAGTGGTGCTCTGTGCCATTTCCAGCTTTCTTTTGCTTTTAATAACATTAATAAGTCATTAATCTCTATGTTCTTTTGTCTCCCGTGTGTCTGTAGTGTGGAGAGAAGGGCCACTACGCCAACAAATGCACTAAAGGCCACCTCGCCTTCTTGAGTGGACAATAACCTTCAGTCTCGAGGTCGTAACACCGCAGTGCTGTAGCTCGCCTCCCTGATGTGAGCAGAGGAGATGAGAGGAAGAGCAGCTGAGGAGATGAAGACACTCTGCTCCACAGACTCAAGTTTAACTTAAAAGACTTTTAACTGCCGCTCTTGTGTGTGTGTGTGTCCCTTCATACAGACACGGGCAGTAGGAAAGATAAACATAGCTACTTTTTTCTGTATTTTGCCTCTTAAAAAAAAAAAAAAAACGTGGATACATGAAAATGACAACAAGCAAAAAAAAGACACTGAGGTCACCACCTGTGTGACTGTGGTTGAATGACCTGACTTGCGGGTTAGTCTAAAGTTTTCTATGTTTGTACTGTATGGAACATCGACTCTGAAAAAAAACAGGCACCCAGGGAAACAGGTGCAGAGCTAAAACATGTTGCTGCTTTTTTCCACAGCATATTCCTGTTTCCTCAGGTCATGTAATTGCATCTGTGATACCAAAACTACTGTTCCTGTTCTGCTAATCTGAGTAAATCTCTGACAGTTTAAGTGAAATAAACCACAGAAATGTGAGAAGTACCAGTAGGAATGTAAATGACTGTTTGTACTTAAACTGTTGTAGTTAATCAGACTTTGAATGGAGCTTTGGACACCGTGTTCACCTGAAAACCTCTAAAATTTAGACTATTGCATTAGTCAAACATAAGACTTGTCACCCTCAACTACATATTTGTGGTTTTTGCAAACATTTTAAATCCTGGAAACAGTTCATTATTCTCCAGTGGGGTGTGTGTGTGTTGGAGACCCTGTGTTGTGAAACCTGACTACACACATTTTAACTTTAAGGACACATGGATGGTGAAGCAGCTAGGCTCAAGTTGTATCTCAGAGGATTACTTTGTTTTGCTGGCAGTGGATACAGTCTGAACATATTCTCACAATCTGTACAGTGTGTACAAATAAATGTTTGTTACAGATGTACCTGTTTTACTTTCATCCCCATGTTACTACAATAATGAGGTGTAACTGCACTCCTGATAGGTGATAAATGTGTTGATTGATGTAGCTATACATCACTAAACTCATCCCACATTTGTCACACCCAAAACATGATATCCAACAGTAAGAGTTTGTATTGTTTATTGGTCACAACAGTCACATATCTACACACAGCTGAGAATAGAAACAACAGGGGGAGTTTCATCCCTGAAGGTCTGACGGCTGCTGAAGTAGCTCAGTGGTACTTCCTCCAGCGATCATGTTCTGGAAAAGAAGACAAAGTGAAGGATGTTAAATCTCATTTAAAAAGGTAATTTTTCTTTCTTTATCTGTGATCTATGTAGCTAATTTGAGACAGTGGAGTGCAAAAGGGGCTTACTCTTGGAAAACATTTAGTGACAAAATGAAAACTAGTGGCTGAGTTTAAAGTATGTTCCTCACTCAAAATGGGCACCTTTATAACAAAGGGTAAACAGAAGTAGGGATTTCTTACTAATGTGGTCATATTCCCACAGGTAGCTGATGGCTATGTAGCCAGCCAGCAGCATGGCGACGCCACCGATGCCTCCCTTCTTCACATTAATGTACTTGTTGTAGTATCTGTCGTGACCTGGAAGAGAAGGAGGCAATAAAAGCAGCATAAACCACAGCTCAGTACAGTATGACGACATTGTGCACCATCATCTTTATCAAATGATCAAGATGTGATTTAACTCTGAAAGAAAATCAGTCAATACATTTCTCCATTCATCAACTACATTATACATCTACGTGACATCTCGTTTCATAAGTTAACTTGCTCAAATATGTTGATAGCGATTGCTTCCAAAAAGACACAAGATAGCACCTAAATGTTGTCTCTGTTCATAATTTATGAGATTTCCCTATCACCACATTCTTTTCATTCTGCTGATGTTTCTCAAACAAATGGTGATTGATGTTTCAAAAATATCTAAAAGCTTGTTTTTCATAAATCTGCAATGATGAAAAATTAAAACTCCAGTATTGTGATAGAAACTGGAGCCAAAATCAGAACTGACTGAATTCTCCTAATTGTAGAAGAAGGTAAAAAGCTTTTCATTGATCCACAACAGGCTTCCTCACCCCTGCGGACGGCTGAGATGATGCCGTTGGGAGTGAAGTCTCTAGCTCCGAGCCAGGTTCCCAGCTGACCCAGCTTCACATCCATCACCCGCATCTCAGCAACGGGAACTAGTCAAAAGTGGAGAAGGCAACAACAGTTAGATTACACACTGTGCATGTTGTGTCTTGCTTAAATACCTGAACCCAAATCAGTTATTCCTTCCTATTTTTTAAATTCTTTGACATGAAGGAAAGCAACAGATTCTTCATATATGTGAAGCTGTTGCACTATATTTTGATTGATAACTGAATCAGGTGTATGTGTGATTCTTAATTTTATAAATCACTATTACTGGAACACTTTGTCCAGACAAATTAACACTGCTCATCCTTCAATCATTAGCACTTCTGATGTTTTCATACTAAACTCCCCTTTAACTCAAACATGTGTCTTGTTTGTTGGTTCTTCAGCTGGATGTTTGACCTTCACTGTCCAGAGTTTGTTCTCACATTTATCTGCTCAAGGGGAAAAACCCTCTTTGCTCGCCTTAAATCTCAGTTTAATGCATTTAAATACCAGCATAATTTGAGACATCATATCTTAGTCCAATATATAACTTACAAAAGTGTGATGAGGAAACTTTAACCCTCCAGGGCACAAAACAGAGAAATAACTCTTCAATGAATTAGGAAACATCCAGTTAAAGGTTTTATGAGGAAAAAACGGTATATTCACACGTTATGGCTTTTTCGATGAGGGAAGAGGAGAAGATGTAATTTTGAAATGCTTTCACAAGCTAATTAAACTTTTTAGGTGGAAAAAACATAAATTATTATCCTAAGCAGAGCATTATAATATGTCTTAAAACGTGTCTTATATGGATACACTGGTCAATTTCCACCTCCGGGGGCAACTCTATTCACCAGAGGTGTTTAACTATAATGAAACTATAATGGATGGTGCATTATTGATCATTACAAAGCAAAACAGCCTCTCGTGGTTTGCTTCTACGATTTTATCTTGTTTCATGCTTAAAATTGACCAACTGTCAAGAGTTTGCGGTCTGTGTTTGCAGGCTACCGTGCAAGCTAACTTATAGCCAAAAGAAAGCGTTACATAATTAAAAAATACAACTACAACTTAATTATGACAGCTTTACCAAACTACCAGTCACACTGAAAGTTTCTTATCACAGTTAAATGTCAAAAAGCGGTTGCAAGAGGAGTTTTGACAGTAAAACCGACAATGACACGCAAAGTCCTTGACGTGACTCAAAGGATTGACTGCGGCCTTCAGTCAGACAAACACTTCCAACTGACTTATTAACGGTCCGTCAAACACAAAAACAGGCTCAAACTGCGAAAATGTGCAAATATAAGCCGACAACAAAGCACATAATAAAGAAAAATTCGATTATTTCAGCAGAGGGCACGCTACGTTACCTGGTCTATCCGCCATCTTGACTGGTACAGACGGTCCTTGGGCGCAGCAGGGAATGATGGGAATAAAAGGACGAAGTGCATTATGGGTGAATATGTAGTTTTTAAATCTATCCGCTGGAGGGCAGCAGAAGAAATGAAACCAAAAGGATTTACCAGCGTTACATTTTTGCACAAAAAAAAATAAGAATCTGGATTAACAACAAATTAGTGAATGTGCATTTTTTGGACACTTATCTCCTACTTCTTTTTGTTTTTGTTTTGTTTTTTTCCCTTCCAAAACTCGATTAAACTTGTAAAAACGTTCTTTATTCACAACAAAAAAGGTAGAACAAGAGTTGTCATACAAATACAGAACTTCCTCTTCTCAGCTTTCTGTCCCCCACATCTTCAATTAAGGTGCCATACTGCTTGTGTTCATCAATAAACAGATAAAAGCAGGTTTGGAGCCAGACCATTTAGATTTATGGATGTTGAATTTACCAAAAATGATCAGCAGCTGGATTATATTGGTAATATTGCTATCCAACCCACTGAACACAAACTGTAAGATCACATCAAATACATCAATCTGTACATTAGTAGCCATTTTCATATTTATAAAGTTTGCATATCAAACCAAAATAAATTTGAATGAGAAAAGTGAAAAAAGAAAATGAAATGTTTACTGAAGGTTGCAAGTAGCCACATCACTCTGATGTAAATTACATACTGGACTGTGATTGGCCTCCAAACTACAGTAGTTGATGTCACAAAATCCTGCTTTTTCTGTACACAAATTAACATAATTGGTTAATGTGAACATGTGTTACTGTATAATACAGTGGTGGAAGTTATTTCTAACAGCATTCTTATGGATCCTAATGGTCCTTTAAGGTTGTATTCAGAAGAAAACAACTTTATCAAAAGGGAACAATAATAGATATTTGTTTTTGTGTGCCAAAAGAGTCACAATCAAAAAAGACTAAAAGACCATCAATGCGCCAGGTAGACGCTAATAGTCTCCTATTAGAAAAGGTTACATATTACCAGGTAAACATATTTGAAAAGGTTTGTGGACCATTTGTTACTCTGTAGTTTATGGATTCATGAGAAGAGGAAGAATGAACACTGTTTTGTATAAACCTTACAGAAGTTTTGTTTGAGCTCTCCAGACAGTATATTGATTGCATGTATACATACTGTATGTAGCCTACGTGCATTTTGTTTTTGAATGCCTTAATGTACACTTTCATTTGAACAACTTTGCTTTTTGTATTCTTGTGCAAATAGAAAACACTGAATAATAGATTTTCTGATTAAAAACAATTATGTTCACAGTAAATGTTCTGCATGAAAGTTTATTTTGTATTTATATATTAATACAATATGATTTCCTTAAGACCTCAACCATAAATAGTTGCCTCTATATGTTTTTCAGTAATGAAGATCTTCACAAGAAAATGCAGAGAGGGAAACATTACTCCCCATATTAAATCTTAAAAATGAATCGCATGAATACGTATCACTCACTGTGATATATAATGTTGAGTAGAATAAGAAAATAACTATATCATGTTCTGATACTACCTCAGTCCCATGTTAAACCTCTCCCTCATAGAGTGTCAGACGTTATGTATTTTGAAATAGTGACCTGAAGGGTTTGCTACACTGTTGTATTTCTCAAGGTCTCCAGACACTCTATCAGAAGAATCATTTTTCAAGAGAAAGTAGCCGATCAATGAGCCGCACAACAGCCAGCAGCACTGCTATACATAATGTACCTGAAGATATAGTTCTGGTCTTATTCAGGCTGGTGTTTGTGTCGCTTCAGGTCTTCTCCACCCGCCCATGGATCAATACACCTCTCTATCTGTCTCTAACACACACACACACACACACACACACACACACACACACACACACACACACACACACACACACACACACACACACACACACACACACACAGTGAATTAGTGCATAGTAGTGGTTTTGGCCTTCATCCAAGACTAAGCAGCAACCTCTTTCCTTTATTAGACTGATTTTCCTTCTTCCCTCTAATGACATTAGATGTCCAACACTCATCCCACTTTTTTTCCTCTCTACCTCACAAAACACACCCACACACACACACACATTTTGATTACTAATCAACGTCTCCCTAATTTGGTTATCTTTTGTAATTAGGGTAGAGTAGTGTGTGTGTGTGTGTATGTAGGGTTACGCAAGTGGATACATGCTAATACTGTGTGTTGAACATGGATGAATCTTTTCTAGGTTTAGGTTTTGTTATTGATGATTCAGCTCACTTTACTGCATGCTGACCCAAATGTTCCTCTTCTCTTCTCTTCTCTTCTCTTCTCTTCTCTTCTCTTCTCTTCTCTTCTCTTCTCTTCTCTTCTCTTCTCTTCTCTTCTCTTCTCTTCTGTGTGTAACAAACTCAGTCTTTTGCTTTCTTTTGGAAAAGGGCCCCCATTTACCCATTTAGGTGAACCTGAAACTATATATTGAGGAATTAATCTTAATCTTTTTTGGATAATGTCATATCAAACAGAAAAAGCCTTCACTTATATGAATGAATTGAAACTTACAAACAGAGCTATGACTTTGGAAGTGAGCGAACACAATTGAAAGAAAAAACTCTGAGCCTAGAGGTATTGAACTGGAATGACATTTGTTTTTGTTGAACATCATGCATGTGTCATTTTGTGTTGGGTTATTAAACCCTTCTGACTATATCAATCTCCTCTTCTTCTTAAATCTGCAATAACTGATGTTTAGTTATTTTCACTGCACCTTCACTCTCCTTTTAGCTCTGTTTTGGTCTCCACTAGTCTCTTTAGCTGCTCAATGCTCCACCATGTTCACCAGCTTGTCAATAACTGTGTCTGTCTGCTGTCTGGTGCTGGGCAGGTAGTGTACAATGAGTTTTACTTGAGCTTTTGGTGCTGAAAACAGCTGCCTGCTGCTGGTAAACAAGGCTGATGGCTAGCCACAAACCAGAAAACAATGAGCCAGTCGGGTGATAATTCTCTGTGGGTTTGTCACTATGAGTGACCTCTTTCATCAACAAGTACTCTTGTGATCATTGTCAGTACAAAAATATTGATTAGCACTTTAAAGTTGTGGCAGAGAGTGCCCCTGTCAAACTCTGCACTTATTTGATTGCAAGCTGCTAAAAACCATTTTTACTCACCGGGTCAGAAAAAACGTACCTCAATAGACCTTTTTCACAGCAGTGGACATTTTGACATGTTAAAGCCGGAAACTGATGATATCAACAACGGCTTAGTTCCATTTAAGTGTCCAAGGAGGTGACACCAGGGTCATAAATATGGAGAAACTAAGTGAAATCCAGCCATCATTAATGTTATCAATGACATCTGTACTTTTCCTGCTATAACATGTCTGCTGTGTGAAAGGTCCATTAGGCAGAAAACAGCCTGGTCAACACTTCTCTCCTCTCCTCATGAAGGTCACACTCAATCACACACTCTGTTGAACTAACTTCTTGATTTACACACGGCGCGGGACAGAGACTCTAATCCAATCTTACTCTGTGCCACTGAGAAGCCAGCACACGCCTCCAGAGGTGGCAGATTCCCAAAACACCAACACGCACACACTCACAGATGCACAGAGCCATAAACAATCTGAAGACTG
Source organism: Euthynnus affinis (assembly GCA_029490765.1). Taxonomy (NCBI): domain Eukaryota; kingdom Metazoa; phylum Chordata; class Actinopteri; order Scombriformes; family Scombridae; genus Euthynnus; species Euthynnus affinis. Next base: position 20,462,589 of record CM055856.1, on the reverse strand, counting down.
ACACACTGAGCAACCACGCAGAGATAGACAGGTACACATGCACGCTCACAAATTTCATTTGGGCTGTAAAGGTTACCGGCAACACTGTAACATAATCTCATTTACAGAGTAAAGCCATAAACAGAAATGACCCTGTAGACCAGGGTTCACCTGCTTGTTTATTGGTTTTGTGTTTTGTTTGTTTGTTTGTTGTAGCGCTGCCTTGGGCCTCAGTGCACTTCAGTAGAGTCTGTACCAGCTACACACACACACACACACACACACACACACACACACACACACACAGACAAAGACAAAAGCACTGGGGGATGGATGATTTTATTCCACCTCAAGAGGCAGGTGCCCTCGAGGTCTGCCACAAAGACAGCTCTTTGAAGCTGATGGAGAAAGATAGAGAGAAAAAGAATGAGAGAGAGAGACATGGAGGGAGGGAAGGGTAGAGAGGGAGTTGGTTTGTGCCGAGAGGGAGCGGGGAGTAGAGGAGAGACAGAATAGACGAGGCAGGGTTGAAAGAGGATGAGGGAGGAAAAGAGATGAAGACTGTAAGTACAAAAGGAGAAACTGGCAGCGGAAAGAGAATGACGGGAATGAGGGAGATGAAGGATAAAGGACAGAAAGGAGGAGGGGTCTCTGCACACGGCTCTCTAATACACATGACCTTTAAACAGCCACTCTTCCATTCGCTCCCTGTTCATCCATCCTTCATTCACATCATCTTCTTCATTTTTCAGATTTTATCGCCTGTGTTTCTCTACAGTTGCCACGTTTTCTCTGAAAATCCTCGTTTTCTTCATCCGTAGCTGTTTCTGTTTCCTCTCTTTCCTCTCTCTCACATCAACCTCTCTCTCCTCTTTTCCTCTGGCAGCAGCATGTTTTCTCTTCACTTGCTCCCTCTCATCATGAATGACACTTCCTCCTCCTCCTCCTGTCTCTTCTTCCTCCTCTCTGTCCCGGTCGAGAGCTCACTGGTGAGCAGACAAGAAAATATCAGACAGGCAGGCAGGCAGGCAGGCAGGCAGGAGGGATGGCTTTTGGGTAATGGGTTTATCAACTCTCCTATTACTACAATAATCTCATTACAGATATGGAGATCACCAGGGGACCTGCTAAAAGGAGCTCGCTGGCCTGATGAAGGTCTCAGAGGAAACCTTTGTGTGTGTGTGAGAGAGACATGGAGAGATAAAGAGAGAGCTTGAGAGGATATGTGTGGAAACGCTCCACAGGGACCATTTATTTCCTAACAGCGATAATGGCTTTAGCCACTAAATCAAACTTTCCTATTCACTTTCACTCACACACTTAAATGTAATGGGCGCTAATGGCACACTGACTAATCGAAGTTACACTTGTGCAGCATACGAAAGTGCACAATGTGAAACAGACCTTAAGTGGACCTCAACTTTACTTAAATCTACTAGTAGACTAGTGCTTGTAGTAGTATTTGATGACAGAAAAAGTAAAGGCGGTTCTTTTAAACTCAAAGCATTTACATTTGGTATAAATGTTCAAGCAGAGGATCACAGAGGATTTTTACAAGATTACTGAGATACTAACAGAGCCTGTGCACATATTTGAACACTTATCAATTATTCTCACTGATGTCTTTACTTACAGTCTTAAATATTCTGTGGTTCATAAACATTTTAAAGAAACCTGGTACCAGTAGTACAAGCAGAGGCACACTTTGTACCAATGTGTTAGAAGTTTTGTGAAGTTTTTCCCAAGAACATGCAGACACTCCTCTACAATATAAAGTCTCATCAATAGTATATAGTTTTCCTTTTCTGCCCACTCTTTTCTTATTACTTATTTCTTCATCGAACATGACTTTCCATTATTGAAGCTATTAATAGAGCTGTAATTCATCGATTTATTGATTAGTCCATCAATAAAAAATTAATTGCCAACTTTTTTTTTTTTAGCTTTCCATGATAGTAAACTGAATATCTTTGGGTTGTGGACTGTTGGTCGGAACAAAACAAGACATTTGGACTTTTAGAAATGGTGATCTACATTTTCACCATTTTCTAATGGATTCATTGAGAAATTAATGGACAGATTAATAATGAAAATAATCATTAGTTTCAACTCTAGCTGTTATATCTCTCTATACAATCTAACTGCACCAGCCATCAGCCATTAGATAAAATACTTTCTGTGGCAGATTTTCCTACAGCTTGTCATTATTTTGTCAGATCCAATATAAAGTAGAAGCAAGAATCTTACAGCTGCACATCTTGATAGGAAATTCATTAAAAAAAAAATCTATATAAAACATGGAAAAAGTTCACAATACATTGTTGTTTACATTGTTGATAGTAGTTTCATTTTTCAGGAATCACTCATGAGGCAAAGATGCTTCTCTAGATATATTAATACTTATTACCAGTTTTTTTTTAAAATCACTATTACATTCATTTAGATATAGTGCCAACGCCTAAAAGAAAAGATGGAGCCAATATTTACCCTTTTTAAAAATTTTTTTTCATACATTTCATACATTATCCAACATTCATTTCATATATAGTAGCATGGCTCTAGGGATGGCACTGTCAGTCAGTTGATGCATGAAATCATCATCATTTTAACAATTTTACAATTTTATAGACCAACAAATATTGGATGGATTGCCAGGAAATTTGGCACGATATTAAGTGCAAAAGTGAACAAATATGTGGGAAAAATATGTAGAAACAGGATTTTCATATACAACATACTGTATATAAAATATACAGTAGGCTGTTGTGCAAAAGTATTAGCACTATCAATGATCAATTATCAATTAACTTTTTACAAAGTTCAGTAAACAGAGTAAACTTAAATGAAATCAATATTTAGTGTGAGCAGCTTTGCCTTTAAAACAGCAGTTCTCCTCAGTACACCTACACAGGGTTTTTCAATACTTTGGTTGTTCCTGCATCTTAGAGAAGTTGCCACAGTTCTTCTGTGGATTTCGGTGTCTCAGCTGCTTCTGTCTCTTCACGTAATCACAGACTGACTCCATGATGTTGAGATCAGAGCTCTGTGGGGACCAAACCATCTGCTGCGGGACTCTTTGTTCTTGTTGTTGTTCAAGATAGTTCTTTATGACTCTGGTTGTATGTTTGGGGTTGTTGTCATGCTAAGGAATATCATACGCCTCCTAGATGGTGTTGCATTATAGATAAGAATCTAAACATCTAAAGGGCATGAAACCTGTGCACAATACTGTACATCTATATTTACACAACAGTGACATCTGGATTTATTTTTGTAAGGCCATTTTCATGTTCAACGTGATGTCACATAAGGGAGGGCAGTCAAGCTAGGTCCAGTTTAATAATAAGAAATACCTGCAAAATTAATTTAATCCCATCATGTAGGCTACTTTGTGTTCAGTGCTATTTAGAAAATGTTAGCATGCTAACACACTAAACTATACAATTCTGTAACAGTGTTACTTGTTTTCTAATTGACCGCTGCTGGACAAAATGAACTGGGTGACAGAGTTGTCTGTGTGGAAAGGGAAGGTGAAGTCGACCTGGCCCGAAGCCTCTGCAGCAGATTAGACACAGATTGGTCTTATTGCTTTACTGTGAAATATTGCAGCTGAGGACAGAGAAAAATAAAATTACAGTACATACACACTAAAACACACACCGACGGCACAAGGACTGGCACAAGTGCACACAGACACACACACACACACACACAAGCTGAGTTGTGTGATTGAAGAGGTAAAGGGGCTGGCTGTTACATAGCAACCTTTAATAAACAGCGGCTGTAAGATGGAGACAATGATAATGAGAGACACAGAGAGAGAAAGAGAGGAGTGATTGAACCCTGGCTCTCTGAGAGTCTCTGAGCTTTGCTTACACAGCATTGAGTTTGAGAGCGGGGATTTGTTAAAGATGTGTGTGAGAGTGTACAGTGTGTGTAACAAAGCTCTAAAAGCTGGAACTGACTGAGAGAGAAAGTGCACATATGCACACAAACACACTCACAGAAGCACACTCACACATACATAGACAAACCTCTCCAGAGAGAACGGATCAGCTTTGAAAAGGAAACAGCAAACAGAGCAGCAGGACTATGAATAGGACTATCTCGACCATGAACAATGTCTCATCTCCTCTATCTATCTATTTATCTACGGAGATTTATGTGGTTTTGCTCTTTTTCCACGATAATGATAAATTCTTTGAATGTACAATTTCAAAATGAGGATATTACACAAACATTTTGACATTTTGGGAAATATTCTTATTCGTTTTCTGGTGGAAATGTAGATGAGAAGATTAGATAGATACCTAGATAGATACCACTCTGATATCTGTCAAGAGCTGCAACAATTAGTAAATGAATTGATTAATCAACTAATCAAAAGATATATTTTTTTTAAATTTATTTTTCAGTTAGCTTAGCTTAGCCCAAAGACTGGAAACAGGGGGAAACAGTTAGCCTGGCTCTGTGCAAAGGTAAAATAATGTGTAAAAATATCTAGTTACATATTCAAATGGGGTTAAGTTCCAGTCTAGCTATGTATTTGCCAGTTATGTTAACACTTTTTTAGCTAACACTAACGTTTTTATATGGATTAAAAAAAAGAAAGACATAATGTGTTAATTAGTGAGCTTTTCAGGGATTTTGTTTCTAAATTTACGGTTTAAGGTTTATGGTCAAGATTAGGATTTGGGTTTAGAATTATGGTTAACACAATAGGATAAGTAGGGATGAGGGGTAATGAATAAAGGAATAATATAGTCAATAGATGATTCTTAAAAGAATACACAACCTGTGTGTGCGCAGTTTGAATGCATCTATCTATATTTGTATGTTTGTATACATGTGTTTGTGTGTCACACAGACAGAAATGCTGCTATGCCTGTGTTGTCATGTAATTCCAGCGCAGAACAGATCACAGCCAAACACAACAATGGTGTGGATTTACAACAAGTGCTTTCCAAGTGCTGAAGGCGCTTTCCAGTTTTCACGGCTTTATAGAGAGTGTGTGTGTGTGTGTTTGTGTGTATGTGTGTGTGTGTTTAAATGTAAGTGCGTACTCTATTTGAGTGTACTGTACACGTCCCATGAGAGAGCAAGATATGGAGATGATTTGTGCATGTGAGAGCAGTGAGAGATTATGTGTCTGTGTGAGTGAGTGTGTGTCAGTGCTCATGTTTGTGTCGCATATAGAAATAGAAAGAATGCAACTGTGTGTGTGTGTGTGTGTGTGTGTGTGTGAATAACAGCCAAAGAAATATTCTTGTGCGGGCTTTTGTGTATTGGATAAAGAACTGGAGATGTCTATTGTTAGACAAAGGAACAGAAAATTATCTGTTTGTGTGTGTGTGTGTGTGTGTGTGTGTGTGTGTGTGTGTGTGTGTGGGTGGGTGTGGGTGTAATGTGTGGTGGTGTAGTGACCCAATGAGACAAAAACTGAGCTCAGGCCTGAAGTCATTCTATGCCACTGCAATATAACAGCTGTTATCAAAAATGATGCCTCCAAAGTACATTTATTTTGATAACTGTGAAGGAAAAAAATGACCCCAGAGATGGTCACAAATGTTGATAGCTGTAATAGCAGAAACTGTGTGTAGAGCATCATCATCAGTCAATAACAGGACAACCCTTCAATCTTTGTCATGTAGTTAATCATCTAGCATCACAGAATCTGTTGGATCAAAGGTTTGTTACACTGAAGTCACAGATATCAACATTTGTGACTCTATAGTTAGAAGATTAGCATCTCTCTTATGTTTGTACAGTACATATGAAGCTACAGCCTGGAGACTGTTAAATTAGCTTAGAAAGAACTACCTCAGTCTGTAACAAGTGTTTTGGCCTTATGTCATTCACACAAATTTTACAGCTGGGCTCGTTGGTGCAGTCTGTGTTTATTCACTGTAAACAGTGAATATACCAACTGTAAGGATTTTAAGCTAGCTAGCAATATACACACCAGATCTGTTACTTCTTTTAGATCTGTTATTTCCCTCCTCTTCATCTCTCCTTTATCCACTCATATCTATATGTTTATGAAGCAGATTCATAAATTTAAAGTTCAAGTTGAGACATTTTCAACTCATGCCAACATTTCTTGGCTTCACCTTTAAAACTCACAAATTAACATGTTACATATCATTTAATCCTTAAACAAACAATATATAACATTTTAGTGAACTTAGAGATGCTCTTAGGTGTGTTTTAATACCTTTGAACAGAAGCAGGCTGGTGGTTTTGGTGTTTGTTCCTCAGGACCACTATACATTCTTGTTTCCAGTAATTATGCTAAGCTAAGCTAAATTTTGATTATATTTTAAATACTATGATGACAACTGTCACAAGTATTTCTTCTTAATGACCTTTAAATGATGGAGACTGGATCCGAAGAATCAAAGTCTAAGTTGAATTTATTTTACGTACAAGAAGGAACATTTTACAATGCAACACACAAGTGGGGTTACTGGGAAAAGGCTCCCTGTGGAGCATTCACAGTTAGTTTATATCCCTTACCTTACTACGTTTACAGCTTTCTTCTGATGTTTCCAGACACATTCCACAGATAGCATCACACATTATCTCAGTCTCTCAATTTATGGCCAGCTTAAGATACTTCAATCAAGATGGCATCCTCCAGACCTGTCTCTTGACCCTTTCTGACTTCCTCTAACATATGTATCCTGGCCTCCCACCGTTAATCTTAGCTGGTGTTACTATATGCAAGTTACAGAACAAAACGGAAACCTTTATCATGACATGCCAAAAGCAAAGGGGCACACACTCAGCATGATTCTAGGACATCTAATCACTGTATAATCCTAATTTTTTTTAGAACAACACCATGTTTGGTAACAGCTGTATCAAAATAAAGTAGCCAATGTAATAAAGCTGCAATTCTTAGGTCACATACTATGATGGGTCACATAATTTGCTGTAATGCCTCTAAGCCCTTAATAAGTTTCGATCTCTCTCTGCAGTCCACAGTGCTGCACTGTGAGTCAGGAGAACATTTCTTTTTCTCTCGTCACATCTCAATAGAGGCTCAATAGAGTCGATAGACTCTCGCTGTCTCTTTCTTCCTCAGTGTACCTGATCCTGCCTCTAATACGCCTCTCAACTTTCATTTCCCTCCAAATCCATTCTGTTACATCACATACCAATAGAGTACACTCTGCTCTTTCACTGTAGAAACCCCTGCTGTGTGTCACAGCTTTCTGTACTTGTTCCTGTGCAAACTCTCTTTCTTTTTCCTCCCCTGGTATCTCTTCCTCCCTCTCTAGCATCAGTCTCTTCATCTCTAAAGAACTTCCCTCTGCTTTCCTGTCTTCAGATTCTGCAGCTGTTCTTCCCTCTCACACTTTCTTTCTCTCCATCTTCATTCACCTTGTCTTCATCTCTGCCCGTGTGAACTCTCCACCTGCTCTTTCTTCTCCATCTCTCTCTCCCTCTTTCCCCCATCTGTCCCCATCCCTCGATCCCTCTGCCTCTGTATTTACACCTGTTCTTTTTCCTTTCATCCCTGTCCTTCACCTGCCTGCCTTGCACATCATTACCTCCTCGTTTTCTTCCTCTCAATGCCTGTTTCTCACCATCTCTCTTGTCTTCTTTAAACCGTGTGACATGATTAAGGCCCCACCTGTCTCTCTCTCTTTGAATTTTTTGTCGTTTTTGGTGTCTTTGCTCTCATTTTCTTGTAATTATTCCTTTAATTTGCCTGATTCCCTGCCTCTTGCCCTCTGTTTCTCTCCACATCTTTCTTTATCTCTTTCTCCAGAGGTGAGCGGAGGTGGTGATAGGCGGTATAGTACTATCAGTATGCAGAGTCATGGTGCTGTGGCTCTGCCGTCATTGATTGAACCAGCAGCTAAATATAGACACTGTTGATGCTCAGCATCTTTACCAGGCTGGAAGGAGGGATGGATGAGAGGATGGAGGGATAGACACACAAATACAAACAGACCCACACACACACACAAATGTAAACTAGTGTTGAACAGTAAATACCGGACATAATAAATCAGTATAAAATGCATGCATAGACACAGCAGCAGTCAAACATTCACATGGATAAAAAGGACGGAAGCAAGCACACACACACACACAGACACACACACACGCTTTCTGACACTCTAGTTTATACATTGCCGCAGGGTATTGGTTGGACAGAAAAATAATTCCATTTGAGTGAAGGAGGCGTAACATAGTCTGACCTTTTTACACATTCATAACAGAGAGCTGCTGAGAAAAATATTTATGGGACACACACACACACATGCATGCATGCACGAACCCACACACACGCACACACGTAACAAATCGACAGTAACTCATTCTTTTCTGGGCAGATCACTGCAGGCTAAAACAACGTGACAAACTATTACTATTCAACACACACAGCATAAATTCAGAGCTGCAAGCCTTCCTACAAGCCGAGCAGAGAGGAAGAAAAAGCCACAGACAGATAGAAATGGAGGGTTAGACGGGCAAGATGACAGAAGGACATTTTGGCAACTCAAATATAACCCAGACAGACAGGTGAAGTGAGAGGCAGACAGGTAAACAAACAGCCAGCTAAACAGATAAGCGGGCAGACAACCAGAGAACAACGCCCTCATGATCCAGAGGATTTTACACAGATTAAAATCATCCCAAGAACGTATTTCTGGACCAGCGTCAAAACGGCTGCTGTGCTGCAGGATGGGTTTGTGTGTCTGACAAAGAATAGTTTGGCTGATACATTACAACCATTCACAGCCACGGATTTTCATTTATTGTCTTGGATAGCAATATGGAAATGAAAGGATTTTTGAAATTAAGTATAGTAGTTATGATATATTGTTAATATTAACTTATCATGAGTGCATTGTGGCCTGATTTAGGACAAACATGAACTGAGTGAGATGCTGATTTCATTTCCAAGTTCTGTTTTCCAAATTCTTCACACAGTTAGCACAGCAGCGCTCTAATGGACCGACCAAATATAATTTTAAGCAAACATTTTAATATTTATGAGTTCATTTCTCTCTCAAGCTCCACCGACATAGAAAAAAATTGCATTCTTTATCTCAATATGAAACAGGCTACAATTTAAAAGCCAAACATAAAAACAACTCAACTTGTTTAGTCACGACAGGTATGATATGTTCCACTGTAGAGCTTTTATAGTAACACATAAATAAATAATGTAATCCTCCAAAACAACTGCCAAATCATAGCTCTTTTCACTCTAAATCTGCTGTAAAAGCTAAAGAAATTCAACCCACTGTGCTGGCACATATCACAGCGCTTAAAGCTTGAGACTCACAACAATGAAACACAAAATCAGCAGCAGTGTCATCCAGCGGACTCCAGTTGTGTGTCCCCTTTTCTCTCGCCTCATTTATTATAATTAAATACTATTTATTATCTATTATTATCCATAGAACTACTTTGTGGAGACATTCTCTCCCTGTACATGAAGACTGGAGGCCTATGGGCCAAATAAAGCAGACTCATTTGAATAAAACCAGCATTACTGAATGTGGTTTGAAATATTCTTTTTTTTTTTTTTTTTTTTTTTTTACTGAAAGCTACAGTGCATCACTTTTTTAAAAAAAATAATGCTTGTGTCTTGAATGTGTACAGCATATTCCTAATGCATATAAATGAAGAAAGAAGAACATTGTATAATATAGATTAGACAACATAGTCAACAGTCATGTTGTGATGCTGCTTAATGCAGGTGTCATTGTGTAGGAGTGACTGTTCCTATTGGTGTTGATCTGATTTGACTTGTATGCAGGACAAGAGAAAAGAAACTCAACCATTAAAACTACTTGTTTTTGCAATTGCACTTTGCATTTATAAAACATCTGCCTCTGCATGGACATAAAGGTTGTGTATATGTTACTCTAATTGATAAATTTCAGTCATGTTGGTTAGTTAAAAAGTAGGATATCATGATCCAGCCTCTGAATGAGTTTAGTCCTTTTTTATACGCCTTCTTTTCTTTTCTTTCTTTTCATATTTTTTCATGTGTTTTAGGCTTTTGCTCTTCCTCTTTCTGTGCGTCTCGTCTTGCATCATGATAGGCATCACTGGATTCGTTTGGCCTTGTACAAAATGCGTCAGTATGCAGGATGCTGAAGAAACAAATCAGCAATACAAATCCAATACATCATGGGGAATTCTCTCTGCGCAAATTCTTAATAAGCACAATATTATTTTTTAATTCAGAACTAATCCGGTATTCTGATGGGATAAGCCTTTTGCATGATGTGCTACATAAATTTGATACAGCTGATCTTACTTTGATGCGATCTGTGATGTTGAGCCAAAAGTCAGGCGAACTGAATTTTGCCTTATTTCCCTTAAAATGGGATTCAAACCTACAACCTGCAATGCAGCTGCAGCAGGCAGGTCCTGGGTTTGTTGTATTGCACTGACAGTACATCTAAAGAGACAGCTATACTATTTAGATCATTCTTGTCTGGTTGTGCTCCTCTGTGGCAACAGTGGGGGTGTTCAATATAACAGAGCCCTGCCAATAATGAAACATTAACATATTGAACTGAACTGATAAAACTGTCAATCACACTGAGGCTCCTGTGTGTGTGTGTGTGTGTGTGTGTGTCTGACAGAGAGCCTGTGTGTTTGCCTATAGAGATCCAACCACTTTTCTTTTCTGTATGCTTTGGTAACATACATGCACTTCCCATCATGCCAATAAAGCCAAATTGAATTCAAAAAATGGCAAAAAATTGAAAGAGAGAAGCAGGAGAAACTCTCCAGTGAATAACCAAATGTTTAGAATATCCCTGCTGGACCTCCTGGGATTTGTGTGCTCAGCTGTGAACTCAGTGAATTTAAAGTGATCTTATCCTATTTTATATGATATTTTTATGTCCTCTGTCGTCTGTATTCCTAAATATTCACATTTGAAATAAGGCATTTAGAGAGAGGATTCCTGTCTGTGTTGCAGCATGAATATAATAGCTGCTGATTATTTTGTGTGTTTCTGTCTCTTTTCTTCCTCTTTCCTGCAATCAAATGTTTTAGTCCCAGTTTAATATGTGCAAATAATTTTCACTCTTACTTATTCATCTCTGCGCGCAGGGGAAAAAAAGTTGTTAAACGTGCATTTGGATGATTTCATCCTCGACTCTAACAACGCTTTTGCAACAAAAAAAAGGCTGAACAGCCAGAGGCAGCACCCCCTCCTCCACCCCATCTCCTCCACCTCCTCCTCTCTCCACCCCCCCCCCCCACTCTCCTCATCCGTCCATCCATGCTTCCTCCTCTCCGCTGCTGGATGGTGCGTTAGGAGCGCTTGCAGGACGGCACCGTAGCTCCCCCTCTGTCTGATGGAGACGGACTGAGTATAGGGACCAGGTCCGGTGAGGATCCGCTGTTATAAGAGCCGAGGGAGACGGAAGGAGAGGGGGAGACACGGAGGTAAGGGGGCCATTAATAACCTGTTGTTGGTGTAAAGAGGGAAAGCGCGGTGGTATCGGGTGTTCAGGAGCTGCAAACACAAATACAAAAAAAGACGCCTTAAACCTTTTTTTTTTTTTTTGACTTAATTGGAATCGTTTTAATGATGAATGAGAGAGAAATATAAACAGAGAGATCACCTTTACGTTGCCTCCGCTGCTCAGCCGTCGAGTTTTTGCATTTGATTAATTTCAATTTTCAATTTTCTCCTTGTATAGTAATCAAAACACGTGACTTTAGAGTTAATGCATTTAAAAACCCAATTATTTATTTCCTGCTGAAGGCGTAAAATGTGGTGATTTGGTGATTTTTTTCACTCTTGAAAAAAAAAAAACACACCTGTTCCTTTTGTCACAGCTGGAGTAAACAATAGAAACTGCAGCGTGATATCAGACTGCAATTCAATTACGGTCGCTGGCTGGAGGCTTTTCCTTTTAATTTAGACGAGGAAGGTTGCGAGCGCCTCCCCAAGTCTGCAAATGGAAAGTCTTCCAGCTGCAAAACATGGCTCTGTGAGTGTCTGTGAGACGCTTTAGTGAGCTGCTATCATTACTATTTTAAAACAGACACTCAATAACCACTTTAACTGTTTTATATGCAGGAGAGAGCCTCAATTTAATCACCTGTTTCCCTTTTTCTCTGTATGTACTGGGGGCCATGCAGGATAAGCCTAAATTACAGAGATGATAACCATCTTACATCATCTGATCCTGTCTGTTTCCAGACAGCTGGGGTTTAAAATAGGATCACATCCTAAATACAAAGCAAAAACTGAGCTTATTTTGCTTCAGGCCACATCTGAAATCTAAGGTGAGCAAGCGGCGAGGCCTCAGCGAGGATGTGTGGTGATAGAGCTGGACTGTGTGGCTCCTACTGGCAGCACACACACACACACACACACACACACACACACACACACACACATACAGGTGTATACAGCAGATGAGCTTTTGTGCTATTGTGTGTGCATGTTTGCATTCAGAACAATGTCAATCCCTATTTATATTGACCTACCTTGTAACAATGACATTTTCCAGTTAACTGGAGTGAATGAAAGCAGGTTATTGAGAAGCAGTTTTAGTTACTGTAATGACAGAAGAGAGACCTTATGTGGGGAGTATAAATTAAAATGTGAGGAGTGTTGTAGGCACAATCTCAATAGTGGATCATGATGATAGCAGGCTGTTAGATCGACCAGCATTTTGTTTGCATCTTTTCTTTTAATTTTCCAGAATTCAATAGCTTATTGGGAAGATTCATGTCAGCTGATTTAAAACTACTTTACTGTCTACTGGCTACAAATCTCAACCAAACAGATAACAGATATATATTATAGAGCTTCAGTTAATGATTATTTCCATGAATTAGTTAACATATCAAATACTTTTTTGATTAATCACTGAATGGTTAAGTCTGTAAAATGTCAGAAAATAGTGAAAAATGTTTGTCCAAATTTCCCCAAATCCAAAGTGACATCTTCAGGTTGCATGTTTTGTCCGACTTACAGTCCAAAACCCAAAAATATTCAATATGCAAAGATATAAAACAGAGAAAAGCAGCAATTTCTCATATTTGAGAAGCTTGAACCAGTGAATGTTTGGTATTCGAAGGACCAAAATGATTAATAATTAACTATTCATTTACAAACTAATTGATTTTCTCTTCTCTTCTATAGTAATATATACAATCACAATGCCTGTTCAATGAATGCAGAGCTCACATTTACCTCTCCTTCTCTGTCACCTAGTCATGCATCCTTTGTCACTGTTTCTCATTTAATAGCCCCCCCTCCACGCACACACACACACACACACACATACACACATAGCATAGTAGATTTCTTTGGGGTTGTGTAACCTTGAGTTTTTTTCATGTTTACTTTCAGTGAGGAAGTGTGACTGCTTTTTCTATCTCTGCATCTTCTTTTCATTTTGATTCTGTTTGTGTTTCCTGTTGTGCAGATCCTCCATCCTCTGAAGGTCTCCTGCCTCTCTTCCTCACCCACTGCCTGAACAGGGCGTGTCTTTGGGATTGTGTTTAACATGCACGCTCCCAAGAGTGTGTAGCCTGTCAAGAGGATTGTTTAGTGTGTGTGTGTGTGTGTGTCTGTTTGTGTGTGTGTTTACTTTGAGTGCAGAGATGGGCTCGGTGGGAGCGGAGCGCCGCAGGCCCACGCCGGCCCAGACACCCGATGAGAGGGATGTTTGGAGAGATGGAGGAAGAGCTGGATGGAGGGATGCGGGGAGAGAGGGCTGGAGAGAGGGAAGAGAGAGCAGCGTGGTGCAGAGCTACAGCTTCGATTCGTACCAGCTGGAGGAGGAGGAGATCAGTAAAGACGCCCCGGAGCGAGGAGTGCTGGCTCTGTCCGAGCCCGGTGAGGGAGTTTACTGACTATATGTGTGTCTGTGCATGTGTGTGTGTATCGGTTTGTTTTCCACCAACACCATATTTTTCTATTATACTCTAAACAGTATACATGCAGAAAGTGGACGGAACTCATAAACAAATATACATATATGTTTATGATGTAAACATAATAGAACATCATGAAGGTGTACAGTAATATTATCCACATTTATTGCCAATAATTCCTGGGTATAATGATGCTAACAAGCAAACAGTCAATTAATCAATTAGTAGAGTGACAGAAAATTTATCTGCAGTTATTTTAAAAATTGATTAATCATTTTGAGTCATTTTTTAAGAAAAAAAAAGCCAAAAAAATCTTGCATATGAATATTTTCTGGTCTTCTTTGCTTGTAAACAATATCTTCAGGATTTGGATGGTTGCAAAACAAGATATTTGAAAACTTATTGTCAGATTAACCAATAAGTAAAATAATTGACACTTGACCCAGTATATTCATATATTACCAGTATATTCTATATATTTTATGTTCAGCTTGCCTTGTCATATGCAAACAACACCCTTTTTTGGAGGGTAATGGAAGGATCACAGTAGAGAAGGATGGTGCAGAGCCAGTTTTCCATTGTTTAATGAAAACACAGCACCTCCTATTTATTGTGTAAATCCCTCTTCTTTCAGAAAAAACAAGGAAGTGTGGAGTGTGAAAATTAAGAAATCAGTATGTATATCCTTGGTGTTTGTTTTGATTTGTGCAATTATTTGCCTATTTAGTCCCAATTATTTCTACCTAAAAGAGGAAATTAAGTTAAGTTTTATTAATTTTTCTGCCATGACAGCGCCCACTACATTACTGTTCCCCTGTGGGATGCGATTTTTGTTTTTGACTGATAATGTTGGAATTCGATTAGTGCATTATGTGTCCAGGGTGCTGCCATTGTTAGCCAATGCTTTTATGATTTGGGCGTGAAGTGACTTCATAAATGACTCACTTTTGTGATTTGAATTGCTGGGTAACGCACAGAATTACAAGAGTTTTGACAGTCTGGTGATTTGCTGTCAGGACAACTGGACCCATGAAAAGGAGACACTAAAGCACTAGAAGCAGTCTTTCTATAATGACAAACGCTCAGTTTGCAGCTTTGCCAATGACTCAGCAGGTGCTGAAATAACATGAACACTAACATCGAGGCTAGTAGGAATCAGTGCTGTGTTAGCAAGTGGAAGCTGTTAGCCTAGCTTGCTAGCTTCACCTTTCTGAGTGGATGGTTCCCTCCAAACTTTGAATGTTCTAAAGGAACAGACATATTAAAAATGCTAATTAAGCAACAATATTACATGAGAGGGAGTGCTGTTATACTGAATATCACCACGGTTGTGATTCGGTTGTAGGCATGAGGCTGTAGACTGAGTGCTGAAGATAATCACAGCTGTGCTGATGTTCAGTACAACAGCATGACCTTGAGTGTGATATTGCTTTTATACAACAGTTCTACAGGCACCATTTATTAGTTAACAGTAATAAGCGACAACAAATTATGATTTTTTTGTTTATTTAATCATTTATTTTGCTCTGGACTGTTGTCAAGCAACATTGTCACATCAGACAGTCTCTTTATGGTAGTGGCTCTGAGGCTGTGGTTGGTGTGTGTCCCTGTCTCTTTGCACGTCCTGGGTAACATCTGTAACAGCTGGTTTACTCTCAGGGGAACGGCAGTATACCAGAGGCTGTCTGCTGGAGCTGTTACCCTCCTTGGCTGCAGACAGAGGGCTTTTGCATCAGGCGGAATTTTGCTCAGGAATTTTTTGAGAGATGCTACTGGGCAGAGGGGATTTCCTTTTGTTTCTTTGTTGAATGTCATGGTGAAATACTTTGCTCCATTCTCGTCACATTTTAGGATGAGTGAGGTAGATTCGAGATCCCAATTCCCCTCTTTGCCCCTGTGTCCAAAGTGCAACTGAATACCGTACCAGACCTTGTGCAGTAAACCTTTTGGGCTGTCTGGACTTAGTGTTGCAGAATATTTTAATATGCTGGTCTTCAGGTGAAACCAGGGGGTGGTGTGTTGTTTTGTTGTTCCCTGTGCTTCTGATGTCTTTTACAACACCTTTGAAAACATTATTAGCTGGAAATGAATTCAGGATCCTGCATTAAATTCCATGAGCGGCTAACCGGAGGCTCGTTGATACAATGATTTAAACCAGCCTGAAGCCCAAGGTAGCTGCTGATGCTGCAGAGCTCCTCTTTAGTTGTCTGGATGGATCCATAAAACTGCCTCAAGACTGTATTCAGCTCGGTCTTCTTAACAGACTGAATGTTGATGTTTATATTTTTGAGACTTAACAAAGTTGGTTCAAAGCAGTTCAAAGTCCATGTTGTTTGCCTTACAGTGTTAGCTTCATTTTTGCTCTTCTCTAACTTGTCGGTTGATGTCATAAGAGTACACCTGGAGGTTTGCACTCAAGTATTCAGGCCTCTTTCCTTCCCTTCGTCCTCTTCTGATGTCCATTCATAATTTAAGTCAAATTTTATTTGTGGAAATATGTTCTATCTTGGCTGTATAAAATTTGTTCCAATCTAAGCTAGATGGTGACGTTAATGTAATTAATGGTTATCAGAACACCTGTAAAGCGGAGTAATACATGTATAGTTATAGTACCAGTGCTCACGGAAAGCCTCTTGTCCAATCAAATTACTTGGTTGGAACAAACTGTTGTATAACAATACATAGCTAATACTAAAAGGGGGGATGTATCCATGCTCCAGTCAGTCTCCTAGCAACATTGGCCCTCAAATATAAACCAGGGGAAACACTCAGCGGCCTAAAGCTTAGACGATGTTTCCACTGATATGTCGCAGAAATGTCTGATCTTCTGCAGAAATATGCACAATATCTGCACCATCATTATGGTTTATATGTACTTTATATGTGGGCTTAAAGTTTAGAGAACCAAAATGTCCTCTTTAAGAATATTTTTGGAACAGCTGTACTAAGAACAATGGCAGATTAATTTTTTATCCCTTACCTTTTCTATGAAAAATAAGTCAAGTTGAATCAGTTTTGAGACGTGTCTTTGCTGTGTGTGTGTGTGTGTGTGTGTGTGTGTGTGTGTGTGTGTGTGTGTGTGTGTGTGTGTGTAGTTGAAGAAACAACCTACTCACACAGCAGTCACAAAATTTAATATATACATTTGCATACATGGACATGAATTTTCCATTGTTTTTGTGACACCCAGTACGACTTTCAAACTAATGCATTTAAATCAGTATACCTTTCATGCCTGAGGATATTTAATATGAAATCATCCTCCTCAATTAATATCGAACTACGTCATCCAATTGTGTGTGTGTGTGTTTGTATGTGCATCAATGCTACGATGAGGACGGTTTATCAATCTAGACTACATTTCATATCCCTCATTTAATCCCTGCACTTGTCACTTTCATGTATTTCATCAGAATGGACTTTACATTATGCATTGCATTCAACCTTCACTGTTACATAATTTAAATATTTATGCATGTCACATTTAAATTTTGCTCTTGTCACTTTCATATATTTCATACACTTCATTTCTTTGTTCATAGCACAGTCCATATTTCCTTTGTACAATCAATATTTCATTTCAAGCTTTACATCCCATTGCAAAACTACCATTCCATTCTGCAAGTATCTTTTAGTTAAGTTTCAATTTAATCTTAATAATACTTTTATTTTTACATTTATTTCATTATTATTATTATTATCATTACCTTCTCCAAGACTCCAAGACTTTTAAAACTGAGGGCCTTAACATTAACCATATTGTTCTTACTTACACACTTCTGTGCTTTTGTGTTGAGAAATGTTAAAGATGTCATTAAAAGAAAATCTTGACACAGCGACGGTGAGGAAATACTTCTGGGTGGTGGATCCTCTAGTCCGGTAAAAAAAGAAATAAAAAGAAATAAAAACAAGGATTAAATCATGTGATCAAACATTGAAAAGTGTAGTGGTCATAGTAAAAAAAAAATACTAACAAATGAAAAAAACAATACAGTTTTTGTGAGTCCCGACTGACACCTGCACCCGAAAGTGGTGCAGGCACGAAAGATAGTCCAATTTAGATACGTTAGTTTGAAAGTTGAAAGTTGCTGAATGTCAGGAAAATTTGAAAAATCCATGTCCATATACGTGAATCTATAGATTAAATTTTTTTGACTATTTCACGAATGGCTGTAAGACTGGGTTGGAAGAGAGTACACGATGTGTTAGTTGATGAAGGCAGTAGACAATATAAACAATGACACAGAGAGAAAAAGAGACGTGTATGTAAAACACAGGAACCGGTCCTGTTAACAGAAAAGTGTTGTGTTGCCTGGTTACTCAGGTTGCACAAAAGCCATGTTAATTAGATCAGAAGTGACCAAGTACACACAAGGGCTCAGTGGTGGACTCAGGCTGTCTGAGGGACAGGAGCAAAAAAATATAAAGGGAACCTGATATATTGAGTGTTTCATGTTTGGTAAAAAGGCTACATGCCCAATTCATATTAACATGGTGACTCTGCATATAAGAACACAGCACCTCAGGAATACAAGGAATTGATAACATCAAGATCAAGTGAAATAAAAGAAGAATCCTTTTGGCCATAAGTTTGTAGATGTTAATGACCTCATTAGTGACGTCCCTCTCAATGGACAACAGAAGATCTGAGAGACTTCCTTCTCCACATCTGTTACTAGCTGGGTCTTGATCAGCTTCATTTTGGAGAATGATCGTGTTACTGATCCAGCTGTCATTGGCAATGTAGCATTTATTAGGAGTTTTGACAGCTTTGGGAAGACTGTGTCCACATCATTTTCTTTAAGGCATGTCAGCATAGCTTGGATATTGCTGGTGGGGAGAGCATAGGACCATAGGAGGGTGGAACATCTTCAGTGCAGTGACAATACTGAATTGGCAAACATCATTGAAAGATTGAGAATCTTCGTCATTTGTCATGCCTTACCAGTTCCTTGGAGTGGTAAGACACTGACATACAGCAACTAGAACTGCACTAACCCTCTTGCCTTTGTCATTTGTTTTTACACTCCTCTCTGTTTGTTTGTGATCAGGGTGACTTAAAATTCTCCTCTTCCAGATTTCAAAACATGACAGGATACATTTTTAAAACGTTTTAACATGCCAAGGCACAGGTTTAAGTTCTACTGGGCATCCCTGTAATTGCTGATGACTAATGCAAACATACCTCTAACGTTATTTCTCTTATCTCCTCTCTTGCAGCCTCTAGCTGCGTTTTGCAGATTCTTTTATATTGTCTTCGATTTTCTGTCTCTTTGAATTTTGTAATAATAGGGTAACCTAATGCTAATCTCCCTCTCTACAGCTGCAAGTTAATTCAAGCTAAAGGGTCGTAAACGTATTCTGAATAAAGAACACACTAATGAATTCTCTAAAGATTTTACTAAATCTCAAGATTGATTTCCAGTTTGTATGGAATATTTAGTTATGTATCTAGCTAGCTAGCTTCTATCCATCTGGCATATTGTTTGACATGTCACACGGCCTTGGACTGAGCTAAACAGACAACCAACTTAGAAAATATAGTCAAAATAGATTAGTAATGCATCCTTAATAAAATGCACTCCATACACTTGTTTTAATTGCAAAAAGTCTTGCTATGTGACCTACCTCACAAATTAGTAGTACTATAAGGTTAGCTTAGACTGCTCTGACCCAAACAATCTAAAGGGGGTGTGACTCAGCAAACTAGTGAGTAGTACTGAACCAAAACCAACTGAATGGAATAATGTCAGCTACAAAGTGTTTGTCATGGTACTTTATTTTCCTAATGGTGAGCTTACATAAAGCATGCATTAATTTCTACTATAATGGCCTATTTACTCCATTGTAAGGGCATCTTGTTGGGCAAAGTATCTCATGTGCTTGACAGGAAGGATACTTCACAATGTTTTTCTCCTATACAGTGCACCCTATAGGGCACTTTTTCATACAGAACCTCCAGCTCACCCCATTGCAACAGCAACTCAAAGGCACTACATTACACATTCTTCGTTTAAAGGGAATAACTAGTCATTACAGAACTTTGATATGTTTTCTCCTTTGTGCGGGCACCTTAGAGGTCATTTTATCATACTGTAGGTGCACCTAAGAGGGCATCTGTTTCATACTGTGGGGGCACGTTAGATGGCATTTTATCATACTGTGAGGGCACCTTAGAGGGCATTTTATCATATTATGGGGGCACCTTAGTAGGCACTTATGTGATGTTTTTTTCCATTAAAAGGGAACCCAAGAGGGCACTTCATTACAGATTGTCACAGTTGCCCCTCACTGCCCCCTGAGTCCACTAGTGGCAGGAGCTCTAGACAGAAACCCTCTCTCTTCTCCCAGTCTCTTCATCCTCTGCCTACATCTCTCTTCTATCTCAGTGTACAGCCAACAATATAGACAGAGCATGCAATCTACAAAGACAGAGTCTGCCTTTTCCCTTAAGGAAGAATACACACAGAGATATGATAATTCAGACTCAACCAACTGAATCCATCCCAGACTGTCGTTACAGTCCTGCTCGGCTGCTCCGACAATCTGTGGCTCTGAAGTCAGAAAGGGGAAATCCACCCTAAAACACTTCCATATCGTCAGTTTTCTGCATGAACTGTCAGTCATACAGTGTGGGCGGTGCTGCCATGTCCCCTTCATTGGATTTTCAGTTAATGAGGTTTGAGTTTCTGCAGGCAGTGATCATGTTTTCTGTCTGTGCAGCCATGGTGACGTTCACCACTCATGCTAACTACACAGTTTGCTTTATTCTGAACAAATCTGCCGCTCTAGGCTTGATCCACATAACTTTCTATGCTTCAAAGGTTGTTTTTTCCTTAACCTGAAAAAGACAAGCTGAAGAAAAGCAGAGATGTAAAGGCTTCCAGGAGCTGTATGTGGTGCATACATATATATCAAAATTGGCATGTATTAGGGCAGCAACTAATGCTTATTTTCATTAGTGATTAATCAGCCAATATTTTTTGGATTAATCAATCAATTAATAATTTTCTCTACAAAATGTCAGAAAATATTGAAACATGTATGTAGATATGACATCATCTTGTTTTGTCTAACTAACTAACAGTCCAAAACCTAATGATATTCAATTTTCAATTATATGAAGCAGCAAAGCCTTGCATGGGAGAAGCTGGAAATAAAGAATGTTTGACATTTTGGCTTTAAAAACTCATACAACTCAAAAAACTAATTGTTGCAGCTCTATGATGTATTTATAAGGAAATATTATGGAGCATTGAAGAGCTAAGAGCAGGTGATCACCCATTAACAAATGAATAGTGAAGTAATTCATCAGTTTCAGTTACTGTAATAAATCACATGAAATGCTAAGAAGTGATATAAATAGTCTCAAATTCCTTTTTTTCTCCACTACTCAACTGTAAAATCTAAGTGCTCAAAAATTATGTGGAGCTGTTAATAGAAGGCTCGCAGGATTTAGAAAGGATTATGAACAGTTACATAAAGACCCTTCACATCACACTTAAACCAGGAAACTGAATCAGCTGAAAAACACAAAAGTCCAGCTTAGAAACTTCTTTGGCAGCTAGTTCATGATCAATAATTCCTCTGATCAATCCCTCATCTACTCAATAGGAACAAGCTCCTCCACTACATTAGCTGCTCCATTAGTAGAGCAGAGGCGTTACTGCTGCTGCTGCAGCTTCATTCATCCTGATTAGTTTTAATGAAGATCCAGTGCATTGGCTTCAGACCTAATTCAGATGTTTTGAAGTCATCCCCCCTCCGCTGTCTGAGCGTGATTTCATACCGTTTTAATTCCCTAACCTTTGACTGCCTCCTTTCCTCCCTTCCCACTCAGACTTTGAGGAGCCGATCCCTGACGACCGTTACCATGGCATCTACTTTGCAATGCTATTGGCTGGAGTGGGTTTCCTGCTACCCTACAACAGTTTCATCACTGATGTGGACTACCTGCACCACAAATTTAAAGGTATGAATATGCACAATAAACATATATAAATCTGTCCTTAGACAATGCATGAATTTTACAGCTGTAACAATGAATCACACATTCATGCACGTGAACACACAACCAGTGACTACACATTCATATCTATCTCCCAGGAGTCATCGCTCTTGTGTGTGTTTGTGTGTGTTTCAGGGACGTCCATTGTGTTTGACATGAGTCTGACTTACATCCTGGTGGCTCTGTTGGCTGTCATCCTCAACAACGTGTTGGTGGAGCGACTCAGCATGCACACCAGAATCACTGTGGGTGAGTCAGTAGAGGAAACTGCTAAAAGACAGATCTCTAATTGTGAAAAAATCCCATTATGGTAACTTCTACTGTTACTCATTTATTAAGGACCCTCTGGGGTCCTAAAGGCTTATCTGAACAGAATACACAGAGCAAAAATAGGAAGCCAGCATAAAGAGAAAGATAAAAATACACTCTGCAATAATACTCCCAGATTTCTTATTCTTAAAATGACTGTAAAGAGTCTTTCTTTTCACTTTTTAAAAAAATCTTGCATCACCTTCAGTTTTGTTTGCTGAAGGTTTCAAAACAATTTAAAAGTGAATTCACTGTGCTATTTAAAGCATGTTGCATCAGGTTTCTCTGGAATTTAAATGTGGCCCAAAATTGTTCATTAAAAAGTTGGTTTGTAAAGTTACTGTCTAACTGTCTAGCAGTGTAAATTATTCTCAGTAAGACAATGTGATATGTGGAGACTAACAACATAAAAATATTAAAGCCGATCAGCCTACCCAATATAAAATCACTTTTGAGCAAAAATGGAAAAAAAAGGTCTTTAAATATGTATGTCCCCCGAGGAGAAGTTTGATATCTCACCATATTCACCACAGAACCTTCTGCAGCTTAAATAGCTCTGCTTGCATCCTTGAGGAAATGTCTTTTGAAGTATGTTGTCTACTTGAGAGCTTGTGTCTGGAATTAATAAACTCAGGATCAGACTGTGGCGGGTTTCAGATCAAAGCAACTCTGCTCGCACGTCGGACCTGTCAAACATGTGTTCAGTCATGCAGTCACAGCATAACTGTGGCTCCGTAGCATCTCCTCACTGTCCGTCTGTCCACCTGTCTCTTTCTCTGCAGGTTACATCTTAGCGCTGGGGCCACTGGTCTTTGTCAGCGTGTTTGATGTGTGGCTGGCAAAGTTCACCACCAGGCAGGCTTACATCATCAACCTGGTGTCAGTGGGAGTGGTGGCCTTTGGATGTACAGGTACTACTAATAACAGTGCTTATTGCCATCTATCTATCTATCTATCTATCTATCTATCTATCTATCTATCTATCTATCTATCTATCTATCTATCTATCTATCTATCTATCTATCTAGCTGTTTTCTTAGTGTTTTGGTGAAGAAAGACTTCACTGTAGTCGTATTCTTCAACTTTAATACAGTACATTTTTTTAATTGTTCACTCCTTCCTTACTTGTTTCCTCGAAGGAGAAAAAGGAGTTGCTCTTGATCTAAATATGCAGCACAGGCCTCTCCTTAAAGCTGCACTAATTAAAATTCTATATTAATGTAACAATGTGTTAAATGACCATGTTTAATGTGAAAGGGGTTCCTCAGCTCTATGGAGTGTTTTAACATCTTTCAGCTCTTTGTTCTGGTTTTATCGCCCACGACTTTACTGTTTCGGTTCAGTCTCATTGCTCTGATATTGTCATTTTCTGCCACAGAAAAACACCTGGAAAAAGCT
Source organism: Euthynnus affinis (assembly GCA_029490765.1). Taxonomy (NCBI): domain Eukaryota; kingdom Metazoa; phylum Chordata; class Actinopteri; order Scombriformes; family Scombridae; genus Euthynnus; species Euthynnus affinis. The sequence continues at coordinate 20,439,008 of CM055856.1, read as the reverse complement.
TGAAAAACCCACTGCAAGTTGTAAACATAGCGGAGCATTTAGGAGTTAAATGAAGTATTATTTATTTAATTTGATTGCTATTTTTTTCTCAGGAGCTGGTGAAAACAAAGACAGAGCTTAAGGGAGAGTAAATATTGGACCTGAGTTCAACCAGGTGGCCAGAAACATGAGTGCTAATCAGTACTAATGTTTCCCCACGTCTATTAGATGTGTAAACACGTTCACCATATCAACAAAAATCGGCTATAATCAATATTTTTATATTAACAATGGATCACAATATAGGCTACACTACCTGCTCAGCACCAAACAGTTAGCAATATGTTGTGAACATAGTGATGCAGGAGGTGTTTTCTCAGGAGGTGGTGGAGACCAAAACAGAGCTAAAAGGAGAGTGAATATTGGAATTAGATTCATTCGCTGGACACAAACAAAACTCCAAATCAATGCTGAATTTGCTGGATATGTAAATGTATAGATAGATTCTAAAGATGTGTGTGTAGATATAAAGATGGAGATAATAATATAATACAGCCTCAAACGTTATCATAGATATCATTCAAACCTGATGATGATGGTGGTGTTCAGATTAAACATGTTATCGGCCAAAAAAATAATGAACAAGCAACAGTGTCAACACAAACAAACACAGTCGAGAGCTCAGTCCTCAGCTGTTGCTGTTGACTTTCATACACAGATCGTGTCGCCTCGCCATTACTGTGAGTGTGAACACAAAGCCTCTCAGTCAGCAGTGGATTTTAATTAGAAGTGGTCAGGCTGGCTTTTCTCGACTGGTGTGTGGAGGTTCAGGAAGTAAATAAATTGTGTTTTTACAGTGTTGACTGTTTGGCCACTGTTTGCACTGATAAAAACCTCCTCATCCCTACTCAGTGCAGCAGTCCAGTTTCTATGGTTACATGGGGATGCTGCCCAAGAGGTACACACAGGGGGTGATGACTGGAGAGAGTGAGTACAATCACACACCCACATACACATTTCTATCCCTGCTATCTTTCTTATCTCCATCATTCTCTTCCTCACTCTCTCCATCTTCCCCTGTCTTGTGTATTTTCCTCTCCTCTCCCAGGTACAGCCGGGGTAATCATCTCTCTGTCTCGCATCTTCACCAAACTGCTGATCCCAGATGAGAGGAGGAACACGCTAATCTTCTTCCTCATCTCCATCAGCATGGAAATGCTCTGTTTCCTGCTTCATCTGCTTGTCCGTCGCTCACGATTCGTCCGCTACTACACCAACCACGCCCAAGGCAAAGGTCTGGGCAAAGGTCATGACCCACGTGACAACGGGACTGGATACCGGGTTCACCATGATGTCACCACAGAGGACGTCAAATTTGTAAGACACTTTTTGACTACACTTTTTTTCCATGTTATGAATGCATAGAGTTAGTGGCTCTATGGATAGCAATAATGGTCAATTTGTCCACCACTTATATAATATCTCAACATCTAATGGAGGAAATTTTTTACAGACGTTCATAGTGTCCATAGGATGTATCCTACTGAGTTGGGTAATCACTTGACTATTCCTTGACTGTTTTTTTAGTTAAATGTCTAACTTCTTTATTAAAAAAACCCCCAGCAGTCTTTCTCACTGCACTTACCTGGTCATGTACTTTAGAATTCATACCACAGCTCTTTTTAGTCACTGTGCTCTAATGCTTAATTGTCTTGTAAGTCACTTTGGAAAATGACAAATGACAAAATGTAAATGTAAAATATAAATGCTCCACATTTCATAGATGTGAAAATTACTGCTGCACAACTCTATAGCTGTCAGTAATGACAGAAACTGATGATGATTACTGTAATAAGTGGCTGAAATCTCAATTAATCGCTCACTATAGTGTAAACTAATGAGTGTCTATTATTTAGGGAATAGAGAATGAGTGAATGAGAGAGTGATTTCGGGCATCGCCTGGGTCTTAATACGTTTTGAGTTTTTTCTGTCTGCTGCACAGAGAGATGCTTCAACTTCATATTTTGCAACTGTGACTGAGTAGTTTCAATATTTTCTCAATTTGGGCTTTTCAATTTGGATTGAGAGTTTGACTCTTCCACTTGGACCAGCAAAATTTCACATTTAAGTGTCTTGGACATGTTTCATTCTGTTAACTCTTTATAAATGTTGCAACAACAAACCAGACCAGGGAGGAAATGTCAGGCCTCTAAACTGTGGTGTCATGTAAGTCCATTTCCTTGTTGATTGCAGTGAAGAGTGTGTGTGCCTCTTTTTGTACATTTGTGTGTACTGACACGCAGTGTGAGCATGCACACAGGCACAGAGGGCTGTCTCTTAGAATAATTTATTTAAGCTACAGGCTGCTTTTTGGCTGCCACTCAGACACAGGAACATTGAGAGAGAAAGAGCGAGGGATTTTTGAGGGGGGGGGGGGGGGGGCGTTGAAGGGGTAGAGAGGCGGTGTGGGTGATGCGGAAAGAAGACGGAGACAGATGGAATTTTAGAGAGAAACGGAGAGGTTGAAACCTCCTACAACCAGAGAAAATGAAAGTCACGACACTGAGAGGAAAAAAAGGTTGGAAGAAAACTGTGGAGGCGAAGAGATGAGACAGAAAGGCAGCAAGCCAAAAAAGAAGAAGGAGAGCAAGGAATCATCACAAAAATGATAAAACAAAACTGAAATAAAGTGAGCAAGGAAGGAGAGGAGACAGGGCAGAGAGCAGGAGACCAGTCATGATAATGAAAGAAAGAAGTGATTAATGACTAGAAGTGAAAAATTAGAGGAGGTAAATACACTTTGTACTTGTGTTTGAAGAAGCCCTGTGTAGTCTGAAGACATGGTGCTAATATTCTTCATCACACCAAGTGTGTGTTCTGAGCCTTCAAAGGAAGACACACCTCAGGCTGTCATCTTTTCATGTGTGCATGTTTGTACATCATGACACACAAGACGAGTGTGTCCCCCTGTGTTTTTACAGTAGTGAGTGTACGTGCGTGTGTGTGTGTGTATGTGTGTGTGTGTGTGTTTGTGTGTGCGCACAAGCAGGTGTGTGTCATTTTCTGCATCGGGGGCTGATTCAGGGAGCCCTTTGTTCTGGTTGCCAGGGGAAACCAAGGCAGCGCTCTACATTATGAGATAATCAAGAAGAGTGGTGCCTTCTGGCTCGCAAGTCCCTTTAATCAACTAATGGATCAATGTGTGTGTGTGTGTGTGTGTATGTTTGTGTGTGTGTGAGAGAGAAAGAGAGAGTGTGCATCCATAATTGCTAGTGCAGGCATATGAAAAAATGTGTGTTTGGAAAGAAGCACAAGTAGAGGGACATGCCTATATGTTTGGATGAAGAGATAATGTGTGTTTGTAGGCTTGTATGTGTGTGTGTATGTGTGTGGCTCCTGGCCTTATTTGCAGTCCGATCAGCAGTCTCTCCAACATCATTACATAAACGTAATGCCAGTCATAGTGATACTCTCTAATAGCCGCTGCCATAAAAAGCTGATGTCATGCAGCCAGGAAGCCATTATGAATGAAAACAACTAGAAAAAAAGTCATATATTTACTGTGTGATGGCTACCTCTAGTGTTTTCTTGATGAACTGTTTATGTTGCTAATGTCCTTCAAAAAGCCTTGAAAAGGTTTTCTACAAAATATGACCTTTGTATGGTGTATACTTTCAAATTTGCTCTCACAAGAATGAGGGAATAGAGTATAAACTGATAAAAATTCCTTTGAAATGAAATGTAATGTGTCTCACTCATGTTTGTTTTATTATAAATTTGGATAAGAAAAAGTCTCTCTGTCTCTGTCTCTCTTCAGGGAAATGGTGGGACAGGACCGTCCACTACCGAAGAGGGCGGTGAAGACTTTGTTGGCGGGACATATGTGCGATTTGACGCCCCGAAAGCTAAGATAAGGAGGAGTTGGCCTGGTGTCCGCGGTACTCTCTGTTTTCATCACTCATCTCTCTCTTTCTCTCTCTTTTCATCTCGTGTACTCGCTGCTCAATTACCCTCTGACTCCTAATAGATGGATTTGAAATTCAAATGCATCCCCTGGAGATTACTGGGAAGAGGAGTGTGTTCTTAGTGAGAGTTTAAAGTTTTTAAATATCGCTGTGTGTGTGTGTCTGTCTTCTCCAACTAGACATGATCTTGCATCGTTATGTGGTGTCCCGTGTGATCTGGGCCTACATGCTGTCAATAGCAGTGACTTACAGCATCACTCTGTGTCTGTTCCCCGGGCTGGAGTCGGAGATACGAAACCACACCTTAGGGGAGTGGCTCCCCATCCTCATCATGGCCACCTTCAACATGTCAGACTTTGTTGGCAAGGTGAGGCGCAAGTTTTTGACAGTTTTAGAAAGTATTTTCTAGCTTCATGTGTAAGAAGCCATTTGAAGAAGTAAGACACAGTGGAACATTTTTTATTTACCGTTAATAACTGCCGAAAATCTGGTGCTTAGCTCAGTATTTCATAACTATGTGTCAGAGGACAGAGAAGGAACTTAAGCTCCTTATTTTGGGAACCAGAAGTGGCTGTGATTAATATTTTCATATGAACAATGGATGACATGACTATGTGAAAGATGAACTCACAGAGACTTATCCCCAGACTTTGCAGTTCCACTCAGTTCCATGTAACAAGTTAACATCTTTCAGCTCATTTTTTGGTTTTTCACTCCACACTTTCCACCTTATTGTTTTTGTTCACTGTCATAGCTGAATGTTTGGCTTGTTTTCGTTGAAAAAGCTCTAAAAGTCAATTGTATGCTACCAGTACAGCAGCAAATAGTAGACGGACAGTTAACAACAAGCTGGTGAACATAGTGGAGCATTCAGCAACTTAAGAGACAGATATTTCCCTCTGGAGTTGGTGGAGACCAAAAACAGAGTTAAAATGAGTGTAAAAATTGGACCTTCAGTTGTTGGGTGGCCAGAAATGTTGTTGGATGTATGTTTGCCAAAACATTTTCAACTTAAAATGTGATTATATGTCTGTGTACTGTATATTTGTTGTATTCACAGTTTGTTTCTACTGCATTTGTTTGCAGGTTTAAGATACAACTGTAAACATTTCTTAACTTTTTGAACTTAGTCTCACTTTAAATCTTCTTAGTTAATAAGGTTTTGCAAACAAAATAAATCGCAGTGCATGTTCTTTTATTCAGGTATGATATCACTGAAGTCCATCTTTGTAGAAAAAGACTCCACCTTTATTTGCAGTTGGGCTATATGCTGCATTGTGTAGATTTGTTTTAGCCTTTTATTCCATTGAGTTAAGTTTGATTAGAGAACTTTTATCTAGTTTATAGTTTACAGTTTTCTTGGCAACCATTAATACACTGCATCAACTGGAACATTGATATTCGTATTTTTTTTACTGTGATCTACTCTTTTATGTTCTGCCAAAATCTTAGAAAATATGAGAACATTCCCCTTTTATCTAATTGCGTATTAAGCTTCTTGGCACTATGGAGGGGTGAGACAAAGGAAAGTCACACTTTCACACAGGAGTTGACCTTGTGAAATTGTTAATGGGGTCGTCCCATTTATTAAACCTGAGAGTGAGGATGGAGAAAAGTCTGGTTTATTTTTGGATAATTGCACTTAGCTCAAAGGCTTTATCTATATTTTCATAAATTAAAACTTATCTGGGTTCCTTAAATCATAATTTTGACTTTGAATGGAAAAAGGTTGGTTGATGGACAGTTGCATTTTGTTGAAATGAGGGAAAAGAGATAAGGAAGGAGAAGAGAAATTAAATTGAAAATGGGAAAGAAAAATGACGGTAGCTTGGAGGTGGAAAAAAATGATGATAAGAAAGAGCATGGAACAGAGCGGAACATTCTTTTTTCTTTAGCATTTTGAATGTTGTATCTAACAAGCAGCCTCGTAGTAAAGCAGGAAATAATGTTCAAGAAAGTGCAAGTTTATATTTCGGATTTAGCCGCATGCAAATGGCATGGCTCTATGGAGGACAATGTCAGACTATCCGTCCACCACTTTGGTTCAGACTGAAATATCTCAACAACTGTTGAATGGATTGCCATGAAATATTATAAAGACCCAGAAGATCCATCCTAATGACTTAAGTGATCCTTTGACTTCTCCTCTTTTCCTCATGAGGTAAAAATGTGTAGATTTCAGTTATCTATCTTAACAACTACTAGATTGCCATGAAATTTGGTATACACATTATGCATTTATTAAGATCACTTCTACCACCACCATCAGCTACACTGTGTTTAGTGCTAATGAGCAATTGTTAGCATGATAAAAAGTTAAACTAAGATGGTGAACATGGTAAATATATACAGTATACCTGCTAAACATCAGCATATTAGCATTGCCTCTGTGAGAGTGTTGCCATTCTAAGCACTCTCTGTTTTTAATCTAGTGATTGTACATATAATTTACTAACTATTATCTCAACAAAGAGGATTTAGTGCTACTCATTAAGCTCTTTCTGGTTGTATCCTTAAAATGATCCTTGTGTTACAGAATTGTGGTTCTCTCATCTTTTTGCAAATAGCATGTATTTTGTGTGCTAGTTTCACAAAATTTCTGGCGAACAGCAGAATAAAATTTGACTGAAATGAATCCATGTTCTTCAGATCCTGGCAGCACTGCCGTATGACTGGTCTGGAGGCCGCCTGCTCTTCTTCTCCTGCCTGAGGGTGGTCTTCATCCCTCTGTTCGTCATGTGTGTGTACCCAGCCAGTGCGCCAACCCTGTCCCATCCAGCCTGGCCTTGTCTTTTCTCTCTCCTCATGGGAGTCACCAACGGCTATTTCGGGTCTGTGCCGATGATACAGGCTGCTGGCAAAGTGCCACCTGAACAGAGGGAGCTGGCAGGTGAGAGAGTGTTCAATCATAAGTGTTTGTAGTGTTATATAGAGGTAGATGGTGAAACAGGTCTGAAAATAGAGTCAAACTCTAAATGCGGTTTTCTGTTTCTTGACTGGGTAATGTAACTTCTTGTAGTCTCTAGTGCGTCTCTAGACTCACATGTCGGTCTCTAACCATATCTCTCAACGAGAGACAGAAGACAATCTCCCAGCTGGATGGAAACGATTAGAGTTTTAAAAAAAACCTGCATTGCAGAATCAAAGTCTTTAGGACAGCCCTTCATATTGGGGTGGTGACATGCAGTTCACTATGAAAGAGAATGGGGGGAGAGCATCGTTTCCATTAAGGCGTGTCCTTGACAAAATGTAAGGGGCGTAGGTTTGTTAGCAGCTGTTCTCTCCGCCGGTCGAGCAACTACCTTGCATTTTGAAATCCCCAGATGATCGGTAGGCGGGGAGATCTCTGATTGTCTGGTATTGCGAGACTAGTTTGCCTCTGGCACGGAACTGCCTGTAAAATCACAATTTGTTGTTTTTACACTTCCGTTTTTGTATGGATTAAACAAACAAGGTATTAATTAGGTCTTAATTAAGGTGCTGATAGACACCACACACTTTTGACTGAGCCAGGCCTCCAGTATGCTAAGTATACTAAGTTAATTGCTATTTGTGTGTTTCCCAAAATGTCAAAGAATGCCTTTACTTTCCTTCCATTGAGTTCAAAGGGAACAACTATGATACTAGATTGCGGGAAAGGTTTGCTTTAAAGGTGCAGTGTGTAGAATTTAGTGGAATCTTGCGGAACAGATTAGGCAGAAATGGAATATAATATTCATAAGTATATTTTAATTAGTGTATAATCGCCTGAAAATAAGAATGTTGTGTTTTCATTACCTTTGAATGAGCCCTTTATATCTACATAGGGAGCGGGTCCTCTTCCACAGAGGCCACCATGTTGCACCGCTATGTTTCTATGGTAGCCCAGAATGGACAAATCAAACACTGACTCTAGAGAGGGGTTTTTGCGTTTTAAAAGTTCCTCATACTGTGAACTGGGGAGGATTAGTTTCTGGTATTATGCACCTTCCTACTGGGATGAACTAAAAAAAATCATACTTATGTTAATTCCTCTGAGAGTCTTAAATTCAACTCACTGATATTTTTAATAATACTTGATTTTAATCTTAATGAGACTTTCTGAATAAGTGAAGCTTAACAAACTAATTAGTAAAATGTTTACTTACTGTACTTTTAAGCTTATCTTTTGCTTAAATAAACAGTTCACTCTGGACAGATTATAGTTTTCATTCTCTGCCGTCTCTGTCTCTCCAGGGAACACTATGACGGTCTCCTATATGACAGGTTTGATGGTGGGCTCTGCTGTGGCTTACGCAGCTTACAGCTTCACCGCTCCAGGATCAGGAACACGCTTTACCACACTCAACATACACACACCTGCCAATGCTACAGGATATTGAATGTTCACATTTAATAAAACACATACACTTACATAAACACTCATATATGTACACTCATGCAGCCATTTACATACACAGGATCCTGGCAAGTAGAAGCAGCGCAGACCGATGGACAGGAATCAAACAAGAGACTTTCCAGCTGCAGAGGACAAGAAGACATTTGCGAAGAACTTTTTAAAGGTTAATGTTTGTCCTCTGACAGACAGATTCTGATTTGTCCAAATCATGCTTTGATTTGGTTCAGTGGATAAAGAAAGTGGAAACAAAAACAAAACCTGGGATTTAGTGGTGGAAGAAATTATGCGAAACAGTGAAAAAGTAGCAGATCTCTCCACTCTCTCATTCTCCAGCCTGGTGGCCCACTGACCTTTCAAACATACTGGGTTCTGCAGTGATGAACTTTTCCCTGGAGGTGAAAAACAGGAGCTGTGCATCTGCCAGCAAGACGACAGTAGTCCTTTAAGTGTCTCACAGTGAAATTATTGAATTATTGTCAGCATGTGTGTGTGTGTGTGCAAACAGATCAGCTGACATTTGTACAGTGTAAAGTCAAGTCATTTTTTGCTGCAGGGAGCGAACTGCTTGCCATTTTCAAGGAGACCTCGTGTCATATGTCACATATGTTTCATTTTATGAGTTCTCAGATCTGTGGATATTCCAAATAGAGAGATGATATAAAAGTGGATTTTCCTGGACCATGTTTGCTCAGCTGTTTCCTCCTCATGAGTCGTTTTCTGAAAATATGATTGAAATCTTGGAATGATGAGTTCTATCCATGATGATTTGATTCAGATAGTGTTAGCTAAATCCTCTGACTGCACCATTTGAAAACCATAACAAAAATAAAGGGAGGCTTGTTAAAGTCACAGTGAAATAGAAGTTTGAGCATCTTTAGCTTCAGTAATGTAATGTAATGTGTGTATTTTGTGGCTTAGCATATACACAACAAAATAGAGCTGTAGCTTGTTAGCCTCCACCCACAACTCCATCACCCACATTGTTAGGTCAAAAGGAGGAGGAGGAGGATTAAAAAAAAAGTTTTTGCTGGCAGACAGCCAAACACACCTCTGACCAATGATTTTGCTGTGCTAGCTGCTATAACCTACAAGCCAAGTCACCCCAAATCACATCTAAGTGGAAAAATGTATGTGTATGTCCCTGAAGTCAAAGTCAGAGTCATCAAAACTTAGGGGCAGTTGATACCACTAAATTTGGTTATGATTTAATACCAAGTAACACCAGTGACAGAACTATTGACAGTAACTATTGACTTACCTGACTTATTTTTAAAAGCGGATAATGTGCTGTCATGAGTTTAATGCATCATTAATAGAACTCAGAATACATTTTCATTACCAGTGATTTACAAAACATTTGACATTTCTTTATAGTATGCTCTGTTAATTATTCAATTATTCATGTGCATGTTAAAGCTATAATCAACATTTTTTTTAATAATAATTATCAAATGATGATTTGTCCTGTCAAAGGAGTTGCTTGTAATGATGAACCTACAGAGAATTATCACCTGACTCTGCAGGTCCTTGGCTTTAAGGAGCTTTATAGCGAGTTTCAGCTCATTGTTTAGCTGTCCAACTGCTACTTTACTGTTTTGGTTCACTCTCACAGCTCTCATAGCATAGTTTTCAGCTAGCTCTTTTCAGCTCTTTTCTCTGCTCAGCATCAAATGGTAAACAGGCGCAGTTAGCAACTAGCCGGTGTTGCTCCATAACTGCATATATAATATACTGTATATAAGCAACTGTTCGCTAACAAGTTCAACATATATACTTAAAGGACCAGTGTGTAAGATTTAGTGGCATATAGCAGAACAGACTTTATGGAAATGTAATATAATACTCATAAGTATGTTTTAATTAGTGTACAATCACCTGAAAATAAGAGTTTTTCGCTACCTTAGAATGAGCCCTTCATGCTACATAGGGAGTGGATCCTCAGAGGTTTCACAGAACCCGCCATGTTGCATCACCATGTTTCTACAGTAGCCCGGAATGGACAAACCAAACACTGCCTCTAGAGGGGGTTTCAAGTTTCACGGCCATTGTAGGTTCTCCTAAAAGTTTGGAAGGGGAGGGTGAAGGAAGGATTATTCAGTTGGTTGCAATCTGGCACCTCACCACTGGATGCTACTAAATCTAACACACTGGTCCTTTAAAAGGTGATAATACTTCATGTTGTGTTCACAACTTGTTTACACTGCCCCCAAGTGGCAAAAAAGACACGAGAGAGAATGTTCATGTACATAATCTAACATGATCCTTTTTTTAAATTTTGGTATCGATACCATTGATGCTAGTATCGATACCTTACTAATCCACCCACCGCCATGTTTTAATGTTTTTCAGGAAGAGAATAGAGAAGAACTTTCATATAAACACAAAATACATTTTTGAGATATATTTGGAATAAATCAAGAGATAACTGAACAATTAACACAGGGACTCAGGATAAGGGGAATGTATTTTTCATTTCACTGGGACTTTAAAATGAAATTGATAACAGTTTTCCTTTAATTACATTCACAAGTGGTCCAAGATATTTAATGAGAATATACTATTTCTCTTAGTTGTAAAGTTCGAGGTTATTGGAGTCTCAAAAAAATCCTTACTTTTTAAAGACAGTATCCAATCTCTCTGGTTTGCTTCCATTCAGCTTGTTTGCTTAACTGGAACTGAAAAAACTTCAGTTGTTGTCCAATTAGGGTCGGGTTATTATTTTCAATTATGAAGAATATTTTCTTATTAGCCTTATATAATATATCTAAAAAAATAATTGAGAAATGAATTATATTAAACTGTCATGCAGTTTTTATGATCATCTGCTGGCTATGATCACCTTTCCTCATCATTACTGGCAGCTGCTGCTCCCTGTCCTGTTTATTTACAGTAAATGTTAAATTCTCTTTTGTCTGTTCAGTGAGTTTCACGTCACTTCTTGCACCCCCTGATGGCTGAAAAGAGAACAAATTGTTGGCATGAATTTACCAGATGGGGTAGTGTGATAATTGCTGTTTGTGTGTTCCCAGGACCCCTTTCTATCCCTCTGAACGGTGTCTGTGTTTAACTAATGATGTGGGATATGAGGGGAAAAACAATTAGTGCCAAAATGTCTGCCTGTTTCTCATCAGTGTTAATAGCTGAGAAAAGAGCGAATGTAATAAACAGTAAGGATGAAAGTTGTAAATATAGAGAATGAAATGCACTCAAGGTAGTGAAGAGCTTTTATTTTCATTCATGTACAAATTTCTAGAAAGTATCAGATTCAGATCTTTTGTAGCTTATCTTAGAAGAACTGACCAGAGAGCACCAGTCTCCTTTATTTATTTATTTTTATCCAACACAGAAGCAGCACCCAGTAGCCTCCCCACCTTCTTAGTTTCCCCACAGTTTCTTGTGAATTTGATGAATTTTTCAGCGATAAGAGGATCTTCTGTCACAGTGGGGCTACAGCAGAGTTTATACATTATGAAGAAAAACAGGCCTCAGCGTTGAAGCCATGAAGTGCACTACATTATGTAGGTGACGGCTTGACTGGAGCCTAATGTTGGCACTGTTTGAAGAATGGTAGGGTGCCATTTGGGAGCTAACCTCATTACTGTATGCATGTCCCGCTGTGCTGATGGTGCCATATTGCCTGAGGCCTCTCTCCTTGCTGTGTCTCTCTCTCAGTGAGCTGCTGCTGGGTTTGAAGGTGTTTTGAGTTATTTTTGGTCAGATGTGTCATTAAAGGACATGAAAAGTCTCTTTCCCTTTCTTTCTCTCTCTCTGATAAATACTAGAGGGCCTTTTTGAAAGAAGATCCCACTTTCCAAAGAAATGCATCTTTAACCAACAGGCTACTTAGACGTGCATTGTGGAATTTTCTTTTAAACAAAAAAAAAAAAGTTAGATTTACATTCACTGTTACTCACCAAAACTCATTGTGTGCATCCTTTAGATGTATTAAGTGTTGAATCCATTTCCCACCTCATAAAACAGATTTTTGAAAGTATTTTAAATCCTATATTGTTTACATCCATGTTTATGAACTTGCACTCTTCTTCTCTGTCTTTGCTGGCACATTGTTTCTCAGTGCATTACAGCCACCTGTAGATCAGTGGAACAGTGTGAAACTATTGGTAAGACTGTGTATCACGTCACTTGTGTGCATGAGGGACCAACTCATAAAAAGATGCTTCATAGCACTACTAGAGGTCAAAAACTCCACAGGGAACCTTTAATGCTTAAATTACATTTCTCAAACTAATTAATTTTTTGGGGAAATTTGCTAATTTGCTCTTGTTTAGAATTAGGTTAATATGAAACTACATCCAGAAGTTGATTAATTTAGCTTAAAAGGTTGGAAACAGGGAAACAGCTAGCCTGTCTCTGTTCAAAGTTAACAAAATCCACCTACTAGCCCTTCTAAAGTTCACTAATAAACATGTTAAATTGTGTTTTCTTGATCCAAACTGTAAACAATTTGATGTTTTACAGGAGATTATGTGCCAGATTATTTCTTTTAGAGATTTAGACATTTATTAATTTTGTTAGGTTTACTTTTCTAACTTTTCTCCTGTGCTTTCAGTCTTTATTGTAAGCTATGTTAGCCAGCTGCTAGCTCCAGCTACTCATTTACCATACAGACATGAGAGTAGTATTCATCTTCTCATTGACCTCTTGGCAAGAAAGCATATACAGTAAGTGTATTTCCCAAAATATCAAACCACTCCTTTAAGACAAATAACTCACTGCAGAGGCAGAACATTTCCTGGCTTTTGCTTCATGTGAGTCAGATTTATCTTTATCTTTATCTCATCATGAAACAAGTGTTCCTGGAAACCAGTGTAGTGATAAATAATAAACACTTTCACTTTAAACTGCACAGTGGAGAATATGAATCCTGCATAATGATGCTTTTAATGGTTTAAAACACACAAGAGTCTGTGCTTTTTAAATCCAGCGACACTATGTGATAATGTTGATTTTCCTCCCTACTGAGAGTTTAATCAGAAACAGCTTCATAGAACTATTTTAGGCTGAACACTTATGTGACTGCTCACTGTGAAATGTCAGGATGATGTGTGAGGGAGAGAATTAGATTGTGTAAAAATATTATGCTGTATATATGTATATATCTACTTTATATATTACAGAGATCAGATGACATGTGTGGAAAAAGAAAAGTTTACAAGCTTTAGTCATTCTATTTAAAAGTCCAAACTAGAAGTGCAGTACAGTGAGCTTGATTTGCCCTTTTTGCTGGTGACATTATTGCATGAAAGTTTGGTAGTTAATCAGCTTTTGATGCAAAGTCTGTGCATACACTGATAAGCCACAACATTAAAACCACTGACAGGTGAAATGAATAACATTGATTATCTCATTACAATGGCACCTGTCAAAGGGTGGATATATTATACAGAAAGTAAACAGTCAGATCTTGAAGTTGATATGTTGAAAACAGGAAAAATGGGCGAGCATAATCTCCAAAATGCATTTTCAAAACAGCAGGTCTTGTGTGATGCTCTCAGTATGAAGTGTTCAGTACCAACCAAAAGTGGTCCAAGGAAGGATAACTGGTGAATTTGTGACAAGGTCAGGGGTGCCCAAGGCTCATTGATGCGTGTGGGGAGAAAAGACTAGCCCATCTGATCTGATCCCTCAGAGTTTAACACAAATAGCTGCCTATTTTAGGCCAAAAACACCTAAAAAAGGCATGTGAGTGTCAGAACTGGACCATGGAGCAATGGAAGAAGGTAGCCTGGACTGATGAATCATGTTTTCATGTTTCGTCCATCATGTGGACGGCCAAGTGTGTGTACATCGTCTACCCGGGGAAGAGATGGCAACAGGATGCACTATGGGAATAAGGCAATCCAACAGAGGTGATGCTCTGGGCAATGTTCTACTGGGAAACCATGGGTCCTGGCATTCATGTAAATGTTACTTTGACACGTACTGCCAACGCCAACCTAAATATTTCAGACCAAGTACACCCCCTCATGGCAACAGTATTCCCTGATGGCATTGGCCTCTTTCAGGAGGATAATGCACCATGCCATACTGAGGAATGGTTGAGGAATGGTTTGAGTAACATGACAAAGAGTTCAAGGTGTTGCCTTGGCCTCCAAATTCCCCAGATCTCAATCCGGATGTGCTGGAAAAACAAGTCTGATCCATAGAGGCCCCACCTTGCAACTTACAGGACTTAAAGGATCTGCTGTTAACATCTTGCTGCCAGATAGTAGAGAACACCTTCAGAGGTCTTGTGGAGTCCACGCCTCAACCGGTTACAGCTGTCTTGACGACACACAATATTAGGCAGGTGGTTTTAATGTTGTGGCTGTTCGGTGTATAACCCAAGGATTTCAACAAGCAAACATACACAATTTAGCTCATTGCCCTGAATCTTCTGACCACACTTGCTTGGTTTCAGAAGCGTTAGGGAAAATGATCTTTTGTTCAGTATTAGGAGATCTAATAGTTGCTCAACCCTTATATACTCCTCCAAAACTTGCTAATTTGTGAGAATATTGGTGCAAAAAATTAATACATTTTGCTTCATTATGAATATGCTATATGATTTTGGTTTACGTGAGATACTGGACTTCCCCAAAACAGTCTGTTTGTGCTGACTGTCGCATTGTTCCCTTCAGTGCACAATAAATCTTTTACATATTTGCCTGCCGCCTCCATGTATATGTGCTGTTGATGTGTCTGCTGCGGTTGCTGTTGCTATTTCTGCTGTTACATATTTAGATGGAAGAAGAAACGACTTTGCCTTCACGTCTCATGGTTTAGATCAGAGCTCCTTTGTCAAAACAGGAAGCAACCACATTCAGTCAGACAGATTTTTTTCCCTGTTTAAACAGCTGTGAGCCAAACAGATCTGCACCGTAAAACCTCAAACCTCACAAATCCTTTTTTTTTTTTTTGAGCTTTTATAAATCCAGCCGTCATTATAAAAGCTGGATCATCTAATTTATGAGTTGTCTGGGCTTGTGTGAAACATTTTTCAGAAGATTCTTGCTGGTACGTTTGTCATGTATATCAGAGTTGGACAACAGACAAGAACAGGATTTCTCCTCCTCAGTCCCATGACAGCGAGCGTCTGTCGTACTAAAGTGTCCTTGAGCAAGAATCTGAAAACCTTCCAGCTGGTGGAGACAAGAGAAAAATGTGAACTCTTACTGCAGTGATCAATACATGAAATGAAGTCAGTATAGTGTGTGACAGAAATCTGTAGTAGCACTTCATATCCAGCAGAGAGCGCTGCTGCTCAGAGAACAGCATCAAGGTTCATATGGCTAGTGGTCAAGAGCATCACAGATCAGATGTTGTGTCTTTATTTAGCTTCATAAGTGTGTCAGAGAGTGAAAGAGAGACGCTTTCATAAAGGGAAATTCTCTCTTTTTTGACCTTTGACCCTTCTGCTGCTGGGCAGTTTCTCTGGAAAGGACACGCAACCATACAAGACCAGACAGATATCATTTCGACCAATGACATCCTCTGTCTTGTTCATAGTATTATAGAGGTCAGTGTATTCTGGTGGAGCTGCCCCTCTTGTCTCCATGGCATGTGTGTGTGACTTTATGTTTGTCCATGAATATCTGGGTGTTTGTTCATGTCTGTGTGTTTATTCGCGTGTGTTTGCTAATTTTGGATGTTGCTGCAGGGAAAAAAAAAGTCTTTGGCGTGTGACAGAGCGAACGATCATTCGTCATTCTGCTCCACATATTGTAGGGAGAAAGAGAGGAGAAGCAGGAGGAGCAAGATGGAGGAGACAGAGAAAGGTAGAAAGAGAGTGGAAGAGTGAAAGAAGTCTGTTCTCCACTCTGAATGTTTCTGTGTTTAAAGCTCAATTTAGGCTCTTTAACTGGATTGTAATGTATGTATGACTATCATAAACAAATGATGATTGGTTACCTTTTTATATCAGTGATATTGTTAGTGATACTGTTTCTCAAAATTAACGATATGATGTTCCCCAAAAAGCTTCACCTTCCTTTCACAAAGTGGGTAATAGAATTGTCTTCTTATCTTCAAACTCACCACTTCATCAATACCAATACAATATCAATACAAATGTTAAAGGAATAGTAGTTATATCTTGTTTCTTTAATCCATACATACAGCCAAGCGAGCTGTTTACCACTGTTTCCAGTCTTTAGGCTAAGCTAAGCTAACTGCCTCTTGGCTGTAGCTTCATATTTAGTGGAAAGTACGTTTCTTAAGCCTCAGCAAGCAAATTAGTATATTTCCCAACCTGTCAAATTGTTGCTTTAAACTCAGTGTAGAAATTGATTTTTCAATGGAAAGTGCCAAAACACTCAAACAGTGACAGCAACGAGTAGATAAGCTTTATGGATCTATGGCAGCTTCTCATTAATCAGTTGCCCTCTGAGTGACCTAAACCAAAGAAGGAGGGCCGCATTGAACTGAGGGGCTCCTGATGTTTACATAAGACATTTCACACAAGAGTAATTGAGGGATAGTGTATACATGTGTTTAAAATGTGTTGTTTTTAAGATTGTACACCATTAAAGTCTCAACAAAAAGACCAAGAGGTCAGAGGCCACAATCAAGGAATTTATCAAAAATTACCCATATATATATATATGCTTACAAGGATGAATATAACAACAGCAAAGGATACGTGGTTATCACCTCAATTAATAAGTTAAATTGAGAAAAAAATGGAGTTTTGTTGGAAAATCTGATCTGAAATTTCCAAGCAGATGTCTAAATTCACTGGCACTGGCTGACCATTCCCTCATGTTATGATATTGTCAGTATATTCAGCCTTTTTGGGAGAAAGTAGGAAGTTTAATGTCAAAGATACTGGGTTTTAGTATCGATGTTTTTTTCTCTTTCTGTAGTGACTGTGCTTCATGGGACTTTTATTCTCAGGAAATAATCACCTACTAATCCTCTTCCTCTTCCCAGTTTTCTTTATTTCTCCTTTTTGTTTTCAGCACTGAGAGGCAACAGCACCTAAATGCCTGTGTAATGAACTGTACTTGTGTATTTGTCCGTGTTTAATTGATGACCTAATTCTGGTCCTCCTACTCCTTTTCTGCACCTCCTGTTGGCTGCTTCATTTTATTTGATTCATCTCCACTCCAAACACTTTCACACTCATTCTGAAAACTCTTAATACTATTTTATACACTTGAATTGTTTAATATGCAGCTCTGTTTCTCTATGTTCTAATTCAAGAACTGCTACCAACTTTGAACATGCATCTACTGAATTGAATGGGATTCCACCTCACTCCTCTTCTTCCTCCTTTTACGTCAAAGGTGTTTTTTTTCTTCCTGTTGTGGAGTTTTTTGCTTTTTCAAATCAAGAATCTAAAGATAGAAAGTGTCATATGTTGAGCAGATTGTAAGTCCCCTTCCACTCAAAAATGGCTTTTTCTTCTTGTTCCTACAATGCTTGAGCTTCACTGTGCAGAATGACGTATGTGCAGTCTGACACGAGAAGGCTGTTTTCACATTCATCTGCTGAAAGTGGAAAGTTTCTCTGAGCTCATTGAAAATCTCATTTTAAGTATCGGGCCTACAAGCACGATTTGTGACATCATAACTAGTTTTGAAGCCAATTGTGGTCCAATATCTAACTTACATAAGTGTGATGTGGAAACTTTAAGCCTCCAGTGCACAAACACTGAAAATGGACTTTACAGTGAAGAAGGAGACATCTTGTGTCCAGCGGTTAAACTTCGTGAAAAATATTTGCATATTCATAGATTCTTGAATTTTTTTTATCGTGAGAAGGAGTATGTGTACTTTTAAAGCAGTAATTTTTCTTTGTGGAAAAACAATATCAGACACACATTATTGTTCCAAGCTGAGTATTTTTATGTCTTAATTCATGTCTGGAGGGAATCTTTAACAATGGTAAAGCTATTCAGTGATGAGGACTACAGGTTATATGTACAGATAGAGAGACAGAGGAGGCAGAAGTAAGTGACAAACAGCAGAGGGGAAAAACAGAAAAGAGCAAGAGTGCAACCAAATGAAAAGGTAGAAGAAGGCAGGAGAGAGAGAAGAGATGAAGAAACATGTTTAAAACATAAAGGTTTGGAGGTGATGTATGAGATGGGAGAAAAGATCAGAGAAAACTGGAGAAGAGGGGATTGGCCAGAAGGATAGATGAAGGCATCCTGATGAGTGACACAATGCACAGTTATGTTGCATAAACAGGATGGATAGACAACAATAAAAACACTCTGTCTGTCTCTGTATAATAAGATATAAAAATGAAAAATATGCCAGCAAGCTTCAGCCTTCTCCTACAGGTGGCAGCCTTGAGCTAGAGAAGATTTCACTCCTCTGCCCTTTTTACTATTAAGCATGTTTCAAATTCAAATTGGTTTTATTGGCATAAACATGATTAAAGTCCCCCTCCCATCTAAGATGCGTTTTTCTTCTTGTTGTTTCAGTTGGATGTTTGAGCTTCACTGTGCAGAATGATTTATGTTCAGAGTTTGTTTTCACCGTCATCTGCTGAAGAGTTTCTCTGGACTCACATTAAATCTCAGTTTAAGGCACGAACCTATGAGCATAATTTATGACATCACAACTAATTTAGAGCCAATCAAGGGCAGGTATATAGTAACACAAGTGTGACATGAAAACCCGAAACCTCCAGTAAACGTTCCCTGAGAGTGGACTTTTCCATGAAGTAGGAAACATCTTACGTCCAACAGTTAAACTTTTGAAATGAAATGACTTTGTACATTTATAGATTCTGCTTTCAATGAAGGAGAAGGAAGAGCTGTGGTTTTAAAGATCTTGACAAGGTATCTGAACATTTTTTGTGGAGAAAACATGTCAGAAACAATTTATTATTCCAAGCAGAGGATTTTTATATGTTCTAAAACAGGTCTAGAGGGGATCTATAAAAATAAAGAATACAAGAAGATAGTTTAATAAGTGGATATAAAGGTAATGGTGAGGTCCACCGAATAAAAGAGATCAAATCAAAACCAGAAAGAGGAGTTAGGAGTCTGCTGGTTTTGCCTCAGGCTGTGACGTGCTCTGACTCTGATTTTGCTGCTACCGGTGATGTCAGCAGTTTCACAGGTAAATACTGAGTTCTGTACGTGAGGGTTTATCAGACTCGTACTATTTTTTTCTTCCGTATTTATTCATGCTGAAGTACAGCAGGAAGTGTTGCTCTATCTCTACATCTTGTGGTTGGCAGAACTGACAGAGTCACTTTTGTCTGGGTTGCCATGTTTGTGTGTCTACCAGTCTCAATGCCAGGTTGTGGTCACACAGTCTTTATGACCATAAATCTGCTGCTTGATGAAATGTCTTCAACATATTAGTATAATTTAACACTTTAGCACCCATTTCTTTTGTTTTTATATGAAGAGCTTCAACTCTGACTAACTGAGTCAACAACAGTGTTTCTCTGTCATAACTGTAGCGAGACAGTTATGTTGCTTTGGTCCAGATAAACCTGCTAGAGAAGCCTGTGGGCAAAAAGGAGCTTCTGCAACTGGTGTTCCTCCTGCCTTCTGTTTACAGTTCCTCTATGCTTCAGTACTACCTGGACCTGTGTGCTAATTTTATTTAACACATTCATTTAGGAACATACAACATAAAAGCACAAAATTAAAGCGATTATATTTTCAAAAAACAAACTCCACACAGCAAACACCATGTCACATCACATTGAGTTTTAATGGTGAATTGTGTTATATTTCCATCTTTAGTGAGACTGCTCTATCTTTGATTGCTCTTCAACTGTCTAGGAGAATATAAAATGTACATTAAAATATAGATACAGAAGAGGTGGAGGTACCTTTTACAGCCCTGAGTAGCTTCCTGTCAGCCTGCTTAAACCTCCACCAATAATAATGTTTAAAGAGTAGCCTGAGAGGCAAAACCCAGGGGAAAAAACCCCCTTAAGAATTTGGTTTTGCTCTTAAAGGCTCCTGAACTTATGCAAGCACACGGTCACAAATAAAGGCAACATTTTAATGAACTCTTTTCTTCTCTTATCTGGATTTTAGCAGCTGGGCAGTGAGAGGACGCTGTTTAGAGAGATTTTAGAGACTAAATGAAAAGGAGGATATAAAAGTTGAGGGGACATGTTCCCCCCTCACCTTCAGTGGACATGATGTCCTTGCTCCTTCATTATGAGGAGCTGATAGTCTCGAGCTGGATTCAGCTGTCAGGTATTCAGTGGGCATCACCTCGTCTTCACAGCTACAATGGGATTTCAGTCACACTGTCACTCCTGTCTAAATACCCACAATGGCAGCTGTGTGTGTGTGTGTGTGTGTGTGTGTGTGAGAGAGAGAGAGAGAGAGAGACAGAGAAAGAGAGAGCGACAAGTAAACATGCCTGAAATACAAAGACTGTGATGTTTCATTCATTACGTTGTCAGCATGAATAATAGATAGCTAATTGATATGCAGTACATCACACACATGCACATGCACGCATGCATGCACATGCACGTACACACACAGACACAGACACACACACACACACACACACACACAGACACACACACGTCTATGTGGGATCACACTCTGAACTAATATTTGTAGGGCTCAGTTGTCATTTCACATTGAGGGGTGAAAGAGGGAGATCAAAAGCTAGAGAAAACAAAGAACACACACACACACACACACACACACACACACACACAGTATGTACATATGTATCATACAAAGGTGCAGCGAGTGTAAAAAATAATCACAACTAATCGTGTCTCTGTAACTGAGTAATTTTTCAGGACTTCCACTTGTCAGATCTCTGATCATGTGTTGAACTACTTTGAAAAAACCATGAATTACAGAGTAAACAGTAACTCTGTTCTGGCTGATATAGCATAACATCTTATTTTTTTGGTTCCCAACCTAGTATCAGACCTCTTCTATGGGGTCACCAGATAGATCTGAGCGGTCATACAATGATTAACAGGTTAGTAATGAAGAAAACATATTTCTTCTACACATCGATTTGTGTACAACACGACAATTGTTTATTTTTCTCTGACTGTCCTATAAGCTTTAGTTTCACCTTTTTACTAAACTGAAATTATTCTGTAAATTCAATTGAATGCAATAAACTGTAGGGTTCTACCATTTCAACATATATATATAAACTTTTATATATATATATATATATATATATATAAAAGTTTGTCCTACTGAAGAGATGTTAACATGTAAAATATACAAGTACATACAGTCTGAAACTCCTCTACCTCAGACACTGCTAAACATCTGACAGTAGAGATTTCACAATTGAAGTTTCATGATTATGGAGCTTAAAGGAATAATTTGGCACTTTGGAAAATATTTGCTTTCTTGCTAAGAGTGAGATGAGAAAATTGATTCCACTCTCAATCTTGTGATTAAAGCGAACAAGTGTATTTACCAAATTATGGAACTATTTCTTTAAAATGTGTGGATTCAAGAAATTCAGTTCCCTGATAAACATCAAATATTTTAGAAACTTATTTCAGCTTGAAAATGACATGAAGATAAAACGCTTCAGATGGCTCCAGGCTGATGTGTCTGACAGTCCTGTATTAGACATCCTGTTTGGGTCCTTGTAGACCTTCTGATGTCAGCCTGCATAAGCCAAGAGGAAAACAGAGGTGGAAAAACACAAGTAATCTGAGAGGGACAGAGGGAAGTGAGGACGGAGGACAGAGAGACAGAGGGAAGAAGGAGACAGTAGAGTTAGTATGGAAGTACACTACATACAAAAACTCTGCTTTTCCTTTCTGACAAAACAGAGTTGAAGGACAAACACGGTGACTTCTGAAAGTCTGAGAGCAGACTCCAGTCTGAATAACAAGCCTTTCAAACTGTTTGTGCTCCGTATGCGTTTGAACGCCCCCTCACTCAGATACCTGTCTCCTGGGAAACCGGTGTGTGCGACACACACACACAAACACACATACACGGCTGCCTGGAAGAGCTGAGGAGTAAAAGAATGAACGAGAGGAGGGGTTCAACAGTAATGAGTTAAACCACACATACACACACACACACACACACACACACGTTTGTGCAGCTATCCTTGTTAGGACATTGCATTGACATCCATTCATTGTGGACATCCTAACACAAACCCTAACCTTAACCATAACCTAACCTCAATTCACACCTTCACTCTCACTCTAACCTGGACCTCAGAAACCATGTTTTGCCTCATTAGGACCAGGCTTTGGTCCCCATGAGGACAACTGGTCCCGACAAGGTCGGTGTTTATACCGGAAAAGGTCCCAATGAGGTAACAAAAACGTGTACACACACTCACATCTCGGCTCCCTCTGCTCCCTGAGTTTAAGCTGCAATGACTCCACAGCCAATAGAAAGCCTCTGTTCATGTGATGTCAGCCAATCAGAACCCTGCACACTGACACACCCACAGGAGGGTGTGTATGGCGCTGCTGAGGTAGGATGGAGGGAGAGAGTATATGTGTGTGTGTGTGGTCCAGGCATTCCTCACATTGTGGGGACATAGTTCTGTTTACACAGTCATGTCGTGGGGACTCGCCTACCTTATGGGGACAAAAAGCAAGTCCCCTTAATGTAAGTCATTAATTTAAGGGTGAAGACTTGGTTTAATGTAAGTGGTAAGTTTAGGGTTATGTTAAGGTTAAGGTTAGGAAAGTAGTGGTTATGGTTAAGGTTAGGATAAGTCTCCAGGAAATGAATGTAAGACTATGTAATGTCCTCTGAAGTGATGGAAACACAACTCTGTGTGTGTGTGTGTGTGTGAGGACGTATGGATGCCTTTCAGTGCTAGTGTACTGTACACGTGTGTGTCTCAGAGGAAGAAACTCCCAGCAGGTTCTGATGTTATGCTGATGTTGGTCCTTTGGGGGAAACAGAGAGGCGGCTGGACTCCTGACTGCTGCTCTCACCGTGAAACAGGAACACACACTCAGTTCTTGTCAGCAAAGATTTAATTACACGTGGACACACTGGAATTCAAAAGGCACACACACACACACACACACACACACACACACAGTTGCCAGCTCTTTGAGGGCAGAGTCATGAACGGTCAGCGGTGGAAAATGTGTCTCCCGCGGTCAGCTCTGCAGCTCAGCAGAGGAAGCTGAACTTTCCTCCATTTTATCACAACCAGCAGCTTCATTACTGGGCTGCCAAAATGGAGGCCTGATGGAGTCCACTGATGATTAAAGGGGCAGTCCACACAAAACTAAAAAAAAAAAAAACAAGAAGAAAAGTAACAAAAAAAGCCTAAATATAAGAGCAGCTAATTTAGGTGAGTGAGCTGCCTCCTGTGAGGACAGTGAGGGAAGCGAGGTGATGGAGAGGAAAGAAAGTGCAATTAGCTGAATTGCAGCTCAGGGACTTTGTGAAAATGTCATGTTTGACTAACTGCAACTCAAAATAAAACAAAAGCTGAGCTCCCGCGTATATCATCCTGCAAATTTATGACTGAAGTGAACAAAAGTGCAGCATTTTAGCAGGATAAAAGGAACACAAATGTCATCAAGAGCACTCATTTTTCATGTCAGAGACTCACACAGGACACCAGAGGTACAGTTCCATCTGTTTATTGATTAACTATAAAATATTGAGTTACTAAAACAATTTGAAAGAAACACTGATAAACGTGGTTGCTGTCTGTAAAAAAAAAAAGAAAAAAAAAACCTTACACATACAGTATAGAGCGACAGAATATATCTGGTTTCAGATTTATCTCTAAAATGTATTCTTTTGCATTTTTTACAAGATTAGACATGTGTACAAAGTATATTCTGATAGCTTTTTCTCCCCTCGACAGTGAAGGATCATTTACAAAACTTAGATGATTTTTCTATTTATTTTCAAAATAATCTTTTTTTTTTGTGTGTGTGTGTGTGTGTCTGTAACAGGACGATAACGATACTGAAGGAACAGCAGACGAAGAACCAGCCTCCAGTCCACCTCTCTCTCTCTCATTCTCTCTTTTGCTCTCTCTCCCATTCCTCTCTCTCTCTCTCTCTCTCTCTAGCAGCTAGCTCCCAGTGCCTTTCAGCAGTATTGCTTAAGAGGCGTGGACGATTGTTCAGAGAGGGGAAGCAAGGGGGGAAAAAATGACAGAAACATGCAAAAGAAAAAAAAATACAGAGATGTATTTAAAAAAAAAAAATCACAGCAAAAACAAAATTAAAACACATAAACGGTGATAAAAGGAACATAAAGCCAGGTTCTTAAAACACATGACACCAAAAGAAAATGAAGGCAAAATGGGGAATAAGTGTGTGTGTGTGTGTGTGTGCTTGTGTGTGTGCGGGTGTATGTGTGTGTGTTGGACCCTGTAAGAAGGCCTAAGGCTGGGCTTTGGATGGAGATAGGGGGGGCAAATAGAGATCGGAAGGCAATAACACACACCTTCAAGGGTTACAAAAGGTGTGTAAGTGTGTAAGTGTGTGTGTGTGTGGTAATACCAAGGGATAAGAGTGTGATGTCTTATCAGTCTGCCTCACACACACACACACACATACACAGAAAAAAAGTGCTATAGCAGCTCCAGGGGTAAACAAACATTCATAACGGGCACTTTAACTTGTTCACTCTGCAAACACCTGTATGACCTGTGTATCCATTACACCGGGGATCCGTTTTGGCTGGCTGTCAGTCTGGCTGTCAGTCAAAACTTTTGAACTTTCGTCTGCAGGAAAGTGAGTTTTACGGGAGGGATCGTCTGTCGGGTGTCGGCCCGAGGGAGCCGACGTAAGAGCAGCAGCTTGAGGGGCAGGCGGGGCTTTAAAAGATAAAAGATTCTCTGGCATCAATTGATCGATCGATTCATTCAGGTTGAAATCTACACAAAAAAAAAAAAAAAAATCTCAGACAATAGTACACATAGTGACTCTGTACCTGGTCAAACCTCTTTAAACGGGCTTTCAATATTAACAGACTAGCAGCACATTATTAAGCTTTACTACTACACTGATGCTTTTTTTTTTTGTCATTTATCGGGAAAATGTGACATTAACGTGTCGGGTTGTCCTCCAGATGTCACTCAGCCACCTCAGAGTGAGTAGAAATAATATAAAAGAACATCTGACAAAACCAAAAGATCTCGAGAGAGTAGAAAATATTAAACCTATTGAATATCAACAAGACAATCTGCAATCTCTGCAGCGAGGCAGAGAGAGGGCAACATGGTAAGAAACATACAAGAAAAATCAACATGATAATCACAGATATATACAGTACACTACATACAGTATACACTGCATCTAGATGCTGATATATCTGATACACGCACTATACACAATATACGGGGGGGTTGTTTTAACTACAAATCACAAAGAAGATAGGCGTTTCCCCACCTCAGCAGACTGGGGAGAATACCAGTCAGATTCCTCCTCGGCACCTTTATAATGGTGGGAATAGGAGGCGGGCGGGACCTAAGCGAGATTTGGCAAATCATCATCATAAGGCCTGGGAGAGTAAGGCCGCCCAAACGCTCACAACCCTGAGCACAACATTCAACAGTCTCACCCTAAAAAACGGTCAAACTAGGCACATAGAAATTATTCATAAGCAGCTAAAAGAAAGCCAAAAAAGCAGAACGTGTGAAAGGGACGTGGTCCATGTGTTCGTTTATCTGCGTCTAAAGGGGGGCGAAGGGCAACGCTGGCATGCAGAGGAGAGGCAGCGAAAGCGGTGGGAGGAGGGAGTTTTTTTTTTTTTGTTTTTTTTTAGTAAATACTCTAGGAAGACATACAAGACCTCCCAGTCGCAGAGTCTCCTCTGCAGCGGAGCTCATTCAAAGTGCACTCATGTCAGAAATACAACTGATTGCTTGGAGGGTAGAAATGTGATCAAAGGGGGATAAAATCCATAAAACAGCAGAAGCAAAAGGAAAAAAAAAATATCTAACACAGGACACATAGAGGTTGCAAACACTGCAGCCAAAGTGTGGAAAAGGACTGTTAAAATTGAATGATACTGATCTAATCAGTGCTGGCAGATTCATACTGTGCATCAGTGCCATGACCTTGATGCGTCTTGGACCGACTGCAGCGTTTACAACCGTGAAAACACTTTTTTAAAAACCAAAAAAAAAAAAAAGGAAAAATCCACCCTCACTGTTAATATATCAGCTTGTGTTTGTCAGTGCATTCCAGGAGTTAGTTTGTGATAAAGTGTTGGAGTTTACTCTGTTATCATATCTTCTTGCAAAAACAATCCTACGTTTCCCAGAATACTTCTCAACACCCCTCCAGACAACATATTTCGTATTGAGGTTTCTGCCAGGATTTGTTTCTCCCTGTGCAGCTGTTGCAAAACGGACAAACGACAAAACGCAAGATGCATCGACAGCATCTTCTTTTTTACATCATAGTGTTTAAGTTTTTTTAAGGTGGATTTTTCCTTTAAGAGAAGGAACTCAAAGATGAAAATGGGAAGTGCTTTTAATAGTACAAGATTCCTTCCTCTCTCTTTAGCCTGAGTCTCTGAGGGAGTCAGAAGTTTTAGTAGCACACGGACAGGCTGCCTGCCCGAGGTTAGGATTGTCAAGGGGAATTGGGGGGGGGGGGGTTTAAATTAAAAAGGAGGAAAGACTTTTAAGTGTTTTCATTTGTTTGTTTTTTTTAAGTGCTCTCTGTTGGACAGCAATGGAAGGAGTCTCTACCTCTCTCTCTTTCTCTTTCTTTCTGTGCGTCTCTTTCTCTCTTTGCGTCTGTCGCTCCTGCTGTTCTGTAGATACATTTATATGTCTGTAACATGTTTTATATGACTGTAACATGACTGTAACATCACCACGGCAACATCATAATCACAACATCACATCACCTGGCGTGTGTGTGCACGTC
Organism: Euthynnus affinis; assembly: GCA_029490765.1. NCBI lineage: Eukaryota > Metazoa > Chordata > Actinopteri > Scombriformes > Scombridae > Euthynnus > Euthynnus affinis. The sequence continues at coordinate 20,411,873 of CM055856.1, read as the reverse complement.
TGTTTTGACGGACAGACACCGGCGTCTCTCCTGTATCATCATTCACAGTTCATTAAAGCTTCTCGACGGTTTACCTCTTTAGAAAAAAGTACTCTGACATAAATCTATTACATGAAAATAAAACACTCATATTTTCCTCTATATAACTGTGTGTGTGTGTGTGTGTGTGTGTGTGTGCGTGTGCGTGTGTGTATTACATGAGGGTGAGTATTTACATTACATGTGTCTGTGCAGGTGTGGGTGTACATGTGTTTATGCAGGGTATATTTCCATGGAAAAAAGGAGACTGAAGTGCTCGTGTGTGTGTGTGTGTTCTGAATCTTTCCCATGAACACAAGCAGGACAGTATGTGTTGATGGAGTCTGTGTGTGCAAATGTTACAGGAGACGTTCAGGTTCCTTTTTAATACTGTCTGTAGTGTCTCCCGTCTCTGTAGTAGTAGCTGTTCATGACAGTCTGTTTGAAGTGTATCATGCTGTTAGAGTCACGGCGGTGAAAGATCCATCATGAGTGAAGAGCAGTGATTAGACTTGGGGAGACCACGGGGTCGGGTTTGGACTCCTGACGTGGTCCGAAGTTGTTGTGTCGCGTCACCATTTGGTTTCAGAGAGACTCGTAAGCCAGGACGTTCTGGGTTTTGTTCAGCAGATGACCGGGACGCCGTCAGTGTTGAAGATCATGCCGGTGGTGGGTTCGTAGGTGCCGGCCAGGTAGTAGAGGTCTTCGCTGTCGGCGTAGCGGCGCGTGTGGGTCATCTGCTCGTACTCCTCCACGCTCACCACCAGGCACTTGTGACTGACCGTCTGCACGTCGTTCTCGTCGCTGTGGGACGACTGGTACAAGGCGCGCTGCGACAGAGATGCACAAGGTTGGTATTATAAAAACTGCTGTATGTGTTTGTGCATGAAACATTTCATTCTTTCTGTGCAACTGGACAATTAAAAGCACAATAATAATGATAATATAATTGATCTTTCATTCAGTCATTTCATTTTAACTCCTTAAATTTTCCTATATATTTTAAAAAGAAATGAATGAAAGGAAAAAGCTTAGTATGGTTACGGTTAGTAAGGTTTTGGGCCGACATGTGTCACCAGAACAGCTTCAGTGCGTCTTGGCTTTGATTCTACAAGTCTCTGAACTCTACTGGGTTGAGATCTGGTGACTGTGAAGGCCATTACATATTGTTTACTATTTATTTGGAGTCCCATTAGCAGTCACTAAGGTAGCAGCTACTCTTCCTGGAGTCCACACACACAACAAAAACAGAAGACATACAACACATGGAGTAAGTCTCAATAAAAACATGTACGAGACAAGTAAAAGTCTAAAAAAAAAAAAAAAAAAAGCTAAACATCACAACACATCAACTTGCATTCCACTGTGGTTGTTCAGGTTGGTTAACATTAGGGTTATTGTTGATGTGGTTTTTTTTTAGTAGTTAATTAAAACCTGCTTTCCTGAGTGCTTCAATGATAGATGGTAACTAGTTCCACATTGCGCTGGCTCTATACACTACACATCTGCACTCTTCTGGGTTTTGGTTTAACTAGAATAATCCCTCCTAGCCTGCCTGATAGTGTGACTATGTTGATCTCGCACATAATTTATTTGTGAATACAGACAATTTGGTTGTTTACTATAACAGATATTCCTGATGAGGCCCATTAGACTGCATGCCAACCTCTCCTCTACTGAGCCATGAGAGCCTGGCATACATCTCTCTGTACTCTGCCTCACACCTAAAGGACAGGCCAGTGCGAGCCTTGCAGCTTTATTCTGAGCTATTTGGAGCCTACACAGATCTTTTTTGGCTGCGGCTGACCAGACTGCTGAACAGTATTCAAGGTGAGATAAAGCAGGTGGCTGTGTCACTAGCACTCTAGAGGCGGGGGTAAGAAAAGAGGAACAGATTCTGATGCATCATATCCTCCTCTAAACAATTTCTTAACAATATTTTTTTTCTCATAATTGCTGCCAATCGAGCATGACACCAAGAAAATTTGCCTCTTGAACCTGTTTAATATCTGAGCCTCTGAGTGACAGGCATGATGATTATCATTATTAGTGGCATGTTTGACTCTGAACATCACTCTTTTGGTTTTTGTCTATTCTCACATATCCAGTCAAGTAATTGTGGCAGCTCACATTGAAGTCTGTTCCTTGACTCAGTTATGTTATTTCATGCAAAATCTATAGTTGGATCATCTGATAATAGAGTAGCATTGCACTTATGGCACGTCATGTCAAGAGTAGCAGCTCAAGGCAACTCTCCTGGAACACGCTGCCCTGTAAGCATTTAGAGGAGGACAAACTACCATTAATAACCACAGACTGCATCCTATTGGATAAGTAGCTATTCATCCAATTGATTGCTGTTGGACTAAAGCCATATGCAGTTAGTTTCATTAATAATATCCTATGGTCTACAATATCAAATGTGGCACTGAAGTCACGTAAGACAGTTACAAATGTCATTTTCTTGTCAGTAGGAGAAACCATTTGTCGATGATCTCTGTCAGTGCTGTGTGTGTAGAGTGATCGGCCTTATAGGCAGGCTGGAAATCAGAGTTTAATTCATTAAGTGAAAAATAGTGTAGTATCTGTTCAAGGACAACTTTTTCCATTAGCTTGCTCCACACTGGAAGAATACTAATGGGTCAGCTACTGGCACTCTCCCGTTTGTTTTTCAGGAGGGGAACAACCTTGGCAGATTTCTAAACCTGGAGGGATTAACCCCTCCTTCACACTCAAGTTGAAAATATGACATATTGGCAATGAAATTATATTTGAAAGAGTTTTCAGGAACTGTCCATTCACATTATCCATACCAGCTGGTTTATCATTCAGTCCAGAAAGTAGTTTTTCCACCTTTCCTATTTCTGTACTTTGAAACTCTAAAACACATCGTTTGTTTCTCACGATAGAATTGGTCATTATTTGGAACGACATACCACCTCCAGTAGGGGAACGTTTCCTTTCTTAACTTATCAACTTTGTCTGCAAAATGATCATTGAAACGGTTTGCAATGTCCTTTGCTTTTGTTAAGAAAATCCCATTAAGCTCAATGAAAGGAGGAGCATTATTCTTGGCTCTACTCATTACTTCATTCAGGGTTTTCCAGAGTTTGTTAACATCATTCTTCCTCTCCTGAATGTTGTTTGGATAAAAAAGCTCTTCTCTTCTTTCTGTTTAACTTTGTAACTTCATTTCTCAATACGGACGACATTTGCCACTTTTCAGACCCTTTAGAATCTACTGCAGCTTTTTTCCAGCTTATACTCTCTCTCAGGTCTTCATCAGTCCATGATGCTGTATTAGATCTTACTGTAAATGTTCTTAATGGGACATGTTGATCAGCCATAGAAAGAAATAGTTCAGCAAACAATTTGAGAGCTATTTAATGGCAACACTTGGTTCCACTAAACTAAACAAATCCTTCTGTATGACCTCTTGTATGGTACTTTAGGTCCAGCTTTGGGAGTTATGGTTTTTCTGACTATAGCCTCAATGTTATCCTCCTAAACCTCACAGGGACAGATGCTGCATAATAATAATGAGCATAATTCAATTTTATCAGTAAATATGTGGTCAGTACAGGTTGCAGATGTTTACCCTGCATAACTGCAATACACTGATTGACTTCTTCACCGTCTGAGTTCATTACAACTGAGTGCAGTGCTGCTCAACTTTTTTCCTCAGTGGGCATGAATCCAATAGTCAATCTATATTAAAGTCACCAAGGACAAATATTTCTTTACTGATATCAGTTACCTTCATCAGCACAGCACATAATTCTTCTACATATTGGACACTTGCACTTGGAGGCCTATAGACAGAGCCAACAAAAATCTGTTTACAGTGAGCAAGAACCATCAGGTCCAGTCTAACCTTGGTGGGAATATGGCTCTGTATATATGTGTGTGTGTGTGTGTGTGTGTGTGTGTGTGTGTGTGGCTACATCTACCCCAGAAATATTCCTATCATTTCTAAAAATGGTATAGTTCATTAATATTTTCGCTTTTAATTAAGCTACTGAAGATATTTAATTTACTTTATTTCTCTCTATTTCTCTACTTTATTTTATTTACTTTATTTCTCCTGACATTAATGATCCTACACACATTCTATGTTTGATTGGGGGGGCTTTCTCTCTGCTCAGTCACCGCTCCATGGCCTCACATTAGGCGGTCGTAGCAGTCATTGTCAGTCATTGCAGGTAGTAGTTCAGCTCTTCTCTTCCTCACTCATTCAGAAAAGTCCTTGTTGATATAAACAGAGGAGTTCTTCAGGTTAGATCTCGCCCTGGCCAGGATTAGCTGTTTGCCCTTAAAACGCAACGGCTTGATCACCACTGATCCCGGCCTTTCACCTTCACCTCTGAACTTTCCATTCTTGTGAGCTCTCTCAGTTTCCACAGAGGCATCCAGCTTAAAAGGACGGCTCCGCCTGCATTCCTTTCCAGGTTTTTCCAAATGGAAACGCCCACTCAGCCGTTAGCAAAAAAGCAGTGACGTGGGTGAGAGCCAGAACGCTGAGGATTATTTAAAAAAATGACTTCTAGTTCGTTTAAATGTTGTCACACTGTTTTCCTGTCATTATTATTATCATCATTTTTCTCCAGCCAGAGGATGTCACTGAGGATGGATTATATATATTTGCACTACGTTTTAATTATTCAACTAATAGTTTACTGATGTATTCAGTTTTCTGATAACTTTTACTACATTTAATCAGGAAACCACACTGTCCACGCTCCTGTTAGTCTATTTTATGGTTAGAATAAAAAGCATCAGGGGCTTTAAACACCACATATAAAATAATTGATTTTTTTCTTCTCACCTCCATGAAGTCTTTCCTCTGAATAGAAGAGTGCAGAGCTGCTGGTAAAGACTGACCGCACATCTGATCCCAGTTCTGAAGAGGAAACAAGTCTTACATTTAGGAAAAAAAGCTTCAAAATAATAAAACACACAAAAGGTTTCTATGACTTAACAGCTATGAAGGAATCAGGTGTACACAATTATACAGTCTGTTCAGAATTTTTTAATGATACAGTGATAATCTATTCAATGAGGAATGAAGAGAGAAAAGGGTTTGTAGAAGGTTTTATTCGTAGTGAACAAAATCATCCTCAAAATAATCTCACCAGTGAAGACTTTGTTATTCCAATCAAGTTTTGTGACTAAACAATGACAACCAGTTTTTAAAGGAGTGGCTCTCCTTGCAGATTCAGGTCAATCAACCGGTCTGCTTAGTAACATTTCATTCACAGTCTGACCTTCTGTTGACCCAAAGTTAAAAACTTCAGGCTCCTACCTTCTTGTCGGTGAGTTTCTTGCCAGGGTTCGTCTCCTCTGGATGATAGAACCAGTTGACCCTGACTACCATGTTGCTGCCCCAGGACTCCCACATGCTCTGGATGCGGCCGATGAAGGGCAGGTTGGGCCGCCCGGCGGACAGGAACACGGCGCAGTCACCGATGCGGATCATCTCTCGGCCACGCACAATGGCTTTATAGAAGAGCTTCTTAGCCTTGCCCTTCATACCACGTCTCTGGTGATCAGAGGAGCATAAAGTGAAATGAGGGATAAACTTGGATGAATGCAGTGTTTCTCAAAATGATGTCTGCATTGCTAATTACGTGAGATTTCTCTCCTCACCTGAGTGGGTTTCCCAAACCACTTCCAGAGCTGTCTGGCTGGGAGGAAAGCAGAAATTTTGGGCCTGTTCTCCACGCTGGGAAGCCTCTGTCGTTTGGCCAGCTCCTTGGTCGTGGGGAGGTGGACCCCTTCTCTCCGCTTGGGTCTCCCCACCTTCCCCTCTCCTCCGCTGGGCTTTGGTTTCGGAGGACGTCCCCTTTGCCCGGAGCCTTTCCCGGTGGCTGGTTTAGCAGGTTTAGCCGGAGCAGGAGCAGCGGGAGTCGGAGATGTTGAAGGGGAAGGAGATCGAGAGAGAGCAGATGGCTCTTCTTCTTCTTCCTCTTCTTCTTCTTCCTCCTCCTCCACTTTTACCTCCACCTCCTTCTTCACCTCCTCTTCCTCTTCTTCTTCATCCTCATCATCCTCATCTTCTTTCTTCTCTTCTTTCGGCTTGTCCTGTGCTGGAGGCGGGGAGACGGGCCCCGGCGGAGGAGTAGGGGTCCTCTCTTCGTCTGAGCTGCAGGACGAGTCGTCGGTAGAGGAAGAGGACGACGAAGACGACGACGACGAAGAGGATGAGGAGGAACCGGAGCAGGATGAAGACGAGGAAGAGCAGCTGGAGGTGCATTTCTTCTTTTGCTTCATCTTCCCTTTCTCCGCTTCTTCCTCCGACTCGGAGCTGCTGCTACTCTGAGATTCCTCTTTCCTCTTTCTCTCCTCTCTCTTCTCCGCCTCCTTTCTCTCCTCTTTTTTACTCTTCTCCTCTCTCGCGTCCATCTCCTGTCCTCTACCGCTGCTCCCACGACTTTCTGCCTTCTCTTTAGCCGGCATCGATGCTTTATAGCTGGAGTCTTTCTCTGGCAGGCTACTCTCTCTGTCTGGAGCTCTTAGCTTAGATTTTAGTAGTTTCTGATTGGCTGTCGCCGTGGCTGTGGCGATGGGGGTGTGATCTCGACGGACTCCCCGACCCTCCAGCAACATCAGAGCTTTGGTCTTCTTGGTCTTGGGGGACGTCACGCCTTCATGGTCAAGCTTCACGAGGGGCTCTGCAGACGGGGGCTTCCGTCTCACTACAGAGCCGATGTCACTCTGCCCAGAGCTGGGTTTGGGTCTAGAGATGGAGCTGGAGCTGGATCTGGAGGACAGCTGGTCGGACGGCATCTTCAGTTTGGGCCTGGGGGCAGATGATGATGACATCGAGGACGATGATGACGGTCTGGGAGTCAGCGAAGAGCTGGATTTGCTGGTTGACAGCCTGGAGATGGGGCTGGGTATGAGTCCAGAGCTGAGGCTGGGTCTGGAGCTGCTGTGATGGTCTGAGGAGGATTTGGTTTTGGGAGTGGAAGCAGAAGAGGGTCTAGGCGTAGATGAAGCACTGGGCTTTGACGCAGTAGATGATGCCATACTGGGCCTGGACATGGGTCTGTTGGTGGTTGGACTTACGTTGCAGTTATTCTCTCTTTCTCTGCGTTGGCTGTTGTATGAACTGAGGTTGGGTTCGCTGTACAGATCCACAGTCAGGACCTTTCCATAGGTGGAGGGGTAGAGGGAAGGCGCCAGAGTGCGGCCTGGTTTCGCAGTAGAAGGCTGAGAGACTGAGCTGCTCTTCCTGGGCACCGGGTTGGGGAGGGTGGGGCTACTGGCGGGGGACGTGGTGGAGCTCTTGCGGCCCGGTTTTGCTTGGGTTCCCATCGTTGGCCTGGATGCGGGCCGGGGCTTCTCTTGAGCTGCTTTCTGGACAGAGGAGGTCCTGTCCTGGACTGGCTTGGTCGTAGCCTGCGGCCTCTCTGCTGGCTGGGTGGAGGAAGATGGAGGATCGGCTTTGTCTCGGCCATCTGGATTCGTGGAGGTCTCTGGAAAAAGGAAAAAAACAATACAAAAGTTTAGCTCAAGTACACTGTAAATGGGTTTACACTGGGATATGCTGACGCTTTCATTGTGCGGCTTCATGATTTTTGTGGTCTGCAGCCTCACATGCTGAGAACAGAAGACAAATCAGCAAGGATACAATTCAGAAATGAAAACATTGCATTTAGGAACTGCTTAGCCAGTAGAAACAAGGCCAGCGTCAGCGAATCAGACATGCAACATATCATAAATTACAGCTAGAATAATAGACTTGGAGCACTATGGAACAACAAAGAGGCTGTTTGAGCAAAATCATTAAACTGATAGAGATGACAGCGATGGTCAAACATGAAATGTTTGATGAAAGACTTTTCTGAGCCTTGAGCTATTTTTGCTGGTTCTATTGTTTTAAAAAGACAAAAAAAAAAGGAACATGACAAAAACATGTTTGATTTTACCTCCTCTTTAGTGGTCTCTATGATAAACATGGAAAATAACGACAGCAACAAACTGCATGTTACTCATTTCTATTATTATTCCTAATAGAAACACAAATGAGAGACTTTTTTCAACTGTCTTTAATAGATAAGTAAGGCAGTCAAGGGAGAAACTGTGCACTTCCATGATGAGCACCGAGCCAAATAATGTGAAATCCATCTCTTTTTTATGACGTTATGCAGACACATTTGGCTCCAGAGTGCAAGGAGATGTCCTTTACTGGTCCCGTGGAATTACTCAAAGAAGAGAGAAGGCAGCATAGCTCAAATAAAGGCAAAAGTGATGGCAGCACTTAATGCACAGAGCACTAGTTTTATTTTAAGCACTCCCTCCATTATTTTTTCCTCCTGTGGGAAGCATTACATTCTCTTTCTTCGAGATTTATCAAGTTTGCTCCAATTATTATACTACCAATTATTTCACTGACACACTCAAGTAGACATCTAGTAGAATTAGAGTCAGAGGATGTTATCTATCAGTAGGATAAGCAGCTGGTTAGTATAAAAATTAGCAAGTGGAGTAATGATGATACTAAACTAAAACTTTTCAGGCCAAATAAAGTCATAAAGTCTTTTATTACTCAATCAATCCATCCATTTTTCCTGAGGAAGCAGTTTGTTTATCTCACCTGGTTTGGGTTTGGGTTTGCGACCAGGTTTTCCTTTGATCTTCGGAGTCTCGTCTGGCTTCGGTCCTGCCTCTTTGCCCTCTTTGCTGCATTTGCGGACTCTCCTCCTGGAGCAGCTGGCTACGAGCAGTGCAGGGGACGGCTCAGCACCTGGACAGAAGCAGAGTTTACACTTAACCTACGTGCACCTCATGCTTTCATCAAGACTGCAGGAAATCTCGGCTTTTTAAATTTTTCAACAAGAAAAAACACCTGAATGAAAGCGTGTTGTTGTCTGTTAACATGGTCGACTATTCAGGACTATTACTGTATGTCTTTTTGACTGTGTGCACTTTACAGTCAGACGCACCTTGCTTGCAAAAAGGAAAATATTTATTCAAGTTCCTGGTGCACAGAAATCACAGAAGTACACATGAAGCCAAAGATTGTAACGCGACATGCAGACAGACAATATGCGTCAAGCTCTTCTACAGGCAGCATTCAATATTTTCATTTTTGGAAGCTAAGTGCTTCTGGTTGTTTCTCTCCTTTTGGAAGACCTATTTTCCCCTCTGTATATGATGTGGACACTCATGAAGCCCAGATCAGGCTTTAGTCCTGGAAAACACATCCACTTAGGAACAACTACATACCCCCACACACACACACACACACACACACACACACACACACACACACACACACACACCAGTGTAAAGAACAGAGATGTACTGGAATATCTGTAAGTTAGCAGCACTCTGCTGGGAAAACACTTATGCACTTATGCTAAAACCATCAACACACACACACGCAGGGCAGTTTAGCAAATGCAGACAAGCATGACCCAAGGCCTGCACGCATAAACACACACAAACACACAAGGTAAATATATCATGGTTTGTGTGTGTGTGTGTGTGTTTGGGGGTGGGGTTATTCTCTCTTCTCCTTCCTTGTTTCAACAGAGAACTGAGAGTGGAAACAGGAAAAATCTAATGAGGTCATGACTGACTGAGATGTTACTGTTACTGTGTGTATGTAAGTGTGCGTGCGTGCGTGCGCTCACAGTGGATTTTGTAGTCTGGCGGCAGCAGTCTGATGTGGGAGAGGGGGATGCGTCCTGTGTCGCCATCATCAAACTCCACCGTGATGAGATCATCGTTCTCGTCAACATCTGAGCTTCCTGTTAATATGCAAGAATAACAAGTTTGCAAATCAGCGTGGGTGTTTCTGTTTTGATTTGAGCAACTGCATCACATCCTCTCACTCTTAATCACACTGCATTTCTGCATTAAACCTGACTGACTTTAAAGTGTTCAATAAGAATAGAACAGTGATGATCCAATTACCATCCAATTCCTCAAGATTACAGACTCACTGAAGGAGCAGCTCTGTTAAGATCTTTTTCTATTTGTTTGTCTTGCCAGTTACAATTAAATTGTCTTATCATGTAAGTGGTGTGTGTGTGTGCGTGTGTTTGCGTGCTGCTTTTGTACCATTGACAACGGTGCCGGGGTAAAGGCAGCGGTACTGCTGGCTCCAGTAGGCAGCGATGCGGGTGCCCTCTGGGAGATAGCGCACGGATGGAGGCTTCACATCGATGATCTGCACACACAGAATAAAGCACTCTTAATTGTCAACAGAACACAACATCAGCCACTCGCACACACACGCTAAGGGCCTCAGAGTACTTCACACAAAGTATGCATAGGCTCGTCAAACGGAGCACGATTTATTTCATCAAACTACAAAAACGTGCAAAAGACGAATAAAGAGTTGTTGTAACGAGATCAGGGAGGCAGCCGGGACATCATAGCTTGTTTCAAGCATACTAGACCCTTAACTTCACTTTACACCCTTCACTTTTCTAACTGCTAAAGTGGCTCCCATCTCAAGTATCACCAGAAATAGAGAGAGCTGTGGAGCATTTAGTCTTCCATAAATGCATAGATGTAATTCAGTTTACTCACAGCCTCCTGCAGCAGTTGTTCCAAGCAGTAGATGTGTGGCCGGTTGCCCCTCTCGCCCTCCACCACCACGCTGTATCTGCAGGAAGGGATTATGGGAAGAGCTTTCATCAGCTTTCTTTGCAGTAGTCTCTTTGCCAAACATACATTACCTTGATTCTGACTGATTTAATATGAAGCAGGCAGAGGAATGTGCTGCCTTTTACTATTAAAGTACTTTTGGCTCAGTTGTTGTCCAGCACAGAGCACAGCTTATACCCACATCCCCCTGGAATATTAATCCTGTCTGAACAGGGCTTTAGTCTATTTGTTTTCCTTTAATTAAGCCACTCTGGATTTGAGCGCCAGCTAAACGACCAAAAGTAGATCTAAATGTAACGCTTTGTGTTTTCACGTTTGCAAGTTTGTTCATGTGTGAAGGAATTGTTCATGAAATATTCATTTTATTGCTGTGAGTTAGATGAGAAAATTGATACCACTCTCATATCTGTCCAGTAAATATGGAACTACAGCTAGCAGTCAGTTAGCTTAGCTTAGCACAAAGAATGGAGACGGGTGGAAACAGCTAGCCTGGCTCTCTGAAGCTCATCGAATGAAATTATATTTCTTGTTTGTTTAGTCTGTACAAATTTCCAAGTGTAAAAACAACAAGTTGTGGTTTTACTGGGTGTTATGAGCCAGACTATTTCTTGGCCGGGTGCAGTGACTTCCTGTATGAAGTCACTGCACCCGGCCGCCTTTAGTAGTGAAAATACATACATTTGTTTGCACTATTAAAAGCTACAAATCAATCTTTGTGCAATCTTCACATCCTGAAGTTTAAATATGTGCTTGTGTGTACTCACATGTCAGGTGAGTGTACAGTGTTCACATGTCCCGCATACAGTAGCTGGTCGTCCATCGGGATCAAAACTCTGAGTCCGTCCACCAGAGAATCTTTATCCAGCACACACTGCACTGGAGCTGAGAACAACACCACATGCAAGCGGTTAATAAATATGCACTTCATTATTTAGCGTGTAAGCTCAGGCGTGTAAGCAGTGTCTGCGTGTACTGACCGGGTGTTGAGGACCTCTCCGATACACTGTTGCTGCGCGGTGGGAGGAGCTCGTCTTCGCTGAAGCTGCTGTCCTGGTTGGGCTCGAAGTCTTCATCTGCCGCCATGCTCTCCATCAGCCGGCTCACGGCTCCCCTGGAAGGCTGTGAGAACACACACGAGAACTTTAATTTCACTATACTAATTATTCATTTAGGGAAAAAAATGCCTGCAATCTGTTAGTTTATATTCCAAAAGCAAAGATTCTTCCATCAACAACACAGATATTTGATAAAAATCAATAAGTGAAATCTGTCTCACATACATCTGAATGTGGATTGAACCTGGCTTTCTGCAAGGGAATCCTGCTACTTAAGTTTAATTTGTGGCAGCCCACAAAACTACTAGGCTGATACACCACAAGTTCACTTTTCAAAGTGAAACAGTAACATATTACAACAATTACACTGTTGAATACACAATCATTTCTGCTGATATGCACATCTAACCCATCACCACAAACAGCCCTACAAACACTTTAGCTACCTTTAGTGTTTCCAAAACAAACTCTTGAGAGTTGTGCCTGGTGGCAGATGGAGAGCAAGGCAACACTTTGACAAAAATCACACGATTCACACGGTTTACTTTTTCTCTCAGTAAACAAACAAGAGTGTTAATTACAACACAATTAATTTCTTGAAATGTATTGCTCCTGCGTGTGCGTGTGCGCATGTTTGTGTGGTCTAGAATGTCAAGATTGTGTGTGAACATTTATGCCTAATAACTAAAATGTTCTGGTTTTGTCCTTGCCAGGATAATTAAGTTTACATTGATAATGACTCTGCACCTCATCCATCATCCCACTGACCTCTCTGGCCTTGGTCTTGGCTTTTGGTTGGCTCTTGCGTGCCGGGCTGAGGCTCAGAGACACGGGGCTGTCTGTGATTGGACTGCACAGAGTGGACGGGCTCACAGGCAGAGGAGAGTCCTTCAGCTTCTTTTTCTGGTTTACAGAAGTCACAACAGTGACAGAGTTAAAACATGCATAGGAATGAATGAATGAATGATGGCGCTGAGGATCTGCTGGACAGATTTACATCTTTGCACGCACACACACACACACATACATACGCACACACACAGAGGGTGGGATGCTGCCAGGCAGCCTGCAGTTGTCCTTTCTTGTCAGCAACACGACACAGACAGCAGGGGAGTGCTGCAGTGACTGAAGTAGTGGGAAACCCTGCTGGCACTCTGACACACACATTTAAACACACACTCTCACACACACAGACAGAGGTGTCAAGGGAGACAAAAGCTTGTGAGGGAACCAGAGTTTGAAGGAGGAGGAGAGGAGTAAAATGATGACAGGAAAGAAAGGGAAGATGAGGGGGAAAAAAGGCCAGAGCCTCTTTTGTTTTTCCGTCTCGTCTCAGTTGGCGAGTAACAACCCGATGAATTATTGACTTACTTTCACCACATCTTTCCCCTCTCTGCTGGGCGGAGTGGGTTTGGGTCTGGAGGTGGGCTTCGGGGTGAGAGGTGGGGCTGAGCTAGAGGAAGAGGAGCTCTGACTGGTGGAAGCAGAGGTTGACACAGGCATCTGACTGGCTGAGGTGGTGGCGTCGTGGAGGAATATCCTCTCGCTGCGTCGTCGGTTCCAGCCTTCGTCCTCACTGAAGCCCCCGAACCCGGAGCTGCTGGCAAGGTCGAAGCTGAATCTCCGCGGTGACCGGGGCGAGGGGCGCGGTTTGGCCAGAGGCTTTTGTTTGGCCGGCAGCGTTTCATCTCGCTTGGTGGGGCTGGTCTGGTCAATACGGCGGGTTGCCGGGGGCAACAGGGGGAGCTCTGGGGCTGAGCGTTTGCCGTGCAGAAGAGAGGGGAACTTTCTCAGCCGCAAGTCCGAGCCGGAGTCTGACCACTCGCACTCTGACGAACCTGAAGGAGGAGAAGGTCACATGATATAAAGACTCTTCTTCCTATCTGACACACACACACACATCCTCCCATAAACATGAAGCCAGTAATAAACTAAGGTGTTAGATTCTCTGAGATCAATAACCCTGTGAATAGGACTATTGATCAATTTGAGACTAATACATAATTCAAGACTGAATCATTACATGCACCCTGATGTGACAATTAGAAATGAATGAATATTTAACAATGAATCAATAACATAATTCTGAACAAACGCTTGGGCGCTGAACCTGCTCAACCACAAAAAAACACAATTATAGGCTGGAATGCTGTCAGGGGAACCTGTGAAATCAGTAACAGCAGAGTTTGTGCAAAACAGGACGCGTTTGTTTAAATGTAATAAAGAAAAGAAAGATCAGATGTGCGTTTCTCTTTTTTGGTTGCTACTTCTACAAAACGGTCTACAAAAATCTCTTTGTTTGCACACAACTTATTTGTGTCTGCTGTGTTTTTACCCAGAGTGCTTTGCCTGCTGCGGTGTTTGCCATCATGCAGGAGGCTCAAAGGTGCAGAGCTGACAGGGAGTGCGCTCGCCGCAAACCTGGCCAGCAGACCGAGCCCGCTCTCCTCGCAGCCACCGTCGTCCGAATCCGACTCCTCCTCGTTGTCTTCGTCGTCATCGTCGTCCTCAGAGGTTTCTGTTTCAGACAAAAGATTTTTCAGCTCAGAGACGAATGTGGCTGCAGCGCAGGTCTGGGCCAAAGGTCAAATCACTTCCTATTGTTTCTACTGACTGCAGCAACAGAGTACAGCAGAGAGAAGATGAAGTAACAAAGGAAAAACCATCGAGACGCTAGTTACAGATGCTGAATTAAGCCCTGCAGCCTAAACCTTACAATGACAGGTCGTCTACACGAGTACCCAGATACATACATACATACATACACACACACCCTAACATGAAGGCTGGTCATTAACAACAGTGGAGAGAGTGGAGATAGACTGTCCAAACCACTGCAGCCTGCAACGCTGAGTAAGCAAGATAAGGCAGAAAAAATTGCGATTTACAGCATACATGCATGTGAGTCGCACACGCACACACAGCTGCTGAGACCATATGAGCTGAAACTCTGACTCAGATATCATTTATTATTAAGAGATCCTTCAGAGAATGTGACAGAGAGAGAGAAGTGAAAAACTGCAAGGACCAACTTCTTCCTCTAACTCTGACAAGCTAATGGAGCACACAAAAAGGCAGCGGCGCACACACACAAACGCACACTGTAGCATACTGCTGGTTAGCTGTGTGTTGCTGGCAGTTAGCAGTTAGGTCCAACAGATGAACAGGAGGAGCATCTCCTCAGGGGTTAGGAGTGTTAACATTGAAGGTGGATGCACAGTACTGGGTTTCTTCAACCACCAAGCACCACAGATAACATACTTTCTTCATTTTTTAGTTTTACAAATAATAAAATGGTAAATATCAGCCATAAAATTAGCTACAGTGTGTTTATGAGGATTTTTTTTTTTTTTTTTTTAAAATCAAAGAGTAACTCAACACCAGGCTGATGATGTTGTGTTTTATTGTTATGTCTGGTTGAAAGGTTCAAGTCTGTGGTGTGGTCAGAAGTGCTCTTTGTTACACCTGTAACCACACCCATCAGCGATGTCATGGCGTACTGGAGTACACTGTGACATCACTGGAGGTCAGCAAAAACAAGGTTTTCAGATAATGTTAAGTTGCTCTTTAACCAAAACAAGAACTCTTTGGATTTATGTGGCTTATTTGATTTAACAACAGTAGACAGAGAATCAGATCACACCACCGATTCTCCAAGTGCAAAACAATATTTTAATAGAATAAACATTTAAAAAAAATTTGATTTGTTAAGAACGGTTATTTTAAGAGCCAGATCTGGTGCATCTGTAGTACTGTGAATCCACTATGTGTTAACAGCAGCAAGCAGACGATACAACAGGCAGGCACTGAGAGGACAGCCCTGTGAGGCCCCTTGGTAGAATGTTCATATGAAGTTTGAGTAACCATGGTTACATCCTCTGTCCCAGCCGAGCACCAAAAGTCTTCCTTTAAACTTTCACAAGCCATCAGAAGACCTTAAGGAGGTTAAGTAGGGGTAACCATGGCTCTCTTTAAAAAGCTTTAATTTGTGAGTGAAAAAATACAAAAACTAAAAACAAAAAAAAAAAAATGTACGCTAATAGTTAATGTTCTGTGTATGAAGTTCAATTTCAGCATAGTCCATGTTAGCGGTCAATAAAAAAAAAAAAAAAATAGAGGGGCACTTCCTACTTACAGAGCAGGTGACAGGGGTGTGGCCTCAGGCAGGGCGGGGCAGCGCGGCGGCGAGAGCGCAGCCTGGCCTTAGCACAGTCTAGCTTAAGCAACGCTTTAGCCACAGCATAGACTAGCCGTAGCGAGGTAGCGTAGGCTCAAGGCTGCGCTAGTCCTTGCCAAGCTTCTGTAATGTCGCAGCAGCAGCGGCACAAGCACATGGAACAGGCTGAGAGACACTCAAAGCATCATGGGTAGGACGGAGGGGAGGGAAGGGGTTGGGGGGGGGTCAAAGGTGAGGAGGGAAAGGTGAGAGGACAGAGCAAGGTGTCTGAGAGAGCAACGTAAAAGGGAAAAGGGTTATTTGAAGGTTTAGTAGACAAACAGGAGGAGCTCTATTGTCCAAATATCCCAAATGTCTAATTTGATCACTCTGGGTGCCATTAAGAAGTTTAGAATGAGTAGTAACACAACATCAACCACCACATCATCAATACACATTTAGTCTGATGCAAATGTAATTAACCATCTCAAAAAAATTTGAAAAAAGGAGCCAACTATCATTACATTTCTTTGTTATGACCATTTAAACTGACCAAGATGTAAGCTTCTTATCTGTCCAATCAGATTCAGCTCTGTGTTTCCTTCAACTAATCTTCTGCATAGGTAATGTTTCCGTTTTCCCAAACGTAAGCCTGAAGCTGAACAGTGTTTTCCAACTGAAGGGATATTTGAGGAACAGAGCACTCTAAAATGATGTGTGAGGTGCAGTGGCAGCTGGACAGACTGACAGAGACGGACAGACAGATGAAGCAGACACAAGGACCACAGCGCTTCGCTTTCTGTACCAATCAAATCAACACCTTTAATAAAGCTTATAGGTACCAAACGGCAATACAACTTTATGAAAAAATCTCACAATTCACACAATTTTCAATGTACAAATGCTACAAAAACGGTTTGCAATCCAGGCAATTAAAAAAAACACCATAGAAATAGGTCAACTCTTTTTTTGTTTTTTTTTGTTTTTTAAAAAAAAGGCAACTTTGCAGAGAAGCCAGCAGCAAGAGAGGTAGGGATCGTCAAGCTAAAGCACAGTCTGAAAATAGCTGCCTTAGCGAAAAGCAAACAAAGACACAAGCTGTGTGACGAGGCTCAAAGACACATTATTGTCTGACTCGACAGCGAGGGGCTGTAAGATTTGGTCAGTAACCTTGGTCGAAGGAGTCGTCAGAGGAGCTGAGGCCCGCTTCCTCCAGCAGTAGGGATAAGTGCTTGTGTTTCTTCTTCTGAGACTTCTGACTGGACAGCAGGGATGTTGGCGATGATGCAGACCGCCTCTTCCTGGTCAGGTTGCCGTGGGAACGCGTCCCTGAGAGAGGGGGCCAGCCCCCTCGAGCAGAATTGTGCTCCTCTGAATCGGAGTCTGGTGCAGAGAGAGTGTGGTTAATGATTCATGAAAGAAAGAGTCGGACACCAAGAAGATTCCTGTTTGACCTCAACATCACAACCTGGGAGGAATCTGCAAAGATTCTGCAAACTAAAAGTGAATTAGCATGATATTTTTTTAACAGAACTGGATGACATGATGAAGCTGTTAAACAAAAGGGGCAAGCAAAGTGGTCAGCAAATATCCTGCAGTAGTTGAACCATCGCGCTAAGTTCATCAAATATGTAGATCTCAAGAGGATAGGGCACATGCAAGGTTGGATTTAAAGAAACAGGCTAGAGTTTTAATCTAAGACTCATCCTGAGGTTATAGATGAAGAAAGATCCTCAAAAAATGAACTAAAAGTATTTAATGTGGGATAGATAACCCATATCTTGGAGCTAATCTGTTTTTAAAGGATAAAACTGGTGTTAATCTGTGTATATTTTCTTTCTTTCCATTTTCTCATACACTGAAACCAACAATGTGTTAAGTCTGTTTTCCTATTGAAAAAAATATATAGGTAATGCTAATGTAACATCTGATCACTGAAGCTTCAAAACTCAAAACACACGTAAAATGTGCATTTGTTGGGAACTATTTTCAGCGGCGGATAAATATAGTGAGTATTTATGTCAAGCAGGATGACGTATGTGGGATTGAGTCAAGATAAACAACAGTGCCCATGCTCGTGTCACACAGTGCAACGCTGTGGCTCATTGCTGTTTTTAAATCGTTTTTGGACAACAATGGAGCTCTACGGTACAGAGGAATAAGATAATATCAGGCTTTGGCTGCACAGACAATCAGTTCATTGTTGGTTTGAGTCTTTTCATGGGATTTGCTGACAATAAGAAAAATATAGTTTGACTAAATAATCTTAACTCAAGGTCCATTTAGTCAAACTATTATTTCCAAAGTCAAAAATAAACTTACCTTCTCAAGAGAAATAAAGAATATTGCCAGTCCTATTATTTTACATTTTGAACAGGAAAAGTATATCACTTGCAATTATAATTCATATGAAATTCAAGACAGTGTTTTGATGTCTGAAAATGTTACTTGGACACTATCAGTTCTTATCTGACCACATCAGAGACTAAAGCACTTGTGTCAGATGTTTTGTCTCCAGGTACTCACTGTTGGAGCAGCTGCTGAGCTCTGATCTCATGGGAGAGAACAAAGCAGTCTTCTTCTGACCTTTCACCTTCCGGACGGTCTCTGAAGCGGAAGCCTTGGCGGCCATCTTGTGTTTCCCACCTTTGGCAGATGAGTGGACGCCTCGCTCCTTCATCCGACTCTCGGCGGACTTGCCCTTTGGCCGGTCTACCTTCGAGTTGGAGGTGAGTTTGCGAGACGCTCCGAGCGAGCCGAGCTGCGATAGCGAAAGCGCTCTGTCGAGGTCCGACGCCAGCTGCTCCTGCTCGCACATATGGCCGCGCTTTGTCTTCAACACCTGAGAACGCCGCACAAAGCGCTTGATTAAATCAGTCGCAAAACTGCTGGCGAAATGGAAAAAAACAACTTTCGAATAGCTTACCTCCAGAGTGTGACTGGTGGATGGCTCCTGGTCATTCCAGCTCTTCTTCTTCTTTTTCTTCTTTTTCATCTTCACTCCTCCACTTCCTGCCTCTGTCTCCTCTTCTTCTCTAGACACCCGAAACCTCTTCCTCTGCCCCTCACCAGCTTCAGAATCCTCAGAGTATTGCACCGTCCTACCCACCCTGAGACATGGGAATATTTACACTTTATAAACTTAAAAACTGAAGACGCATCTAGAAAAAACCTACTAAATTTAAGAAAAACTGAATTGCGCTGCGGGTAGCACTCACTTTCCAGGCCTGCTGTCCAGTTTGGGAGGCGTGGCCAAGTGTTTCCTCTTCCTGGGTCGCCCTCTACCCCGTCGGGTCAGACTCCGCCTCTCATCCTCCTGTTGCTGTCGCTCACTGACAGAAGCATAAAAAGAGTTATAGGTTTGTGTGTGTGTGTCTGGGGATTCATCTTGTATGTGCTTCTTAGAGCGAGTGTGTGCGCCTGCGTTCATGCCGACAGCATGAGTTGTGTGGAATAACACTCACCGCTTGTCTCTGCGTCTCTGCAGCTTGCTCATCTCTCTCTGCTTCTCCTTATAAGTCTTCTGTAGCTCAGCCAGACGAACACGGTATTCCACTTCCACTGCGTCCAACACATCCATAGACATTTTGCTGAACAGCTGCAGGGAAGAGAGACAATTGTTAGGAAACAAAAAAAAACGGGAGAACTCTGTCACAATATTCCACAATGATGAGCATGACATTTTTTTTCCCCTTCATCTTACCGGCTCCTCCTTCCTCTGCCTCCAGCTGTACTTCTTGTTGGGGTCCAGTGTTCTGGGTAGATCAATGTGGGACTGTTTCTCTATGGCCTCTAACAGAATTTGTCTACTTGCTTCAAGAAGACAATCCAGACCTTCTAATGCCAAATCTGGACAGGATACAGAGAATATTAAAAACGTTGGAGGAACATAAAAAAAAACTAAACAACAGACGTAAAAAAAAAAAAAAAAAAAAAAATCTCAGATCCCATCT
Organism: Euthynnus affinis; assembly: GCA_029490765.1. Classification (NCBI taxonomy): domain Eukaryota; kingdom Metazoa; phylum Chordata; class Actinopteri; order Scombriformes; family Scombridae; genus Euthynnus; species Euthynnus affinis. The sequence goes on along the minus strand of CM055856.1, from coordinate 20,392,068 downwards.
CACCTTGCTCCAGGCTGATACTCTCTATCTCCCGTTGGGCCATTTGGCTGAGCAGGGCCATCCCCTCCAGCGCCACCATCTCCAGAGGACCAGCGCTGCAGCAGTCTGCACCCACAGGAGGTTCTTCGGTTTGCGGTACGAGCGATGGGGCAGGCGGGGTGCGCGGGCCGGCCTGAGCCATTTCACTGGCTGTCAGCAGGGCGAGCATCCCTGCCATTGGATCTTCAGGACCAATGAGAAGCGGGAGTGGAGAGTTGGAGGCGGCAGGATAAACGGGAGTTTCAGCTACGATTTCTTTCTGAGTGGGAGTGTGTGAGCTTATTGGAGTGTCTGGCTGTTGTGGTTCACACATGGCGCTGGTGGTTTGCTCGAGTGATCCAGACATCTGTGCTGATTCCTGGCTGTCTGAATCTGTAGCGATGCATGATGGGTAGCGTGTTCGGTCTGGTTCCTTGATGACCTCTGCTTTAGGCTCGGCTCCTGTGAGTGGAGGAGGCAGAGGATACGCTGCCTGACATGAGTAAGATGACACTTCCATTTTGATTTGCCCTCCTTCCTTCTCTTCCTCCCTGACTTCTTCCAGTCTCTTGCCTTGTATCGGTGGAGGACTAGGCACGAGCAGAGGTAGCGGCTGAGGTTTCAGGGCCTCCCCGTCTCCCTCTCTGTCCTGGCTGGCTCGGACGGGGCTGCGGCTCCGACGAAGAGGACCCAGAGGTTCAGGCGTCATGTCCAGCTGATGCTGTTCCACGCCTGGTTCTTGTTTGAGGAAAGACCCCGTCTTTGACGGCTCTAGTTTCTGTGGCTTTATGTCTGCGTCCAGCAGCCTTGAATGGAGGTGGGCTGATGGTAAAGGAGCAGCTGAGGCAGGAGAGCGAGAGCGATGGGGTGGGACAACTTCAGTGTTTGCTGCTTTGGGTGTTGGGATGTGATATGGAGGGAAAGGTGAACCGAATGGGGCAGTGATGGACTGGTAAGGATAACCTGGAGGGAGATCTGTCATAAAAGTAAAGCAAAAACAGAAAGGTTAGAGTCAGTAACAGATTCATATAACATCAAACATTCCTCCATAGTTTACTCTGCTGAAAACTTATCTACCCACTCTGACGTTAGTCCAGTGAAGCTAATTAAAGTAACACACAGCAGGTGAGTCAAACATTCTACATAATACAGGTGTTCAGAATAATAAACAGAATGACAGACTTTTCAGTAATCATAGATCTACTAGACTCACCAGAGTAGAGACCTTGAAAAGGTGCAGAGGTCGGCTTCTGTCCCTCTCTCTGCTCCCTCCTTCCCACCTCCCCCTCCTCGGCCGCCTCCTGTTTAGGCCGCCTTGGCGAGGACGGGGGCGGCGAGGCTGAGCGGGGGGAAGGCGGGTGAGGCAGGGGCGTCGGCGGGTGAGACAACACTCTCTGAGCCCCTTCCTCTGACTTGAGGGTAGTCACTGGCGAAGGAAGAGGAGGCAGAGGAGTCAGGGAGGACGTAGAGGGGGTTGGCGAGCGAGAGGGAGGGGGAGGCTTGCGGGGATGTAGGACGGGCGAGGGAGACGGGGAAGATATGGAGGAGGGGCGGGGTTTGGGGTCGGCGTTCCGCTTGTCTGCTTTGTCTTCTATGTCCGGCCGGTGCTCGCTGGCCTTTAAACGCTCCTGAAACACGGGAGAGGAGAGGTCATGTATGTGCTGTGTACTATTTGACAGACTGAGCTTCTGGGTATTAAATATTAGTGTGTCTGCATGGTTCAGATTTTCATGACTGTACTCTCCTGCAGCTGCAGCATGTAAGATGTGGTGTATTAAATGTGTTCTTCATCTTTATTTTGTGGTAAAAACATGTGCAGGGTGTATATCATCTCATATAAATGTCACTTGGATGTATGTACTGTGTAAAACTAGTGACACAGGATATTTTTCTTATTATCAACAAATCCTATGAAAAGACAAAAACAAGTAATGAACTGTGTAGCCAAAGCCTGACGTTTCATTCCTTTCAGCCATAGAGATTCATTGTTGTCCAAAAATGATTAAAAACACATCAGTGAGCCACATTGACTGGCTGACAGGTTCCTTCATTTACATGAACTTCAGTTTACTGTGAATCAATCCCACAAACACTGTTGTTCTACTGGAAATACTCACTAGTGAAAAAAACCCAAACGCAGCTGAAAATAGTCCAATAAATGTACAGATTTACTCCTGTTTAAACCATGTTTGCTAAAAGCTGATTTAGAAAATTATAGAGCCTTTTTTTCTTTTTAAAAAAGAAACTCTTTGTGACATGTTTTGAAAGAATTACATCTTTAGTAGGAAAAACAGTTTGGGGGCTGAGAGCCACAGACAGTAGGGAAGCCAGAAACTATTGCAATATGGACATATTGTTTTGGTTTTTTTTCCCCCTCACTGGATTCATTGACATTAAAAAATAAAGAATATCCGCTGTATCCTTTAACTGCAACTCATCACCCTGTCTTAAGAGTTTATGTGTGTCTCAACACTGTCTACAGAGTGCTGATGTGAGGCGACACTAATATTATGCAAAGAAAAGCCTCAAACTGCTCACCACATGTTGCTCTGCAGCTTCAGGACTGCTGTGTTTTATATGTGTGTGGATATGCAGACATGTATACACACATATATTTATGTAAATGTCTTTGAATATGAGTTTTGTTACTCATGCGTGTAATGACACAAACGCCACTTACGACTAGCTGTGCGTTCCTCTGCAGCTCCAGGACCTGCGCTGTGTGCTGCTGGATCATGAGCAGCTCCTGTTGCCGGAGCATCTGCTGCTGTGAGAGGAGCTGGAGCTGGGCTGCGTGCTGCAGCGGGCTGCCTGTACCGTACACCCCCGACCACACCGGGGCTCCGCGCTCCAGCACGTCACCTCCTGCAGAGCGATGGAGGAGGGTGTGAGGATGAAGAGTAAACTTTAAAATCCATTCATCACATTCATTTTTATTAAAAAAGATAAAAGAAATGAACCCAAGTTGACAGTATAGTTAGTGCTCCATTTCTCAAAATGAAGACTTTATTTCCCACAAGCCACTAAAGGTTTCCTGTCAGGACTTTTGTACTTTTTATTACCACCCACCCCTCTACTGGAATACTTTATATTGGTTTGTTTACTCTTTAAAGAAGAGGATAATCATGATGAGCGTATCACAGCACCCTCTTCATGTTCGTAATGTAAAGCAACAACCACTGGCACACACTTCACAACACCATATGGCAGCTGACTATATTGTTGGCAGCGGTTTTATTTATTTACAGTAATTACTAATACTAACATCTGTCTCTAAATGACCATGGTCATGATTCATTTTTGTTCAAACACAACAGAAAGTACTTTTATAAGTAATAAAATCAATATTGCTACCATGGTGACAATAAACCAACAACCTGCACACCTACTTCAGATTTCACACACACACACAAATAGGAGAGGCTGCTGTACCGTAATGTGGCAGGTGTTCAGTAGGGATGACTATTAGCTGTCCAGACTGGGGGTCCCTGGCAAACTGGTAGGGAGGGGGTATGGAGCCTGGCAGAGAGGGTGGGTAGCCCGGGGGGAGGGTCTGGTGCATTGATGATGGACCCAGGCCTGAATGGGAACGGAGGTAGGAATACAAAGAGGGGAGGGATAGAGGGGGTGAGGGGGGGTATGGGTGAAAATGCAAAGAAAAAGTGTGAGAAGTGTGAAAACATTTCCTCAGTAAATTAAATGAATATTTACACTGCATCATTCTTCATCCAGTATTTATACTAACACTGGAGGAATAATGTAAAAAAAAAAAAAAAAAAAAAAAAAAAAAGTTACATAAGGGAGAGCAAACTGAATTCAGCTGTTTTTAAAAGGATTTTGTTTTCTTTGCCCTCAGTGTCTAGACAGAGCTGGCCCTTGAGGAGCTCCGTGTGTGTGTGTCTGTCTGTGTGTGTGTGTGTGTCTCCATGTTTTCAGATGCTATGTGTAAACTCACAGAAGTATGCGAGTATGTGTGTGTTGATGCTGTTATTTCTGGACAGCGAGCGCAGGAGGAGCAGGTCTGGAATGTCCTGCAAAGTTCAGGAATGTCTGTGGTACTCGACCCCTGCAGGCGGGACGAACCAGTCGACAGACAGCGAGCACCTCCCTTTTCTGCTCCACCAATCAGACGAGGCTGCACAGGCGCATGTAGAATTTTGCAAGCGTGCCATGTGCTAGTTGTTGAACTGATTTAGACTCTCTTTAGCAGACGCTGGTCCATTAAAAACATTGAAGTCTACTGTACTATGAATTCTGCACCTGTACACATCTAGTACATATGAAACGGCAGCTCACACGAAGACATGGAAGGTCATTTACATCAGGTGTAGAAACTACACCTGATGTTTTATCCAGCTTGATGTGATCAAAATAGCGTGTCAATAAATTAAAGTTGCAGCAACTATCACTAAATGACTTCAGCTGTGATAAAAAAGTGTCACAAGAAATGCAAAAGAAATTTTGAGAACATCTAAACTTGTGCTCACGACAGTTAGCACGTGTCATCAGTCATGTGTGTGTCCACGTACTGTATGGTGAGCTGGAGAGCCAGACTGGGGGGGCTCCAGGCCGGGGCATCCAGGGGTGAGAGGTCAGAGTTGAAGGGTCGGGAGGCCAGCGACCCGCCCCTGCTAGGGCAGCCCCTCCTGTCACCATAAGGTTGGGGGTCATGAGGCTGGGTGTCATCATACTGGGTGTCAGGCCACTAGAGAGTGGGGCAGGGTGCATCTGGGTAAACTCTGCCAGCTCCTTGGACTCTCTGGAAGAAAAGATGCATTTTTTTTTTTAGAAATATATTTCATGAACAACAGATGCCATGGCAACCTCTAATTTGGGAAGCTTTTGTGAAACACTGTTGGCACAGGCTATTAGGCAAAAAAATGCAACCAACAATACTGGTATTAAAAATAAAATAATCTAAAAACACCAGATTCAGAGGAATCATGGTGTGCAATCCTGTTCAGGCGTCAGCTCCACATCCTCACCTGAGCACTTTCTCCTGCTCACGTTCGAGTCGGCCGGCCAGCAGTCTGTCTTCATGATGGCGAGCGCGGTCCTCCCCTCGCTCCTCATCTACGAGGGGGACAGAGGAGGAGCAGGCGAGACAGGTTCAGGGAAAAAAAAAAAAAAGTCTGTTTAGTAGCTGCATAACTGAAGTTCCTGTGATGTTTAAACTCTGAAACCATGTTTATACACTTCAAAGAAATGAGTATGATCTATCAAAGATGATACTTAAATGGTAAAGAGGTAAGAAGAATATAGGTGGGACGAAGAGAAAGAGAAAAATGGGTGACAGCAGAGGAGAGAGGGGCAGACGACAAGGTGACTCCACTGGCTATATAATGGTGACACAACACAGGGTGTCAAAACGAGAGGGAGAAGCTAAAAATATGATGTTGGGCCACAGCCTGAACACAAAGAGTGTGTGCACACACACTGTACAAATACACACACACACACAAATGGAGTGACAGCTCTCACTCCGAGTGTCAGCTCTTATCAGTTATTAGTCTAGTGCCACAGGAGATGTGTGAACATACCACTACTGCCTTACTACACACACACACACACACACACACACACACACATATACACACACACACACACACACACACATATACACACACACACATATACACACACACACATATACACACACACACATATACACACATACACACACACCCTTAAACCCATTCTGCTTACTATGACGGCCAATGGCAAAAGACAGATTTAGAGCGAAAAAAAAAGGCAGAGGAAAGCAGCAGCACTCAACCAGGCAATGCCCCTCACTCTGTGAAGCAATCCAGAATAAACATGAGGATCTCCTCCTCGCACTCTCTCCTGTTAACCCTCTTCCATCTCATCAACGCTGACTGAAGGTCCCCGAGCAGCAGAGATGGAGAGAAAGGTTTTATACAAGTGTGCTGAACCCTTCAGTTTTGCACTAGATGTGTGTGTGTGTGTGTGTGTGTAGCCCGTAAAGGGACAAGAGACTTTAACAATCCCTGACATGCTCCGCAGGAGAGGTTTCAAGACTGTTACCAAGGTTACAAGGAGCCTGTCCCACATGCTATCCTCTATGCATCAGAAAGCCAGTGATTAGCGTTGCACGCCCCCTCTTTCTCCTTGTCGTTTCCACTCCTCCATCACTGGTCTTCCCTCCATCTCACACTTTTCACTTCTTTACTTCCTGCCATACGTCTCTCTTCCCGTCTATCAACCTATCGATCTATGCCCATGTTTCTTATCGTCAGCCCATCCCTCCCAAACTCTTCCTGCTCTCTCCGTCTATTTGTGTTTTCTGTGTAAACCCTCTGCTGTTTATTTAGAGCTCCTAGAGCGAGAGACTGTTAGACTATTAGACCAATCACTCTGCTCGAGCAAGGAAATGAATAAACGCCCCCGACAGGGGCACACGTGCATGTACATGCACGCTCAAACATCTACTGTACCCACAAACACACACAATCCCTCATATTCCTCTTTCACACACACATTAACACAGTCCGTCACTCTCAAGACTGATCATTGCTTAGCAACGCACCCATAGTCTTATTGTAATTCAAGGCTTGTTTGTAGCTTTTAGCTGCACTCTGTAATGACATGTTCAATGCAGAGAGGGTGGAGGTGGAGGTGGGGAGGTGGAGGGAGCCCGCAGGCTGAAGAAAAGAGTGGAGAAAGAGCAGGGGGCCTGAGGTGAGACAAGGAGGGAGGTGCCTCTACAAAGACCTTCTCAGAGAGGAAAGGAAGGGTGGGGAAGGAGAGAGACATTCAGCAAAATGAAAAGAGCAAGAGACCGAGAGAGGGGGCTGAACTGTGGGAGGACAGAGAAAAAGGCTCGGAGCGGAGAGAGAAAGAGGAGAGACAGTGAGAGAGAGACAGAAACAAGGAGAAAGACAGAGGGATGGAGAGGGAGCACTGTAGCTGAATGACCTTGATGTGCATGAATAGAGCACACTATGGCAGGAATTGCTATGCAGCGCAGAGAGCCGACGGACTCGCCAAAAGGAGCCTTTCAACAAAATACATCCCGTGACATAATTAGCGATTTGGGGGTGGGAGGGGGGAGTTGTTTTTACCATTCCAATCACGTTACATGCATGAGCACCTCAAAGTCAGAAAGGGCTGAGGAAATATGACTCTGATCCGAAAGAAATGAATCGTACATTATTCATGGAAACCCAAATGAGGAATCATTTGCTCGTGGTTCGTTTAACTGAGGGGATCTGCAGTACGATTGAGAGGGGAGGGAAACCACAGCGGAGCGCCAGAGTAGGAAAGCAGCAGAGGCAGAAGAAAATACATTGGAAAAATATTTCAAATACATTAAGTACACTTGAGTTAACTTGCCAGAAACTATAAAATAAGAAATGACTCGTATGATCAGCTGTGAACTCCTGCAAGTTGTTTTCATACATGATCACAGCAGAAACTATTCACACAAAACAAGAGAGCTAGCAGCGTGTGCAACAGGATTCAACTGTGAGTCTAAAGTGATGATGAAGCGTTTTGTTGCGTCTGTCTGACATAGACGACATAATTACCTTTAATAGCAGTTTGCAGCAGGGGTCTCTGTGTGTCTGAGGGTCCGCTGCTCTGTTTACTGGTGCTGCTGCTGTCTCTCTGTCTGGCCACAGCTACAGCGATGCCAACCGGAGGGTGGCGCACCTCGCCCTCGCCCTCCCGACCGAACGAGCGGGCGCTGTCCGGCCGCTCCTGCTCTCTCTTCAGCTGGGGGGGCACCCTCAACGCTCCGGAGCCGCTTGACCCGACTGCTACCCTTTCCCTGTCTCTCTCCCTTTCTCTTTCCCTCTCCCGCTCCCTTTCCTTTTCTCTTTCCCTCTCTGCTTCAGCTTCCATTCTGATGCTACCCAGACCCCCAAAGGGCCCTCGGGTGTCTGCGGCATGCCTTGAGGACCCGGGACCTTCAGCTGCAAAGTTTCCACTATATTTAATCAGACTCTGCATGGCTGAAACCTCTGTGGGATCCGAGCTGGACCCCCGCTCCCCGCTGCTGGACCCTCCCACCAGTGACCCACCGGGTCGGTAAAGCGCTGATGGGTCCAGATAGCGTCTCTGACTCCCCTCCTCACCTGCACGCCCGTGTCCGTGTTGGGAGGGGTGTGTTTGGGGGGAATGGCTGTGGGAGTGGGGGTTGTTGTTGGGCCGGTGGGATGTGTGAGGGGAATGGGACATTTGTGCATGTGTCGGCTGGCTGTGGGGGGAGGAAAGTGTGTGTCCGTGTTGTGCTGCGAGGGCAGCCATGTGACTCGTGGCGTAGTTGGCCAACGGGCTGATGGTGTTCCACTTAGGCTCCGCCCCGGGCCGCTCTACGCCCAATCGGATCGAGTGTTTAGATAAGTCCCTGGCGTCTGGACTGAACCGTGATTGACTGGATGAGTAAGATGCATCCTGACTTCGTTTACCAATGGAACCATTGGAACAAATTACAGAACCTTCCTCTCTTTGATTGCTTGAATCGCCAGACTGGGAGAGTCGAGGATGTTCCATCAGGCTCCTCTCAGGAAACCTGTAGCTCTCTCTCTCCCTCTCTCTGTCTCTGTCTCTTTCCCGTTCCCGTTCACGCTCTCTGTCGCGTTCACGCTCACGCTCACGCTCACGCTCTCTGTCGCGTTCACGCTCACGCTCTCTGTCCCTCTCTCGTTCCCGTTCCCTGTCTCTCTCCCGTTCACGCTCTCTTTCCCGTTCACGCTCTCTGTCTCTGTGTTTGTTGTCGCGGGCCTGCGAGGCGATCTGTATGGGCCCGGCCCGCTCGTCGTAAACCTCTACAGAAGGCACATATGTAGGTGCGCTGACACGCTGCTCTCTGATAGACTCTCTGGGTGTGGGGGGTAGGGGCGGAGCAGCGGCGGAGGGTTGAAGCGCAGGAGGAAGGACGTAGGAGACGTGGAGCGTCCCAGCTGACGTGGCCACAGAGTCATTCCTCCTTTGTCTGTCTGAGTGAGAGTTTGAGTTGTTTGAGTTAGCGTTAGAGTTATGGTGGGGTCGAGAGACGCCCTCTTCCTCCCGACCCCCTCTGTCTGTTTCTGGTCCGAGGAACCTGCCCACACCTCCACCCCCACCTGGAGGGAGGAAGGGCTGTGTGGGTGACGGCCTGGACCTGGGCTCCACTGTGGAAGAGTGGGAGTGTGACTTCTGCTGCTGCTGGTGGTGATGGTGGTGAAGATGATGTTGATGATGGAAGGACCAGCTTTCTCTTTCTCTTTCCGTTTCCCGCTCCCTCTCCCTCTCTTTTTCTCGTTCCCGGTCGCCACTCCTTGCCCTCCGGTCCTCATCGCCCCTCCCGTCTTGCGTCAGGTCCACCACGCTGTGAGGCCGCTGCTCCTCTCTCAATCGCTCCCGCTCTCTGTCCCGCTCTCGCTCTCTTTCTCTCTCCCTCTCCCCCCGGTAAGGCCTGTCCCTAACCCCGTCCCGGGACGTCCTCTGAGGGGGTGTGGAACTGGACGGGGCGGTCGGGGGAGCAGATGGGGGGTGGAGAGGTGACTGGCTCAAAGGGGCCGGCAGGTAAAAACTGTCTAAAACACACAAAACAAAAACACATGATTTTAAAAAACGCAAACACACTACATGAACTCAACAAACTGTTGAAACACAGAGCAACAGTAGATGTGTAATATCCAGGAAGGAGAGAAAGCATCATATATTATTTCTATATGGAAATAAAATAAGAATCAAGGCCAAAATTGGTCTGCCGTCAGCTGAATGTCGCCCATTTCTGCTTGGAGTGTTGGCCCAGTTCCACAACTACCTGCGAGTCTTGTCACTAAAATTAAAACAAAACCTACTCCCACTGATGTATCGCAGGATATGAGAGAGTATGCGCTCTAAATTTAGCCACTTGTGTCTCTTGAATGTCGTCGGTGACGGAGACTGACCTTTATGAGAGTCGAAGAGAGGATGCTGGGAAAGCGAGGGAGGGTCCAGGTGCCCCAGGGACAGGTAGGGGCTGGAGTACAGGCTGCTTGGTAGAGGAGGGTAGCCTGAAGACACGGAAACACAGAACATGTCATACAATACAGTTTACACACATTACATCACAAAACTGTGGATGCCATAACTCCTCCCGCTCAGTCTCGTAAACATTGTGGTTTCTTTGGAGACGTCTGGAGAGGTAAAAGCACCACAAAATATCGCAACCATTAGTTTGAGCAGCAGATAAATAAATCTGTAACTATTTTGATAGTCGATAGTCATTTTTAGTACTTCATCAAGCAAAAATGCAAACATCGTCTCTGACTTCAGCTTCTCATCTGACAATTTGTTGCTTTTCTCTGTTCTAGTACAGCTACAGAAGTTAATCTACACTACAGAGTTGAATCCTACTGAAAGTTTACTTCCTATTATACCCTGCTTTACTGTATTTTAATGCTTCATTTGCCAATTTTTAATTATTTTTTTTTACAATTTGATACATTGAATATATGAAAAGGTGCTAGACAAATGAAGTTATTATATTTGTAATAATATTATCTGAAGACATCACCTTGGTTCAGCCTTTTTTCCCCCACTATCTTTTAACATTTGATAGATCAAACCGCCCCACTTAAATCCACCTGAATATATTTTATATACACATCATTATTATTATCATTATGTACACCTTACTGAGCCTCATGCAATCTAATACAGTTCAGTTCAGTGTTTTAGACAGTGCTGTTGATTCAACTTCAGTCATTTGGAGGCTGCAGTTTGAGTTGCTGCTGAAATGTTTTGTGTTATCCTGAAAGGTGTATCTAATATTTTGTCCACCTTGTTTATATCAATGAAGGAAAACTGATCACCTGACTCAGAATATACACACTAGTCAAAAGATTTGAGCATGTTTAAACCAGTTTTGAGCACTTTTTCAAACCAAGTCAAACTTTGTACTTTGATTCCATTTTTTAAGGAAGTGGTTTGAGTCACCTGCGCTGATGTATTTAGCTGGGTGAGAGTCTGCCTGACAGCCAGCTGCTGCTCTCAGCGACCAGATCTTAATATAGACAAAGCTTTGCGCCTGGTGTAATGCTCTGGATTTTTGTGTTAGGAGTGAGCTGCTGCGTCTCTGACGCTGGCTGGTGTCACTGTGCCACCCAGAGCGGGTGAGACATTCCCTCTTCCCACACTCCAGCCATTCCAAGAAACATCAAAAGATACCGCTGCCATTCCAGTGTGATGCGCCGGCGGTGTATAAATCTGTCTCCTTCTCTGTTTTTGAGCGGCAGAAATGGAGAAGCAGAGGGAAGGGTGTCAGCGGTGGGAGAAAGGCATGAGGAGACAGAAATATAAGAGGAGTGATGTGAAGAGAGAGCAAAGGCATGCGGGGCGGGTTACTTGTAAAGCCTCCTTTAAACACAGCGACAGGTAACCTTGATCTCTCACGGCTTTGATACGAGGTTCCTGTGCAGCTACGGTGCATCCCAGGAATATCTAAAGTAGGAGTGTGCTTCATCGTAATGTTCACGATAATATTGCTAATCATTTTTAATATGATAAAGAAATTCATATCGTGATATTATTGTAGGGGCATGTCGTCACCCCGAATCCAAAGTCTGCCTCTTCGCTGCTGCCTGGAAAAGTCTGCAGCTTTTAGTAACTTTAGCTACATTAAAGCCAGGTATTAAGAGTCTCTCTCAGGCCGTGAAGGCTTCTATTCATATGAGAGAAAGTCAAGTCTACGGCTTCTTCAGACAGCAAGCGGCTTCTTCAAGTCTCAATTCAGGCTTAAGTTTAAGTCAAGTGTCAAAAGTCCAAAGTGTGGCTGCATATAAAGTCAAACGGGGCGTGTTGTGTTGTGTCTTTTTCACTGAGTTTACATGTTCCTGATTCATTATGAGAAGCTAATTATCAAAACTTAATCTTGGAGGCATGTGACCTGTCCTTGAACTAAAGAAAGTAAGCTTTAGACAAAAAAGAAAAAAGATCTAATCAATCATGATCTGATTTGCTGTGTTTGGAAAGCATTGAGCGAGATCTGTGTCACACAGGCGATGCTATCAGCTTTTAAATGAATAAATGGAATCCATTCGTCCTTCTCTCTTTACCTTGCCAAAATTCACGGCAAGGCGTGTTTCTTTCTATCTGACCTTCCTCGTAAGCCAGATTTGATAAGGAGACGCACAAAAGGACATGAGGGAATGAGGAAGGAGAGAGATTCAATCACTTACTGAACAGGGCCTTGAGAGAGAGAGAACAGAGAAGTCCATGGAGAGGACGAAAACACACTCACAGATATACGTATGTGTGTGTGTGTTGATAAGCTAGGTCAGGAGAGAGATGTTGTAGAAAAGTAGGGCAGGAGAGAGAGAGAGAGAGAGAGAGAGAGAGAGAGAGAGAGACAGACAGACAGAGACAAAGTGTGTGTTGGACAGGAAGCTCAAAAAAAGAACAAGAGAGAGGAAGACAGATTACAGTAAGGCGTGACAGCTGAAAGTAAGGGACGAGCTGAGGACAGAGGAAGACAGATGCATTTAGGACAGAGCCAGGTGCACAGCGACCGGCCTGCAGACAGAAATGGAGCAGGATCCCGCTGGTGTAAGCAATGAGGAACAGAAGAGGAACAAGCCTCCCGGGCATTGGACGGCAGGACGGGAGCCGACTGAGAGGAAACTTTTTGGGGAAAGAAATGATATCATTCGCGTCTTATGAATCATAACGTGGCATGCGTAAGATGTGGAAGAAACAGAAAAATCCTAAAACATTTACCTTCATGAGCGTGTGAAGCCCAGAGCTGCGCCATTTGCAGACTGCTGGGATTGGCTGATCTGTATGCAGGGTCAGAGGTCAAGGGGGAGGGGCCCGGATAACCTGACAGGAAGGGACTGGAGCCTGTCGGGAAGGCATCACCTAGGAGAGAGAACGAAGACTGTCAGCCACCCTGCTAACTGCAATACCAAACTAATAAATGACAAAGCCGATCAATATATACTGTACATGCTGTGCAGCCTGAGAGTGTGAGTGTGTGTGTGTGTAGCACAATCGATGCGTGCTGATGTTTCTATGCCGGAGCAGTCCGCTGTTATCACATTATTACTGAGCCACCGTGCACTCCATTTCAACAAGACAGACCACAGACAGACTGCACTCAGGAAAAAAAAAAAAGGGGGACAGTTAATGAAACCACCAAGTCAAAACCACAACAGAGGAAGCGTGTGGTGCAGTTTTGAGGGAAGGTAGAGTTGATCACAACTGTTTCTGTGCAGTGATTTCAACTTTCCGAGGCGCCTTTCCAAAATTTGGCTACTTTCTAATGTGACAGATAAACTTAAAGCTTCTATTTTCTTAGTTGAAATATGTTCCGAAGCATATTTGAATGCTGAGAGCTGTTTAAAGGCGTCTGTGACTCAGGCTCAGTGAACAGCTTGGCAGCAGTACAGAGATATTCCCTTCTCAAGTTTTTAAGTGAGCTTCGCCCTTCTAACCAATCACAGAAGGCCAAAGTCAGGGGCGGGAGCTGACTATAAATGCTTGTGTTTTATGTTTGTTTTTGTTTTTTTTACTGTCGTATGAAATAAAGTAAAATCAGGGTCTGTTGATACTGAGTTATGGTGAGAACAGCAACTGTGACCTCACAACACAACATTCACTCCACAGTTTCTTTAACCTGTTACAAAGCAGCGAGTTTTATCCTCCAAAAGGTTTGTTAGTGATCCTTCAGATCTTTACTATCTGCCATGGAATATTAAAAATATATTTAGCCACACACTGTACCAACCACCACAACACACTTTAACATATGTCGAGCAAAGAAGAAGAAGTTGAAATATTGGATTTAAAATGTTAAAATTTCAAGGTAACGTATGGAGTGCTGATGTCACAAGTAGGGCAGCTGGGGCCTCTTGGAAACTCCTTTAAGATCTTTCAATAGCTTATAATTCATTTCCACCACATTCTCAACTCTTGACAAGACAGAAAAACCCACTGAAGCACATGTAAACCATTCAGGACTGGAGAACAACAAACTCAAACTTTAGCTTTTATATATAAGATTCATTCCAGATTCAGGCTTTTCAGCAAACATGATTCTATCATATGAGACCTAGTTGCCACTAACTTGTATATTACGATGAACATCACCACTCTGTCTATTTAACTTGAACAGATGATTCATTCTGCACATAGTGATGTTCAAAGCATGTTGACGTCATACTGTTCAACACTGACAGAGCAAATTACTCGTAAAACATTCCATATCTCAACATGATACTTTTATCGATTGTTTTTATTGGCCTTGTTGTTTTATTAGACTCCACCCCCCATGTGCTATCTGACCATTAGCAAACTTTGAACCTTTGAACCATCTCCTCCTCTTCCAATCACAAACTCTTAAGAGCTGGAAAAGGTTTCATGTTTTAGATGAGGTTACCCCCCTCCCACACACACACACACACACACACACACACACCCAGCCCATTACTGAATGCAGTGCACAGCCATTACCCTGATAAAACTAACCATGTGTGTAGGGGAAAGGGTGCTGTCTGCATATGGGTGAGGGGGGGAAGGGTCTGAGTGTGTGTGTGTGTGTGTGTGTGTGTGTGTGAGTGAGTGTGTTTCTGTATTAGTCCTGTGGGAATCTGAGAGACATGCTGTGCTTGCTGAGTTTTCCCTGCATCTAAATCAGTACATTAAAACCGCAGTCCGTCAGCGACCAACACACACACACACACACACACACACACACACACACACCCTTTGTAAATCAATAGCAAATGCAGCTTTCCAATTAATCACTAACAGAGGCGTACACACACACACACACACACATATATATATGCAGGAGTAATGCAGTGCTCTGAAAAACACTGTGTAGGTGGATCCTTCCACACCCGGCCCTATTAGACACAGATTTATTCAAGCCTCTCTATGTTTGCATGTATGTATGTGTGTGTGTGTGTGTGTGTGTATGTACTCAAGGTCTCTTGTGTGTGTGTGTGTGTGTGTGTGTGTGTGTGTGTGTGTGTGTGTGTGTGTGTCTGTGTGTAGCTGAAGAGGCTGCACTGCATCGCTGTATGATCACTGACATGTGCAAACAGTTCTGTGTGGGTTTGCAGTGAATGCCCTTTGAGTCAGAGACGCTGCAGGAGCTATTACACACACACACACACACTAACACACACACACACACACAAATAAAGACGCACACAAACACGCAGCCAGTTATTAACCTTCAGTTAGTCTTAGTCCGTTAACTCTGCGGGAACGTACACCCCCCGTCCTGCTTGAAGCACTGAAGAGCAGCGCACCACAAAAGAGAGACAACTTACTCTCTGTGTAGTCTTATAGTAGCATCTATTATTCATTATAGCAGAGACAAGTTCATACACTGAAGTGATTAATATTCAGTGAGACATTATCTCACTACTATCACCTACTACGTCTTTTTTATGTGCACACTTCACTCCGTCGTTACTGTTCCAAGAGAAGAGTAAAAACCAGGCATCTTTATATTTTGAATTTCTCCGATAAACTGACAGTTTGCTCCTTTTTGAGTTGACAAAACGTTCCTCAAGTTGTAATCTCTAACATTTCAGTAGTTGATTTGGTGACACCCGTAGGTGCTGGTGGTGACAAGCAAGAGGGGTTTAGTACAGCAAAGACTCACTTGAGCAGCTGCTTTGTCAGAAATGCAACAGGATCTGTTCATAATGCAACTAAACAATTTCAAGTTGTTTTAATAAAAAGAACTTCAGTCAACAGTCAGCGGCCTTTTTCCATCATGTCATGAGAGATCAGTCTGATTTCGTGCTGCACAGATCGAGTGGGTTTGTGAACGGAAGTGAGGCTCCTTTCTTCTTCTATTACTTCTATGCCAAAAAAGTCTACAAAAACAAGGCTGTGTTGTTTTGTAGATGTATTTTTGATCAGTGATTGTGGTTAGCTTTAACCTTGCTAACAAATGAATTGCATTTCCTTTGAATCCTTTGTGTGGTGAAGGTTATTTGAATCCAGCGCGGGTGGGCGGACTCCGCTACTAACAATAAAAGCCACTATACAGAGAGGTAATAGTTTGAGGTTTGATTTCACAAAAATCTTGAGCAACAAACCATTTAAAAAGACGCCAGTGGATTTATGCTTCGTCACAAAGCTGAAAAATATTAGTGTTTAGTGAAGATTCTCAGTCATCCAGGTCGTGGTTATCCAAGGAGGGTTGAACTGAGGGCAGCTGGACTTGGTTGAAGATACTTAAAGACATTTTTTCCTCTCATCCAAACAGCTTCTTTCTTGGATGAAAGCTGAAACGTCTTCCCAGTATCTACAACCAAGTCCAGCTGCCCTCCATTCAACCCTCTTTGGAATAGCTATTAGCTTAGCTCAATTTTTATAAATCGATTAATTGTTTCAGTTACATTTGATGGTTTCAGTGATGATTTGTTGTCTTTTATTGTCACACTTGACAGTAAATTAACATTTTAGGATCTCAGTCAGACAAAACAAGCACCCAGACATGGAAGACAGAGGAATCGAGAAAATAATCTGTAGATTAACCAAAAATAGAAAAAATAAGTTCTCTACAGTGCTATTATGGATAAGGACATTAATTGTTTCAAATGTACATTGTTTCCTGTTTGGTACTGGAAGTATAATCATATTTCTCTCTACTCATGTGAGATAAAGAATGCTTAAATTCCAGCAACGCATGACTTTCCTATATAATTTGATCACATCAACATAATATAATCAACTGCTAGAAATGCTAAGAGACCGTTTTTAACCGCCACATCTCCATCCTTCACTCCAGTGCGTCAGGATACGTGCCAACAATGTTGTTCTAACAAATTATTCTCACCTATAATCCACATTCTAATTGTTTCCTGGTGTGTGTGAGGAACAAAACGTAGACACATCCCCTCGATGAAAACACACACACACACCGACAACACAACCACCACCTGTCAAGGATGTTGAGGTCCTGGTAGGATGTCAGCAGTTTCCATTCCTTCAGGCCAAACACCAGGGTCTCTCCAACACACACACACACACACGAATATGGATCAATCTCAGCATCGCAGCCGCCTACAGGCCCTTTACCCATGTCTGAAGAGTACACACACACACACACACACACACACACACACACACACACAGTCTACAGTTATGCTTTGTGCCAGTTCAGGAAAAAAAACACAATCCCAAATTCCCTTTTCCCCTTCCTGAACAGTGTAAGGGAGGAAAAAGAGGGAGGGGGAGAACGAGGGAAAACATTTGTGCTCCTCGTTCCAGAAACAACATCCAAATGGTAGCTGAGAGGGAAGTGTTTCTTTAAATGTTTTGGAATGACTCTTTCATTACCTCTCTCTCCCTCTCTCTCTCAACCCTTTTCCTTCCTTCCTCTCTCCATCCCACTTTCCCAACCCAGACACACACACACACACACAAATACACCATTTGGCACCCACTTCACAAGACAGTTAGTTTGCCATATTGGGATAAGCAAGTTGCCAAGAAACACGCTCTCTGACTCCCAACACGTTTCCGAGCCTCCATTTTCAGATCTTCATAAGAAACATATCTTGATATCAGAGGGGGGAAGAAGGCATGCTGGAGATCTATTCTGATAGAAACGCCATTGCAAATCACACACACACACACACACACACACACACGCACACGCACTCTCTGTGAACCCATCTGTTTTCCATCAGTGGTACTCAGAGCAGGGTTAGCTGGGGGGAATCTCTATTGATCTCTGGTTTTTTAGTCCCTGCAAGAAAAACATTGAAACAGTAAAACTCTGGTGTGCTATCTGTCTCTGCTGCAGCTAACTGGCACACTGACACTGGTAACCATTAATCCTGCCAGTAGAGCAGGAAAAAAAAAAAAGAGGTCCTGACATAAGCGCAGGTGAAGGATGTGAAGGTCTTGCATACACATCTGACAGCACATATACGTCTTTGTGTGTGAGTGTGTTCATTTCTGGCAGCGAGCGTTTTAATGCAAAGTGCGTTAATGATTTCAAAAAGTGCACATTAGGGATGTTAATGATTAATCAATTATTGATCAATTGCCATTAATAATTTAACCAATTAAAAATATATGAAGCAGAAGACGAGGGATGTGCGGTGTAAACGTCAGAAAATGTTCTACTAGGGTGGAGTCTCTTACTCTTTAATAAAGGTTACAGGTGTGTTTGGTGACCGCCTGTGAGGGCTGCGCTGATTGTAAAACAATCGCACCTCCATGACGTCCAAGGAAGAAAAAAAAAAAAGTCACAGCATGCCTCCATCTGCTCACTGTGTTATGTTGATGAACTCTGAAGCATAAAGTTGTGAAAACTCCACAGAGTTGTTGTTTGGCGAGTGTCCAGTTTAGCTTTCCGAGGCTCATGCTAATGCTAAACTAGCATCTAGAACAGAAGCAGCAGGCTGAGAGTTGAGCGTCAGCAAGCGCGCATTTGGAGGGTGACAAACGGTGACTGAGGCCACTGTGGACTGAAGTCTGGCCGCCCTGCTGGTCACCCCAGTTCTAACTGCCTTTTTGGGGCATTTTTTCTTGGGCAGAATAACGGGGTTTTTTTTTTTGTTTGTTTTTTAAAGAAGCAGAAACGTTTCTGCTCAGCCACAACACACCTGGGATGCATTTTAGAGGCGCGCGCACACACACACACAGACTTACTAAAGTAGCATTCATGAGTGCCTCCGGAGACTTTACAACTGACAAGTCTAGTAAACCAACAAATGATTACAGGTAAGCTTTTAATATTAAAAGACGGCCTTTCAATGCTTTTAATTATTCCATCTGTGACTGTATGCATTTAGCTAAGTTTAGATTAGCTTAGATTCGAGACAGGTGGATCCAAAAGACAATATAAGGTCTTGTGCAATATCTTTTAACAATTTTTATAGCACTTTCACTATGGTGACATTTTAGCATGACTTTTTTGATGTGTGTATGTAGTACTATGTTATGGGATGTGTGCAATATGGCAATAGTATGTGTTTTCTATGGGTTATGTGCAATATTGTCATTTTATGTAACTGTTGGTGTTGGGTTGGCTGAGGTTGTTTGTGTCATTGTGCTGTCAAGACATTCATGGTGCAGCTACAGAGTCCAAGACAAATTTCCCTGAGTTGGACAATAAAGTTTATTGTATCGTATATATTATTGCCTTTGTGATAAGTATAATTGGTATCAGAGTTTTTAGAATGATATAATTTGTGTTCTGACAATGAATAATATGTGAAACTTCTTCAGTGCTAGTTCAGAGGTCAGAGGGTTTTTGAAATGAGCTTTAAATGTAAATGTTAACCGAACTACAAGATGCATCAAAATTTGAATTCAGTATGTAGACAATAAAGACCTTTGACAGAATGCTAAGAATGCCTCTTTATCCTCCATGCTGGAAGAAACAACACTAACTATGTCCAAAACAACAACTGCTATGTGTTGATATATGAGATATACATCAACATAAATGGAATAATTTGGTGTCCGATTATTGGATCTTGTAAATAAATCACAGTTGAACAGTTATTTCATGTTTTCCAATGTTTTATATTCTTTCTACCACTGTACAGAACTAGACATTGTGTTGAAAGAGGTCACAGGCAGCCATGCTGGAAGAAAGAAGAACATTCTGTGCAAGGCCTCTATTATCAAACATCTATTATCTTTTAAGGACTATTGTGATTTACTTTCAAATGTTTTGCAGATTTTTGAGATGTGACATTTATTCTGAATCAAGAATTCTTTGTTTTATGTATATGTTGATGATATATGATGTAATCAGACTTAGATTAAAAAAAACACTCCTTTTAATTATGTATCGTGTCTGTGTCTCTGGATCCCTGATGATACAGTGATAGAGAATGAAATCATAGTGCTGCTGAGCAACATAAGCTGAGCTGAACATCTGCTCTCAGAACAACATTAATACTCTGTAGCTTGGGACACTTGTATTCTGTTCCTATAGTATAGTAAGCTTCTTTGTTGCTTTACCTGCAGTAATAAGAAAAAAAATGTTGGATACACTGAATATTATTTGATCTATTCCAACACAAAGGTGATGAACTGTATGAGTGACGATTCCCTGATCTGAACATAAATGCATTTTAATGGTGGCTGTAAATGTTAGAAGATAAAGCTGGATAAAGATAAAGCTGGAGCGACAGTATTTATACATCTGTTGTAGCTGAACAGCTGTTTCCAGCAGCTGGACGAACAACACACAATATTCAGCCATGACTTTGAAAATCTTTTAGATAACGCTAAGCTATGCTGTCTGTACTCCAACACAACAAATTCTTCCCAGCACTCCTGCCTCCAACTCTGTGGTGGCTGAATATTCAGCTGATTCTGACAACAACTCAACTCTTGTGAGATTTCAGAACGAGCCTTCTCCTTCAGCAAGACTTCAAAACACAACAACAAACAGAGCAGAAGGTGAAGAGGTTTTATTCCTCTGTATGATCCTTTCTATAATGTTTTCAGACACTTATAATAACAATATGAGCCTGTCAGTAGCAAAAACATTACCAGTGCACTATTGCCTCATCAGATTACTTTGCAGCTTGTTTAGCGGCTGCCAGCTGAAGGGCTCTTGCTCAATTTTGAAACAATTCCCAAAATTTTTGTCACCATGAGTCACTTAGTCACAACAAGATGACAAAACAGGGTCCAGGTTGAAGTTTCCCTTTGACACGGCTGACTATTGATTCAAGAAACTGCTTAATATTCGCACCCTTAGTGCACGTCTGGTTTTTCTTGCGTTCCGAGTTATTTAGAGGAAACTATTTTTGTTTGTGTTTATGAGCTCCAGCTGAACACGAACTGTTTCTCAACCTGGTTTATGACAAATTCATGTTTCGACATGCAAACCTTTAGTTCTGCAAACCTCATTGCAATATGTTAATATCTGATAGGTCTTTATCTTTGCAGTGCTGTTTGTTGATAAGGAGATAAAGCAATGAATTTGCAAAGGAAATACATTTGCAAAACAACAGATGTGCTTCCATCATTACATGAAGAACTACTGTCTGCAAAGCACTTTTTCCCCATCTGAATCTTCTAGAAACATCTGGCAGCAGATAAGATGCACATTGTGACTGTGATAACAGAATATTGTGTTTCTTTATCATTTTCTTTGAATGAAAATATGAAATTTGCTGACAACAAATGATCCCAAACTGTTTGGTCAGCATGTTTCAGACCTCGTCTCTTCTCGCCCATTAACACAGACTTCACTCTTTCTAATAATCCTTTAAAAACAGATCAATAACAATTCATAAAAAAAGTGACACCAGCCACGCAAAAAAAACAACAAAAAAAACACCACACACTACTTTCCTTTGATATTCATCTCAACCACATGATAGAAAAGAAAACAAATAAGTGTTTTATTTCTTGCCACCTTCTGAAACTTGGTGCCAAAGTTCCTCTGATGGTCGGACGGAAAACACGCCTTGTGTGTGTGTTTGAACCTCGCTGTGTCGCGCTGTTGCGCTCAGGAATCTCCCGTGAAGACGGCAGGTGTTATTTTGACACACTGCGCCATACCAGCAAATGGGAACGCGCTCACAACCGACGCACACATGGACACACAATCATGCAGTCTCGCTGACTGGCATGCACAGTTGCGTCGTCACACAGATGCAATGAATATATGAAGCTCAGGGTTTAGCGACACATTCCGTATATGTACTAAAAAAGTACAATAAACACAAAGCCGCTGAGGTGTTGACTGACAGGAAATGATCTGATCTATATGGAGAAAATTAAAAAAAAAAAAAAAAAAGTGTAAAACACTTTTCTCAGTGAAGGAAATGTAGATTAAC
This sequence comes from Euthynnus affinis, assembly GCA_029490765.1. NCBI lineage: Eukaryota > Metazoa > Chordata > Actinopteri > Scombriformes > Scombridae > Euthynnus > Euthynnus affinis. The sequence continues at coordinate 20,370,274 of CM055856.1, read as the reverse complement.
TAACAGATGAAATTGAGATTAACTGCAAGTGTTCCTTTGATGTTGGTGATAAAAACCACAGCGAAGTGAGATATTTATTCTGTTTACTGGCTCACAATTTATCAGTTAATCTTTGTATGATTTGGAAATAAACGACGGACATCAAAAGTCTAATGTGCAGGTTGTGTTGGCAGCTCAACTGGCTAAAGCGCACAGTTAAGAAACTGTAAAATTTAACTCTTTTTTTTTTTCCCCCCACCCTCCACGTCATACCTGCTCTGCGTGTGTCTCTCGTGTCGCTAAACAACGTGAATTTCATCCAACTGTTCTGTGAGGAATATTATAAACCTATAATCTTATGTAATGGGACATGTAGAGACTCAGCATGCAGCCAAACAGACATAACGCAGTGTGTGACCTTTGTGTGCTGGAGGCTGTTGTTTGAGTTTAAGGGACGGTTCTGGCAGAGTGAACCAGTTAGCTAATGCTTTGGGTATTTCGACATGCCACGGCACGCTCGTTTTCTCACACACACATACACATACACACCGGCCTATCACTCTTATGTTTGACAGCTGTGTGTGTGCGTCATATGCCTGTGTGTGTGTGTGTGTGTGTGTGTGCCGTTTGTCTGCCTCTGACAGGTTTATTGTAGCAGGGCAGCAGTGCCTTGTGCTTTCTCTTAAGGAGCCTGTTTTCTCTCCTGAAGGATTCAATTAATCTGAGAGGGGACGTGTCCGAGCCACATCTTCTCTAACACACACACACACACGGGTCTGTGTCTTGAATACATATAAACACACACTCACCACATTAATTTTAACGTAAACAGACACACTAACCAAGTAGCGTGGAAGACAAATTGGTATTGGCCAAGACAACCCGGGCCTGCCCCGCAAGCTGCATGAATTATGCTTACACTCGTGCATCTGAGTGTGTGTGAGTGAGACTGAAGGAGGAGGGGAGGTGGTGGGGGGACATTTGAAGGGCTACCACATTTATCTAACCGTGTATGAATGTGTTGTGGTCGGGATAAATCTCTTCCTTTCTCTCTGCAGCGAGTCCCAAGGGGAAACCCCAGCCCTAACTGCACTAAGCACAATCACATGCTCTTATTCCCATACACAAGAACTCAATCCTCTCATCCACACAGTTTCTCTCTCTCTCTTTCTTTCAGACACACAAACAACAACAACAACAACCTCCGCTCTCTCATCCTTCAAAAACAAAAAACACCGCTTTCCACCTCGGGGATCGTGCCCATTTAGATCTTCTTTTCCATTTGTCTTGAGCTGTTTTCATCTCCATCTATTGACCTCCCCTTCTCTGCGCTCACTGCAAACACCCACATTTGCCTCAGTGTTTCACTCCCATTTTCTTCATCATGCTCCCCTGTGAGCACTACAAATGTGTGTGTGTGTGAGAGAGAGAGAGAAAGAGAGAGAGATGGACACCACCCTCAGTAGCAGTTTAGTCTAATTTGTTCCAAGCGCTACTCCTAAACTTGTAATGTCATACCATAAAGTTAAAGTAATCATCTACCACAATGGCCAGTTTGATAGAACACAACAGCGATTCAATAAAAACACCCAGTTTTATAGATGCTTCTACGATTTCTGCTCTCAACACACGGAAAAAAAGACGCCGATGCACAGGAAGTGATGTGCGCTGTGTTTTCTGCAGCTGCAGCAACGTTGCTTTGATTGTTTGTAGAAGAAATGAGCAGCTTCTGGTCAAAACTCAAGGAAAAAGGCGAACGGATGACACGCTGATCTCTGCAAAACGTAGTGCAAAAGAGCACTTGGCAACAAATGTGTTGTTCAAATGCGGAGGGGGAAAAAAATTATTATCTTCACCTTTGCAACCATGTGTATAAATCTTGATTCTCGATACACACTCTGAACAATAAAACATTGTGCACTCGCCTCCACCTTGAAGAGTGATGATGAAGAGTTTTGGCAGTAAAAAAAAAAAAAAAAAAAAAGAGTCTCCAGCCTCGTCTCCTATGCGCGGCTACACTCGAGCAGGTCCTACCTCCGCTGCTCTCAGATGCGAGAGGGAGGGAAGAGGAGGAAGAGGACAGATGGCCTCAATCTGGTGATGGAGGCTCCAGCAGACCTCCAGTAGACAGAGGAGCGTTAACAGCCATTTTAAGTCTATAAACAGTGACTAAGACTGTATCCTGCATGTCATAAAAAAAAACAAAAAAAAAACAAACAACTTTGCAATATATTTGACAGTGCTGTACACAGAAAAGGCTAAACATAACTGCTGATATCGCACACCCACTACACTCAAAGAGTTTGAGTTGCTCCCGTCTGGCCGTTGATTCAGGGTCCCAAGGGCCAGCCGGAACATATACAAGAAGTCTTTTATTCCCACCGTGCCGTACAGGCATTGGACACAGAATGACTGCATCAGAGAAGACTTGTTATTTTATAAGATCTGCTCTCTGGTATTATTTATACAACCCATCTGCTGCTACCTGCCCATTTGCAATATTGTATGTCTTATATTTTGCTTTTCAAATGGCGCGTTGTGTCAAGTCAAGTCAATTTTATTTATATAGCACCAAATCACAACAGGAGTTATCTCAGAGAACTTTTCACACAGAGCGGGTCTAGACTGTACTCTTTCATTTACAGAGACCCAACATTTCCACATGAGCAAGTGCTTTGTGAAAGTGGCAAGGAAAAACTCCCCACTAAGTGCAGTGTATGAACTTCTGCTGTTCTTCACAAGACAAATTCCCACTAAAGGTGGACAATAAAGTCAATCAATCAATCCCGTTCAGGTGTAACCTGTGACTAACACACAGGAAGGAGCTCTGTGGAGTATAAAGCTGAGATCTGCTGATCTTTACTCAGGTCCATTTTGCTGCAGAGTGTACATGCAGCACAAATGTCAACAAACTGTGTGCAGCTTCACAGTGAATTTAAAACAAATGTTAAGCTGCCTCACTCTCTCTCTCTCTCTCACACACACACACACACACACACACACACACACCTGCCAACCTTGAGTTGTGGCATTAAGGGACACTCTCTACTTCATTAAGTCAGGTGGAAATCCTATTAAAACTGAACTTAAAAAAATAATAATAACTACGGGAGGCTCCTGGGAAATAAGGGTGTGTTAGCAGCTATAAACAGTCCACCCTGCTATCAAGAGCTCAGCCAAAAACCACAGTGTAAAAAATGTCTTGAATGCCATGAAACGCATGTAAACAAAAACAGTAGCGGAGCAACCTCCGCTCCACTGATTACACACCGGGGTCCTTGATTCATAGCGTTTATTGCAATTTAAAAAAAAAGAAAAGAAACGAAAAGGGGAGAACATTTTGAACATTTGCACTTAACGCGTAATTATCATGTAACAAGGCTGTGTAGTGTTATTACAAGCATGGGACTGAGATCTCAATCGGGTTTGGTTAATGTAATGTGTGGGGAATTGATATCAGAGAGCGCCATAAAGCTAAATGACCTGTGTCGTACAGTGGCGTGTTTTAGTGGGCGGAGGCTGCTAGTGTGGCGCATGGGAGATGAGAGTCAGGGAGTGAGAAGGTCAGTGTGTGGGCTGAATAAAATGTGTCCCGGTTTATGAAAAAAAAAAAAAAGAGTGTTTAAACTGACAATCTGGGCTGGAACAGTGGTTGGGTCAACTCCACTTCACAAACATACTTCCCCCCTCCAGCTACACTAGCATGTCTGCGTACAGACACCACAAGCAGTTTTCAGCTCATTTCAGAACCGCAGGAGGGGGGAACCAGCAACGCAACACACATTTTTTTTTTAACCAACAAGTGGTATTTGCACGGTTTACAGTAACATTTTGATCATTGGAAATATCGCTATGTTATTCTGGAGCTGCGAAATCTACACACATCTCACACCTGCACATCTCTCTTTGCCACGATACACCCATCAATCATCCCGACACTCCCCGCTGTGAGTGGATTTCATCTCTGACAGCTTCTCATGTGCCTGTGTGAGCCGAGTGTGTAGGCTCTGTCGGTGTGACAAATTAACGCTTCATCAGAGAGCCCTGCCCTGCGAGCGGTGCGTCTTTTTTAAACCAGACCTCTAGTACTTTGAGCTCCAAATGACAAGCGCTGCATCGAACCCGTGTTTAACGACGAGGACAGGGAACACAGTTCAACAGCTGAATTATTATTATTATTTTTATTTTTTATTATTATTATTATCTCGAGAGTTTTACCTCTGAAAAGAAACCAGAGGAACTGTAATTGTATCTGTGTGTGCAGCTACATGACTTCAGGGGGGATGTAAGTAACTCGATGAGAGCGTTTGTCAGACTTTCCATTTTCCAAGAAGACATAGCACACCTATATTCCCTTCACACAACACACGGTTTGATTTTCCTCTTTGACTGACCACAAAACTGCATGCAAACACACACACACTATCTTTTTTTTTTTGCACAATGTTATTTCAAAGCTTCTATTGCTAATAGCAAGAACAGGTATTGCATCATAGCGCAAGCGGTGAAAGTAAAAGGAAAACCACCAGCTCAGCAGGGAGTAACATAGACTGTAGATGATCTACTGACTGCAGATAATACAGGCAGGAACACACACACACACTTCAATTCAATAGGCTTTATTGGCATGACACTTGACATGTGTTGCCAAAACAATTGCGGTTATAAAAGACAATGTTAAGGAATGAAATTAACAAAAAAATAATATTAATAAACAACATTTGCTAATAGAATAAAAACACACACATACAGAGAGAGGCACACACACACAAGCAGGGCAGGTAGAGGTGATGTAAACAAACACATGAGGGTTCACTTTAAGGAGCCTCAGCCTAGTTTACACCAAAGCATATTTCCATCTGCAAAACACACAAAACTATCCAGTGTGGACCTGACATGTGCACATTTAAGAGCAAACACACACAGCATCCACAAATACAAGCAAATCTTTTTTACATTTCACACACATATTCCCTGATGGACATGCAGCAGCAGAGATGTCCTACAGATTTGGTAAAATGCTGGGGGGGGGAAAAGCAGAATCAGCCATTTGCCAAATGCTCCACAAGAGTGGGTTTTACTCAGAATACTGGTCACTTCACCACAGCCGCCCTCCTATTCACACAAACACTCCAGAAATGTCCAAGAAGTGGTCTGTCATCCCTCTAAGGTCACAACTTCACCACCCCCCACTCTCACAACACACACAAACTGCATCTGCTCTCACAGGAATGACGGTTTAATGGTCCACATGCAATCTAAGCCCTTTGCACCCTGACCTGCACACTGCTGCAACAACACTCACACCACAACACAACACTCAGTCAGTCAGTCCTGTTTGTGCCTTAAAATCCGACTGTGTGTGTGTGTGTGTGTATGTGTGCGCGTGTTGCAAACTACTAAGTAATTTTCCGCTTATGTGTTGCTCATCGCAAAGACTGGGAATCTTTAACACGATACCATACTTTAACATCTGAAACTTGTCACAGCTTTATAACTGCCACTCCTCCTGATGAAAAATCTACATCTGGGTTCATTTCCCACAGAGCACCGTAGCGACATCCCAGTAATGACCGCACATGCTGCCACTGGGAGCCTAAAACTGTGCGCATTTTTGCGCAGCGTTATTTAATCTTAATATGTGATTATTAGAGGGTTGCGCTTTTCGTGCAGACACATCACAGCATTCAAGCAGTCCAACGTCATGTACTTACTGTGGTGTGGATGTAGGTTAATGGCCGATGGCATGAATTTTCCGGAGTGGAGAGGCGGCGGATGACTCGCGCCCAAGTGACCGGGCGAGGGAGGGATCCTCCCGGCTGCTGCTGGTGCGAGTCGGTGAGGCTCCATCGCGAGCCCCGCCAACAACGGAGGTGGTACGTGGACGGATCGGGGAGGTCCAAAATCTCTGCCATCCATTATCCACAGCGGGGAAAGTTAAGAAAAGAAATTGTCCGTTCGGATAGGCCCCCTATTCCGAAAAAGCCAATGCTGGCTATAATAATGTCTTTAGTTTTCCAGGCGATTCGGGCTCCTTTTCAGCCATCCTGCTGACCTAGAAAACAAAACATGAGAAAAAAAAATCGCTTGATATACAATCTGAGCAAACTGTTGGGAACTGGTAGTTAGGATTTCTCCTCTTTTCAGCGAACAGACGGCCCATACGTGCAATGACGCAGTTTGGAAAAGCACTTAAAAAACTCAACATTGACCATTAGCCGATCGGCAGTATTATTATACGACTTGCTCCTGGTGTATCCAAAATACAGATCATAAAGCAGTTTTAACTTATATCTACAATATTATGATGTAATGTGTGAGCGGACTAGCAGCAGCACTCCACCCCCACTGCACACCAAGCAGGCAGCCGCTCCGGAGCTCCGCTTCCCAGAAACACAGCCAGGAGAGACCGCTCTGCCCCGGCCATCAAACACCCGGCGATCCCTTGATGGAACCGCACACGGTCAAATTTTAATAACCTATTCTACCTTTTCCGATTACCCCGCTGTTTTCCTACACCGTAAACCAGCAATGTAGGCCCTGTAAGCCAATACACCATAAATACTGAAGGCGCATCAAATATAAATTTCAAACGGGTTAAAAATAAATAAGGTTGCAAAAGCCTGCATCATTAATCGGCGGGCTTAGCGGTGTTTTGTTGCCCACGGATGCGAATTTAGTCCGGGTTACCTCGCAGTTGGACATGGGTGCTGTCCAAGGAAAGAAATCACAATCCAGCCCGTAAACACTTCAGTCCCTTAAAAAACTAAAACCTCATTTGATAACCAACCGTGTCGACGGTTTACCACCTAGACCCATGTTTGAATCAGTATTATGGTATAATAGTGTCTTTTAGCCTTCATCATAAATGGACGGATAATTCAGTTTAAGCTGTATCCAGCCGAGCAATGCGCCTTAATTCTGTAAAAGGACGATTTTAATGATTCTTTAACACAGATGAAAGACCCCAATTTTCGCTGAAATGCGATTCGTGTACTTAGATTAGTATTAAAAAACAAAAAAATAGGAGAAAAGTTACTTTAAGCAGGACAACAACAAACAATTGTGACTTTATCTGTAGCCAAATTGTGCGCCTTGGGGAATATTATTAAACTAGTTTTTTTTAATTATCCCCCCCAAAAAGCCCCCAAATGAGCTGCAGTTAAACACCGAGTTAAAACGCTGTGAATTTAAGTTTTAAACAAGGCGAAAGTCGAGTTAACCTTCAAAGGCTGCAAGCGAACACATTACAGCCATGACTCGTGATATCCAGGCGGGCGGGATCTGAAGAATGGCTCGTTCAGAAATCACAATAAACCTTTTCTTTCCCCCTTTAAAAAAAAAAAAAAAATAGCCCAAAACACAAATGTTGCCTCTAAGCGCTCTTAAACTGACTCCGGGGCCGGGTTACACTGTATCCTTCTCGGCTGTGATCCATGCGGCAAGGCGGCGGAGGAGCACGGCGTCAGAGCCACGTTTCAAACTTTTCACGGTTCCATTAACGACACACAAAACTTTCTCGGAGGAAACGTCTTACAGGGGGTTTTTCACACCGCCAACAGCCCCGTAAAAATTCAAAAGGTCGTATGCAATAACCTCCGCGCCCTTTTCACTTACATTTACAAACCAAATTATGCTTTTAAATAGCGAGAACTCTGACACTTCAGCTGGAAAAAGAAAAACCCAAACAAGGAAAAAAAAACAACATGCCGAGCGCTTACTTGAAAGGGGGGGAAATCTGTGGAAGGAGCTAAAAATGCAAACGATTCTCAAAATCCGTCCAGGTTGCTGGGAGAACTGGAGGAGTCCATTACAGGCTCGTCCGAAGGTAAACTGGGGGATAACAGGGGGGGAGAGAGAGCCCCTGACGCGTCCGTAAACTCCTCAGCAATGAAACACAGCATTGTTTTGTAAACCCCGCCCATCTCCCTCTCTCCCACCCAACCCCAGCCCAGCCCTGTACGTCTTAGACAAGCTCTACTCTGATTGGCTACACAGACTGTCAATCAAAGTCCTCCAGTGTTAAAAAAAAAAAAAAAAAACACTGGCCGCTCGCCAGCACTATAAAACCAATTATGGAGCAAGGAGGTTGAGCCGTTTCAAGGTCCCCTCTCCCTCCAAGACTGAGTGATCAAAACTCAAGGGTGTGGAGATGGTGGTGGTGGTGGTGGGGGCAAGCTTCAAGGCGACCCCCACCCCCCCACCCACCCACTTACCCCTCCCATTTACACGCTTATTATAATAGACGCGCAAACATTGGGAAGCGGAAAATATGGGGGCGTTGTAAAATATTGCACTTGTTTTAAAATGTGGTCTCAGTTTACTTTTTTTACTCACTGGGAGGAAGTAGATAATCACCTAAGTGAGTAAATTACTTTCCATTACACCCCCCAAACCTTACAGAAGGAAATAAAATGCACCTCAAACATCAACATCGAAACTTAAGATAACAATCTCACAGTGTCTCAAAAGCCTTTCTATTAATTCCAGCTGAATTATTCAATTTAATTTGGGCGACTGCAGTTTCAGAATTATTGCCCCATAATTGGCAGACCCAAATGGGGCTATAATAATTATGGGTATGGGTTACCAGAGAAGGATGAACGCATGCAGGTCCCAGGCTTTGAAGACGTCCATGCAATAACAATAATCTTAATTTTATTGCTTTAAACACCACAAAGTGTGTTTAGGGGGCCTCACAACAAGTGATTTGAACATTTTAAACTCGTGAATGAAGAGTTTACAGTGTTACAGTATGGGAGCCCTGGTTTTTATGCCTCATCTTCATTATATCTACATAGTGTCATCACTCATTGCTTTGCTGGGGCTGTAGACAGATTTCTCTTGGTTAAATGCATCTTGGACCTTTATGATATTGGCCAGGAACGCACTGAGACGTGTCATTGTTCATGACCATTTTTTATTCCCCACACCATTCCTAACAGAAGAATGATGCCCGTCTTTCTGCATGCAAATGCCCACAACAGGGTGAAGCAACGCTGGGTGTCTCCTTTCGCATAATCTGGGCCGAAGCTGAGCGGACACACACACACACACACACACACACACACACAGATTTGCATTAGAAGAGGAGAAAAAGTGGCGTACTCATTTACTGCTATGCTAAAATTCAGAGAAGAGGAGGGAGGGGAGGGGTGGTGGTAAGGGTGGCGGGGGGAGGTCGACCTCTGGTGTGAACTAACCCTACGTCTCCATTCCTCGCGCACACTGACTGTTGCGGATATATATATCTTTTTTTATTATCAACAAGTTTCCTTTGAAGTAAACCGCTCCGTGTTACATAGTTGCAAAAAATGTTGATTAAAAAAATCTGACGCGGTTTCAAGCTGCCCATGTCACCCCGCCACCGCTCCACTTCTCCGGCCCCTCCTCCTCCTCCTCCTCCTCCTCGCTGCGTCGGTTTCAAGGCGACCCTTCGCTGGGGGAAAGGAGGCGCTACAGCGGAGAGCTACACCGCTGAAGGAGAAGGGAGAGTACAGTGGAGCCACGGACGCAACGAACAGTAACACCGTCAGTCAGGGACGCGCCGTGTTGTTGTAATTCTGGGGTTTCGGTGAGCTCGCGACACATTCTATGGCCACACCTCGGTGGGGTTTTTTTGTTGTTGTTTTTATTTTTGCCCAACCGGACAACAACATTACCACCGAGTTGAGCAAAAAGAAGAGGCCGCTCAGCGACAGCCCTCACCCAGCTGACCTGTCTGCTCGCAGCGGCTGTCACCCCTGACGGGACCCGGGGAGGGAATTACCAGGCGGAGGGAGATCAGAATGATGTCCCGTCCCGGGCCGTCCGAGGGGACCAAGCCTGCCTTTGTTCTCCAAATAACTCCGACTGGGAATTCAGACAGTGCCTTCAGATTAGGGCCCTATTGTTGCTCTCTTTTCACGCTACAAGCAAGAGGCAGGTTTCATCTTTGCGTTGTTGTTTTTCTTGTCAAATACCGCGCCGCTCGTGGGGGGTTATCTCCACTATGAGGTGGGTATGGCTGCTGTATGTGTTAGATGGTGGAATTCAGTTTTATGAAACAGCATAGTCATAATTAATTCAGATTAAAACAACAACAACAAAAAAATTTTAGGTGTATTTCATGTCCATTAAAACAGCATTTTACGCATATTTTACGCACGGCTGTGGTACAACAGTATAACCTGTATTGTATTAATTTAAATAGACAATCTAAATATAACTTCTTACACCACAGACTTAAGTCATATATGATAAAATATGACTGTCCTAAATTATGATGCCTGACATGCTGTGAATATAAATATCTGCCACGTAATGAAATCCATCAGGCAAATAACCCCATAAAGACAATTTCAAAAGTCCTTATTGCACTCTCCACCCACATAACAGCAGGGAGAACTCATGCTAGAACAATCTGCGGCTTGTCCAGGTTCTCACCTTTTTGATTAGATGTAGTAACACAGATATCTACTATCTGTTTATTTCTAGGTTAAGCCCCTCACAGGGATGCGTTACTGCAGGAGCAGATGGGACCATTTGGTAGATTATGTTTTTTTATAGCTCATACACCAACTGGGTTCTTTGAGGATGGTCCAACATAAAGCTCAGAGCTTGTCCTCTATGTGGGGCTGCAGTGGAAAAGTACTGAAAAGCTTGATTTATAGCCTGATACACTGCTGAGTCAATACAACACCACAGCCGATTTTTCATTCCACCAACTTTGTTTTTATTCTGTGGACCAAAGATTACAGAATGAGAACATTTGCAGTCCCAGAGTGTGTTTGTGTTTTTCTTTCTTTCTTTTTTTTCCCCTCTTTTTTTTAAATCTTTGCCTGAACCACATATCACATCAACCTCGAGCCGTGTCGCTGTCCAAATATCATTGTTGAGGTTTGGGTTAATTCTGTCTTATCAGTTGAAGGATCAGGTAAATGATTTGATTTGGCAGCCAGGCTATCTGATTTTCTCCGGGCGTGTGGCTGCATTAACCCACAGGGGACAGAGCACAGAGACAGCATTGATTAATTCAGCTGAGGGTTCATTCCTCCCTGGAAAAGAAATACATAAATAAATAAATACTGGAAGATGTCACCCCACCTCCCACCTCCCCCTGCATAAGCACCGACCCTAAAGCCTCGCTGTGCATAAATGTATCCATGCTCCCATTTTCAATATATTTCCTCCTTAAACTGACTAATGAGAAGCAGCAATAAACAACAGTCCAGATCTTTTAGATGACCCCACCCAAACAGCTCTCTCTCTCTCTCTCTCTCTCTCTCTCTCTCTCACACACACACACATACACGCACAGCCTGCATTACCCAAAGGGCTAAATCATTCATCATACCTTATCTCATGTGCACAAGTACTGTATTGAAGCAACAGCCACTGCATTGCAGCAAGACAAATCCCAACATGATGGTGGAGAAGGCTAATTGCAGTGTCATGTTTTCTGATGGACTGGAACAAACATGTGCATGTGCACACAGACAAACACACACATATGTAATAAACATGCCACTGTGTCTGAGATGACTGACATCACCTCACACACACACACACCAACCCCCCACATGAAACACACACATATACCACTCTCATGGGGTACCTGCCAATCATCTGACAGTGCCTTGCAGGGTTTTATGGTGGACCACATGAGGGGGGGGAGGAGGGTTAGGAGCTTACTGCTGCAGGACAAACATGCACTCCACCCTGACAGGCAAACAACTGAGCATGAAGTGGTCAGATGATATGAAGAAAATCCAGATGCTGATTGTCTGTTGCCCAGTTTCCATGATTTTATAATTGGGTGATGGTGTTTCTGGTTTCAGTGTTTGTTGTAGTTTCAATAAAGTCAATTGTAATTTGGATGTTTGAGTGTGTAATGTGTGAGAAGCATGTATATATATATATATATATGTGTTTCCTGTACATTATAAATAGTAGTGTATTATGTTAGCAGCACTGACCACACGTGCAACACATAAAGAAGTTTCAACCACATCAAACCAGGTCAAAGATCTGTAGTTAAAATTTCCAACAGTTAGTATATTGAAAGGCAGGTTCACAGTTTTTCAAGTCTGTCTTGAATCAACAGTCAGGTGCTGACATGAACACTGACACGTTTTTCTTGCTGTAGTCGTTCCTCCTGTTCATACTGGACGTTAGGAAATCCCTTCATAATGTGTTTTCAGTGTAAGTGATGGTGGACAAAATCCATAGTCCTCCCTCTGTGCAAAATATATTTCAAATTTTACCTGAAGCTGCCCAGATTACTCAATGAAGTAGATATCTTTCAAAGTACAATACAAAATTCCCTCTTTTTGCTGCTGTCATTCTGCTGCAGCTCAACAGGAAAACAAAGAGGGTATTTTATATAGAAAAGTCTGTATCTGTGGGAGATGTTCATTTCATTTGTCTAACTCAGGTTCAAGCCTAACATTAGCTTCAGATACACTTTTAAGTAGATTTGTCGCACAAAAAGAAGACTGTGAATGTTGTACTGTATCACATTGTATCACGCAGTGACAGTGCAATATTTAAATAGCCATAATTAGCAGGAGGAATGATTACAGAGCAAAACAAAACGACTTTTAATGTTCATTTGGGCACCCGACTGTTGTTTTAAGAATTGTGAACTTATCCTTTAATGTAACTTGCCAAAAAAAAACAGTCAAAAGACTGCATATTGATTTCAGTTTGAAACAACCCAAAATAAACAGTCTTATTTATAGAGAATGCCACCAAGACAAGGGCTAGCATGGGAGTCACAGCAAAGTGATTCCCATCTGCCACTGTTTCAAACCAAGATGGGGGATGTGGGGGTTAGGAGGAGGAGGAGGACGATGAGGGGGGGAGGGGGAGAGGGGGATGAGTTGCCAACCGCGCATGCAGGGTGCACGAGCAAGCTTGCATGCACAGGGTGTGTATTTTTGGTGCCTGTTCCTGTGCCTGAGCGGTGCGGTGTGGTTAGAGCTCTGAGAAATCGCAGAGTTTTCTCAAGAAATCCAGCCTGGCCACAGCCGTAAGGAAACACTGACGCAACGCACATGTCCTGCTGGGTAAATGTACAGCGGTAATGTGTCAGGGTCACTGAAACCTCAAGAAAAACCTCCAAACCTCTTTAAACTCCTGACACAGCCTTTATCTTTTCCTTTTTGAATCTGCTGTTGTGCATCCTTTTATCTAGTCAGTCTTCAACAACAATCTACAGTGTCCATCTTTGGGTTCAGAATATATTTGATTTGACGGAGAGATATGTTAAAAACAGAGAGAAAACAACAGATTAGAAATGAGCTAACTGGCCAGTTTTCATGGCCTACTGTCAGTCTGCGCCTTGCTGACATAAACAACACTTTACATCTGCTGTCAGTCAATCAAACGAAATAATATTCACAGGGATAAGTGTGCATTACCCCCAGTGAACATGTCAGCCTCTGTAAAATGCAAATCACTCTTGAGGCTTACAAAAACAGGAGCTACTATTTGTGAATATCATCTATTATTCTCTGCTGGCCTCCTTCTGTCAGCTGTAGTAGCCTTCTATTTGCCTTTCACCTACTTTACCAGCCAAACACACTCATGCAGTGTGGCGGCCCCATCTGTTGGAGAAAGAGGAGAACTGCATGCTGGGTAGCTCAGTGACCTGACCAGTGGAGCTGCTGTAAAGGAACACTGTCAGCCTCATTTTCTGACAAATTAGTCCCCCCTTCCTACCCCCTGTGTCGTCTCTCTAAGGACGGCATTGTGCTGCAACACACACATTTTTGAACCGAGTAGCTGGAGTGACTCATTCAGAAACACCTGCAATGCTCACAGCTGCAAGTGTGCACAAACAACACGCACCACACAAGTGCACAATAACCTCGGCCAGTGCAGAGAAAAAAATGGACTATGGTTGCACACACACACACACACACAAATACACTCACCCGTACAGTACACTACACACATGCATGCCAAGCACAGTGAGTGTTTTGCTGGCGTGGCAGTAAAAGGATATCAGAGGGAAGCAGTCTCAGCAGAATCACAGGGGGAGCTGCAGTGAGATGGAATAAATTTCCAATACCAAACCCACTTGATCCTCAGTGTGTGTGTGTGTGTGTGTCAGTGTGTGTGTGAATGCAGCAAGCAGCCTGACTTAATAGATGCATATATAAATTCATATCAGCACTCACTTCTGTATGCATGCGCACAGGCCTCCATGTTCCCTCAAACAGCCCTCCAGGCTCATCATATATCACCAGGTGCCTCCATGCAGCCCGGAGTGCCTGCATGAAACTGGGACAGTCTGACTAATGGACTCAGTATGACTTTGGCTTGTGCTGGATGTGTGGTGTCATACACAGAAACAGGATATGATGCATAGAACATGAGGGTGGGGCCGGGCCATCCATCTTATCCTCTTCCATCTCTGTAATATGCAAATGTAGTGGATCCGTTTTTAGATGTGGACAGGAAATGTGCCCCCTGTATCAGCAGAGGGATCTTTTTTCACCATTCTAGGAAAGCTGGCATAAAACATCAGCTTTAGTGGCACGCTCCATTTTGTATGCCTGGTCCCTTTAACTCACTACGTCGACATCAAATCCCTGTGAAATTTAAATTTATGATCCAAAGATGGGGATGTATGCACACTCACACATATTACATAAAAAAGGCATTTGAATGTAGCTCTTTGCATGAGCTTTAATAAGAGTTCATGGGTTGAGAAAATGATGGCGTTATGCACATACAGGACAGAGTCACGCCTTACTTCTATGGCATGAATTAAATGGGCTTTCATCGCCATCTGCTGTCTAAACTGTGAAACTGCCGTGAACAGTTTGATCCGGATGACAGTGTTTCTAAGAAGAGATAAAACTACGAGTGAGCACATATTTCAAGATCTAATGTGGTTGTGTGTTATTTTTGGGAGAGTGTGAGCTAAAGAGCCAAAATGGAAAGCGTCAAAGTCATTGCGATCATCGTGTGTGAATGTGTGTGCTGTCCTCAGCGAGAAAAACAAACATGTTCTATGCTGAAAAAGTGTTAAATATCCACATCCCCATCATTCTGTCATCTCTAACAAATAAACAGGCCATGACCTCATGACCACAAGGAGAGCGTGATCCAAAATGATGTCACAGTGAGACGCTTGAGGGCTGAAAAAAAAAAAAAAAAGCTTTTCTTCTGTGACAATTAGTGACTGACGTGAGCTCTGCCCTTATCATGTGTGACTGGGGTCTGATGTTGGAGCCTGCTGTGACCTTTTAACTCATCATTTCATTTTTTCTCAGTCAGGTAATCTGGGTAACACGGCAGCTGATAGATCTCAAAAAAGCCTGAAGCAGAGAAAGATATAGATAAATGTAAACAGCTTGGCCTGATGCCTCCTGTTTGACACTAGCACTAAGAAAATAGTCTGTTTTTCCATTAAAAAACAACCTGCAACAGAATCCTTGAATGTTAGAATTAAAGGTGAGCTCATTGAACAAGTAACAGAGAAAAATAGTTTTAGATTCTCAGTTAAAAGTCATGTTAAAAAGATCTGTAAAATGATTCAGGCTCATCTCATCTGTTTTACAATAAGATGATAAGAAACTGCCTGACATTTGACTCCCCTTGCTGTTTCTAAATTCAATATTCTCACATCCATCCTGTGGTTTAACTTCCTATTAATCAACCCGTCAGTAATCAAATCCATACAGTGTCTTTACAATCAACCCTTGAAAATCTTGAGCAAAAAGCTGCATTTTAAGTAAATACAGTATTTTGCAAACTTCATTGATTTTTTGTGATGTAAAGCTTGTGTTTAAATGTTTAATTAGACTTGCTCCTCAGTCTTTCCGCAAATACATCAGGACACTACAGAGCTACAGCGGATCTACCGGAGCAGCTCCGAGTGTCAGCGGTAAAGTTTCACATCTTTTGCTCAGACAGCTTTTTCTGTCAAGGGAGCAAAGTCCTGGAACTCCCAACCTGATCACTTGAAATTTCAAACTTCACTACTTTTAAGAGAGCTTCTAAATCCTGGTTAATTCAGCAACAAACCTGTACTCATGTCTAGTTTTCTGTAGCTATATCACTACTAAATGTGTGTTTTATTGTATCTTGCTATACTCAGTTTACTTAAGATTTCATTTTACCTCTCTGTTTTATCTTTTATTGTTACAAAAGCCCTACTAGGGATGGGTGTTTCTAATTAGCATCTCCTATAAACACTATGATATTTAGATAAGAGAGGTGTTTTCAGATTATCTATGTACAAGGTATCTGTTCCTATCAGGTGAACCATAAAGAAATAAATAATACTGCTCAGGGATTTTCCACTTCATATCTAATAATGATAAAAGCTGTATTCAGTCACTGGTTGATGAGGAGGGTGTGTACTGATGACACACGTGTGCTCTTGATACTTGATCAGGTGCTGTGATAAACCACAGACTCACCCCATGTAATCTAAGATATTATGTTGTCAAATATATGTGATGTTTTAATGATCCTTAACGCGGGATTGTATCATCTTTCATGCCAAAGAATGAGATGATGAACCTGTGAGAAGTCCTGATCCAGCACATAAGCAAGTGTCTGTTAATCATTTACAGTACTCAGAAAAATAAAAATGGATCGTGGTTAGTTTCAGTATGCTAAGAAGTTACATGCAAAGGTCAGAACAGTGTTCCACTTTAGACCCAAAGTACATTAGATCCTTGATCTTTACTTAAACTTTTGCATCTCACAACACATTTCAGCACATGCCTATAGAGGATTTTTCTCTTATATCATCCAGAATCCTAAATGTCCCTCAGGACCAATAAAGTTTCTATCTCTCTATCTGAATATATACTGCTGCTGTTTATAACAGTAATGAAAGTTACTTTACTATCAACTACATTATGTAACACACACTTTAAAGTGAACTCCAATCAGCAAACTGTTTGCTTTTCAGACATTCACTGCAGTGACTGACAGAACTGCAGAAACCCTGACAGCTGAGCACAGGTGAGAAAAAGTGCTTCAGGGAATCAGCTGTTTCATCTACTGCATGTCATGAGATTATATAATTTATGATCTCTTCATATATTCTTGACAACTCAGATATTGTGGATCTCAACTGTCTAAAAGAATAAATTGTTCAACATGGCAATATGCAGCCTCTGAAATTCATGGTTTTTCATGGTAACCATCTTAGATATGCAACTTACATCCTGAGAGTGCATATTGTAGAGTTATAGCATTTTGTTATTTACAAGTTTTCAATGATTTAGTTTGTCTAAAGCTAAAAAGTTTGTATTGAGATATCAAATCTTTGAAGTTAAGAGCCTGCATGTAAAGGCTGAGAAACAGTGTTAAATGTGATAGCAAAAGTCAATTCTGTAGTTGGAACTTTTATTTAATGATCAAAGTAAAAGCAGTTACATTTTGAACATATTCAAGTGTGGCATACTAACACTTAAAGCATGAGTCAAACACTGAAGCAAACTACATTCCTACTTGAATGTGTTGTGTTCTTAAGTTCAAAAACATTCTCAGTTTAATAGCTTCACTTAATTCACAGTCACTTTAATGAAACTCAGATTTCAAGGAAGACAATAGTCAGACATCACATCGGAACACATGTGCACTTTATTGGGATTGTTTAGTCAGTGTACAGGTTGGCCCCACCGGTCTGGCACCCCATGTTACCCCATCACTTCGAGACCCGTTGACCCCACCAACCCCGGGGATGAAACGGTCACGATTGGGTTTTGCATAACAAAAACAAAAAAAAATTAAACAGGACCAAGATATTTTTAAGGCTGAAAGTACAAAAAACCCAGACATAATTTACATACAAGCGATACTACAACCATGTTTAAGTATGCGCCAACCACTGGGCAGCCTTCACAGAGGCGAATACGTGTCTGAACAATGCAGTTAACATTTGGAATCATGTGTCTGAACAATATGCAGTTAACAAACATTTGGAATGACTCAAAGAAAAACAAAATGTACATTTTTTTAAGTCCCCAGATGCAACTGCAGAACCCTGGGGTGCTATTTTTAAACCTAGCCAAAAACATTACTGTCTCCTTCATCGTTCCAGTTTTTTAAAATCCTGAGTCAAGCGCCAAAAATAACTGAAGCCATGCCAATGAGTTGGTCGTCTAGGCTCTGCGCCTGAGTGTGTATGAGAAATGTGGTGTGTGTGGTTGTTTTGCACAGAGCTGAAGTTGTTTGGGCGTTTGGTTGGGGAGGGGGAGGAGGAACAGTCTGTTTAGAAGCATTTGCGGTGGACGATGGAGGGGCCGGACTCATCGTACTCCTGCTTGCTGATCCACATCTGCTGGAAGGTGGACAGGGAGGCCAGGATGGAGCCTCCGATCCAGACAGAGTATTTACGCTCAGGTGGGGCAATGATCTGCAAGAGACAAGACACCCATTAGAATATAAGAGCAACTGTTTATATGTGCATTTCACGAATCTCATGAACAGCATCTCTGCTGGTTCTGTAGCAAGTCAGCTCACCTTGATCTTCATGGTGGATGGGGCCAGGGCTGTGATCTCCTTCTGCATCCTGTCGGCGATGCCGGGGTACATGGTGGTACCTCCAGACAGCACGGTGTTGGCGTACAGGTCCTTACGGATATCGACGTCGCACTTCATGATGCTGTTGTAGGTGGTCTCGTGGATTCCGCAGGACTCCATACCTGAGAGCAGAAACAAAAACAGTCCATTAGCAAGTGAAGTGCAGGGTAACCATGAGTGTTTAGTATGTTTAAGCCTGTATTGCATGTTGGGCTTTAGATGGGAGACTTACCGAGGAAGGAAGGCTGGAAGAGGGCCTCGGGGCAACGGAACCTCTCATTGCCAATGGTGATGACCTGTCCGTCAGGCAGCTCGTAGCTCTTCTCCAGGGAGGAGGAGGAGGCAGCAGTGCCCATCTCCTGCTCGAAGTCCAGGGCGACGTAGCACAGCTTCTCCTTGATGTCACGCACGATTTCCCTCTCGGCTGTGGTGGTGAAGGAGTAGCCACGCTCTGTCAGGATCTTCATGAGGTAGTCTGTGAGGTCGCGGCCGGCCAAGTCCAGACGCAGGATGGCGTGGGGCAGGGCGTAGCCCTCGTAGATGGGCACTGTGTGGGTCACACCATCACCGGAGTCCATGACAATACCGGTGGTACGACCAGAGGCATACAGGGACAGCACAGCCTGGATGGCAACGTACATGGCGGGGGTGTTGAAGGTCTCGAACATGATCTGTAGGAAGAGAAGAAGACACTTTAGTATTTTCAAGTCACAGTGAGAGGGTCTTAAGCTTGTGTGGACACTGCACCCACTACATGCATGAAGAGTGAGGCTCAGATTCAAGTTAGTAGAATAAAAGTGCAGAAAGTCAACATTCCTTCACACTTGTGCATGTCAGATGCCTATTAAGTGCTGATCTAGTGGCTCAGCTAATTATAGACACAAGTGCAGATAAGGCACACAGTCAAGAGAGACCTGTTGATGATAGATCATCTTATAGGAGAGAGGTCCTGGAGGAGAGGGGGAGGAAGGAGCAAGTGAGAATGGAATGGAGAAGGAAGTCAAGGAGGAAATGAGGTAACTTGTTTTTAATACTTAAATGTACTGTCTGGCTAAACAGGATATGCTAATCTTTGCATGTGCATCAGTAGGGGTTTATACCTGGGTCATCTTCTCCCTGTTGGCTTTGGGGTTCAGAGGGGCCTCTGTGAGCAGGACAGGGTGCTCCTCAGGGGCAACTCTCAGCTCATTGTAGAAGGTGTGATGCCAGATCTTCTCCATGTCATCCCAGTTGGTCACAATACCGTGCTCGATGGGGTACTTCAGGGTCAGGATACCTCTCTTGCTCTGGGCTTCGTCACCAACGTAGCTGTCCTTCTGGCCCATACCCACCATCACTCCCTGAACAAGACAAGCAGTTTGTTTATTATCAAATACTTAACTCTTTGGTTGAGCATAAGCATGATGTAAAGCTTCAGAGTCTATTTACAGGTAACACTGACTACATGCTTTTAGTTCAGACTATGGTGGTAAAAATACAATATTTGAGCTTTAATTTCATAATTGCTTTATCATAAATGTAGTCTAATGATATTCAATTTCATTGGACTGCATTTAAACAAAACTGAAGTCATTTTCAGAAATAATTACTTATTTGATTACTTTGAATTCTTTAATGAGTCAGTGAAAATGGGCATTTAAGTTCATAATAAAAATGTCAGTTATTAATACGGATGTCTGATTTTATTCTGTCGTCATGCACTCACCTGATGCCTGGGGCGACCGACGATGGAGGGGAAGACAGCACGAGGGGCATCGTCTCCGGCAAATCCGGCTTTGCACATACCGGATCCGTTGTCAACAACCAGTGCGGCGATTTCATCTTCCATGGCTGAACTGTTAGAGAGAAAGGAAAAAAGTTTAACGCTTAAGTCTCACATCCGCCTCCTCAACTCAGAGCTCTCACTTCCTGTTAACTCAGTAAACTGCAGTTCGAGAGATTAGCCGCTGGGTGGCGCTCGAGCCTCACATCTCGACCTATCAGACAAAAGGAAGCAGCGCTGCATGCTGTTGTTACCATATAAGGACATGGTCGGGTTTGGTTGGGTTTGAGCAGCTTTGCGGCTCGCGGCGCCATGGCGCACGGCCAGAGCGCATTGAGTCCCGGCGCTGCGACCACTCCCTCCGGTTCACTACAGCTCCTTCCTCCACTGCCTCCTCCCCCTCCCTCCCACTGTTGCTCAATCATACCGGTTTTAACACCCGTCGTAAATCTTTGCTTCAATACCACTGCGTCATACTTAAGTTAAACCGCCTCATTCATTGCACATTGGCCAACACCTGACTGCGTACATTCATCATTTTCATAAAAAGCTGGCATCAGCCTTAAACATCTGATACCGGTTGTTATAAAATAAGTTGCATAATGGTCTCATGTTAATTAATGAATAGTCAGTCCTTGACTGATGCTCCATTTCCTGAAAGCCACGCCTTTTCTAAGAGTAGATGATTTGTCATTCGCAATTTCCTCTTTTCCACGCGTTCAAGCCGGTAAGACTTGAATTTGTCGAAAGACAGGTTTATTTAATAAAGCCATCAAGTAATTTATGCTTTATATGCAGGCCTGGTATTGAAAGCACTTTGCCCATTTACAGACAGCTTCCCTATGATAGATTATTCTGATGAGGTAAAGATCTGGCGCGCCCAAGAACAAAGTGTACGTGAAGTGGCCGTGAAAGGTTTAATCTTGATTAAAACCGCCGCTGTTGCAAGTCTGAAGGGCGGTGTTAGCACGATGTAGCTAGGCTAATGTGCTAAAGTAGGTCACACCCCGCCGCATTGGGCGCACAAAGGGAGCAGCCGGGATCCAGACAACCTCAAGTCAAAAGCCTTTTTCAAACTGCCCTGCTGGGGAAGAAATACAAGCCCATACTGATATAATGATAATGTTGCAAAACTACACAACGCCAGTTTAAGATGCATTGTTAACTTACAAGGTTACATTAAGTTAACCATAAGCCGGTTACAAATCCAAAAAGCACCTGTGAGTCGCGGAATCATCAAGTTTAGGTTCTCCAATTATCCCCACTGCATACTTTTAAAATATCATATTCCAAATTCAGATTGATGTATATGATGGTGATCTTTTTAAAACCAATAAGTTAAATTAGCAGCACAGTAGGTGTATGACAGGACAAAGAACCTCGTGGTCCAAGCCATTTTTTGCATTCAAAAAGACAATTTCACAAACAATAACATTTAGACAAAAATTTACGTATTGTTTACGTGCTAAATACTCCAAAATTAGAAATATGTAAATAAGATCTACCTTACCTTTGGGTGGGGGGGCTTTTCGCTTTAAGGGAACCGGTTTCAGGCAAATGATATCCCGCACAAGCTGTGTGTGTGACGGCGCTCAGAGTGAATCCGTTGGCTGTGGGCGCATGTATTTTATAGTGCGTCAGTTGCCCGGCTCGAGCCATAAAAGGTAAACTTTCGGAATGGCGCTGTCTGATTGGTCAGGCGTCATTCACTGGGCACGTCGCGTGCACACTCTGGTGCACCGGGCGCTCGCGATTTGAGGGAGAGAGAGAGAGAGGGAGAGGGAGAGGGAGGCGATAATAGCAAAGGATTGGAGAAAATAAAAGGGAAGGGATTGATGTTGTGAGGCCTAGTAAGCCTAATCCCTTAATATACTGTTTTATATAGAGGTTAAATGATGTATAAACTTTCATAAGTGTGAAAATGTCTTCCCTGCACCTGCTATGTTCATTTTGGCACATATTCATATGATTATTACAAGAGCTAAGCAGCCTGGACTCCTCCCTGTGAAGGCTGCAAAGGCCCAGACTTTTAACCAAATGGCTGTTCATGCTCCATGCTTCTCTCCTGTATCTAACCTGACTCTGTTTTATACTTCAGATTGGACATAGTGTTGGTGTTGTTGTCCACCTTGAAAACCAGCCACAGGCACAATGGGAGACACAGCCACTGCATTGCCAGGTCAAACACATGACACACATAACACACAAACAGGCCGGGGAATGACCACCCTTTCTCCATACTGCCGGAGCTTGCTGATAATGTTAATTCAGCAATAAAAGTATTTATATTTTCTGACTTCATGGTCTCGGGCTCCTCCTAAATATCCTGTCACGGGCTGCTTGCTACCTCTCTTCCTCTCCTTCAGGGGAGGATGGGATTTGTTTGCATTCTCGGATTTTAATGCTGCTCACACTACTGTACTGTAGATCTTGATAAGACATAGGCTAGTTAAATAATACCCTGAGACAGTGTCGCTTGTGAAGATCACCAAAATGCACACTAAGTGAAAGTACTAGGATTTCAGTTGCTGTTTCAGCTGTCTTTCAAAGCAGGCTACACCTTGGCTTTTGTATGTGATTTTGCCTCACTATGAAGTAGGAAATGTCAAAACTCCTTCTATAAGATAGGCCTCCACCTTTTGGTTGACATTATTTAACCATTCTTATTCACCTTTATCAAATATGAGACACACATTTCCACTTCCTGGCCCACTGTATTACTTTAAAGGGGAACTAACCTTATAATGACTATTGAGACCCATGTGACACCATACAAGGGTCAAATTTTAAGTCGAGCCTGAGGCCTGCAGCTTAGTCAAATTTACATTCCTGATTCACTACCGTATTAAGGTCCTGTAACACTATTATCATAAACTGTGCCACTCAAGCACTTTCCTTTTCATTTCTCATCTTTCTCTCCTCCTTCTTTTCTCCCCTCTCTCATCTATCTTCTTCTTAATACATAACATCTGGCATACACTTTCATGCATTTTGAGTTCCTACACTATGAGTGTAGCAGAATCACTGGGCGGCCACAGTGCCATTTAAAGCTGTGAGACATGCAGCAACTTCATCTCTTCCTCCTTCACCACTTCCCCTTCCTCGCCGTTGCAAACAGCTCCCGCACATCGTTTTTTTTTCATCTCTTCCTCGTCTTCATTCATGCTGTGAAGTTGGCTTTAAATGGACATTATCGTCGTCGTACTCACATGGCTCATATGCTCCCTTCAAATTAGCCACGACTGAGTGACCCTGCAGTGCAAAACAACACTTTTAATATGTGCAAAAACAACAATGCATTGTGCAACTTCCTTCTAAATCTGCAGATTGTGATGAGTTCAACAGCACATTTCAGTTCCAACAGGGCACATTTAAAAACACTATTTAAAGACCAGCTCTGCTCCCAGACTAGAACAATTATTCAGCGGTGAAAAACATGTAATAAAAGGGAACAATCAGAGCTAGACCATTCAATTCATCCATGTTGAGTCAGAGTTTTGACTATTGTGGAAAACTCTTTGTACAGTCAGCTTGTACAGCCGCTGTTAGAGGGCTTACGGATGGAAGGAAATGAGTGTTTGAGGCGATCAAAGGTCTGTTGGGCCCACGTATTGATTGACAGGCCTTAAATCATATTGTTCACAGAGTCAAATCTCAAACCTAGTCCTAAATCAGCCTGAAAATTGTCTGTTCTTTTTTTTTTATGGTGGACTGTATTTGTTCTGTTGGTGATTAAAGTTGCTTTTTTTATGAGGAGTTAATGAAAAAAGGTGGGCCCTGGTGACGCTGTTAACAGAGATTTGAGAGGATTGTTCGTCCTGTAATGGCGTAAAAAGGGATTGGCTGGGAAATGTTTAATCCGGCCTCAAGGGAGTGCCTGTGGATTTTCAAGTTCAGTTTGTTTGTGTGTCGATACAGTACGTTTGCATGTACATGAGTGAGTGAGTCATGGTTCCGGCTCAGCCTACCTTGATTCAGGTGAAAAAAATGTAATGATATGAGATATTCTTCTTCATGTACTTCTGAATGAAGAGTAAAACAAGAATGAAAATAAACTCTCACTTTGTTTCTGTATCACTGTGTATCAGCTGTCAGTCCACTTAGGTAAGCAGGACTTTGGATATGCACGTGTTTATGTTTGTTTGTGTGGCTC
This sequence comes from Euthynnus affinis, assembly GCA_029490765.1. Classification (NCBI taxonomy): domain Eukaryota; kingdom Metazoa; phylum Chordata; class Actinopteri; order Scombriformes; family Scombridae; genus Euthynnus; species Euthynnus affinis. Next base: position 20,345,843 of record CM055856.1, on the reverse strand, counting down.
GGTGGTAGTAAGTGAGAGGTCTCTGGTTAAGTGGTGTGTTGTCAACGCTCCTCTGTGGGAATTTCTACTAGCCAAGTGCTTGGAATAGTGTCCTGGGAAGTCTCCTCTCATGTGTCATAACAGTGTGTGTGTGTGTGTTTACACCCCGACTGCCAGCATAATGCAGACACTCTGAACCTGGGCCTTGCTGCCAAGGTCCTTATTCAAGTAAAGCCACCTAATGAATTTTTTGGAGGATTTTTAAACCAGACAGGAGTTTATACAGAGACACTTGAGGTGTTGTGTATAATGACCATTACTATGAGTAGTGGATGTCTAAATAGACCACTTGTCAAACTAAGAGACACTTTAACAAGAGCAACAAGTGGAAGTTCGGGCTTAAACCTGTGATTTAGAAGTCAGGGAGAGTTAGGGAGGGGCAGGGAATTACTGTAATTTAGCTGTAAATGCTGTGTCCTCTTTGGAAAAAACACCTTGTCTGTACCTTTAAAAGGATGTTCAGCAACTTGACTGGAAGCCAGTTGGTATCAAGGTTTTTTAGCAAGGTGAATTATTTAGGTGTCTACCTTTCAATGCTTCTTGTTACCACTCACCATTTTTTCTTTATGACAAGAGGCTGAGTGCTCCAACTGGAATATCACAACCCACATGTGTCAGCATGTTGGATTGAATGCATGTCAGAACATTGCTTTAGGCATCAGATCCTTGTCTGTGTGAGCTATGCATCTGAGGGACACGTCACACCGACTGCTTTTGGTGAAAATGTTTGTGGGCCACTTTTCCAGCAACACAACCCATTTATTTTCCATTTAAGTAATGGTCTATTACCTCATTTGAATCATTCATCTTGACTTTTCATAATTGCCAGTGGCTACTTGCACCCCAAGAAGTATGTTCTGTCTCCAGTGCCTTAAAGGAATAGTTAGACATATTTGGAAAATGTGCTTATTCACTTTCTTGCTGAGAGTTTGATGATTCATGTTAGTATGCTAAATATGATGATACAGCCAGCAGCTGGTTAGCTTAGCTCAGCAAAGTCTTGAAACAGGGATAAACAGCTAGCTTGGAAGCTAACAGCTAACCAGCACCTCACAGCTCATAAAATATCGTGTATTGAAAAAAACTAGATGTAACATGTTCGGTAGTGAGCTTTAAAGGTGGATTATGTTACCTTTGGACAGAGCCAGGTTAGCTGTTTCTGGTTTTTATACTATGCTAAGCTACCTTTAAATCCAACTTATTTATCAGGGAATAAATCTAATTATGCATGACATGCAGAATAATGGATTTGGACACTAAATAAGCTATCCAGTAGTGGAAATAAAGTACGACTCTTCATTATTAAGTCATTATGTATTTACCACCTGCCACAGCTTTGAATTATGTAACAGGAGTAAATAACAGGTGATTTATTTCATTGGTGTGTTGCCTCTGGCCTGCTGAAGTCAGGCATCACCATGGCCATGTGACAAGTCAATCAGTAACCAAGGGATCACTTTTGCACGAGTGTTTATATATGTGTGTAATACAAAGGTTAAAGAAAATGACAACAGCTAATCATAAACAAATGCTATCTATGATGACAGTGCAAGTGCAGTATGTGCATGACTATTTAAAAGCTCAGTAGTCATACATCCGACTATGAGTCTGTTTGTCTGACTGTCTGTTTTGAGGGTCATATAACTGACTTGACTCTTTGCTGATGTCTCACCACACGTCTTCTCAACTATAATATAATATATAATATATAATATATACATATATAATATAATTCACATTTTAAAGACCAAAATGCACGCATGCAACCCCAAAGTAGCCATATGTGTGCGTTTTTGAGCGTGCATGTGTCTTTGTGTAGTCTCAGTGTTTACCACTGAATTGAAGCTGTTGTGACACCCTTGTGTGACGTCATCGCCTAACTTTTTTCTCTTCAAATAAGGTAACTAGCCAGCCAGGAGGGGCGTCACAGAAGAAGCAATCAATTTTGCAGCGTGGCCACTCCCTGCATTACAAAACCCAACCCATCATGACTTCCTGTTCCTCATGAGTAAAGATGCTGCAACTTTCTATTTGCTCTCAACCTAAGAAGGGCATCTTCAACTAATCACTCCCACCACACTCTCTCTTCTCCTTCTACATTTACGTCGTCTCATCCTCTTCCTCTTTCTGCCATTCTTATCATAAAGAGCATTTTATATGTTGCGTACATGGCACTGGGCTTAGGCTAAAAACAAGGGCATTTTTGGTGTGTATGTGGGTGTGTGTTTGCGGGGGAGGGGAGAGGAACCATGAAAGGCCTGTTGCTAATGGGTAAAGCCAGCCATAGGGGGTGGACATGAATACTATATCTATTATCCACTCTCACACACACACACACACAAACACACACACACACACACGCACACACACACACACACACACAGTGTAAAACATCTGCTGCCTTGAGTCTGACTGCTACTAGACTGCAAGATTGCAGTTCAATACAAAAAACATTAGCCGCAATTAGTCCTGAGTGAGGCTGAAAGCTAAAGGCCTGGAAATGTGGATGTCAAGAGAGGGCTGGAAAAGACAGCGAGTGAGATGAGAGTAGGAGATAAAACCATCAGATGGGAGCTGGGTGGAGTAAAGATGGAGACAGAGAGGAGAGGAAGATGAGAAATGTTTAACGTCATCTTGGAAACGTATCTCTTTTATCACTCAAAGCAGTTTCAGTCTTACTTCACTGCACGTGTGTGAAGTCAAGCTGAACAGCAATTTTGGGATTTTCCTCACGTAGAGGTTGAAACACGCATTTAGCTTTTGAAGCAGTGACTCGGAATTTTCTTTTCTTTGAGTCAGTGCGTCATCTTTTTCTCTCATTCTTTCGTCATTCGTCCATTCCCTCGTTTTGCTAGGCAGGCATTACCATCATCTTCTCTTTCTTTCTTGTCTTTGCAGCCTGTTGAAAAGTGACTGACTGACCTATTGTTTGCCATCTGTGACTGGTCAGAGTTTCAGAGAGGGGAAACCCCTATTCACTACTCTTCCCTCCTCACCCCCTTCCTGCCTCACCTCCTCCCTCCTTCCTCTCTACCCCCCCACTCTCCTCCTCTTACTGTGATACAGCCAATAGATTGGTCGTCTGCAGCGTCATTGATCTGTGGGTCACCGTGGTGACAGTCTGACTCCAAGGCACGGGCCAGTTACCAGCTGTGTGTGTGTGTGTGTGTGTGTATGTGTGCCTGCCAGCTGGCCTGTTCGTGCTTCGATTGGATTAGCTTCCCATTTACGGCCCAAATGGATCCTTAACTCCAACCCCCACCTCACACACACACACAGTTTATTGGCCACGCGCCACTGTGGCATCCTGATCAGTATCTTATGTCATTTATCAAACCTTAGGAAGTATTAAACTTGAATGAATTCTCTGAATGAATTGTTCACACCTGTTTGTTTGTTTGTTTTTTCTTAGCAGTGTGCAGATTACAAACCACATATTGTGAGCTTTTGAACATGTTTTAGTTGACTTACAGGCTTGGCACTTCCTGTTGTAAAATTGTGTCACAGCTCGTGTTGGTCTTGCTACAGTTACTGGCATTGGCTCTAAAACAAATGTTATTTGTTAGTGTTGATGGCTACACGCTAATGCAGAAGGTCTTCAGCTAATAATCGATCAAAGTCTAAAGCTGCTTGGAGAATCTCTCTGCTCTTTGAAAAATAGTGTGGAACATGATTATTATGGTTCAATCTGATCAAGAGCTTGAAGTGTATAACCCAGTTTTCAGACTATTTGTTGGGAAAAAAAAGAGTGCTTTCTGTAATGGCCATGCTAACGTAATAACCACATGCAGAGCTCGAGGCTGTGTTGCTTCTCTGAATGTTGTCTTTTTTTTCTGTTCCTCATGAACAAACACCAGGCCCTCTGTCCTCCTCTTCTTCTCTTCCTCTTCCTGTACACCCACCTCACTTCCTCGCAGTGCTCAGTCCTCTTATTGGCCAAAAGCAGAAACTGAGGTGCCTTTTAAGGTTGTGAGTTTTTTTTATTCAGGTGTCATGCTAAGCAGGCAGTGATGACAGAGCAGCCTCTATCACCTCAACCATAAAAAGAAAGAGAAAAATGTCAGAAGTGAACCCAAAGCAGCACATAGTCAGTAACCTGATGTGTTTACTGTTACAGTTTTGGAAGTGCATGCGAAAACAGACACAGCACATACACACACTCTTCCATATATGATAAGGCCCGTTTAAGGAAAGGGGGAATTTTATAGAATGCATGTGTTTTTGTGCAAAATGGTAAGAAATCTTCATCACTATACTGCTTGGACTAAGAAGACTGAAAGACTTGTATCTGTATCTAATTCTCTCTTCCACTGATGCACACACATACACACACACACACACACACACACACACACACGCATACACATCTTATTCGCCCCCTGCATGATGGTGAACCCAGGGAGGCTTATCTATCCTCTGCCATCTGTCTCTGTCTGGTGGGAGGACTTCTCTTTTTAGATTGGCTAATTTCACAAGCTACCGGTCTTTTGATTGGCTTGTTTTGGGAATTGGGAGCCTCTGACTGGCCTCTGGCCCTGGTCTTACTTCCTCATCTTCCTTATTCCACCGATGCCCCCCTCAGCTATGGCTTGAATGTAGTGGGAGAAGTCAGCCACCTACACACGCCCATGCACTTTAGCCTCTAGTCCTTGGCAGTTGGCTCTGTTTGGACGTTCCTTACGTAACATCGCCTTACACTCGTGTTTCTCTGTTATTTCTATGTTTCCTCATCCTCTACATATTATTTCATATCTCTGTGTCATTCTCTGTCACTCTGTTCCTCTTTCTGTCTGTATCTTACACAGAGGAATTTTAGGTGTTTGCCAACTCATTCTCTGTCCACATCCTCCTCTCCTCTCCTCTATCCTCTGTCCTCTCTCCTCTCTCCTCTTTCCTCTCTCCTCTCTCCTCTCTCCTCTCTCCTCTCCTCTCCGCATAGTAACCGAGAGCCCACCCTCCGTTTGCCACCAAAAACAACTTCAATGCGGTGCTGCAGCGTGCACCCGGTGCCCCTGAACCGCTGAGTAAAGTTTGCATGCGTTGCTTTGCTTTGTTGCATTGTAACACCTCTTTTTTGTTTTAAGCCAGCATGCAAGTTTGTGTGTGTGTTTGTGTTCTAGTGGGCTATATTGTTTTGTACGGTGCAATGCTATTCATTTCTGTTTGCAGTTCCCACCCATACTCTTCTCTCACACTCGCTGTTTGAATGAGCTGTCTGCCCTGTGCTGATTGGCTGCCGGTGGCTGCCATATAAGGGCATAGGCCAGCAGCAGAGGCAGGAAGTGGGGTAAAGAGGAAGCGGGGAGCCGGCTCTCAGAGACCGGCAGTAGAATGTGCAGCCTATAGAGAGTTCATAAGAGACTGCCACACCTTTCCTTCGATCTGTCTCCATCTTTTCTCTCAGTTTATTATATGTCATCCCTTCTTTTTTGAACATTTCTCTTCTTCTCCTCTGCTTTCTGTCTATAAGATTCTCATTTTTCACCCTCTCTTCTCTCCTCCTATGTTTTCTTTCCCCTGCCATTCTTTTCCTGACTTAGCATCCACTCCAGATTCCAAAACGTGTGTTGCTCATTAGTTATACCTGCTGGACTTATCAGTATGCTTGAAGTGTGTAACAGGAAGCCTCTTAAAATCACGCATGGCAGCAATCTTTCAGCTTAGTGCAGCACACACTAGCTTTATTTTACAGCCGAGGGTCGGACAAAGTCCACTTGGAGCTGTGCCGCAGCAGTACATGGTGCTGTGTTGTGCAGCAGATTGTTATATGAGCATGATGTAATGTGTCAGTGTGAGACAGAGAGAGAACTCTCTGTTCATCTCGGAGCCTGTGAACTCCAGCAGACGCGCCTCAGCTGCAGATAAAATGAAAAAATTAAGATCCAAACATCAAAACAGAGACATACAAACAGACACAAAAGGATATAAAAGCAAAAGAGAGAGGTGAATATAGTAGTTGCTAGAAGGTAGCAGGTCTGTATAGTCATTATGAAGCTGGCGCTGGCAGCCAGTTAGCTTAGTTTAGCATAAAGACTGGACACAGAGGTAAACACCTAGTCTGGCTCCGTCCAAATGTAACAAAATTAGCTGACCAGTCTCTCTAAAGGAGTCTTGTGCTAAGCTAAGCTAACTGGTTATTTATGTTAGCTTCATATTTACTGTACGGATATGAGAGTGGTATAAATCCTTCATCTAACACCCAACAAGAAAGACAAGAGTATTTCCCAAGACTATTTTTTAACAGAATCAATGACATGAAAAATCCAAGAATTAAAAAATAGATCATTTGGTTTTTTAAGGGAGGGCATGTCTTGGTGAAGAAGTCGTGACCAGTATTCTATAAAATCCAGCCCTATTACAAGCCACAAAATACATAAACATAACATAAAATAAAACATGGTTATGGCAATGCACTAATAAACTGTGGGCCTTTGGGTGACATTAAAAGTGCAAAAAACCAAGACTTTAAATAAACCAATCGACAAACAAACGTGTAATCGCAAACATGATCTGTTTACTGCGGCTATCACAGCAGTGGTAATCATGCTCTTACTTGGTTTTTGAATCATGAATTAAGCCAAATTTAATATCCCCTTTCTGTAAACATCCGACCTGCTGAGTTGTCCTTGAGCAAAACACTGAGCTTTAGCTGTTGTCTTGTTATTGACCTTTTTCCTGTAATAGCTCTCTTTCCTCACTTCTACCCCCCACTTGCTTTGTAACATTGGCATCAATCTAAAAGTTAAAAATATCTGTTGCAGTGGATACAGTGTTTTGATCCAAGTGTCACGTAATGCAGCAGTTGGTCTGAAACTGGCAGGCCGCCGGAGTCTGATTGTAACTGTAAAGTGGCTGTGACTTAAAGGAGGATGACAGCACTGCCAGTCTGATTTCACAACTCTTTCACCCCTTTTGTCTTTCTCTGTGGGTCTGTTTGTGTTCAAGTTGGCAGTAGTGTGTGAGGTGTTATGCTGTGTGTGTGAGTCTCTACAGTAATGTGCATTCTTGTTCTGTGTGTGTGTGTGTGTGTGTGTGTGTGTGAATGTATTTGTTGACCTGAGCGTGTATTAGTGAGGCCACGCCCCCTTCTGTTAACGCTGACGTCCATAAAAGGAGATCTTTAAGTTTGTCACATGACAACAATCTGAGGAATGCAAGTCTGGTCACATGGGATGCTGTCTCAAGGAAATCAGCTTCACCCCCTAAGGATTGTGAAATTATGTGTGTGTCACTGTGTGTGTGGGAGTGTATATTTGTGTTTTGTCTTAATAGGTGTGTGTTGCTATTTGCAAGCGCCTACTTTCTTTTAAGTATCAATGTGTCCGTGATGAACAGTGTATCTTTGTGTTACTTTTTGTAGTGTGCCTTCTTATGAGTGTGTGTGTGCGTGTGTGCCCGTGTGTGTGTGATTATAGGGGAATTCACAACTCGAGAGATTTCACTTCTCTTTCAGTCGTGTTTCAGTAACTGGAAACTGCAGAGGAGGACGTTCCAATTTCCTTCTCAGTCAGAAGAAGAACACGCTTGTGTGTGTCTTTGTGTGTGTGTGTGATGAAGGATTGTGTACTCCATACGTGGCCTTTAAGCTACGGAGTGTTGGTCAGTTACTAAAGTACAGAGGTGGGTGGGTTCTAACCAGATATGTGTCTTTGAATTATTGGTCACATAGAAAAGAGCCCACTTCCTGCTTACATCATCTATGTCATAGCTATGTTTGGTATGAGGCACGAAACTATTCTTTATAGTGTCTATGTATGTACAATAACAGAAGTAGAAAATCTGCAGTCACACCACTTCCTATGGCCTTGCCTCTGTGTGGGCTGCAACTGATGCTGCCCTGTGCTGCCTCCTACAGCTGTCAACCCTATACTGAAACCACAAGGCTGTCACTTTTTTTCTGAGGAACTTCCTCTTTGTTCATGATAAGGCACCATATAAGGTTAACAGTCAACAGGTATAGGCTCAGACACCACCACTACACAACATCAGACACTGGCACTGGTAGAGTAGCAGATGCCATATCTGGTCAAACTGAGGCTCTATGCACCATCTTTACTTGTACTCGTTGCTCTGTCAGTGTGCATGTTAGTCATGAGGACAGGCGCCTGGCGAGGCTGTTTAGCTGTCATCAGCATACCCTTTCTGTGTTTTTCCGAACTGGGCCAACAGCATCAGCGAGTTCCTGTTTTAGTGTCATTTAAATTTTCCTGAGTTGAGTGTTTTCATAAACGGTGAGCCCTGCTTTCTGTCATTTATTTGTTTTTGCCTCAACATTAACCCTCAAAAACATATTTCTTCACGTTTTTTTTGTCTCACCCATGTCTTCCCAGCTGCCTTTAACTGAGTTTTTTAGGCTTTTTTTAAGACACCTTAAGGTTTGCCAAGCTAGCAGCTCAGTGAGGCTGTACTTAGACACAGAGGTGCTTTGAACTAAATGCTAACATCAGCATTATCACAGTGACGCTACTAACATACTGATGTTTAGCAGGTAATAGTTACCTTGTTCACTATCTTATCTTTAGCATGTTAGCATGTTGTAATAGCTAATTGTCTATACAAAATGTTATACCAATCCATTTAGTAGATGTTGAGATATTTCAACAGACCAACATTGCCATCTACAGAGCCATATCATTGGAATGGCTAAAGTTGCACAAAATAAATATTAAAATAATGAGTTCATGCAACATGAGAGCATAAAGTAGACTTAAATGTCTGAATGAAGCTATTCTTCTGAACTCCGTCCCTGTATCATCTGAGGAATGTGCTGCGCAGCACTTTACCACAGGAAATTAATAAACAGATTCTAATTCAGGCATCTGCTGTCCTCCCCTGGCAGTTTGTTTCTCTGTGCATGGCCTTCGAGCCCTGCCGTCACTGACTCAGCTCCACAGTACATTCCCATCACCTAACCACCACCCCCGGACTTGTCAGGGAGAGAGTCGGCAAGAAGAAAGGAAACACGGAGAGAAGGGAGAGATAAGAGTATGGAAGAAAGAAGGAGGAAATACAGAATAAGTAAGGAGCGGCTAGGAATGAGAAATAGAAGAGGCCTGACTGAGATACAGAAAAAAAGACAGACGTGGATATAAGGAGGATTCCTCCATGATCCTTCTCTGACTCAGGCTCTTGCTCTTTCCCACCGACATCCCCTCCTCCTCCTCCTCCTCCTCCTCCTCTTCCTCCTCCTCCTCCTCCTCCTCCCCCTCCTCTTCTTCCCCCAACCCTGACCTAACAGCCTCGCCCGACATACACGTCCCACACAAAACCCGAGGTGATGTGATGGTCGGTCCTCCTAGATTCTTTCTCTTTCAAATCCACTCCATTCATGCATTTACTCTCTCATTGCTATGTCCTATAGTCTCCTAGACTTTGGTATGTTTCTCTGGCATGGCAATTAACTTCACTATCTGTATGTGTGTGTGTGTGTGTGTGTGTGTGTGTCTCAGACTTGGTTAACAGGTCTGTTGAGTAGTTTGACCAAATAAAACACCACTCCCTCCTTCCCTCCCTCCTCTTTCCAGACCTTCTTTTCTCCCTCTGCTTTGTTACATTGACTGAGAGAGATTTGCACAAGCCGTGGCCTCGCTGCACTCCTGCTTCCCTCTTCACTCATATTCACTTCCTGTCCAGGGGTTAAAATGGAAACACTTGTTTTAAAGAAGTGACTCAAAGTGTTTTTCTGGAAGAGGAAACAAAAAGGGAAGAGGTTCAGAGGGAAAGAAACTAAGGAGAAGATGTTTGTGTGCGCGTGCGTATGTGTGCGTGTGCATGAGTGTGTGTATTGTACATGCGTGCATACGTGCATTTGTGTGTATGTGTGTGGTGCAGCTAATTATGTGGGATTCCCTAAGCAGTGGGATGGAGTCAAACCCCCGAAATGTAGGTCAAGAGGCATAGCATTTTCCTCACACTGTTACATAACCACACACACACACACACACATTGCATAGTTGGATCCTGCACAACCAACATACACAACATTAACTGTGCTGATGTGCAGGGAAGAGATCCAGTGTAAGCAACTGTAAAAATGCTTCATGAAACTGTCAATTGCACCCATATACGTTTCTATTGCTGATATGAAAATGTTCTGTGCTTGTGCACGCGTACGCATGTGTGTGTGCCAGGTGTCCAGATATGGCCTTGAGGGAAAATAAAAAGGAGAGATTAGACTTTTGCAGGTTGGCAACTCTCTGTACGGTCATTGGCTGAAGGCTGCAGGTAATCACCTGGACTGGATTGCCTTTTAAGGAGCCAGGTCATGGTCACAGACCTGTTGTAAATCCCTTGTTCACTCCCTCTAGATAGCTTCTTTTCTCTCTCGAAGACTACAGTTTTTCTCTGTTCCTTCATCCCATGCCTTCCTCTAGTTTCTCTTTTTACCTCCACAGTCCTCTTTTTAATTGAGTTGTATGTTTTAAACACTTTTCTGTGTTACAGGAGGCTTATGAGACAACAGAAAGACAAGGAAGACGTGGAAGAGGAGAGAGAAGGACAAAGAGATGGAGGATTGGAGAGAGAGAGAGAGGGGGGGGAAGTCACGCCTTTCTTGGCTCATCTGATTGTAAGCTGATAACCCGGAACATACTACCAAGCTGTTACATAAGGGATAGGAGATACCCTAAGAGAATTAATGTATGTGTGTGTGAGCAGAAAGTGTGTGACACAATAGGCAGCAGGCCCATTTCTGTCCTGTTTTTCTCTTGTTTCTTTGGTAACACAAGGATAACTGGGTTGGTCACACTGCAGTTTATTTTTTATGTAAAAGAATTGACTTGTATCTGTGGTTCCTTTATGTGCGTGTGTGCGTGTGTGAAGGGACCACATTGTTGTTAAGAGGAAATGGAACATGTTGAGTGTGTGTGTGTATGGGTCTTGGCATTCATTCTTCCTCCTTGGAGTGACCCAATTTCACAAATCTATCACCACAGATAAACTAGTTGTTTGTTCTAGCTGACATACATCACAGACTGCTGAATGTCCTGCTCATGTGATGGAAAATCCTGTAAAACACATTTGTATCATTTTCAACATAAAGCAGAGGGGGAGTTTGATGGGGAATGATGCTGTTGTTTACATAAATTATTAAAAGAGGAAAATACCCAATGCATGAAACTCCCCTTCAGTCTATCACTCTGTGAAAGGGGTTATTGTGTAGATTTCTAACAGCACAGTGAAGCATCACAATATAAGATGTTTTGGTAAACTCCTGGGCCTGATGCTATAAAAGAAAAATGAAACACTTCACTTAGTCTGATGATTCATAAAACAGAGGGAGTTTTATGTTTCAGATTCCAGTCTTTCAAAATATGAAACCTATTCTCAACAAAGAGAGCACTCAAAGTGTGGATATAGTTCTACCAAGGACACACAGTACTCTAAAATTGTTATTTCAATGGTTTACTTTTTACATTTTATCTGCTTGACAATCCAGACCAGCACAAAAAATGCATCCATTGCCAGGAAATAATGGGGTGCATATGCTAGTATGTTTCTAACTTCCAGTGTAACAAAATCCCTTAAAATATTGCTGGATCTCCTCCAAAAATGAATATCTTCTTCCTTTGCCCATGGCCTTTTTTTCCATTAAATGTCATGACAAGAAAGGGAGTTTTTAAGAGATATCCTGCTAACTAGCACAACAGACCAAAAACATAATCTCCTTAATGGAAGTAAAAATGATTGATATGACATGAGTTATCCCAGATCATACTACTTTTCAATATATGGTGGACATGTTTTGCTTTTTTGTTGCTAAAGAGTACAACTTAAGATAAGAGGAGACTTATCTTAAGGATATCCTGGTGCGTGAATTTGGTTGCTGCAGCAACAAATAAGCACATATTGTGCATAGATAGTATGAGATATGGGGTGGTGTTAAGGATTGCTCTGTGAATTAACTGTTACTTCATTTTAAAATAAACTATAATCCATTAGTAAAGTGTATAATAAGAATTCTTTACTGCAGTTCTGTACTTCTTGTATTGAACATCTGACATCACATCTCTGGGCTCTGGTTCAGAAAAAGGAGGGTTGAGTTTGATTCACTCAGACTCTTCTAACACTCGCACACATGCAGTTCTGTCTTTTAGCAGGAAGGGGCACAACTGAGAGCAGTCTGCTTTCAAATGTGGGAAACTTACCCAACTTTCACATTTAGTTTGGTCAGCTTTGCTATCTTAATTTGCTGCTACTGTATGATATATGAACAAAATCTTTAAGATTTTCTAAAAAATGGCATACTAATAAGTTTGTCAGTAATTTGTGCATTATACAGGTTGTGGTCAACACACTGATGCCATTTACTGTTGAAAGGTAAACTAATAAGTTCTTCTAAATAATCAAGTGAAGAAGCTTTCTGGTCCAGAATGCCTTCATAGCACCAGACTCTTTAAAAGAAACAATTAGCAAATTGAAGATGTAAGTAAACTCTTGAAAAGAGATAAAGTTGTATTCTATGTACTCTATTATGAGGTAGACATACTGTAACTGTGTGTATACTGTGCTGACACCAGTGGACCAGCTGGTTTGACCCACAAAGACCAGTGTGTGTGTTTAAGATGACCATCTGTGCCAGATGTTAGTGATAGTGTGTGTGTGTGTGTGTGCGCGTGTGTTTGTAGTGACTGCGTCATAGCACGGTTGTGTGCATGTGTGTGTGTCAGCAGATGGTGTGTGTCTGTCACACACATGCTCTTTTCCATTATCAGTCCTCAATCATCAATTATTCACACAGCAGAAAGAAAATACTGTAAAATTGATTACATTTCACCCTAAAATCTACAAAATGACATATATATTTCAAACGAATCAAACATGGGCACTTTGAGTCAGCTTTTGTTCATGCTTGTTAAATAACAAGTGTGTGTGTGTTATTATATATGTGTGTACTATATGCATGTTTGTGTATGTGTGGAAAATGAAAAAGAACCAGAGCAGCTAAATCTTTCAGGGGGTCTGTGTAATAAGAGGCCAACAGAGAACAGCTGGTGTTTGTGCTTAACGACAAATGTGCGTGTGTGTGTGTGTGTGTGTGTGTGTGTGTGTGTGTGTTCATAGAGGCTCTCTAAGGGGGCCTCCAACTCTTTGTTGAATTAGAGCATATCATTAGCATCTAAAACTCCTTATTGCCCATGAAGAGAAAGAAAGAGAGATGAAAAGCTGAGGAGAGAGAGAAGAAGGGAAAGAGGGAGAGGAAGAAGGGGACCCAGGGAATACAGCAGGATAGTGGTGGCAATGACCAGCAACACCTGCCAGTTCAACCAAATACCCTCTGTGTCTGTGTGTGTGTGTGTGTGTGTGTTTCCAACCGCTGTGGATACACATGTGTCGCTCCCAGTGTGGATCTGTGGGCGTGTGACCATGAAATTGATTCATAAGTAGGCGGATGCTCTGACCGGTGCAGTTTGCTGCTGTCACCAGTTGGTGGAGCAACAGAGCTCCTTTAGACTCCATGAGTGATGAGACAGAGGAAGATTACATGCAAGCAGCAGGCCTGAGAGTAACTCAACATACTGTTTCAGATAAGATAAGACTTTATTGATCCCCAGTGGGAAATTTACATCTTATCTCCTCACAGGCTAAGAGATAAGAAAACAGATTAAAATATGCAAACAATAGACATAAACAAATGAAGAAATTAAAGATCTTGGAGAAATGACATTAAAAATACAATACCTCAGATTATGATAAACTCAGTAGTGCAACTCTAGCAGCCATGATGTGGGAACTATATATAAAAAGGTAATATATAGGTATGAGTATGAATAATGAATCCTATATACATAATATAGTGTTATATATAATATATGTGCAGTATCTATAATATACAGACTACGCATTAATAATACAATACTATGACATACAGTATATGATAGAAGTGGAAGAGAATGACATTAGATAGCATATAATATATGTAAAAACACAGTAATAATGTAGTAATAGTGATATAAGTAATATAATGTAATGCAGAATAAAACAATGTTACTTCTACTACTACTACTACCATTGTAGTACAGTAATACAGTGATACAAGGACAAGGTGCAGGTGTATTGTTGTTTCAATGTGCAACATTAAAGCCAAATACTGGGTGGTCTACAGGTATTGTTGGCCATATGCAACAGTCATGCATCTATTATAAATTATTATACAGAGTATATATACGCTTGTAATCCAAGACTATCTAAAACTTTGATATTATGATTGTAAAAGATCACCTGTGTGGTACACATACACATCACTGTGCAGTTTCCCCTCAGTGCCACAGAGCATTCCACAGCTTTATTGTTTAGTTTCACTTTCACCATTATCAACATTACAGCAACAGGCAGCTGTTGTCAGTGACAAATCAACGACTCAGAGCGACTAGCTGGTGAACATAGTGGAGCATTTAGCAGCTAAAGAGCCTTCAGGAGTTAGTGGGGACCAGGAGGCCAAAATGACTGACATTCATTAGGTGGCCAGAAACACAACTTCAAATAATTGCTAATTTTGCTCCGGATCTGCCAACTCTTTGTGCACACATTAGCTACATCAACTTAAGGCTGATTATATGTCAATTATATGATTACAACTGCCTCCAGATGAGTAAGAAATAAACAAATGCAGCTTTAAGATGTGTTGATCTGTCAATAAATTGACCAAATCTATTTCCTGAGCGTCGTCACATGGTACTGTCAGCAGGACAGAAGCTCCATTTTGTTTAAAGATGCTGAAAAAGTTAATACTTTGCAGCTGTTTACAGTCTCAGAAATCAAAGAAGCTACACAAGGTGTTAAGAATAGAAAGGAAACAGGGAAGGAAGGAGGGACACGAAGGCTACTGATCACAGTGTTCATTCATAAGGGCAGGATGTGATGTCACACCCTCGCTGAGAGGCAGGAAGAAGTATTTTTAGTGGCGTCCTGATCAAATTTCCCTGTAGTCAGTGCTAGAGGCGCCAATCAGGCCCCACAATCAATTCAAGATCACACATGCACACACACACACACACACATACACACACACGCGCACACAAAGAGTGTGCATGTGGATGCTCATGAAACGGAAAAGTCAGAGTGTCTGCTGTGGGGGGATGGGGGAGATGAAAATGAGATGATATGACAGTCACACACATTGTTGACCGTCATGCTATCACAGACACAGAGATGTAAACACACATACATAAATATACATGACACTGATATAAAAAACACACAGACACACAAACACACACACACTGCAGTGCCCCACTCATGCCTCACTGCTCTGTTTCTCTTGACTGACCTATATCTTTCTGTCAGCTACAGGCGTTATGGCCAAACACACACACACACACACACACACACACACACACACACACAGACACACACACACACACACTTAGCTACACACACTTCATAATGTGTTAAACAGAGGGAGAAGCTATGAAGTTGTTCTTGACTGGTTCTCGACTGCTTTGCTGTCGCCATGACAATAAGCGGGTGGAGAAACTGGAGGCACCCCCAAAGCACACACACACACACAAGGATACACACACACACACATACTGACCTTTGACCTGACTGCTGTGGGGAGAATGGAGGGCGAAGGCGAGGAGGGGAGTGTGTGGGGTTACCCAGTGGCTCCAGCCTCCAGCTCTTTGTTGGTAGAGAGGAGGCCCTTGGTAGGGCTGCAGCTGTTTGCACACACACACACGCACAAGCAAACAAACACACATTCCTAAGTGATTGCAAGAGACACCAGCACACACAGCTCACACACTCATACAGCCACTTAAAAAAGACCTTGAGTAACATTTATGTAACATTTTCTACAAGGCTCAAGTGTGAATAAAACGGTAATAACTGTGTGAATAATTGATACATTCAAAGAATGCAGCTTAACATGTTTCTCAATAACAAACGAAAAATTGGTAGAAATTCAAATAAAATACTAAATTGATTGAAGTGAAAAATCTTCATTAGGCGTCTGGGCCCGCATGAAGATAGGAGAGAGGACAGGATCCCCCCAGAGTCGAGACGCAGGTGATGGAGGAACGAAGCCAGCGGGTGGTTGATGAAAACCTTTGGATGAGTCCCCCTGGATGCCATGGAGGTCATGGTGGTGATGGGGAGGAGGTGGGTTGACAATAGTATGTCTGAAAGATAGAAATGCAGCAATATTTAAAGAACAGCATCTAGGGACTGATTGGTTTGAGGGATGCTGGCAGAAAGGTTATTGGTCAGGTAAGGTGATGTCATAAATGTGAATGAAGAGATTTTGACAGTGTGGGAAAGTGGAAGTGGCAGAGAGAATCAGAAACAGGCATCCACCCATAGTGGAATATAGGCAGAACACGAAGGATGAGATCTTCATTCTTGAACTTTTGCCAAAACTTCTTCTACAGCTGATAAAATTAGCAACAGTTGTTATTTCAGCCTATAAATTCCACAGTTGCTGGCTGGAAATGAGAGTCTATTTTTTTTTTTTTTTACTTCTCAGTGAAATTGAGAAACAAATATTTCAAAAATCACTGTAGTTTTGAGTGTTAAATCTGCCACCTATATCATTGTAAACTGCAAATATGCTGCACTACAATGGAAAGCTTGACAAGTGTAGCAACGGTGACTGAGGTGGACAGGGCTTAACATTAGGGGACAAAGTAAATTGGTAAGTTTAAAGCAGCAAAAATCAATATTTTTTATAATCACAATTTATAAAATGACAATGATGTCTGATATCATGAGTTTCAACTCATTGTTTAGTTTGTTTAGTTGTCCAGCCCGCAACTTCAGTTTTTTGGCTCTATAAAACCCACTGTGCACTACCTGCTCATCACCAAACAGCAGACTAGGAGTTAGTGACTAACTGGTGAACATAGTGTAACATTTAATGGCTAGAGTCAGATATTTCCTTCAGGATTTGATAGAGACCAAAAACAGTGCTAAAGGAGAGTGAATATTAGACGTATATTCATCACATGACTGGGAATGATTGATAATGTCGCTCAGTGACTGCTGGATTTGGAAATTAGCAACTGTTTGCTAAAAAGTTCAACATTTCAGCTTAAAAGGTGATGATATGTTAATGTTGAGTTCACAGCTTGTTTCTGCTTCGCTGAATGTGGCCAAAAAATCAGTTAATGTGGTTTTAAAAAACAAAAGCTGCATGATTTCCATATAACTGAGTGAACATCTAACAAAGCCACAGTGGAGAAAGAGGAAAACCAGAGTTAAATGCTTCCACTTTTCAGCTCTGGACAGATGTCTAGCAGCAGAATCTTAAATAAGTTTTAATCTGTCAATTAGCTTTTTTTAAGGAAGGTCAGCGAAAATTGCATTACAGTAATCTCGCATACTTGAGATGAAAGCATGAATTAGCTTATATAGCAGATTTGATTTTATCTCCTTGGGTAATGTTTGTCTTTCGGCCTTTGCCAACTTCTATCATGGACATGTTTGAGATTTAACAGCTGATTCTCACTTGCTGAAGGGCACAAGATGATTAGACCAGACCTGCCTGATCCTAGTTGGCGGGGATCCATGGAGCTTGACTGTTTTTTTATACCAACCAAAAAGAATTTAAATTAGATTTAAATAACTCTTGAGGAGCTGCGCAGATTTCCTGTCAAACTTTTCTTTTTGTTCTCTGTCTTCTTCTATGTGAAGAAACATTGACTCTCACAATAACCAGACAAAGAGGAGAGGAAGAGAGACGGCGAGATAGAGAGAGGCTGTCTCAGGACATATGCCATTATGTAAATGATCAATACAATCAATAGAAACACCAGCTGTAATCAGGGATAAGTACAAAAACACTGTCAGGTCATCTGCTGCCCTCATCAGAACACATCCCATGTGAGCAGCGATGGTACGCTAAGAAATAATTCGAATTTCACACTTTTGTGTAAACACTGAGATATTTGTGTCATGTACCTGAAGCAGCGTCACATGATTTACTGCGTGACCGGAGCATCAGAGCGGGACAGATCATGACATGATGTCTGATGTCCTCACTCACATATAGACCCATCACCAGTGAAACACACTACTGACGCAGATCGGACTGCATCCATTTAGATGGTCAATGATTGCAGTAAAATGTAGGTTAATGCAGAAGAGGTGACACAGATCTTCACCCTGCATGGTTTTTCATAATCATTCTGCCATGTATCGAAATCCTGAACTAGCTAAAGCTCAAACTTGTCGGCTTAAATCTGATTCAATCCCAGTTGACCCAATATGGCAAAAGGACACTCTGGACACATTTGTATGCACATACGCACACCGGCATATCGCACAATAGTTTCTACAGTTTGGTATTGTGGTTGAAATGAGTGACAGAGTGAATATAGGTCAGAGGAGAGACACAGATCCCCCCTCAGCTCTCCACTTCTCTCTCCTCCCCATATTCGCACCACTCGCTCTCATGCTTTTCCTCTCCCACTCTGGTCATTTCCTTCTTCCCTCAGGGAAATATACAGCTGACATTTCCACTTTATTGTCTTTCTTTCAAATGCATCTTTGATGTCTTTCAATTAAGTTTGTGAGTCATGACTAAAAGCTACAACAATTTCCCCACAGCTGCAGCCAAAATCAACAAATAGGGAAATTTTGGCCTTTAAATTAATTAGACTCTTTGTTAAAAAACTGAACTGAAATGGCTGGACTCACCATTTCAATAAAAACTCACAATCTGGCCATCGGTTGGCCATATTCTTCAGCCACATCTGGAAAGAGGTTTCCTGATTGGTGGACATTGTAACGCAGCGGTGAAAAAGGAGCTTTGATTGGCCCTAGCTCAGAGGTGTGTGATGAAAAAGGATGCCGATTGGTCAGCTTTGTGTCTTCTGACGCAGTGCTGCAGTGCTGCGCCGTCTGCAGGTGTTGCGAGTGCAGCAAGTGTGTCAGTGTGTCAGTGTGTGCTTGTTGTGTGTGTGTGTGTGTGTGTGCACTCGCTCGCTGCAGCAGACTGCCTGCCCTTCATCAACCAACAGATTTGAGGCTGGTCTCCATAGCAACCATCCTCAAAGCTCGGCTTGTGAACAAAGACAGCTTCCCTCTCTCCCTCCCCTCTTCCTTTTGACCAGGAGGGCGAGAGTCCTTCTTTCCAGAGGCATCTTTGTGTGTGTGTGTGTGTGTGTGTGTGTGTATGCATGTGTGCAGGAGTGTGTTTGGGTGAGATCACAGCATCTCTCAGTATCATTTCCCCTTGAACGTTTTTGCCAATGTGGATTTGTTTGACTGGCAGGTGTACGTTGATCACTCTGTCACTGGCTCAGCTCAGACGTGAAAATTACGGATCACTTTGCTGTTTTGAGTCGTTTAGTTCAGTTTAGTTTGATTCATAGTCACTGACCGAGTAGTTTGTTCACTTTTATCTTAAACTAAGCTATCAGTATGTACATCAGTAAGTGAATCTATCACCTTTCCGATTGCTACGATGCTCTGCGCTGATTCTCGCCATCTTCAGTCCAGTAGAACATTCAGTCTGTTACTGATTCAAGCTTTTACGTTCCGTTCAGTACAAAACTTTACAAGCACTGTTTACAAGGCTAACAGCTCAGCAGACAACTATTTGGAACAGAGATATTGTATCATGATCATTTATGTGGCTTTAACTGTCTTTCAATAAGCTTTTAACCAGGCAGTAACTTACTATAAATCACAGCTGAGTTGACACCAGTGAGCAGCTCCACTGCTAAAAGCTACTTAGTGATTGAGTCAGTTCAGTATGACGATACAGTATTAAAGATTCATTGGTATGTGTACTTCTCAGCGGTTCTGGTCTATTTAGGCTCATATAAACCAATATATTGAGATAAAACAAAAAAAAGATCATTTGGAGATTCATTGTAGTCACACTGGATACATCAGATATTTTCAATAACTGTGAGAAAAGTCTCTTCCTGCTCAAACTGCCTGTGGCTGCTGGAGACTTCAAAAGAAGCACACTTAATCACACATCCAGCTGCCACATGTTTTTTCCACATGAAGACAAAACTACAGATTCATATTGACAGAAAGTCAACACTTTGACAGAATGGCCACCTGTTAGTTTGGAGAAACTAAAAAAAAAAAAAGTACAAAATGGATATGACCACGTGGGAAACAAACACTTCCAGTTCATTGTGTTGAGGATTTTGATAACGACGACATGACGGCATTTCCTGACCAGCGAACAGACTCACAGTAGACCGCTGAGAGTGTTGACGGTCTGTTAATCCCACAACGAACCTGAATCAATGTGATCCTTATCTGGATCCTCTTAGTTCATTTATGCTGCAGTTTGGCACAGGATCATGTGAGGGATTTGCACTTTGGAGAGAAAGCTTATTGATGCTGCTGCGCCAGACAACACCAATCGATCCCAAATAACTTTTTTATTTTAGGAGCATTATGCAGTCATGCTACAAAGGTCTGCTGCAGAGGCCACATCACTGTCTTGAAGGTGGATCTGCTTCTAAAACATCAGCTACTAATATCACAGAACTTATGAAATTACTGTTTTTTTAAAAGATCTCTAAAAATAAAATCAGGTGACTGAAACACTAAACAGCTGGCAGAAGTATAGAGGAGGAATCTGATGTTTAAATGTGAGCTGCACAGTTTTGACCTCACAGTTGAGGGTTTTAATGTTGTTGTTGTTGTAAAGTATGTTTTTGATGCAGCTAAATGTCTTTATCCAATTTGTAATGAAACTTTTGTAACACATGCTATCAGAAATAAATATTTTTGCGTGTCTATGTTGCAGGGAAAACTATGTCAGACCAAGTCCCATGATCATATTACAGTGCGGTTCTGGAGCAGAAATGACATTGAGATTTGATTTGTTTGAAGATGTACTGTCTGAAGATTGGATTTATCCAGACTGCAGGAGAGAGACAGGGAGAGATTACCCCCGATTAGATTATATTTTAGGGTCAGATTTCTTTCCGTCTGCAAACACACCAACATGCAGAGAGGTGAGCGAGACACACTGAAGCATCATAAATGCTTTGTGACAGTCAGAATTCATGATTACATATTCATGAAAAACATTAATTTCTAATTCATATTTTATTACCTCTGTCTTATCTTTCCTGACACTCTTTACTGGGAAATTACAAATGGAGAAAATGACTGTTACAAAGAAAACTGCTTTGATTAGACACTAAAAAAAATACCATTCAAACATGGAATAAGAGCTATAACTAATGATTGTTTTTAGTATTGATTCATCTTCTGATTATTTTCTTGATTAACTGTTTATATGTTAAGTTTATGAAATGAAATGAGGCCACAGTACTGTAATGCCTTAAATTTGCTTGTTTTATTGCTGTTGTTATTGTTTATTTTTGCTTGAAAACTGTCTGAAACTATTAATCGATCAAAAATAGTTGCTGATTCATTTTCTATGGATTGGCTAATCAGCTAATGGTTGCAGCTGAATAACAATGAAATGATGGGTGCTTCAGCAGGATGGATACCTGCTGAACTTGAATCCTGTGGTTAGGGTTTGGTGTGTAACTCCACCTGCAGCCCTGCAGAACAAAGGCATTCACACTCAATTAAGTTGTAATCTCCTAATCTTTGACTTTCTTTGCATAGTGACACGGGTATAAATAACATGTGAG
This sequence comes from Euthynnus affinis, assembly GCA_029490765.1. Lineage (NCBI taxonomy): Eukaryota > Metazoa > Chordata > Actinopteri > Scombriformes > Scombridae > Euthynnus > Euthynnus affinis. The sequence continues at coordinate 20,324,226 of CM055856.1, read as the reverse complement.
ATGTAGATGAGGCTCTGCCACACACTCACACTCCCTTCGCTCACTTTGCCTAAAAACACACAGACACCTGAGCAGCATCCGTGTTAGAAAGAGTAGTGACAGTCATGTCATGTCGAGAAATGAAGACTGCTTCTGCTTGACCTCTGTGTGTGTGTTTTTTTCCCATAAAAAGAGACGTAAAAATATATGTGTGCGTGTTGTGGGTGCACAGTCATGCACATGCACTGAGAAGATGCCAGTGTGATCTGTTTGGCCTCTTTGTTTATGGAACCGGGCCTTTCCTGCCCTCTGATGTGCATGCTCAGGCCATGAATAGAGCTTTGTGTGTGGACACACACACCCGTCCTCATGATTTGAATGCTCAGTCCATCTGATTAGTTTTGTCCCAGACAGAGAAAGAGAGAGAGAGAGGGAGATTTGATATTATCACTTTCTGAGAAACAGATTCTTTAAAGTGAATGTGGATATCAGAGTATATGGAACATGTCTGTCCTGTCTTCTTACTTTTTTTTCTTTTTTTTTTCTTTTTTTTTTAACAAAACTTCTTCTGAGTTTAGAGATGTAATTCCTTTTTTGCTTCCATGAGCTGCATGCTCCTGATTTTACAAGGAAGGAGGACAGAAAAAGCGTCAGAACAAAGGCAGGATAAAACAGTGGATTTAAAGAATTCAAATAAACAAATTAGAAGTGACAAACATCAGCTGAAAAGAGATAAAACTCTTTGACACCTCAGCTCAGCTCCCAGATTTGCCCATCACAGGGGGGCGTGGCCTGCGCTGCAACGTCATTGATGGTTATATAGGCTGCAGCTGTGGCGGCGGGCTCGCGCTGATGAGACAGGCAGAGCACTGAGGACCGGCGGCGCGCGCTCACAGACTCCCACTCAGCCACACACACTCCCCAAACAAAGAGAAGCACGCGAGGCAGCAGAGCATCCCACCCGTTCAGCCGCGAGCTCACTTACAGAACCGCCCCCCCTCCCACATCCCTCTCATACAGAACCAGTCCGGTCCGAGGCTCGAGCGCACAGAACCGACTATGACAACAAACGGAGCGAGTAACGGAACCAGCGACATGCTGCAGATCCAGTTCGGTCTCATCAACTGCGGGAATAAATACCTCACGGCGGAGACCTTCGGCTTCAAAATCAACGCCTCCGCCACGAGCATGAAGAAGAAGCAGATCTGGACTCTGGAGCAGAGCGGCGACGACTCCAGCGGGAATGTGTTCCTGCTCAAGTCACATCTGGGCCGGTACATCGCCGCCGATAAGGACGGGAACGTTACCGGAGACAGTGAGACCCCGGGCCCAGAGTGCCGGTTCATCATCACTGCCCATGATGACGGCCGCTGGTCCCTGCAGTCCGAACCGCACGGGCGCTACCTGGGCGGCACCGAGGACCGGATCATCTGCTTCGCGCAGACCGTCTCTGTGGCGGAGAAATGGAGCGTGCACATCGCCATGCACCCGCAGGTCAACATCTTCAGCCTGACGCGCAAGCGGTACGCGCACCTGAGCGACAAGGTGGACGAGATTGCCATCGACCGGGATGTCCCGTGGGGGGTGGACTCCATGATCACGCTGGTGTTCCGCGAGCAGCGCTACCACCTGCAGACCTCCGACAACCGTTTCCTGAGGAACGACGGCGCGCTGGTCGCCACGACGGACAAGAGCACGGGCTACACGCTGGAGTTCCGCTCCGGTAAGGTGGCGTTCAGGGACTGTAGCGGCAAGTACCTCGCGCCCTCCGGGCCCTCCGGTACCATGAAGTCCGGTAAGAGCGCGCGCGTGGGCAAGGATGAGCTGTTCGTGCTGGAGCAGAGCCACCCTCAGGTCGTGCTCACCGCTGCCAACGAGAGGAACGTCTCCACCCGGCAAGGTGGGTGTGGTGGTCCGGTATGTGTGAGCTGCAGGCCCGGTGGCCTTCTGGGTGACTGTGTGTGTGTGCGTGTGTGTGTTGGTATCTCATGCATCCCTGGCAGAGGAAGGGTTAAAGTGATGGAATGTCAGACTGCATCCCCCCTGCAGCCTCCCTCTCTCTTACACACACACACACACACACACACACACACACACACACACACACACACACACACACACACACACACACATTAAAAAGGGTTGGATATGGGACATATATAGCCCACATATTCACACACAAAGCAGGCCTGTGTGAGTCTTTATATGCTGAACTGTGGGTTGTTTGGCCAGAGTCCACATCTTCATATGAAAATCACTCCAAAAAAAACACTGAAGGCCTGTAACATCAATCACCAGACTGAAGATAGATCCATCAATTATTACCTTTTTAACTTCTTATTTTACAAAGAGCTGTTAAAAGCACACTGAATATAGTCCATGGTAGCTGAGCTGTTGTTGAGTTTTACAGACTACTGACATATAAAGAGTGTAACAAAGAAGTGCAGACAGTCTTCAGGCCTGTTAGTGTTAACAGCATCATGTGCACGTGTGCCGTCATTCAAATGTAAAACAGCCCTAAACTGGAGAAAGGCTGAACTGGCAGAACAGCTCCAACAGTTAGAGGAGACACACACACACACACACACACACACACACCACACACTTAATGGTGAGCAAGAGAGAACTCTAAAATGGAAAAATGTATTACATATGGTGAGTTCATGTTGAGGTTTTCTATCCTATAATCTTATTCTGGAGCATTTCACTCCACTTAAAACCTATGCTCATGTTCATATTAGTCAGGACTTTAAAATGCAGAACATCAGTCATCACCATGAATGCTAATGATCTCTCAAACAGAACCTGAATCATCATTATTTTAGTTACACAGCTTTGACGTCATGGCAACCCAAAACCCAATGATCCTCTCCGTATATTTTCCTCCTGCAGCTGTATAATCAACCTGGAACACAAAGCTGAAATTAGAGCTTTTTGAGAGCAGCTGAAGTCTTTGCACAGATTCCTGCTTCTTCCTCTAGTTCAGACACATGACCTTTTGTTGATACATCTGGCTCAACCTCCACCTCTCATAACTGGTGGTCTATGTATCAGTAATTATTGGGTGGATACCTGCTCCAGGTGGACACACTCCAGGCCTAATTATTGTTCTGTTATTCCCCTTTTTTTTTCAAATTAGATCAGTGTGTGTGTGCGTGTGTGTGTGTGTGTGTGTGTGAGAGAGAGAGAGATAATTTTCTCCATGTGTGTCTGGTTCTCAGATGTGAAAGTGGGCAAAGATACAAGTTTGTCTCTCTCCACCTTCTTCCTTCCTTCCTTCCTTCCTTTTTTTCCCTCACCCATCTCCTCCTTTCCTTCCTTCCTTCTCTCATTGTTCCTCCGTTCTTCTTTACATCTCTTTATGCCTTCTTCTTCTTCTTCTCCTCCCATCCTCCCCTTCACTTCCCATCCTCTGCCTCCACATCCCCCACCCCTCCCCCACATCCACTGTGCTCCCCCCCACCACCACCACCCCAAGCCTTCGGGCCTGGCTGCTGTGCGTCTGAAGTCATTATCAGTGGCAGTTGGTGTCTAAATAAATGACCATCTTTTCTCTTTTTTTTAAAAAAGCCTTATAATCAAAATATTTGAGGTCTGAGTGAGTGTGGGAATCATGCCCTTAACAACCTCTGTGAGTCAGCACAAAAAAAAAAAAAAATCATCGATGGGGTTTTGGTACAGACGAGGAAAACGAGGGAACACAGAGAGACTGTGGAGCTTGACTGTCTGGTGTAATGAATGATAGGAATATACAACCTGATGCTCTCTAAAGCTTTAAATTAGCGTGCATGCGGTCAGATGAACACAATGGTGAGAATACTGTGCGGTTTAGTGGTTTTCCTTCCTTCCTCATTAGGATGCACGATCAGTCCATCTTCTGACCTGATTTTCAGCTCCTGTCTGCCTGTCACACTATCAGCCTTCCTGCTTTGTTTGTTTGTCAAAGGAACATTTATCCCATTTTCTCTTTCATCTGCTCCTGTTTTTTTTTTTTTTTTTTTCGCTCCGTAACCGGCACTCAGTCTCAGACACAAAATGGAGGCCAGTTTGTGGAGGAGGTTGAATAAAAAATGATCCTGACTTTAAAACACTATTTTAGAAAAAAAAAAAAAACTGGCAATAGATTTGTTGGAATTTGGATGATGAAATCCTCCGTAATGAGGACATGAATTGCACTTTAATAATCCCTAAGTGAAAAAATGTCATTGCTGTCTGTGTGTCAGACATTTTGCTCAATCAGATTATCTCTTTCTCTCTCTGCCACAGCAGCAGCATCCTGCTCACAGATGTAATGGATAAATGAAGTGTGCAGTCCTCACACCATTTAATAGTTAATCATAATGTTAATAGAGCACCAGTCAGCAGTTTAAACACATTTTCTCATTCACTTCAATGAGAAAGTGTGTCCAAACTTTTGACTGTTGCTGTCTTTAATTAGGTTTTATTTCTGGTTACGCATGTCTCAAGTCCTTTTTGAAGTTGGAATGTTTTATCATTTTGGATGGGAAACGTTTTGTGTTAAGTGGCATTTAGTCATGTTTTATCAAGTCATTGATAAAAGTGAGACATATGGGCTAGGCTAGGTTTGGCTATGCTAACTTTGATTGCCATTTTGTCAAAACAATTGATTAAGCAATAACAAAATCATCATTTGCCACTTCAGATACGTTGATGCTCGTAATGAAATGCTCATTTCGTGTGTTGCCGCCGTTTGCTAACTTGTCGTCGTCTTCTCGTCTTTGTTGGCACGTCATACGTTTCTTTGCGTGTCATGTCAATTGTCGATATGATGGCCTATCATTTCGCTGACTGGCGGCAGAAATGTTTTTTTTTGTTTGTTTTTTGTTTTTAAATAGAGCTTCCTTGAGGAGTGAATTATAAAACCCCATTGTTTCCACCATCATTTACATTCTGTCACAATGGGATGCCATCTTAGTTTTTTAGTGCCACAGCAATCCCTGTCATCATATTACCTCACATCGAAATGATCTCAATGAGTTCCACACAGGGAGTTGCACTGATTTCAAATATGGGAAAAAGAGCTCTGTATCAGGTTGGTGCTCGATATCGTGGATACTTGAAATGTTGGCTTGTTGCGTCTCTAATCAGAAGTCTGTTACTAGTTTAATGTCTTGCACAAGGAAACGCAGCTTCGATGGGTAACTTAACTCATGTCCTCTCTGCTCTGTCTGGCACTTGGATCTGTCCATAATGAGCAGGAGGTCTGAATCTTTAGAGGAAGACCACGTTCAAACCCGCCAACAACTGGGTCATTGTGATGTGAATTAAATGTTGAGTGGAATTAAACTGGCTCCAGATGTTTTTAAACCGACAGCTGCTCAGCAGCTATCTGCTTGGCAGACCTGAGCCAAGATGGCGGCTGAAGTCGGCTGGCTTCCATTAGCAGCTGAGGGTTTTTGACGAGAGCGGGCTCATGTGGGTCAGTCCAAAAGCTGCTTTGTCCAATCAAAACTGTTGGTTTTGACTCACACTTAATGGTTGTTGATTGTGTTCACACACTTAAATGCAGTAAATCCAGTGTAGACATGCATTCATTAAATGGAGCCATGATTTATTGAGTGTGACGGAAATATTGAGACCCACTTTTAGTAGTATTTAAATGTACTCGTTCCCATTTATGTTCACATAGACTCTTCCTTTAAAGTAAAAATGTAACTGTTTTTACCAGCTTGTTCTTAAGTTTTGTAGTTTCAGATACAGTTTACCTTCCAGGTGAATTGTAGCGGTGAAATCTGTATTGAGGTCACTTGGGTAAGACGAGAAGCAAGTGACCTGAGAGAAGGTTTCTCTCAGGCCAGTTTTTCAAATGCACTATGTAAACCATTTAACTGGAAGTTGAAAACCTCCCTGACTGCTTGTGTTTTTTCATTGGCTTGTAAATCTATGGCCTGCATCTTAACAGTGGAAGTAGTGAATAAAATGTCATAACAGATAGAAATGGAAAAACGAGACCCAAGTAGTACAAAAATAACAATTTCCTCTTAACTCATGTAAAAAAAAAAACCTCACGTTAGAGGAATTCAACTGACCTTTTTTACGGATTAAAAATCCAAAATAACTCAAACAGTGACTCTAGTATTCTAAGCTCATTGCATTGTTTATCATGAGTTATGGGTATGTTGTTGTGAATCCAAAATGCTGCAAAGACATCTAGAGGAATTCATTTTTGAACATTAATTGTGAGATGCTCCCTGCAACTCTTCAGTATCACTTATTTTTCCTGGAACCCACATCTAGTTTCTGATACAGTAATCACAGTAAAGCAGTCTTTTAAATTAGCCAACATGTTGACATTACGTCACATGTGCCAGTTGATACTATGAAGTGTGATTCTCAAACGCAATGGATAAGTCTGTAATTAATGAATTTCAACCAAACTTAAACCCATTAAATTCAAACTAATTAAAAAGCGTGCAGTCTTGACATGTAGGGAACCAATAGAAGTCTAATTTTCTGTCTGATAACTAGAGTACTTTATCTTCAAAGGGAAACTTCAGAACTATTATATACCCATTACAGCAGCTCTCCCATTTCTGCTGTTCTCTCATTCATAATTGCTATTAATCTGACCCCATGCTGTTGCTCATTTCCTGACTGTAACATCCTCCCTCCCTTATCCTTGGAAAAGGAGATGGTCACAAATTCCCTGAGAGACTGTTTAATGACCCTTTATATGGACTGAGACACCATTATCAGTCTGTTAGCCTGAAGCTCAAAGGCCCTTTAAGCCTCTTATTGTGTTAGAAAAGGGTACCTTTAATGTACACAGGTCAAATTTGACCTGCGTACATTAGAGGTGTGAAAAAAGCCCCAACTTATATACTGCTATACAGTTAGGGGAGAGGAGGTGTGTGTGTGTGTGTGTGTGTGTGTGTGTGTGTGTGTGTGTGTGTGTGTGTGTGTGTGTGTGTGTGTGTGTGTGTGTGTCATAGGCTACTTTTGGGGACAAATTTCAGACTAAAGACAGTTAGTTGGTGACTGCTTGTCCAACTGGGGGCAACACCTGTGTCCCCAATTTGGAAAAAGCAGATTGTGGTTAAAGTTATGGTCATGTTAGGGTTAGGGTAAGTCTCCAGGAAATTAATGTTAATGAAATAAAGTTTGTAATGTCCCTAAAGGTGACTTAGGTTGACGTGTGTGTGGTGAGATATGAGAAATCCGCAGCCTATATACAGCTTTTATTATCCTTTTTAAAATAGGATTTCACTGCTATTATTTTTGTTTTGTTATAATTTTTGTTATTGGTAATGGTTTGGCAACATTTACTATGTATTTCTCTGCATAAACAACCAATAATTACTACCGGGTCAAATTTGACCCATAGCACAATAGATGTAACTTTCTTTTATAGGCTTTAAAAGAAACAAAAGAGAAGATCAAAATGTGTTTCACTGAATTCAGTAGGCCATTGTAGAGGATGTCACGTAGTCTTGTTTTGATCAGATAACATTTTATCTGAAGTATGTTTTACATATCTAAACTTAAACAGGTCAAATTTGACCCTAACACAGTAGTTGATCGACCTGTTCTGTCCCTAAATTGTGGTGCAAGTGTGAGTGAACACTGAGTGCTGGTTTCTAGATGAAATGGATGAGAGCCCATCATGTCCTGTTGGCTCCTGGTGTGACCACTGAGTGCTGACTGCTCTCTGTAACGTATCATCCTCCCTGCGTCTGGCTGCAGAGAAGCATCTAATTGCATATCGGGTCAGGCTGTGATTCCTGTTGGGACTGGACTGTTTTTGTGACAAATAATTACTCACCTGAATACATGTGAGAAGGCGAAAATCCTGGTACCATCTGTTACTATGGCAATAAGGCAGTATACCCTGAATGTTTTGGGCTACATCCTGTGACTAACAGTCTGTCAACTGCAAATTGGATTTACAAGACTTAGTATGAATGTATGAAGGCCCCCCCCCCCCCCCCCCCCCCCCCCCCAAGTCCTCTAAAACATGACTAAAGCCACATGAAAAGATTTAAAATACCAAGCAAAATACCAAAGACTCAGATCATACATTTAAAGGAATAGTTCGACATTTGGGGTGCTGGGCTTATTCACTTTCTTGTTGACAGTTGAGATGAAAAGATGGATACCGCTCTCATATCTGTTAGCTAGCTAGAGTTATGTGCGGACTGTTTCTTGGCCAGAAATGGTGACTCCCTGACCCGACAAAGAGGCACATTATCCCTCATAAAACCACAAATTGCTGATTTCACTCTTTGGTTTTTGTACAGATTAAACAAACACGATATAACATGTTATTTGTAGAGCTTTAGAGTTGCTGGTAGGCAGATTTTGCTACAATTTGACAGAGACAGACAAGCCTTTTGTCTGAGTTTTCTTTTTTTCCTTTCTTCCTTTTGTCTTTATGCTAAGCTAAACATACCAGCTGCTGGCTGAAGCTTCATATTTAACATATAGAAATGAAGGTTGAAGTGATCTTGACATCCAACAAGGCAAGAAAAGAACTAATCATTTTTACATCTGACTCTTCATTTTTTAGGTTACAGTTGTCAAACAGCCACTCTGAGATGGTTACCAACAGTCATTTGAACACAAACTTTGATCACATTCAGATTTGTGATTAAAAATCAAACGTTTGATTTATTTCTCACAGTTAAGATTGGTCTAAACTCTTTATAAAATAACCTGAGAGGAGTGCTGACTGTTTTTCCAGACTCAAACAAAACACATTTTCATCAAATCTAGCTTGTAATCAGGCTCTAAAAAGCATGTATTGTGCAGTGTTTGGTTATAAGGATAAGAGGACAGGAGGGTAACTATGACTCCATGTTGTGTCTGGCCATGAATCAGCCCTGACACCCTTTCTGTAGCCTTCACCCCCCCACCCTCCCCATGCTGGCAGGAAATGAGACACACAGCTTTGACCTTGGCTGGTGCGCGTTAATCCCTGCAGTGTAAATGGTCTACAGCACTTCAACACACTTGATGCACAAGCACGCACAACACACAAAAGGAGGGAAGTGATTAATTTATGCATCCTTGGTAGTGTTCGCTGGCTGTGACAGAATGTGCAGACTGTAATATGTTTATAGACCCTCAGTATGTTTGCATGTTTTCAGTCTGTCATTATGTGTGTGTGTGTGTGTGTGTGTTGGGAGTGTGCCAGGGAACCTCTCCCCCTTCATGTTGTCTACTTTTTATTATAGGTTCGGCTTCAGCTGGCCTCCAGTGTGTCATTCTGCTCCTCTCTGGGTGTGTCTCCACATAAATGCCCACTAACTCTCACAGTCCAGCAGTGCTTCATGGTCAGTGTTTGCATCACACTGAACACAGGAAGGGTTTGAAATCAATTTGCCAAAAAGATTTGGGACATCCTCAGGCACAACACGTCTGCCCTCATTTTTTTTTTTTTTTTTTTTTTTTTTTTTGCATTTGTTAGAGGAAGTGGGAGTCTTGATGTGGTCTAGTGTTTTCCAGTTTGTCCATACTGTATGTGCAGTTTTCAGTGAGCACTGTATTCAGTGTGTAGGCTGGTTGGCTGGCTGGTCGCACTGTTTGTGTGTGTGTGTTTGGATCAGAACAAAGGTTGATGGTCTGGCTCCCTGTTTGTGCCCCAGCTGGTCGCCTCCTCAGTTAGGCTCACTAAACAATAGGAGACACACAAACACCACGCATGCACACACACACACACACACAATTGAACTTGATACAATTGCGTTCGTTCACAGCAGGACTGGTGCTGGCTCACAGTAACTGAGGCCAACAATCTGTGCCTGCCGCCATCAGGCTGAATGAGATGGGAGGGGTGAACAGAAAGATGGAGAGGTTGTTTTCAAGAGCTGGACTCTGACTGTGTGTGTGTGTTGCTCGGTATCTGGTGTGGTTTGGGAGGATCCTGTATGTGTGGTCACATCTTTTGGTGTGGTCAGTGTGGTGTGCAGACCCTCTTCCCTCCTCCTCCATTAACCCTGTGAGCTTCAGACTCATCAGTGCAGATGTATGTGGGTGTATAATAAACCCTCTCTCTCTCTCTCTCACACACACTCACACACACACACACACACACACACACACACACACACACACACACACACACACACACACACACAATTGCAGATGAATCCTAACAGTACTCGGCCTTTCTCTCTGAGTCCACAGGCCTCAAGCCAACTGTTGTTCCTCTTGTATTTTCACATTGTGTGTATGTGCACCAATATTTTTCCTTTCTTGTGGTAACTAGTTTCAGTATGTGTGTGTGTGTGTGTGTGTGTGTGTGTGTACATCCTCTGACTGTTGTGAAAAGAGCAGATCCTCATCTCATTTCCTTCAAATCTTTCAGGTTTTGTAAATGATATTGACTGGATGAAATGACCCATATTTCAGCACTAAATTCAAATGAATGTATAAAAATGTGTCATAAGCTCAGTGATGGACAAAACACTGTTGTACAGTTCGAGGTACAGCATGCAAAGTGTGCTTTTTTTAGTTTCCTACTTATTTCCTCTTTACATAGCAGAGTTTGAGTTATTTTATTGAGAATTGAGATTGAGATTTTATTTTACAACCATCAGGTGTTTAGTTTTATTTACAGCCACAATAGTAAATAGATTAATCGTTTTAAATTAATCAGCAATTATTTTAATAATCAATTAATTGTTTTGAGTCATTCTTTCAGATAAAATTTTGAATCCACCTTCTTAAATGTGAATATCCAGTAAACTGAATATCTTTGGGTTGTGGATAAAATAAGACCTTTTAAAGATGTTACCCTGGGCTCTGGGAAACAGTGACCCCCATTTTTCACCATTTTCTGGACCAAACAGCTAATCGATTAATGGAGAAAATAATGGACAAATTAATTCATTAATGATTTAGTTATTGAATGTCTTGGGTGTATGCTGGATATGTTTAAACTCTACAACAACTGATGCTGTTGATGTTAGGTAGATCCAGGATTTTTAAAAATTGATGTCTTGTCATGTTTGGTACAGCATTTATGAACGTAACTGGTCTTGAATTTTGAATTATTAAAACAAATGTGGTTTTGTGCAGGTTCAGTAGAAGTTACTCTGGAGAGTGTTTTTATAAGCAGATAACATTTAAAAATTAAAGGTAATAACTAGCTTTATGCTGACTATTATTGTGATTTATAAGTTCAAGTCAGTGAGTGATAAACTGGAAACATTTAGAGAATGGGTGCTTTATGTTTGAGGTTTTAAATAAAGTAAAAACAGATGATTTTCCAACAGATAATGTTGGAATAAGCTCCTTCCTTGTAGGTGAGTCACTAATACCGCTGTAAGTTCCTCATGGGGAGAAGCACTCAGCAGATGTTTTACGCTTTCTCTTGCCTGCCACAGTAGTGAATGTTCTCTGCTGTGCTACTGTACGGAGTATCTGTTGGCCGACCAGGAAGCTGCGAGGATTAGAGCAGAGTTTAAAGATGTGACTGATCCTGGAGGCGAGCAGAGTCTGACCTTCTTCTCTCCTCATTTTCCCTCCTCTAGTCCACCTCCAACGTGTTCCTTCCAACCCTCCCTGTCTGTTGCTGCTAAATTTACATTTCATCTTCTTTGACCATGTGGTTCCCATTAAGGCCAGTTATATTTTCCTTTACAATCGTGTGTGTGTGTGCTACCAGCATATGTGTGCACATGTGTACATCCCCACATATTTCTGCAGAAACTCAATCTGTCCACAGAGACCAGAACTCCTGAGTTGACTTTAGTGGGCACTCGACAGGAGCGAGTATTGTGTGTTTCTTTCTTTCTTTCTTTTGTTTTTTTTTCTGCACATAAATTGTGAGCAGTAAGTCTTCAGCAACTAACATTTACGTAATACTTGCTCTGTGGTAACAGACTTGACTGGGATCTTGGTTATTTTTAATATAAAGTACATCTTTGGCCTCAGTTGGTTTACAGCTTGTGTTGAGACATCATGTGTTGTGTGAAGGGGAAGAGGAATAATCACAAAGGAGACTTTGAAGCTGTTAGGGATTGTCTGAAAATTATAGCTTAGGGACATGGGAACTGTATGTTTTTTCTTCTTTTTTTTTAGAGAAAGCAAGGCTCACTTTTTTATTAACATTTTCTAGGATCCTCCCCTCCATACCCCATGATGTCAAAAATAACAAGGATTATTGGTTCAACCAATTTCATCAGCTTACCTTTATGACCCTTTGCACAAACTGATTTGTAACTGTTTAATCACTCACACTCACAAGCAAGGCTGAACTAAAGAAATTAAAGCCACCTTCCCTAATGCAAAAACAAAAAATACCCCCCCCCCCACCCAAAAAAAACATTTTTGTACAGTCCCTTACTAGACATCTTTGTTCATCAGTTTCATTATGATTAGTTCATGCCAGGACTTATTTTGGCATAAAATATCACGACCAGTTGTTTTGTTTATGTTTTAGGGCAGATTTTCCCTGTAATGTAATCAGTGTGACCACACTTGAGCCAGTTGTTGGGCTGCAGAGAACAAGAAACATGGAAAAACTGAGATGGAGAGGGGGGGGATGGTGTAGATGGGTGCCACACATGAAATGGGAGACGTAGAGGCAACACATGAGTGCCTTGGTTTGTTTTCTCAAACACATCTTTCTTTCTCTGTGGGTCTCGTTCCCTCTCTCACTCTGCACACATTTACACAGCAGGCCAACAGACAGTCTCTCAATCCAGCCCTCTGGCTATAGGCCCATCGACGCCATGACTTCATCATATACAATACCATGTATTGTGCTGCATGAAGTGTGTGTGTGTGTGTGTGAGGGGAGCGGTACACTACAGGGTTGTGTATGTCTTCATCCTATAGTTGACTCATGTTTGTTTACCTCTTTGTTGCTCTTAAGTGGGGTTGATGTGATTTTAATGAGGTCTGGTGTTGTGTACACACACAGTGGGCTGAATGACTGTAATTAGAGCTGATACCGTACTAATAATTACTTTTATTATCAATTAATAACCTTTTATTTTCTGCATTATTTGAGTCTACTAAACATCATGGCAATGAATCCCTGTCGCATGTTCCCAAAAACTCAAGGTGGTGCCTTCAAATGTTTTTTTTTTTTTTTTTCAACCAACCAAAAAGTCTGCGTCATAATTTGTCTGATATGGTTTTTTACCACAAAAAGTTCAATTAGTTAGAAAGCACATCTACTACTTCTAATCAATGACTATGCAAATATTCACTCTAAAGAATAAATCTTATTCTCAGTGTATCTGTGTGCGCTGGAGGCGTCAAGTTTCCACATCACACTTGTGTAAGTTGTATACTGGACCATGATTGGCTAGTTGTGATATCACAAATCATGCTCATACGCAGATTTAAGTTTAACACAGAGAAACTTTCCCTTAAGGTCCTGACCAGATAAATGTGGAAACATCCTTTTAAACTCATACATAGCACATAGATGATTCTGCACAGGAAAGGTCAAACATCGATAAGTAAAAGATCATTTTTGAGTGGAGAGGGACTTTAAACAATTAACTGATGATCAAAATTGTCTCATTAATTTTATATTGACTGATTCATGTTAGATGCCCGTTTTGTGGCCGTCCACTGTGACGACTAATCCTTTGAACTATCTTGGGGTTTGTCTGGACTATGACAGATGTGTGTGTGTATGTTTGCAGCTGTGTGAAATCCCGCACTAATCCAAGCTGTCTGATGTTGCTCATTTAGTATGTCTGATCCTGACCACAGGGTGTGTGCGTGTGTCTGGACTGTTGCTAGTTAGTCTTCATGCACATTTCTCAGTCTACGGCTATTTTGCTGCCTTAACATGCACGCTGGAATCATGATTGACCCACTAGCCTATATTCTAGCTAACCTCTCCTCCTCCAACCATCTCACCCCGCCCAGGTATGGATCTGTCAGCCAATCAGGATGAGGAAGGTGACCAAGAAGTCTTCCAGGTGGAGATCTGTCGTGAAAACAGGAAGTGTGCGTTCCGGACCGCTGCTGGGAAATACTGGACCCTCACTGCAAACGGCGGCCTGCAGTGCACCGCCTCCACCAAGTAAGAATCACACACACGCATCAGTACGTCTCGTCTTCTCTACATCTGAAACTTAAGATTCACCACAAACACACCTGCTTCAATCAATCTGTCAGTGTGTGTGTGTGTGTGTGTGCGCACTCACCTCTGAGGCAGTGATTGTGTGTGATTATCAAGGAGAACCTGATACTGGTCTGTCACAGCTCTTAGTCTGTTGTCCTCTCTGGTAACTTGAGCTATGACATGACTTCAGAGTTTTGTGTGTGTGTGTGTGTGCAGCGGGGGGGAGGGGTGATGACGATGTGTGTGTGCGTGGGAGGTGAAGAGTGAGTGCACTCATGTCATGGTAGTGGTATGCTGTGAGAGATTGACTGCATTTGTGCTCAACCTCAACCTGTAGAGTGATTTTCTTTTATGTGCAGTGATTCTGTCCGTCCACTGCTGGCTCTTAACCCCTGACCTTTGACCCTGAGCTCCTGGTCGCTTCCCTGTGAGGCCCCAGATAGATTCAGGAGTTAGATGCTCAGGCTGCGCTCATAGCTTGTCATCCTTCAGCACTAAATATAGTACTTGGTTCTTTTAATTTGTGTTTAAGATGATCTTTTATTTAGAAAATGTAAAGATGAGTGTGGTGCTCAATTGATGAACCGTCATAAAGCAGTTTATAAACGTGATACAGATCCAATGAGTTAATCTGATGCAATATCAGGAGGGTCAGAGAAGCATGTGTCCTGAATTAACTCAGGGGGGGCCTCACAACAGTTCTTTTTTTTTTTTTAAGATAAGAGAAAGCCGAGATGGTCATTGACACGGAGAGGTCACACAGCCGAGCGCTCGGCAGGAAGTTCACCGAATTCCTCTATCACATTCTTGAGATTCGACTCGCTTCACTCCTCCTTAGGTTAGACCACAAAAATCTTCTTCTCAAACCAAGTCCTCTTGTGGTTTCTATCTCTGTGAGGGGAAACGTTTGGGAGAAATGTGTCAGAGCTTCTCTGATTAAAGGTAGCAAGACGAGAATGATTGAGGAACATTGAAGCTAAACTGGAAAATAAAGCTTAATCTCTGCCAAGTGAAAGGATTTCACAAGCTGCTTTATTCAACTTAACTAAAGACAAGTGAAGCTTATCCCTCTAGCCTGAGCTTACCTATCCAATTACCCAACAATTACTTGAGCTCTGGATAAAACAGCTGTAGCTTTCTAAAAGGAGAGCTGAATGTTTGTGTGTGTGTGTGTGTGTGTGTGTGTACACTTGACACTCACGCAGGTGTGCCACTGGATATCTAACTGCCATGTAAATGTGATTATCTCTCATGCCTTTTTACTTTCTCTGCCTCTCTCTCTCTCTCTCTGCGTGTAGGTCCGCTAATTGCTACTTTGACATTGAGTGGCGTGGGAAGAGGCTGACTCTCCGGGCTGCTAATGGGAAATACGTCGCCGCCAAGAAAAACGGCCAGCTAGCAGCCACCATCGACTCTGCCGGTCAGTTTGATTTGTTGATCCAGCCGTTCAGAACATGACGCGTAGCAAACAGATCCACTTTTCAGCAGCGGCAGGAGGAATGTTCCAGTTGTTCCTGGGAATCGAAAGCTTCAGCACTTAGGAGCAGAGTTACATAACGGAACGTAGCTGTATACTCTTTGGGGACTCAGCTTTGTTGATGTCTTTTGTTTATTCTTTTTTGCAATGTTCCCGCTGTGTTCTCTTAAGTTAATCATGTTGATTGGAAACATCATGAGAAAACTCCTGACTGTGCAGAACACATCTGCCCAGATTTCCTACATGTTTAGTCAATGATGATCCTGCAGTATGAAACCAAAATGTCAAATCTGAAAGGCGTGGTTTTCACTCACTGTGTGCCAACAGTGAACAGTAGATCCCTAATGATTGTGGACAAAAACTAATTACCATGCCTACATATTCATTTAAATGGAGGCCATGCAAATTGAACTTGTTCCCAATTCATCCTTACTTAACGGCACTCGACTATTGCAACACACAGACCTTATCAAAATGCAGTGTCAGGACTTTATTTGGCTATCAGAGCAACTGCTTTCATTGCTGCAAGACACACAAACATCCAGCCAGCAAACGGATCAGAAGATGCTTCAGTTATAAAGCTGGCTCTGGGTGCTGGAATGGTGGATAAAAACTGAAGCTTTTTCTTTGGGCTGCAGTTTCTGATGAGGGTCTGTTAGCTGTTAGAATTTGTTTTGACACAAATTGCTTTTCATATATTATCTACCCTCTTAGCCTAAGCAACTAAATACCCTAATTGCCCTTGCAAAGCCAGTGTTAATGTTTTGGGTGATTTTAAATATTAGCATATAGCGAAATTAACAGTTTAAGCCGTCATGTCTTTGCAGTAGTTTTTACACTTTGACACTTAAACATACATTTCTTCTCGGCCTTTCTACAGGAGAGTCTGAGGAGTTTATCATGAAGCTGATTAACCGCCCGATCATTGTGCTGCGTGGGGAGCACGGCTTCATCGGCTGCAGGAAGGTGACGGGGACGCTGGACTCCAACCGTTCCTCCTACGACTACTTCACTCTGGAGTTCAGAGACGGAGCTTACAGCCTGCAAGGTCAGTTTATGTTTAGCTGTTTAGCTGACGGCAGGTAAAGGGTCCAAGCAGGACACAGTGAGTAAGTCACACGTTAGCTGTTTCATGTTGACTGTTACATGTGTAGCAGCAGCAGCAGCAGCAGCAGCAGCAGCAGCAGCACACAGCTGGCAGATAGGTTGTGTGTCAGGGGATGGGGGAGGGGCTCCTGCAGGCATACAAGGGATTAAAATCATTTATTCTTTGAGGGATGCTCATTATGGACTTAATCATGGGGCGTTGGTGCCAAAAAAAGGGATTTAATTTGGATAATTTTACTCCCTTCACATTACGTAATTCAAACAAAGCAGTTTTAAGACGAACCTTTTGTTCCATCCCCTTCCATTTTCACACCCTTCTGCCATGTTTCCAACAAACAATATCCCCATCTACACCCTCATGTCACACCCTTGCACCTTTTCTCAATCTCCTCTAATCTTCTCTAATCCATCCTTTCCTCCTGTTTTTTTTTTTTTTTTTTTTCCTTTCTCCTCCTGCAGACTCGACCGGTAAATACTGGATGGTGGGTAACGAGCAGTCGGTGGTGAGCAGCAGCGACACGCCCGTCGACTTCCTCTTCGAGTTTTGCGACTACAACAAAGTGGCCGTCCGCCACGTTGCCGACGGCAAGTACCTCCGCGGTGACCACGCCGGTGTGCTGAAGGCCAACGCCGACGACCTGGAGACTGCCACGCTCTGGGAGTACTGAGGGAAAAGGGTGGGGAGAGAAAGCACGGCAGCGTGGATGCGGTCGCCCACTGCTGCGATGCTGATGAATGAAATGAAGTGCGGCGACGCAGCACAGCAGCACCACCTGTCCATACATCTACCTACCCACAACCCCCCACTCCCCATCCCTTCCATTCCTTTATATTATAGCCTGTACTTATGACTTTATTTGTTGATAAACTGCACAGAGAGAAGAGGAAGGATGGAAGAAGGATGAAGGAGACACTTCTTTCCCTCCTGCCTCCCTTTCCTTCCTCTTTATCTACCTATCCCTCCCTTTCTCAGCTCTGTTCTGCAGTGTCGACCTTTATCTGTTGCCATAGTTACCGCGGGGCTGTGCACTTTTCTGCTCCGATCTGGTTCGCTGCTCAACCTGTCACTCACCCCCCATCCTCGCCTTACAATTGGGCCCCCTTCTTGCTCACCCGGGCCGTCCTTTCTCCCAGAGCAGAGCTACGTTTTAAAGAGCCCCTCCTTCTGAGTTAACCCTTCATCTTTCTACTTGTCTCTATTGTCTGTGTGAGCAGCACATGGTGGCAGTATTTATGGTGTCTGACCTGGTGTGGTTGATCTGTTTCTACCTGATCTAATCTTAAAAAAAAAAACAAAAAACGGATCCACTACTGGATAAAGTCTGCTTCAGCTGCTTCCTGTCAACTGGAAATACAAAAAAAAAATCAAGTGGTTCTGGGTTTTTTTTTTTTTTGCGGTTCGGTTGAGTAGAAACAGATTTTCAGTTTTTGTGTGGAAGCTTCTATCAGATCAGGCTTTGTATGTTTGTTTCTGGAGCAGGCCCTATTGCCTCTGTGTGATGACTATGTGATATAACTGGAGTGGATCTGATGATGACGATACAGATATCGAAGATGATGCACCTGACGGGTTTAATCTCACTCTTCATCTCAGCTGTAAAATATTCAAATGTAAACCAGTTTCCTGTGTTGTTCTCTAGCTGTGTTCTCATTGGTTGGCAGGAGGAATCTGACTTTCCTGAACCAAACAGGACATAGGAAGTTAAAACACTTGTCCTCCTCCCCCCCTTCCACAAACCTATTGTCCCGAGAACAGTATAAAGCAAATTTAAAAATAAACCCGGTGCGGTCACTTATGTTTACTGCACTCACCTGTCTTACTGGAAGAAAAAAAAAAGCACTTGCTAAAACACAGTTTGATTCATTTCTTTTTCTATGTCCAAGGCACAGACATTATCATGGGTGGGCGTACAGTAGGTAGCCATAGCAACTGGAGTGAAATGATTTATAAACCCTTATGAAAGCTGCTTTTTGAATCCCTCGACCAAACATAAACCTCAACCTTTATCTCTATACCAAACCTTTGATACTGGAATAACGAACCATCTCAGTCACTTTTACACAACTGACAAAACTGGAACCTGGTGCTACTGACTCTCATAAACATGTTCAGAAATGTTATCGTTTACCTGTCAAGCATCTCACATACTGTCTGGACCAACAGATACAACAAATCAAGTGAAGCATGAATGCATGAGATTAGGAATCTGCTTCTTTTTTTTTGGTTTTAGTTTCAGTCTGAACTTTGAGCAGTGTCATAGCAGCCTTTTCAATGAGAATCTTATTTCTTTGTGTTGTATATTCCTGACTCATCAGTGAAGGTGGGGAGGGGATAAGTTTAAAAAAAGAGAAACCAACTTGTCTTTCTGCTAAATTTGTCGTCTATTTGACTGAAATATTTTCTGTTATGCAGTCGTGTAGCACATTGCTCCCATGAGTCCTCACTACTTTGATTCTCTACCCTTCAAGCATTCCTCTGATGTGGGAATCGGTATGGAAAACCAATCATTGTAGCCCCGTGAAATGATACATGATTGTAGCCAGCTCCTAACAACATCCGTCCCATTTTTTTTTTTTTTCTTTCTGAAGTTTAGTCCATTTTTTGCAATGAAGGGTTGAGAATCTCAAGCGAATGAAAGGAGCGGTTATCCTCGGAGAAACTGTCTCCAAGGTAACCATGTCCAAGGCTTAGACAAACGGATGTGGAAGGGTAAACATGTGGTAATGACTGTGCCTTACTCTTGAGTTTTTGGGCAGTAGGAAAATAAAAGATTAAAAAAAAAAAGTCCACATCTTTGCTTTGTATAACTGGAACTTCCTTTTGTATTATTATTTTGTATAATTTTTTGATATTGTGGATTAATCTCTCTCGTGCCATTGGTTCACCTGAAATCCAACGACCAATAAAACTGGGATTTGGAATGCTACAAGTCTCTTTTATTGTTTCTTCTTGGCCTTGCTTGGTGAGTTTCACTACACACCATATGAAACTACCATAAAGATTTTTTGACATTTAGTTTAAACAGTCCCAAAACACATAGAGAATACAAGCGGTTTGTTGCAATAAAGCTTTTTATTAAAGTCCAAGTTTACTATTACATAAATTTGACCCTTAGCTAAACCTGTGTAGTTGCCTGTTAAGCTTTCTGTTCTCGCACAACACCTATACAGTGATAACCGTATCATTAAAATTCTTAGTAATTCTTGAAACAATGGGTCCTTGACTGAGATAGACAAAAGCAACTTCTCATTTCTAGCTAGCATCTGTCAATTTTGGCAGCTGAAATGACAGCTGTTGCTAGCAGATTCTTTTCAGCTGTAACTAGCTAATTAACCCAATGTTAGCCCCATGAGTTGGTTTAAAAGCCTCTTGGTAACTTTACAATGTTTCCAACTACCTTGTTTTAAAACAATAACTTTGTAAAGTGGTCTTAAATATGCACTTAATGGCTACATACATGATATCATGCTAAAAGGCTGAGGCTAAAGCTACATGTCCCAAAAAGTCCTCCCCAGTTGATGTTCCATTTAGAAGACAAATATGAACAGCATTGCTTTTGTATTGCAGTGTAGATCTGTTGTCCTAACGTTAGTGTTATGAGTATGTTTATAAAATGTGTAAGATATGACTATAACAACATTGTTAGCTTACATACTTGGACATGGGTGATAGGTTTATGATTTATTGTCTGTGTTTTCAAACAGCATGTTTCACCTTTATGAGAATATAATGTAGCATGAAATGCCTCTGCATAGCTGTGGAGGTAACACTAGGTTACTATTGTGGTTAATATGCTATTTGCCAGACTTGCTAACATTTGCAGCTTTTGTTAGGGTAGAACAACGCACCATTGAATCCATTCCTTACACTGCTGCTCTTCTATTTTTGGCTTAGATATGGAAAGAAAGAGAGAACGAAAAAAGAGAAACCACCATCTAAATTCTTCATAAATGGACTATATAAAGGGTTTGATTACTGCAGGCCCTTTGCACATCATTTCAACATGAAGAGAAACACAAAGCTTGACAGACTGCCAGTCCTCACAGTTACACATTGTTCAGGAGAGGGGTTTAACTAACGGTCAAATGGAAAAATACAGACCTTTTGTGCATCATTATGCACATTATCTTTCAATTCAACATGAAATTTTGGTACTTGAGACAAAAAAAATCTTGTATTAAATTTCAAATAAAGCTGAATATAAACAGGACTTGACAGATACAGGAAAGGGTCTTTGAAGTGGAAGATGGTTAGGCTCTCTTGCTTTGTTCTTGCATAATGATAATTCGTACCTACAAAACACTATGATGGTCGTAGTTCAACCTGCATAGTTCTGAAAAACATTGCATTTTCACGCTCTTGCTCATTTGTCATATAATCACAGTGCTACTTACTGGGTCCCCTGCCAGTTTCTGACCACATGGAGCCGCTCCATGTGCTGTCCCACTTACACACACACACATACACACATATATGGAAACACGCACACTTTTTTCCTGTCTGCTGAATAGAGCCTTTGTGTTGAAACATTTATTCCAGTGCAGAGAAAGGGTAACCCCCTCTAAAGATTCACACACACACACAGAAACACACTATTCAGGGTGGTAATGTAATGATGTAGCCTCCAGAGCAGGTCTCTAATCCATCCCCCTCTGCCCCCCCATCAGGCTGGCAGATCCCAGAGGAACACCCAACATGGCAAAACAAACACACACCCCTCCATCTAATCTCCTCCCTTCTGCTGCCTCATCTCCACCTCCCACCTAATCTCTCCATCCCCTCTCTCTCTCCTACCATCAATCCCTCCATCACTCAAACTCATTTTCCACCTCTTTCTCTCCCACTCTTCTCCTCCCTCCCTCCCTCTCTCCTTTTTTCCTCCTCCCTCTTCTGTGCGATTGAGCTGAAAAGATGAGTCACTCAAAATATGACCCAGATCCCAGAAATGGGTGCAGTGGTTTGTGGGTAAACTGTCACGCTGCAGGCAGAGTCGGCTGGTTGGCCCAGGACGAGCCAAAAGACGGAGGGAGGGATGGGGGGAGGAGAGGCTGTGTGCGAAATGGCCGCCGTCTCACATCTGAGTCCCCCAACCGATCGCCCTGTTACCATGGAAACACCAGCTTCTAGAAGCAGCGGGGTCTGAATCAAAGCGGGGGGCCAGAAGAGGCAATGTGTGAGTGTGAGGCTTCCGGACTGAAAATGTCAAAAACCTTCATTACATCCAAAATGCAGGCTGATTGAGGCTTGTGTGTGTGTTTATATGTGCATGTGTGTGTGTGTGTGTGTGTATGTGTGTGTGTGTGGTGTTAAGGGGTGGGGGTTAGAGGGGATAGGATGGGGAGCATTGGGGAGCAGCAGCTGCAGGAGGAGGAGGAGGAGGAGGAGGAGGAAGCCTTTGATCAGAGAAGAGCTCATCATTGAGGAAATAGCACAAAGCCGAACTGTCCTCCTCCTATATTCTTCCCAGGTACTCGACTGCGGAGGATGTGTGTGCGTGTGTGTGTGTGTGTGTGTGTGTGTGTGTGTGTGTGTGTGTGTGTGTGTACAGCCTTCCCACCGGCTCTCCTCGCACTAATCAAATCTGTGTCCGCCGGTGTTTTTCCATCCCTCACGTGGCCATGCAGTCAGTGGGTCATCGAGTCAGTCAGTAATCTCTTTAGGGGATGTGAAGGAGCAACATGGGTCTTTGCAGGATGAATAGCAGGTTGACAGATGAGCCATGAGAGACAGAGACTTTCGGCATACTTTCACATCGGCACTGTATGTTGTGTCAGATCAAACCCAGTGTACATGTCATTAATTATAGCAATACGTTCCCCTTATACATCAGGTTAGTCTAATAATTAACATTTCAGTGTCATGTCAGTATCATTTCAGTGAAATTTGGGTACCAGACCAGCTTCAAGCAAATAAGCAGAAGTTTGGTGCCGATCCAGATGTGATTTTTGCTTTTCAGTCAGAACTGTGAAGCAAATAGGATGTTTGCAGGATCAGGAGATCAATTTAACTTAAAAGTGATGATGCATGATGCCTTTAGGTGCAGCAGCGATGGTGCAATGCAGGATTGTTTTGTATTTAACTAGATGGTCCCACTGACATAAAAAGTCTTTTTTAAAGTCTTCATTTGGAAGGTACCGTATAAGAATTGTAAGAAATGAACACATTATAAATGAGTTATATGAAAATAGAAAAACAAAGTGGAAAATTAATGTAGAACAAAAGTGTAGGACAAAAAAGGACCAGCAATGAAAGAGTATATTAGTGTTCAAAGGACTACAGCACACGGCAGGTATGAAGCATCCAAAGACTCTATGAGCAGCTTTACTGAGGTCACAACACCGAACAGCACAGCTGTAAAAGCACACACTCATTAAAAATACACACACTCATTAAAGATACACACAAACAATAACAGACACAAACAATGCCAGCGGAGGTGGAGCAGCGAACACTGTCTGGGGAGCAAATGCTTCCAGACAACAGCAGTCCCCGAGGATGAGGCAGTAGAGGGCGTTAATATGCATGCACAAACACACACACACACACACACACACACACACACACACACGCACACACACACATACACACATACATACGCATAATGTGTGAAGGTTGTCTCGGTCAACAAAGATGATGCATTTATTGTACAGTTACAGTCACACTCGCTCTCACAGGAACATGAATAACAGGAAGCTGCAGCAGAGGTGGTGTTTGTCAATATCAGGGGTCCCTGGAGATTTGTAGGTCACGTCTGGTTCATATTTTCAGAGCTGCAGACAGAACCACAGCTCAAATCTGTCTCATCAAAACCCATTCACCATATCAGGTCCACAACAGCTATTGACTGAAAGGCCTGACTGTTTGTTTCCAGTAGTTTGAATGGGGAACAGAGACGCTATTATTGAACTCATTGAACTCCTGACTTATATCTTTTGTATCTCAAGGCAGATAAGGCCAAGCCTGTTTATGTATATGGCATATATATGGCATTTCATATACAATGGCAATTCATGGCGATTCACTTTTTCCATAATAAACAATACAAAAACAGCATAAGTTAGGGGTCAGCGACATGGAAAAAATCCTCTATCATCAATATATCAATATATATAATAATTATATTCTGGAAAATAGTTGAAAACTTAATATATGCTATACAACATGTTCTGTCCTCAGACCCTCGATTTCAATAAAGCAAAACTCAAAAACCCATTTAAACAAGGAAAAAAGGAAGAAACCTCAGGAAGAGCAACAGAGGAGGGATTCATCTCCCAGGATGGACAGACAAAATCAGAATGGATTTATAATATATATGAAAAATGTGATGAAGAGGATGCCGAGCAGCTTCCAGGTGCCACCAGAACAGAAAACGTACTGAGCCATGTGACCTCCATCACCATGGAGACCTGGCAGAAGGACAGACTACACATGCATACAGGGGGAGACTCACATCAGACCATTCACATACATGAGAGAAGAGACATTATTCACAGAGGAGAGAGAGAAGGATAAAGACATCATTCAGAGAGAGAGAGAGAGAGAGAGAGACATGAGGTGAGGCTGAGTGCCTGCTGGATGGGGAACCGGATCCAAAACCTCTGGAAATGGCACCAACAGCCAGGGAAGCAGAGTGGTTCCAGGATGGGTGCTGGTCCAAACAAAGAGATGCCTAAGAGACAAGAGAGGACAAGAGGAGAAAATAGAGAGAAGAGAGCGTTACTGTTACTTACACTTACAGCTAACTGTTGTCTACGTCTAGCAGGGCCAAAGACCAGCGTGTCTTATCCAAATTAGAAGCAGGAAATGTAGTGACATCCAGTTTTTCACTGCAGCCAAGTAGGCCTCTAAATTAGTAATTCGAGTGTGATCATCAGCCCTTATAGGCAAATACAGCTGAGTACTGGAAATTTATTCCATTACTATGTATAATTTGGCTAAATATAAATGAAATATAAAGAGAGGGCCAAGAACTGAACCCTGGGGTACTCCATATTTAACACACTGTGTTCTTTCAGATACTGTAAACTAGAAATTTCACTAAAACCCAAGAATGACAACATCATGGTGACAGATGAGGAAAAGTAATTAAGATTTATCTGTCAATTTCTGTACATGATTTCACGGTAATCTTGATAGATATTTTAGTCAGAACCAAAGTGGAGGACAAACTGACACTGTCATTATTAAAGCCACATCGCTAGTGTGGCTAAAAAAAAAAAAGAAGAAAAAATTTAAAGCAGCACAGAATAGTTAAAAGTTTTAAGTCTGGACTTACAGCGCCCTCATGTAAAATAAGATAATTTCAGATCATAAATTGAAATCTAAAGAGTTTTCATCCAGTTTTCAGCCTTTCCTGTGTGTATTTACACTAATGAGGTTCAGTCTCTAACTATTACTAATCTAGATCCATCTTCTAACAGCATTTTCATTCTCATCTCAGAGTGGGCGTTAGACCTTAAGTGTATGTGAGTGACAGCACCATATTGTCATAAGTCTCCTTTATTGAGTCTTATCACATCACTTAAGCCAGCCCTTTGTTCCTTCAATTAAATGAGTCATTAGCAGATAATACTCTGTAATACTATCCAACTGTAATCCATGACCCACACGCTCGTCTGGTGGGCCCCGGGGTGTCTTCATGGACTAGAAAAGAATAAAACACACCAGAATAGGATTTCTTGAGAGAAAGAAAGGCGTGATTGTTTTCAGGGACTGAGGCTCGTTCGCTTCATGTCGGCAGGAGAGCTGCAGTGATGATCAGGGTGACGGGTCACGAGGTCAAGGGGTCAGGACTTACAGAAGGTGATTACACTCAGCTGATCAGCCCTCATGTTTACAGCGGCGGTCATAGGTGTCACATACACTCATGTACACTAAATGATGGATGTCTAAAGGTGCAACACATATTTTACACTATTTACTCATCATGGTGAGCACAATTCAGCCTGCAAACACTTTTTGGAGCTTTGTGAAGTTATAATGATGTCATCAGGATTATCTCAGCATGGGCTGGCATAGAAAGCTTGTGTTACTGAGGTGTGCAGTTTGAAGAATAGTGGTGTTTACCAGGCAGGGATGATCTAACATTAGACACAGTTGTGTTGCATTTTGGGAAGTGTAGGATCCAGGTGTTTTTGAAGCTTAACTCGTTCTAAAGACTAAAAAGTCAGGATGTGACAGCTTCAGTTGTTTTGACCATTTTAAGTTTATTGCAAGTACTCCAACTTTATGGAAGTGTGATACTATATCACCAGAGTACCCCTTTAGTAGTAATATAGGTGTTGATTTCTAATGTAAGTGTAGAAGTCAGAGCTTGTTTTTCTCTTTTCAGAGGGGATTAACAGTATTTTTAGTTTGTGGAGCACAATAAACCCTGTCATAGCTGCGAAAATGACCTCAGGTTACATTATCAGTGTAGACAAGGCCAGGATTTGTTTCATTTGAGAGTGTATTTTGTTTCTGCTGTCCAAAAATGACAAATCTGCACATAAATAAGCAGCATGTTATGTGAAGACCCTGTGGAATCCCCTACACGACCTCCTGTATCTTTTTTTAAATACACATATAATAAAATTGTATTCATGACGGCCGGCTGGTGCTAGTAGATGCTGATTCTGATTAAAGTCAAATTTGGGCTCTCACACAAACACAGTCTGTTTCATACCACCCATGACTAAAACCATTAGGACCCCTGGGCTAAAATGGGGGTTCGCTGTGCTACTTTTATTGTCTGCATACAGAAACAAGAGGTTGTGAGTGTGTGACTGAGGCAAAGTGATTCGTCACACTAACAGCACACTTGGCTGAACAAAGAAGTCCCCTCTCTGAGTAACATCACAAAGCCCAGCTGTCGCGGTGCCACGATTGGTGGAAAACACCCTCACCGTCATGTGATTGGTGCATAGCCCAGGGGCTCAGTTATCATGAGTCAGCCCCTTTCTCTGCATGAGACGAGGGAGGAGGGGGAGACAGAGACAGACTGAACGGTGCAATCGATAGCAGAAGAAAGGTAGTAAAAGAGTGATTTCTTCAGGTATGACTGAAATGTCTTCTTCTACTGCTCAAATAAAAAACATCACACCTTCAAACAGCAATTCCAAACTTGCATGAACCAGAAATTCAAGGCAACGTGAACAGAAAACTTTATTAGAAAACTGTGTTGTCTCACACGTTACACAAAAGATACAGAAGGGAATGCTAATCGTTTTTTTTATTTTTTATTATTATTATGTACTCAAAAATATCTGTATAAACAGGAAATAAATTGTCTCAAGATTCTCAACTGTTCAGTCCAACGCCGATATTTGAACAGAAAAGAGATGAAAAAAGGAAAATGGAACGTCATTCTTTAAGTCCGAAGTTCAGGGGGAGAAGGCAAAGTGTCTGAATGTGTGTGTGTGTGTGTGTGTGTCCCTACAGATACACTTATTATTTCAGTGTGTTTTATCATCTGAAACGCAAAAGCATGCGTTGAGTCGCCAGTCTGAAATCTGCGTGAGCACACAAGACATGAAAACTGATGAATAGAGTGGAAAAAAAAAGATAACATCAGATCTGCAAAACAGCACTGAAATGAAAAGTGGAACTGTAGCAAGAGGGAGTGAGTGTGTGTGTGTGTGTGTGTGTGTGTGTTTGTCCGAAGATAAACTCATCAGGGAGTGTGTGTTAGAAGCGTCTGTAGTAGCGGGCTGGGGGTCCATAGTGCATGGGCAGGTCCATCATGTCCATGTTATGGTGATGAGGGTTGACGGGAGGAGGGTTGTGGTGGTGATGGTGGTGGTTGTTGTTGTTGTTATTGTTCAGAGGGGGCAGGTGTTGCAGCGGGGGCACGTAGGGTGCGGGAGGCAGCCGGGGCATGATCACCTGGTGGTACATCCTGCCCTGGGGTGGAGCTGGAGGGTAACGTGCGCGCGGAGGGACGAACAGGGGAGCTTGTACCGCCTGGGGATGAGGAGGGGCCGCGGGGTTCGGGTTCTGTGGGTTTTCAGGGGGCGGACCCACACGTGGTCGCTTGGTATCTGTGATTGGCTCCGGAGGAGGGCCGACTCTCTTCCCTGAAGTTTCTGAGAAAGGAAGAAAAAGAGGAAGAAAGAGAGAAGTTATCGATGAACCAGCAGCTGTCTGGTTTTATAGCATGTCGACATATTCAGAAGTTCCCTGGAGGTTTGAATCTAACCCCTGTATGCCCCTTACATACTTTACACAAACACATTCAGATAAAACCAAACACAGGAAACACCCTGCAACTGCTGCCGGCTTTAGCAGTAAACAGCCAACTTGTCTGAATAAATAATGGTATAAAAGACAAAGAGGAAGCAGCAGACAGGAAGAATAATGTTGCTACAGAGCAATATTTCTCTGCCAGGAGACATAAATCATCACATTGCTACATCAGTTTCAAAAAATGAGGGGCGATGATAAACCGCACCGAGCGATAATTATCAGTTTTTACAGTTCCAATGAAACAGTTTGGTCAAAGTTTTCTAAGTAAGTATAAATCATCAGGTGGCTGCGTGTCAGTACTGACCTGCAGACTTCTTATTCAGCTCCGCCTCTCCTTCCCTCTGGATCTCCTGAATGATTCGCTCGTCATCTTGCTGCAGAAACACAAAGATGTTACCGATGAGATGAAGACAGTGACTGTTTTATCAAAAGAGGAATCGCTATCGTACTAACACTTGTGGTAAAGACATAGTTAACAGCATTTTCTAACTAGATCCTCGTACCCTTGTGTACATGTTTGGTCAAAACCTTTAAATAATGTTAAAAGAGCAGACGACCCCTTTAATCAAACCCTCTAACGGCCCCCCTGGTTATAAGTATTTGGCCATTTCTTGGCACTGCCTTCTAGACCAGCTCTTGGCCAGCTCTGGTGCCTCTGTAGAGCTGCTGGAGAAGTTCCAGCTCATTAACTGCTCGGGGTCTAATTGTTGCTTTCGGTTGCCAGTGATGCTGTGGCCAGGTCACTGTGGGTTACCATGGAGTCTGATGGTCAGGGTCGCAGTGCAGGGAGTGTAAAAGAGTGTGTGTACAGGACCACAGAAAGATCTGGATGAGCACCGACTGAAATGAAAGTAACTAAATCCCAGAACAACCAAATGTTCCTATTTATCTTCAAATAGAAAGCAAAATACACAAAAACATGTCCCAAAGATTGTAACTCTTTATATCTTAAAACAATTCATGCATCATTATTTTCTTAACTTAGTGTGTAGCATTTCAGAGTTGTGTGTGTGTGTGTGTGTGACAGCGCACCGTGGGGTCAGTCCACAAGGAGCACTTGCGGCAGTGGCGGCAGGGAGCGCCAGGAGAGCGGGCGTGCTGGCAGAAGTGGTTGTAGCCGGTGATCGGCTCTCGGCAGAGGTAGCACATGAAGCTGCCGCAGCGGCACGACATACGGTTGCAGCCCTCCGACTTGACCAGCCCCGTCCCGCACTTGACGCACTTCCTCACCCGAGCAGCTGTCATACGCTCCTCACTGCAGCACATAGATGAGAGTTAGCAGATTTGACAAAAAAAATAAATAAATAAAACGATGCAGCGGAGTGATGAAGCGGATGAAGAGAGGAGACAAAAGAAGAGAAATTCAACATGAGGAAACAGAGAAGACAAAAGAGAGCTGCAGATAGTCATGAACTTTCTCCAGCCTATCACAAGGTCACAGTTGTCCCTCATGTTTTATATTTTTTAAGTCAAATGAGAGATTTTGTCTGCAGCTCAGGTTCATGTTACTATTTTCTTGTAGGGGTTACGGAGAGGCCTTCACCTAGAGGAATGTTTCAGGGTCAAACACGCTCTGTTTTGTCTCTGTGTTGTTGTTCGCTGCGGCTTTATCATTAAGCCAACATGACTTTAGGCTACAAGAACAAATCAAATAAACAGCCCACTGAGATGCAAGGATCTCCAGAGTACTGTGCTGGCGGGGTATCAACAAACTAGCTTCTGTTATAAATCTAAA
The DNA here is from genome assembly GCA_029490765.1 of Euthynnus affinis. Classification (NCBI taxonomy): domain Eukaryota; kingdom Metazoa; phylum Chordata; class Actinopteri; order Scombriformes; family Scombridae; genus Euthynnus; species Euthynnus affinis. Next base: position 20,294,651 of record CM055856.1, on the reverse strand, counting down.
GGATTCTAACTTTAATGATTTAAACAAGGGGATGAAAACCCTACAACTGCCCCATAACAGGGAAATGAATGAAAATAAAGGACACCACATGATGTTACACCAGGAATGGCTTTAAAAACCATACACTGAAACCAGTGTTGCTGACCAAACACCGAAATGAAGGTGAGCTGCTCAGACCAGCTCCACTGATCTTTCTACCAGGCTGCTTCCTGTCTCTTTCAGCGGGCAGGAAGTAAGAAGATCTGTGAACGGCTCAAAACAGGAAGTACTGCCCAGCAGGCCCAGAGGAAGCAGCCGGCTTCTCCATTTCCTGGAGTGTTGTCCGGGACACTGAGCTGTTTACCCAGCATCCTCTCTGGTGTGGACGGGCGGGGTGGGGGGGGTGAGTGAGAAAAATGGAGAAAACGGACAGGGGCTTGGGACATAAAAATGCCCCTTTTGAAAGAGTGAAGCGAGAGCGGTTTATCTCTTGCAGGCTATTAGCCGAGATGTCTGAGAGGTGGCGTGTTGATAAAAGGAGACGGGTGGAGTCGTGTCGGTGTGAGTCACTTACAAGAGCACCCTCATGCGGATCTCGTCCCTCTCCAGGACCTGCTCGCACGTCTTCCCTACGTGCTGCTTCCACTGGACGTGACACTTTCTACAGCTCTCCTGTACATGAGGGGTAGAAGAAAAAAAGAAGGAGAATTTTTTTCATTAGAATCTCTAACGTTCATTCGCTCGTAAATTTTCTTAACACATCATCGAAAATACTGAAAGGTTATCCCACATTTCCCTACTTTCTTCTTCCATCTATCCCTCCCTCCCCTCCTCTAACACGTCTCTAATAAATGCTGAACAAGAATATTCCTCCACAGCATCTGCTCTATATGCTGCTGGTGCTGCCACTGCAGGGACTTGCCCAGACACGGCTAGGTGTGGCTCTGGCTAGTGTGTGTGTGTGTGTGTGTATGTGTGAGTGAGTGAGACTGCAGCGAGAGTGCGATTTACTCGCCGCTGACTGCCTGGTTGCCTAGAAACAGCAACTCCATCCACCAGTCTCCTCAACTGTCTCGCCCAAGACGGTTTGGCTGAAAAGGACACACGGGGCAGACGGCACCGCTGCGCCTCCCCTCGCTAACCCTTGGCTAAGTGGTGTCACCATAAATATTTGAAGCGCTCATCTAATATTGAAAAGCGTGGAATATGACAGCTGATGCGGCGCGGCGTGATCCGTATCTCCACGGCAACCTCCGAGTCTGACCCTTCACCTCGGAACGGAAAGCCTGCAACTGTCGGAAACACACCCTCTACGTCCTGTGAACTCCTTACACATCCTTTATTCGCTCTGTGTGTGTGTGTGTGTGTGTGTTATCTTTCATGTCTTTTTGCTAGCACAAGCTAATTGCTCTCACAATATTCACTGAGATAGATATGTGTGTGTGTGTGTGTGCAAGGTCAGCCAGAGGGTGGAGAACTGGAGGAGTTCTGGCTGGCATTTGGAGCAGTTTAGAAAGACCTTTAAAGACTGAATGAGATGCCACATTTACTGTTGTAGCTTCAAGCAAGGGAAGAGCGCTTCATCTGAGCCAATTTAAACAAGAAACATATGAAAAGTAGACTAAAAGGATTCACATTTTTATGGTAGTTCTGATTTATAAGGGAGTGTCCAACAGAAGAGATATGGGAGTGTGTGTGTGCTTAAAGTATAATGAGAAAACTCTCTCTGGTCTATGATTTCAGACAAATGTGGGTCTTTAGAGAAGGGGGAGGAGGGGTTTTGCGTGAGCCACAGGGCGCAGAATCAGACTCAAGTGTTAGGAGAGAAAAAAAAAAAAAAATCACACAAAGACTGAAGAGGGAGAGAGTGAGAAGGGGGAAGGAGGAGGAGGAGGAGGAGGAAGAGGGGGAGGATACGGGACAGTACGGTGAAAGATCGCCCCCTAGTGGTAACCTACAGACCAGGAAGAGAGACAGCATGAGCGAGGGTGACAAAGCGTCTGGGACCTGTTGGGCGAGCTGTGGAGAAGCCGGAACACACCTGAGTTCTTATACCTCGGCTAAAAATACAGCTGATGACGTGTGGGAGTCAACCCCGTGGCAGAGGGCGTGTCTTCAAACTGCTACTTTAAATAATCAGCTGACTGTGAATGAAATGTGACAATAGTCGACTGTATGATGTACAAATGACAGGAATGCCAGGCCTGCCGTTTGATGACTATCAGGAGTTTGTATACACACACACACACACACACGAGGGGGGGCGAGGTGGGGAGAAAAAAAAAAAAAAGAAAAGACATTCATTCATAAGCACTCACTCCTCCCTTCAGTCCGTTTCTCTTCCTGTGCTTCTTGCTCTTACTTGTCCTCTATCTTCATTCAATTCACTCCTTTCCCCTGGGTCCTACCCTCCTTCCTCCCCTCTTCTCCTCTTCCCCTCCTCTTCCTCCTCCGCCTCCGCCTCCTCTCCAATATCTCCTTCCTCCATCTTCATTCATTTCTTTCCTCTCTTCCTCTGGATCTTTCTCTTTTTCTATCTCTCTCTTCCCTCCCGGGTGCAGGCTGCAGCAGCCCTTATAAGGTGGTGCTAGTAGCTTGCGGGGCTTCTGATTGGGGGGCTGCATCGAGCGAGGGTGCATGTGTGCGTGTTTTTTTGGTAGGGAGGTGGCTTTTACTGCAATCAAAATTGAGTGCAGATAACTGGGCAGGGAGAGAAGAGAAGAGATGTACACCTTACATGACTGTACAGATTTTTTTTGCATGTTCTGGGATATAAAATGCTTCTTTGGAGGAAAGTAATGGGACATGCAGAAGATGTGAAAATGGATGACAACACACAGAATTTACACAAACACACTGGTGCACAGATCCAGCTCTTGTTTGCACTCTGACTGCCTTCCAGTGGCCTACATTTTACATTCCTCTGCTTTCATGAAGCAATCATATGCGGGCCAAGAGCAAGCCTGTCCAAATGTCCTCATAACCACATGTGGAATACATTAGCATCCACTTGTGTGTGTGTGTGTGTGCATATATGTGTGTGTGTGTGTGTAGGTCAGACAGAGCCGGGGGAGAAAGAAAGAGAAGGAGACAGGGAGGGAGGAGAATCTGGGTCAAACTTGATCTGAACCACATTTGAAATGGAGGGAGAAGTGTGTCCGACCAGTAAGAAACCAGTACAAGGGGAGTGGAAAGAGCGGCCGGCCAATGAGGCGGCAGTGTGAACGAAGGCGGGTGGGCTTACGGAAGTGTGTCAGTTACATAATGAAGCCCCTCCCTGCTCCTAGACTGAGCGGGCGACTGTACAACAACTGTCTAACTATGCTTATGCTGACGGGAACCAGGAACCAGGATAAATAAGTTTAAAAATGATAAAATAATAAACACATTAAAGCAAGTCTATCTGATAACGAAATGCTTATTTGTGAGGGGGTTTCCATTGCATAGAGGGGAAAACCTCCAGACAACACACACCTCAGTAGCCACAGACTCACATCCTGATTCTTACACACATTAAAGAGGAAGCAAGTCGGGTTAACTTTTTGTGTGGTTGTCAAAAAAAAAAGAAAAAAAAAGCAAGAGCCTCGGTTCCTTCATCACTCAAAAGTGTCCATTTAAACGACCGTGTTAACATGTCGACTTCTACTGTTTGACCTAAATCTGCAGTTGTTGGTTACAGATATTCAGAAAAAAGGTTCTGGCCTGAAGATATCTGGAGCATGTCTAATTTTTTTTTTTTTTTCCCTGCATCTTTGAGTGTGTATGAGTATGTAATCGGGTGCAGCTGTGCAATGACACTGCAGAGAAGACACGATGAACCTCTGGCTCCACCTACGGGTCAATAAAGGGAACAGCAGAAGAAAGGATGAAGGATCCTCGTCTGCGTCGAGCTTCTGCATTTATGTAACCTCAGAGGTTTTTGCAGGATTTCAAATAGTTTCATATGTACTTTCCAACAAAAGTCTGATATGACAACGATGAACATAAAAAAGGAAACTACTGGAATAACGCAGAAAAGCAACTTTGGTTTAGAAACTGTGGGGGGGGGGGGGGAGTCAGGAAAGACAACTCACCACAAGTTAGAGGAACTAGTGGAGTTTAGGTCAGCAGATGACTGTCAGCAAAATGACTCTTTTATAGTCTGACCACCAGAAAAACAAGATCTCATTATGTGATGAAAGGAGAACTTATTCATGAGCTGTCCAGGCTGAATCAGTAGGAAAGTTGGTGAAGCCTGGTGATTGTGCACGACCGCTATCATCGAGAAGCTGGGAGGTTTAGGACACCGGTTGGATGGAGCCAAAGGGTTTGGAAATCCATGTCACAGTTAAGCCAGCTGCCTTAATTCATCTAATACTACAATACGGCAGCAGAGCTGTTGTAGTAATTCACCGCCCAGCTGTATTTCTAATCGTCTCTCTGTCATGTCGGCGCTGTACAAAATGGGGCTGTCAGATAAATAATGCTGGGAAATGGAAAACAGTGAAAAATGCAGATCACATTTTCTCGGAGCCAAACTGCTTGTTTTGTCCGACGTAACGCTTCAAAATCCAAACATATTTAATATACAGTGATAAAAATGCAGTAAATCCTTGAGAAGGAGGAATCTGCAAATGTTTGGCATTTCTGCTTGATAAATGAATATCAAAAGTCTTATTGATTATTTTAAAGCACTAACAGTCTCAGCACTTGTTTGAAAATGAGATATATACATGCAGAAATACACAATCAACAAAAAGGAGGGAGAGCTTAACCAGGTGCCATAGTGCCAAGAAGTGAGTAAACATATAGTGTACATAGACACACTCGCACACATTTATTATGTTGGCGTGTTGACATAACCCCACCTTTCTCTTTCTACCCCCCCCTCATTCCGGGAATGCGGTGATATTAAGAGTGTGTGTTTGTGTTGAGTCAGAAAGAGAAGAATGAATGTGAGACACAAGAGCATAAACAGACGGAGACAAAGACGCTTCAAGAGAGAGATGAGGGGGTTTGGAAAGAGTCAGAATAAGACTGTATGTATGTGTGTGTGTGTGTGTTTCCGCTGAATAATGGAGATCTTCAGACTGGAATCCATGTGACAGCCTTGGCAGACAGAAAGCAACGCCTCTCTCTCTCTCTCTCTCTCTCCCCCCCACTGCATTCCTCAGACAGAGGGAGGAGGCCCAGAGATAAACAGAGAGGGAGAGACAGAGGTGGCAACCTTGCCAGATGGAACCGTTTCATCTCCATCATCTCCATAAAACTCTTCATCAATCTTTCCTCTCTCACGTATTTTGATCTCATGTCTGAGCCGCGCTGACATGATTAATGCCGAAGAGGACGGTGCACACAGGGCCTTCAGTGCAACACCGGGTTTTTCTGTCACGATGGACTGAATTATTCATGTCCCCTCTTGAATTTAAATCAAGGTCCAATCTCTCTTTTGTACAGTGTGATTTACCTCTGAGAAACAGCCATATGTGACTACAATAGAGGTTGCATATAATATGCGAGAAGCCAAAGTGTTTTGAAAGTGAACGTATGGCTTTACAGTTGCGGCGTGTAGAGGAAAGAGAGAGCGAGACTGACCTTGCGGCATCGAGGGTTGGGACAGCTAAACAGAGACATGTCTTTGTCCAACAAGGCTGGGAAGTTGCAAAACGGACACCTGCAAAAAGTCAAGAGAGGAAGTGGAAGGAGTGAGAAGGAGAGGAAATGCATAACACAGCTGTACAGGAGACTTTTAAATAACATCCAGGGTGACTGGATGTTCAAAACAGACACATTTGTCCCTGACATTTTAAAAACAAAGTGTGAATATGTTGTTGGTGGAAACAAACTACTAGAATATCCAATGACGGATGGAAACGCATGTTTGCTGTACATCATAAAAAGGATGTAATCGTTATGAAACAAGGTCGTGTGTGTGGAATATTTTTAAGTAATGCAGCTGTGTCACATGTAGACAGTTCAAACACACACTTACCGTACAAGTTCATCAGCACAGGTGGCAGCGACCGCCTCCTCCGCCTGCCTCTCATAATATTTATAGAGGATGTTCTCTGGTAGCACCTTCTCCAGCTCGAACACTGGGTAGGAACACGGGCAACCTCCCTCCATGCAGCTCAGCTCCAACTGCAACATGAAAACACACAAACACACACACACACACGCACAAGCGATTACAAATCACACACCACCTTCAGCTGACTGCAAACTCTCCCTGACATTAATATCTGAACTTATAACTTATATCCTGCTCAAGAAGATGTTGGTTTTCATGGCAATAGTCACTTATAGTTGCCAGGCAACATTAGTAGGTAGGCCCTACTCACATCATTGGAGGAGAACAGTGTGTGTGTCTGTACCTTTCCGGAGCCAAATACTGCCTCCTGAGCGTATTTGACCAAGCACTCTTTACAAAACAGGTGGCCGTCTGAACACTGTGTCATTTTCTCAAATGCAAACTCCCCGTAGCAGCAACCACACTCGATCAGCTGACCATCCTGGAGACAGAATCATACACAGACGTATTTTATGCCAACTCTCATTTTCAACCTAAATTAAGACGAGTGACCTACAAAGCAAGTCTACAGGATGTTCTACAAGTAAATTGCTTTTCAGGGAAATTTCAAGAACAGCAATTTACATTTAGCTGGCTGACTTTTAAAATCTGAGTCCCAGAATTACTCATCAATACAATAAATCATGCAAGTATCATAAATATAAGCTCAGCAGCAACCCTGTGAATGATGGACAAATATATCCAGAACAAGCACACCAACAGCGTCCCAGTGTGTCTGTAGAGACTTTCCATCTGTTCATCAAGAGCAAGGTCACGCTTCGAGTGGATGTTAAATCTGTCAGCTTTTACGGCATGACATCACATTGTGCTTGGTTGAGGTATGTGTGCTTCCTACCTTCTTATATTCATCTTCATTGACCTGCAGAGCCAGGAGGAAGTCCTCATGCTGGAGAGAGAGAGAGAGAGAGAGAGAGAGAGAGGGAGAGAGAGGCAGGACTGTCAGACAGAGTGACTTTCCTGGTGTGGGTGCACTCTCAATCATGTACGATACAAAAGAAAAAAAGTTGTCTGTAGACACAGCTGTAATACTGAAGGACAGAGAAACATTATGAATTACATCATATGCAACTCAAAGAGAAAAAGAAATGTGTGTGTGTGTGTGTGTGTGTGTGTGTGTGTGTGTGTGTGTGTGTGTGTACCTCTGCCCATTCCTTGGCTTTCTGCTGATAAAATGAAAGCTCCTTCTGAACAGACGCTTCCAGATTGCTGTACGTTCTGCAGTAGCGACGGTCGTTCTCCAAGAAATACATCCTCTTGTCAAACTTCACTGAACCTGGTGGACAGAGGGAACCTAGTGAGTGAGAGAGCCTGGATACATTTAATCCTACATTCATAATCTTTCTGACCAGAGACGAAAAAAGGAATACAGATATTCACACATGATACACCTCCAGCTCTTCAGCGAACTCAATTACCGAAGTCTTTGCGAATAGAATAATAGCAGCGAGGCATTATCGGCAAACAGTGGCAGAACTAACGCACAAACAGAAAAGTGAGAAACTGTTGTTCACCGTGCTCAAAGTGGAAATCAACGTAGCAGCGCTCAGAGGAGGCTCTGCTCCGTCGTCTCTTTCCTGAGGGGTCGCCCGATTCTTGCCACTTCTTCAGAGCTTCACATAAGGCCTGAGAGGGGTGGAGAGAGAGGAAGAATTGTAATTTCATTCCTGAGACCAACAGTCATCAGCGATGTACGGTGTGCTACGGGTAACGGGTACCTTGCGTGTGATTGCATAGTGTCCCTTCAGGACATTGAGGGCCCATTTGATGTCCTGACAGCTGAGCATCCTGAAATCCGCCATGAGCAAGTCGGCAGCCTGCATCACAGCCTCGGGTCCCACCGTCCCCAGCTTGGCATAGTCAAACAGGTCCTCGGTCACCTGGAAAGACAACGTAACACAAACATGAACACGGTACACGGACACTGAGATTCACAGATGAATATGGAACTGTCATCAAAATGACTAATGAAAAGTTAACATAGCTTTGATTTTGACACATTAGGCTTTTTTTGGCTTGCAGAGTTGGTTGAGGAACAGTTGAATAATATATACAATAATCAGGCTTTATGGCAGAAGAGACTGCAGAGGTTTGTTTGTGCAATCTGCCGTTGTGTCTGAACAAGTCAAAAAGCCTGAGGTGGGATTATTGTTTCTTTATGCTTTCATACCTGTGTGTTAAATAAACTTTGTTTGGGCAGAGGAACAAAACAAATGAGGGCCACAAGTAACCATTATTTTTATTATCGATTAATCTGCTGATTATTTTCTCAATTAATCCAGTACTTGTTTAGTCTATAAACACGCATTTACTCTTAGAGGCTGCGTTCTTGCGGACTAACAGTCCAAAACCTTAAGATAATCAATTCACTGTCATATATGACAAAAAAAAAGCTCAAAACAGAAAAATGTTGCTTGAAAAACTGAATTTAAATAGTGCTTTTTTTTTCTTTACTAAAAAACATGTTTTACATGTTCTGTATTCTAGTGAAGTGGTTCCATAACGTGTTCATTTGAATTGATTTTAAACGTGATAAAGTTTAACACTGTTTATTATATAAAAATGATGTTACAATACTTTTTGAAAAATTAACTGTTAATGTTTAGGTCAAGTTTGCATTCGTGTCATCACTTTGAGTAGCAGAAGTTGGGCCTCTCAACCATTTATTTATTACTTTTAGCTCACTGTATCAACCATTAGTCCATTATTTTTAGCTAAATGTCTATTTCAACCACGTCCTCCATTACCTTTAGGTAAATATTTAAACTGTATATTCATCACATTCAGCTGACTGTATAAACTGAATGTCCACTACTTTCAAAGTGTTTATTTGTTGATTTTAGCCAACTGGTCCAACTTCTCAGCTTGCTGTCTTGTTGCCATAGTTTAAACTCTCAATTACATCACATGGTGTTGAGGTGTTACAGCTGACTCAATACGTGGATAAATAAAATCAATCAACTGTAATTTTTTTTTTTTTTAATTAATGACGCTATCCAACAATCTCAATCTTTCCATGTAGCCCCTGGAAACTGCAGAAGTACCACCTGAGATACAAGTACCCCTGGTTGGGAATCACTGCTCTTGTGGGTTAACACACACACACACACACACACACACACACACACACAAAACACGCACCTCTGTCTGGGTGTCTCCAGACTCCAGTAGGATGCTGGTGGGATTTGCTGCGGCCGCTGCAGTGCCTCCCCTGGGATACTCTGGGTTCTCCAACAGCAGGTTACAGATACTGTGAACACAACGGAGGAAAGCTGAGCGTAAACAAGCTTGCAAACACACAGTTACAGGAATATACGCTGATGTTCTATCAGTAGTTGTCAACATACATGCCATAAACTTAAATATAGATTCAATAGTGTCTCCTGGTGAAACAGTGGCAATAAAACGAACACTTTCAATTTTCTACTGTATGTGGGAAAAATATATAACTGACCAGTTGAGACTGTCTGTTTATTGAAGTCACTTTTTATAGTTCAACAAATCCTCAAAATGAAAAAGTAAGAGACCTTTAACCTGTACTAAAATGTACAACATACAAAAAGAAACTCAACATTGAAAAGGATATCTGGATATCAGATATGGTATTCAATCAAGCCATAACTTCTGGCTCAAATCACAACAGACTCAGTCTAAATCATGACATTAAACCCAGACTGCTCAGCAAATCCTATTTTAATACAATGTCAAACAAAAACAAAAATGCTATTCTTATCTTAGTCTCTTACCAGTGAAACATTGACCTTATTCAGAGAAAGAGACATAAATACTGAAAAGGTCGCAACTGTGCTATAAAACTGCTGCAGAATGGAGCTTAGTTTTTTCTCCCAAACTAGACAAAAGCCAAAAATAAATCAGGAGGTGTTATTTCAATTTACTGAGCAGTGGTCATATCCCTACAGTACTGGAGAAAAAAAAAAAAAAGGTCGAGGCTTCTTACACATTCAAGTCTTTCACATTATTCTTTTGGATCAGTTCTGCTACATAGGCTTCTTGGACATCTGGGAAAAGATCCAACTGTAGAGGATACACACAGAGATGAAAAGACACAGGCAGAAAAGAAGAGTGGAGTTGGGACAGAGGAAGTGAAAGGCGTAGTCACAAAACACGAGAAGATCATTTAACATGATTTTAACTAACTTATGAGCTCCGGTTCAAACGCCGTTTGTGTGATACTCACAACACCAGTGATGAGGATTCTGACGTGGGGCTGCAGCTCTGGTCTCTGTCGCGGCGCAGAGGGACCAGGCCTCGCATCCTCTATTCGGGGAATGTCCTCTGGTGCAGGGGGCACTGCGACCAGACCGGGGGCTGGATTGACCCTTTCTGGGTTTGGGGCTGGAGCCAGAAAGAGACGATCCTCTCCTCTGTTGTGGGGGACTGACGCTATGGGAGCTGGAGGAGCAGGGGGGTTAGAGTTAGCATGAAGCACCCTGATGTTGAGGCTGCGGACTGGTGGGGCCACGTTGGAGGCGTCAGCCTGTGGTTGAAGATTGGGAACAGCCTCCCCAGGCGCCTGGCTCCCTAGGATGATCCGGTGACCTGCCTCTGGAGGTCCTAGTCTTTCTGGGGCTGCAGCTATTAATACTGCGGGGGGGATCACCGGGATCACCTGAGGAACTTGAGGGGCCTGGACCGGACCCTGGGCTGGGGCCTGAGCCAACGGCTGTGGTTCGATCTGAATGAGATTGCCCTGCATGCGATTGAGCGACACGGGCTGCAGCGGGTCCTGCGGCCTGAGCTGCAGCTGGGGTTGAGTTATTAGAGCGGAGGCTTGGATGCTCGGCTGTTGCGGAAGGACGACTAGCTTCACCTCCTTCAGTTGGATGACACGCGGCTGTATGTTCGCACCCCCGCTGGACTGAGGCTGTGTAGATGTACCAGGCTGAGGCTGAGTCCGTGTGTGAAACTGTGACTGAGGATGTGCAGATGAAGTACTGGCCTGAGGATTGTCTTGTGTGTGAGTACTTGTACTAGCCTTTTCTTGAGTTTTTGTAGAAGCACCTGATGCAGTCACTGAAAACTCAGAAGAAAAGTGCATGGTACTGGTGGAGGTACTCGGCTGGGGCCCCACCACTAAGAGTGCTGAAGTGCCAGCTTGTGGCTGTGCGAGTCCAGATGTGCTCGGCTGAGGCTGAACGAACGCCCGTATAGGTGCTCTCGTCGTGATGCCGCCGGCTTTAGCGTTTGTGGAGGTAGATGGGGTTTGGATAGAAGAAACTGCTTGGAGCTCCACTTTTGTATGTGCTGACGTACCGTCCTTTTGCTGTGAGTTTGTGTTAAGTTTTGGCTGAGACAGTGTGAATGATGAAGAGCCAGGCTGTGGCTGTGTGAGTCCAGATGTGCTAGCCTGCTCTGGTATCTGTGTTCGTATGGCTGGCCTTACTGCTGAGGCCTTGGCATCTCTGGAGGTAGAGGGGGCAGAGCCGGGGTCCCCTGTGGGAACCCCAGAAGTTGCGCTACTTTGACCAAAAACGTGAATTAGGTTGTGAGAGGACCCGCTCCATTTCGCTGCTGGGCGAATCACATGTCTGCGTGCAGGAGTTAGAGGCTGAAGGAAAAGACAGGAAGCAAAAGAGTTCACTGACAAATTAACAGATGAATGGAAGATTCAACTATCTAACAAAACACATTTACACTCGCTTCAAACTTTTACCTTTTGAGAAGAAAGCAACTGGGAAGATTCAAATATTTAAGAAGCTGTAAAACACACTATACAAACACAATAAAGATTTATCAGTCACCTCCAGTATGCTGATGTCATCATCATCGGCATCATCTGGGACTAGAACAGGACTGCCGGTTACCATAGTCACAGGCTCCTCATCAGAGTCATCAGAAATGGTGATGAGTTTAGGCTCCCTTTGACGGGCACGTGAGCCTACAAAGACATAATCACTTGTTAATATTGGTATTAAATTAAGTACACTGCATGGAGACAGAAAAAAAAGACGAAGAAGATGAATTATTAGAAATTTGAGTCATGTTTTGATGTGTACTGTATGTCATCAAGGGACAATATGAGTAAAAGAAGAAGTGAGAATGTGGTATGAGTCATTGTTGAATTTCTATGATGATATTGTTGTGTTGGCCAGAAATGTTTTTTTGTGAACAACATTATTATTGTATTTATTGTGGTATTAACTTCAAACACTGCAGAACAACTTTTTTTTATTTGTTATTTTGGCATCTTTTTGTTACACTGCAGATCACAAAGGAGAAAAGTCTGCACACTGTTAGGCTCCAAATAAATTGTTTCATTCTCTTTTTGTCTTTTCATGATCTTCCTCAGCCAAGTGTGAAAGAGGAAAAAAAAAAACACATTTCTTGTAGAGGCAGTAATCAACTCGATGCACTATCACCTGCTGGTCAGCAGGGAAAACACCACAAGATGGCGATCACAGTACTCCAGAAAAAGAAACACCAAAAAAATCCAACAAAACAAAAGAGTAGGTTGTGCATAATTGCAATGACTGCAGATTTGATACTTTTTTCAGATATATATACTTTTTCACCTTGAGATTTATACTGTATTTTGGCCTTTTGGCTAATTATTAGAGATCTTTCAAACTATTTTTGCATAAAAAGCTGTGGTATTACAGCCTTACACTTAAATAATATAAATATATTTAATATATATTCTTTCTCCATTAGATTGTGTTTTTACTTGTTGGGTGTGATACAAATACACCTTCCTAATTATATTTGTTGGGATAAGCGTATCATTGATGTCATATAACATTGCATTTTTTTTTTTTTTTTTGCTTTTTCTAGTGTTTGTTTTTCTGGAGTATTGTGATCGCCATCTTGTGGTGTTTTCCCTCCTGCCTGGTGACCAGCAGGTTGATTGCTGTCTCCACAACAAATGCTTTTTTTCCTCTTTCACACTTAGCTGACGAAGATCATGTAGATTGAAACGTGTAGTGAAATATTCTTTGTCTCGCACCTGGGACACTTGGTCCCTCTTCTAAAGCTTTTTGTTACACTACATGAATCCCTGTGAGAAAATCTGTCATCTCCATTTGACCCAGTATAATACAGGTCATATATAATATGACAGGAGTTAAGAGTAGGTTGAATTCATTAAGTCTTTACATTTGAACTTGTTTGTTCACTGAACATGCAAACATTGTAGGAAAGCATCAAACCATCATGGTGGTCAGAGTAATATACTGTAGATTGGAGAAGGGGGCAAAGGTATATCAGGAGGCCACAGTTCTTGAATTTAATTAATTTTGCTCATTTTTCCAATAGCTATGTTTATGTGAATGGCCACTAAAGCTTTTCAAACATGTGGATAGCATGAATTGCTCTAGGTTAAACCATAAGTAAAGTAAAAAAAAATCTTAACTTTTGAAAAAAGTCAAAAGGTAGAACAATGAATGTACAGTCTGTATGAACCAGGCCAACTACAAGAGCCACAAAGCCTGAATACAACTTCTATGTTTCAAAATTCTGCAAATATGATGCATTGTTTCATTCCTGGTTACATCAGTGAAGCAGTTCAGATGAGCTCAAAACCTGATTTGTTACAAACAAAAGTCTCTACTGTATATAACAAATAATTTTATCAGTCACAAACATTTCTCATATTAAGATCTGTGACCCAAATGCCATCTACAACGTTGCAAGACGGTTGTGTGCAGATAGTTCAGTTCATTCAATTTATCTATTTTTTTTTTCTTCCAGCACACTTATTGAATTATCTGTGTGCAAAGTTCATTTTCATTTATCAGGCCTTTGTTTTGGTGCCATCAGCAAAAGTAATATGTGTATTTTAGTATATGTGAATTTTGTGATATATGATGTCTGACATGTAACAAACATTTTACTCACTGTGTGACTGTGCATGCCAGTTCCTCTCAGGGTAAATACAAGCTTGTATAGTGATTGTGATTACAAATGAGACTTTGCAAAGCAGACTAGTTTACCAAGCTTTGATTTTACATAAATATTGTAGGTTTATTAAAAATCTTAGTAGGAAAGGCCGTGTAGATTTTGCCAAATGTTTTTCACTGACTAGAAATTAAGTCATGGACTTTTTTTAAACGAATATCTGTGATGTAGAAACCAAAGCAGGACACTGACGCAAAGTTTTGCATGTTCAACAGAAACAGTGTTTCTGCTTATAAACAACAACCTTTAAACCATGTCTATCAGGACCGGCATATACACCACAAAAAAGTAGGGTGAGATTTTGTTCATATTTGTGTAATACCACGGTCAGTACGCCAAGGAAAGCTTGTTAACCTCATTCATAGCTATGCCACAAACTACAGTGGCACGGCATATGGCAGCATATGCACATGCCACTAAATAGTTTGATCTGTATATATATATAGACAAGTGAGTGAAGATGTGAATTTGTCTCACCTTGGCTGCGATGGATGTTGAAGCTTGCCAGGTGAATGACTTCGTCATCACTGCCTCCATCTGCCATTGTGACACTACTCTCAGCAGCTCTCTGAATTAGCCCACACAGTCACTGCTCCTGTGATACCATCTACTCCAGACATACACAGACACACATACACAGATGAAGCGACGGTATTCCCCTGGAATCCTAAAAACTGTTTCACTTCAAAAACCGTGACTTGACATAACATTTACCAAACTCATGAGGGCTTGGACCGCACCCTATTACCATAAATGATCGGATCATACAAGAACTACCCACTGACAAGTTCAACTGATAAGTTAGCAAAAGAGAACTTCACAAAAAGGAAGCTTGTAAAGCAGAAATCTAAAGCATGAGGAGAACAGTTGTAGTGTTTGTATTGGTGTCACTTTAAATCACCAATGTAGACGATGACGTTAGCTGGCTAACTGAAAGTTGGTTTGATGTGTTGGCTAACCTCATCCCACATGAATACTGTGTAACATCACCTCCGTCATCATCATAGTTACTTGCCCTAGCTACTCGCCCCCATATCTGATCAAAGTTGGCATTTAATCAATGTGAATGTTACATGTTGTTGAAGAGTGGGCGCTAACATTACGAGAAACTGCCAATGTTGCAACACTATTCCAACTTGCGGTTTATTCATTGTCTTGACATTAACGTTAACACTGTCATATCGACTTAAAGTCTAAGATGCTGCAGCTATAGAAACAAACATGGTAGAGCAACTATCGATCACTTCCGCGCACACACACAGAACAAACCACTGCTTTCAGCTAAGCTAATGTTAATTAGCTTGGCTGGCTAGCTAGCCTGTATGTTAACTAGTTAGCTCACTTGTGGTTGAATTTATGCCCATAACATCGCTTCAAACCATCCATATACAGTCTAAGATGCAGGTATAAGAGCTACATATACAGAAATATACAATACCGCAGCTTCGTGTTGGATAACCAGTACAAAACGCCTTCTTGATGGTCTGACAATCCGTGAATATCGAAACAAACTGCCAAAACAAGACCAGTCGCGACGTCACGCGTACTTTGATTTTCGTTACGTACAGGAGTGGCCTTCTGGGAACTGGAGTCCACAGGAAGAGGACATCCACAGCATTGTAGGATACATCGAGGTAGAAGATAGCTGCAAGAATGGAAGAGGTGACAGCTGTGGACTCTAAACTAAACTGTACAGTCATAAAATTATTAAGGTCACATGTGTAAATATAGGCTTAATGTAATAAAAGCCTTATCCATCATTTCAAATAATAAAATCATAAAGTGATTATTATGTTGTCATAACTGGAGACAACAAATACTATAAAAACCCTTATGTTTCCAAACAGTATAGGCCTTCATTATATTTTTAATTAAATCCATGAATCAATGTCCCATTATGTCACAATTACAACTCACCTCTGGGACAAATTTTGGTTCTTTGGACAGCTGGAGAGGTCGAGGAGACATAAGACCGAAATATAACACTTTCAGTTTGCATGTGTAATATGTAAATCTTATATGTCTATATACAACACATGATTTTGATATTCATTCATATAGAGAAATTAATGCACATAACACAAATAAAAGTATTTTCAATTTAATTTCTTTTAATATAATCTTATTTACATTGTATTTTTTCATAAATGTTTTAGTACATAGTAAGTTACAATACTCTTGCATCCATTACACAGTGAACTGAGAACCTAGAAAATGCAGATTGAAATGATACTGCTTAACAGTCTTCAATCTACAGTAGAGCCCAACATTTTCCACATTACTCGCTCGACATTTAGGTTTTTGATTTCATTCACTTCTCTATGGAGGATCAATGACCGTAAATAGACTTTGTTCATTCATGGTGGTCTTGAGGATGAAGACAACTTGACAAACAGGGAACCCTTTTACTAACATTCAGGCTATGGAGAAAGACAGATGGGCAGAGAAACATCCGTGCAACAAAGTTTAAAAAAAAAAAAAAAAAAAAATGTTGAAATTGATAATGAAACATGTACGAAAGGCTTGAGATTTTATTATACACGTCACATACAACTGAAGAATTCCTGAAGTTGACTCCTTCTTTCCATTTTCACGGCTCATTTTGTAAAATAATCCAGGTCATGCCCTCTGACCTCTCCATAAACGTCAGTAGAGTAAATCTCAAAAGATGAGTTAAGATTTTAAAATTAGGGCTGGGACGGTCAATCCCCTTTCACTTCAATAAATGTAACATGGTATTAAACACACCAAAAGACAGTTTTCATACACGCACAAGAATATTTCTCCGCATTAATATGAATGTTAAAAAAAAAAAAAAAAAGTAACGAAATTCAATAAAACCCACTTTGTGGATTACTTGAATTGCAAGTGAATTGACCCTTCAACTCTGGTAGAGGGGGTGATGAAGAGATTAGTGTGAGCTCTTTGTAGAGCATATAGCAGCTTGGTCAGTAATCACTTAGTAATAAATAATAAAATATCAGAGTGGATCAGAGTGGTCGCAGGTACAAACGGAAGAGACAAAAAGTTACCAAACAGAGGAGCAGGCTCATTTGATCTTTTTTTTTTTTTTCCTTTTGTTTTTTTTTTTTAAAACAGCGTAACCGGGTGCCATGCCTAACACTCACACATACACATACACTCTGTCAGACAGACACGGATTCAATCTCGCTCTCTCAAGCACACACATTCACACGTTCTGATACACGACAGTGGTTAAACATGAAGCATGAATACAAGTCAATCAATCAGCTCGTCAGACAGAAAGACAATCGGTCTCCGCCTTGTTCTTCAGACATCTGATTTCAAAGTCTCTGTTCACAGGCTCGTTTGTGATTGGCCGATTCTGTCCGGTGACTCAAGTGTGATTGGAGACGAGTCAAATTCGCTGTGGCGGTCGACATTCTGAAGAATGACATCATAGCTTGTTAAAACTGAAGGATAAAAATGCTTCTTCAAAACATTTGAAAAATTTTTAAAATACTTTTCTTTTCTTTTTTTTTGTTGTTTTATTTCTTCTCCTCCTGCTGTGCTTCCTCCTTTAACCCCTCAACAGTTCAGTGGTGAAGAGGTGGCAACAGACCGTCTGTGTATGTATGTGTGTGTGTTCTTGTGATGCTTGGCCGCTCCGTATACTCCGTGTATACTCGATATTCTGTGTATGTGTGTGTGTATATATATATAAATGTAAAATGTCAAATAGTCGTGTGCAAGTGCAAGCGCAAGTGTGGCTGTGTGTGTGTGTGTGTGTGTATGTTGAGTTTGGTTGTGGATTCATCACTCCACAGCGAAGCCGCAGGTCTCCTCCACAGCCGTCAGCAGTTTTTCGTAAAGTTTCTCGTAAGACTCGTAGGGAGGGATGTCTATCCTGTTAAAACTACAGACGGAGAAAAAGGAGAATTAGTGATCCTGAACATTTAGCAAACGGAAGAGAAATCAGTCGGGGTGCGTTTCATTTATGCGTCCTTACCACGTGTGAGCCTTGGGCAGGTTGTCTGTGTTGGCGTCTATCAAATGGATGGTGAAGAGCCTTGGTCCTGCAGAACCTGTAGAACCTTACACACATACATTCTAGTTATCACTGCTCTACTCTGGTACACAGAGCAACACAAGTTCTCATTAAGTCACACTGAAAAACTAGCTGATGATGGGAGCTTTGTTTTTGTTGACATGCAGCGTGGACATGGGGTGGTTTTCTTAAATTAACTGGCTTTACAAATTCTAATGCAATAATTATATTAAGTGTATAATTGCAGCTACAAGTTAAGAGTGTGTAGGATGACATAAATGTTGGATGCAGACACTTGACAAATAACAGACTTGAATTGGGAGCTGGGTGCTGGCAATACTAATATAGTAATCGATGTGTGTTTCTGTATGGACTCTGAGCCAGTGCATGACCCACCCTGCAGCGCTTTGAATCCCTGTAGAGGGACCCTGGTGGAGCCCGTAACAAACTGCAGCAGACGTCCTCTCCTCTCCTCGCTGAAGGCCTCCACCGCCTGCCAGAACCACCGCACCATGTTGCTTTCGCTTGTACAGTGCTTCAGGCGGGTGTTCGTCTTCCAGTCTGCGAGGTCTATCTTTCCCAATCCGCCGATGATCAACTGGAGGAGAGGGAGAGGTTTGAAAACACATGATGTAAACGCCGGACTTTTATATTCTTCCCTTTTGTGTGTCCAAAACTTATTTATTCATTACAACTTTCTTTATTGTTTACAGACAACATACGTACCTCAAGTTCTTTATGGTCAAAAGGTTTGAGAAGGTGCTGGGGTATGAGCTCACTGAATCCTTTCTGCAGAGCCAGAAACTGGGCTTCAATTCCACGCATGAACCTCCAGTTCACATAAAGTCTGAGAAAAACAAACACAAATTTGCTGCAGACATAACGACACACACAAAATATGGTGACTATATCCTATAAACCTTACAGACAATAAGGTATTCAGAATAGTAAAAGCACAGCAGTGATGCAGGTCACGTAAATATACTGTTATAAACTAGCAAAAGTAATGTGCACAACAGTCCTTTCTGCTGACATGACAGAAAACAGCATATGGCAAATTGTTTAAACTCTGTACCCGGGATACAAAAAGACAGAAGATAACTGTCACCGTGTTATTACCTTACGTATTCTTTCTTGTTCTCCTCAGTAACAGGGATATTACGCCCATTAGGTTTGAGCTCATGTTGTAGGAACTTTCCAAAGGCATTGTGCTCCACGCAAAATGTGTGGTCGAGGACTGAAGTGATGTCGTTCTCTCTGCAAACGAAAGATTAGCTTGAGTAACGCTTACGCAGGACATAAACTGTAGAGTAAAGATCTCTACTGTCAGATTGATTTGACTTGCGTGCAGGTGCATTTGCTCACAATATCCAGACGAGGCTCTTGTGCAACTCTGGGTCGGTGGTCTCCAGGTCATTGAGCTGGATGGGTTTGCCTAGTAGCTGTTTGTAGAAGGGCAGCGTGAAGCTCCCGTTGATGTAGTGACCGTGAAAAACTGCCAGTCCCATCACACGACCCACAAAATGGAAGTATGACAAGTGGTCCTGAAAGAAAGACAGACAGAGAGAGTCAGAGAGATCCCCAGTTCAGCTAATGTGTGTGTGTGTGTGTGTATCTGTGTACTCACAGGGTTGATGGAAGAGTCGGGGTTGATCTGTAGTGTGTATATATTGTCTGTGGAGTACTGGAACAGGCCGTAATAGGGGTTCAACATTTCATGACACAGCAGGTACAGCCACTCCCTAAAAGACAATCAGCATATTGTTAATATTCAAAATTCACAGAAAATTGGTAAAACTATCAACAACAAGAAAATGAAAAAAAAAACTGATTATATGATGCAGTTTTTGTATCACCTTGAAATTATCAGCATTCATTTATAAATGCAGCACTTTTGCTTTTTCTTTACTGTTTAAAGTATCTAAGCTGAAAATTCCCAGTTATTACAACAGATTAATGAATGTGAGGGGAATGCTGCAAAATGCCAAATATATTTCGTTGTTATTTTCAAGATCATCTATTTTGTATCAGAAATTTTCCACATGTCTTGCCAAGCTGATGAACCAAACAAACAAATGTTTTGGGTATATCTGGCACACACCATCTACTCTTCTTCAAAAACTTTCCACTGTTTCTTCAACTGACATTTAAAGAGACTTTTCCAAAAACTAGAATATCAATACTGTCTGTACCAGCAATGAAACCAGAACACATAAAGCTGTTGTTTTTGCTTGAAAATGCTGCTGAGAGATGTGAACAGAAAAAAAAAAAAAAAAAAAAAAAATCACCTGGCAACACCACCATAGTCCAGACCCTCCTCCCCCCTGAACTTCACCATCAGACGCTTCTTCAGATCTTTGGGCCTCATCTTCATTATCTGCCGGTACGACTCCTAGACCCACACACACACACACACACAGCATTAATACATTTATCAACAGACACATGTCATCTCATACAAAAGAAACAATTGAAAACCTACAACACAGCCCTTTCAGATCAGTGTTCTCTGTATAATTATGCACAACCAGTGCTGCTTTTGAGCTCTTCTAAAGAGAGACACTGGAAGAAAAGATTGTTGTGACTGCTGTACAAGTCAGGAGGAGGAGTGTGGATGTGTTTGCATGAATGTAAACTTCCACGGGAACTACCCACACAGCTCGACATGGGAGTGAAATATTTATTTATGCAAAAACTGAAAGCTGAGTAACTGATCTTGTGAAATCTTTCACCGGTGGCTTTAACTGTGTCACACCACCTGGCACCCACCTCAAAGATCTCCTCGCGGGACACCTCTATACGACAGTGTCCCGCTTGCGGTTGCTGCAGGGACAGCTCGTGACGGAGCAGTTTCAGTTTATGGACCAGGTCTCTCTCGTAGCGCGCCGCCACATCTCCGTCTCCTCCTCCGCCGCCCACTCCTCCGCCTCCGCCCTCTTCACCCCCCACGTCCATCTGGGGGGCTTGGGAGGAGTCTTTCGCTTGGGATTGCTGGCTAGAGATGAGAAGAAGTAGGAGAGGAGGAGGACAACATGACAAGAAGGGAGGAGAGTTGACAAATGCGCCACAGAAAGACAGCAAAAAAAAAAAAATGAGAGAAGAGAGACTGGGGCTGTCTTTATGTATATTATGTGCTGGATTACATTCTGTGCCAGCTAAATCTACTCTAAGCCCACATTTTTTTATATATCACACGATTGAGCATTATTAACAGAGCTGATGACTGTTAGTAGGTCATGTTCAGGTCCAGTCTGAGTTCAGCAGTGACAGATGAGATTAACCACAGATTAGTCTTATTCTGTATGGGTCAGGGATGTCCATCACCCATCATGTGCATGCCAGTACCTGATAATGGTATGTAGGCGCGGGTCTGTGAACTGTGTGGTTCGGTTGTTGTGGTCCACAAAGTAGATTCGGCCAGACACGGTGCTTCGGACCTCCCAACCCACTGGCAACGGACCAAGCTCCTCACAACTCACACTGGCCAGGTCCCTGCAATACACACACAACACACACACACACACACACACACACATAAGTAATCAGACTGAAACACCGGCCAGCAATACCAACTTAATTTGTTAAGCCTTCAACCAGACTTCTTTCTATCAGCTCTGACTGTACATACTGTATGTTCTTAACCCCCTCATACTGACCTAAACTCAGACATGAGGGGCCCCAAGAAAATAACCTGAGCTTTTCTCTTAATCTGTTGGTGTAATTACTGCAGAGCAAAATAAGGACAGCATGGATTTTTCAACCTTTACCGTCTTTTTGGAAGTACACAATACACCTTTGAATAACATAATATAACAAAAACATCCAGTGTTATCCTTAACATGACCTATATGTCGTAATTTATTCTGTTCTTTCTTTTTGTTATATTCTTCTTCTTTGTCCTCTTCCTCTGAAATGACCCACTTTCTTTGTGGGGGTTTATTTAAGGTTCATTTCATTCCAGGTTATACTCGGACTGGATGTGAGAGAAGTGGGGTGTAATCATACCGCGGTATCCGAGGGTCGTGCCAGGTGCTGACGCCCGTCTGCGTGTGAAGGAAGTACACCTGGCCCTGCACTGTTGTTCGCTGCTCTGTTATAAAAAGAAAACAAAGAACAGTGTTATATATGAGTAACTTGGTCGGAGAATTATGGGACATGTTTCATATTGCTAGCTGAGCCCCTAAAAGTGTTCGACTGACCGTATCCCTCCGGCAGGTCAGGCGGTTGGTGCCCGTGAGGTCTGTTTTGTGGGGTGTGGCCGTGTCCTCTGGAATCCTGCCCTCTGATTCGCTGCGTTTGAAGACGGCCTTCTTGACTGGGTGAGTCAAGCCGGCAGTTCCCGCCCCCCGCTGCACCAGTGGGGTCTGAATAGGGAAGCGGCTCTTCGCTGAAACATCCCTCAAACACAGGCCTACACACACACACACACACAAAGACACACACACACACAAAACACTGAAGTCCTATTTTCTGAGTTTTACTGAAATCACATGATGGGTCAACTGCTCTTTATTTTGAACTCAAGAGGATCAAACAAATGATGATTATAACCAAACTGAGCTGCAGACAGATCCTGCAACACAGCAGGCTCCAAAACTGGGTCTCAGTCCTATGTCACATGGGATCCCAATATGACAGAGAACTAAAGAGCTAAGCTGCTAGCTTGACACCAAATCTGGGGATTCTGGTACCTGCAATTTTTTCACGTCATTAAATTATACAGAGACACATAACATATACAAGTGCTTCTATATAGAGCATGAGAGGTCATTTCTTTTGTTTTATTTTCAACGAGTTAAAAACTAAACTGCTCTGTAAAAAAAAAAAAAAAAAGCATCAACTGTGATGTTAACATGGACATAATTAAAAGGACGGCTTTTCATCATCTTTCTTTAAATCTCACAACAGTGAGCAAAAGATACAGAATAATCTACGAAACACATGTAAACAACTAACAATGTGACAATGAGTAATTATTTCTCTAAATGTCACTATTTGACACTGGAGGCGTAAACGTCTGGTGACACACTCACCCATCATTTTCCAACAGTCCTCTGCAGTCCACCACGGGGCCTCCGCTGCCGATGCGGTCTCGCGTCTGTAAGCTCACTGGAAACAAGAGTAGTGATGTAAAAGTCAGAGGAGACAGTGAGCATGTGACATTGAGAGTAGGGGGGGGGGGAGCAGAATATGCACACAGTGAAAGAAAAGCAGCATGGGGGAGGGAGACCGCAGAGATAATGTATCCATGTGTCCAGCCTTACCTACAATCTGCCCCCGCACTGCGTCGCTGTCCGAGGGGTTCAGTTTACATAGATCTAGTCGCTGGTCTGGAAGAAGAGGACACAAGAAATGAATTTCTAGCTGTGCTTAGATGCATCAGAGTGGACATTTTGGAGGATGTGTGGATTTCTGTGTATTTAAAATCAGAGGGCTACTTAGACAAACTTACATCCTGTGTCTTTTAGCCTGCTGATGGCATTCGAAAGAAGTCGTATGCAGCCCAAGAAACCTGCTCCCTGTCGTTTATGGATCTTTTTGTGGTTCCATATACTGATGGTGATTGAGTCTGTCTTTCCAATGTAGCTGGAAAAAAAAGTCATCAGATTTACTACTTAATGTTTATCAAAATAATCTGGCATCAGTGGAACCATTTTAAAGTTTTTTTGGGGAAAAAAAAAAACAAATGTTTGTCACCAAAGCATTAAATAAATACAAGAAATAAGAATAAAGTGTCCCGAACTATAAAATAATCCTTCATTACTAACTCCTATTTTTGGAAAATGACTGAAGATGAAGGAAAAATCTAGATCTAACAAGGACGATAAACATCCTTGACATCTTATTAATATATTGTTACATTTAAACAAAAGTAGAACAGTAAATCAATAACAGATAAACTGTGAGTATGACGCAGGAGACTCACAGGTCGTAGTGCTGATTCCATTTGGGGTCCAGTGTGCTCTTGACTGTGTCTGTAGAGTGGCATTGACCTGATCCGTCCACCACCACCTTGGCAAATGGATCTGGCAGGCCTGCAGGTACACAATTCTAATTAATTGTTTGCATCTACTAAGTTACATTTAAGAAAAAAGATACAAGGATTCAAAATGGCACAAGTAATGCAGATAGGAAAGTGAGGGTTTCTATCACTGCAGATATTAAGCTACATCTCTTTTCCCATAGCTTTACCCCATGTCTAGACAAAAGCAGCACGTCAGCAGAGCAGCAGCAGCAGTGACTGCTCTGTCTGTGCGTCTACACTAGAGGTGTTCAGGTGCAGTGTTGAGCATAGGTCACCTGTGTGTTGGAAGCGCTATGAACCCAATAAACACTGCAGTGACACCCATGAAATGGAGGAAAATAGACTTGAAGTGTAAATGAACACTTCAGGTTGCTTTTTACATCCATGAGACACGATCCTGCCCAATGCTGGTGCAGAAAGCTGCATATATTAAAATGAGAGCGTATCTGTTGCGATTAACATGCGTCTGACACGCTTGCTGTCTAGACACGGGGTTACTGAGGCTGGCCTGCAATTTGAAATCCTTTGACCCAATAATGGTTTTATATTTGGTTAAAACTGTCATTAACCGTATCTGCAGTGCATAATTAATCAAAGCATGGTGACAATCGTGCAAATGAAAACCCTAATCCTGGCAGTCTTAGGCTGACAAACTCCAAACAAATCTAATTTGGCATGTTCACAGAAGCTTTACAACCATGAACAAACGCCTGATTGTGGGTCGAACGCTGGCCAGCCACACTTGTTATTATGGTGCCATTACAGGTCAACACAGCTGTCCTTTCTTTGACTTCACAGTGGAAATGCAAATGATCATGATACTGCACAGCTAATGAACAACACTGCCGATTTGTTTATAGTGTTGCTTTTGATGGCACGCAAATACCCTTACTCAAACACATCATCTCATCATGACTCAAGATTCATGCATATGAAAATGAGCTCAAAAAAAAAAAAGGTACTTACGAAAGAAGTCTTTCTTTGCGAGGTTCTTGGCACATAATACTGTAAAAGAAAAAGATCATTATGAACAAAATGCCACACACGCAAATATGTAAATGATTTCACAGTGTGTAGGCTGCTACAAATGCATGCTGGTGTACATGAAAACTGTGTGAGTAGGAAGAATGCTAGTTAAAATAATACATGAATGCCAGAGGATGGTAATGAGCAGGAAAACTTATGTGACATGCAGACAGAGCGAGAAGTAAAGTATAGGCTAGTGTCGGGATCATTGCACACACAAACGCGCGCACACACACATACACAGGCCGCCCACAGCGAGAGTGGCAGAATGCCTCGTCTGCCACATCATCTTTGTGGATTCAGAGAGCAAAGCTCAAACTGACCAAGACTTTGTGAATTTGTAAGTGTGTGCTGAGTATTAAGTTTATTATGTTTGTGTGTGTCAGAGCGAGAGCAGGAATATTGTCGGTCTAAGTCAGCTCAGTCAGGACTGTTGTCACACTAAATCATACAACTGAACCACGATAAGCTCATTTTCAGAAACAGTCATGTCCAGTCAGTCATGAGTGCCCGTCTTGATTATAGGGCAGTGTGGGCATTGAACAAAAACAAGCTGCAAGTTTGTATTCTACGCTGATGTAATGCATCCAACAAGGTTGTAATTGACACGAAAACTACAATAATATTTACACTGAAGATCATAATCCCCACTTCTGAAAAGCTGCACTTAAGCCCATTTTTGGGAATCTTATGTGGCCTGAAGAATGTGCATGAAAAATGTTCAGAGGTAAACATATCTTTTTAAGAAACAACAGCTGGATGAGTAGTCATGAAATGTACAGACATTCACGGTCCCCAGAGAATGAATCCTAATGATTTTGGCGATCACTGACTTCCTGTAGCCACCACAATGAGGTTGACATGTGTGATTTTTAGTGAAATGTAAACCTACGGTTTGTCAAATTTAGTACAGACGTTCCTGTCCCCATCAGCTAAGGATGATCCATATTTACTTTGGTGGTGACTTTTTATCTAGCCCTAAACTAAGATGGCAAACATTACCATTTACCTGCAAAACATCAGCATGTTAGCTTTGTCGTTGTGAGCATGTTTGCATACCAACATTAGCATTTTGCTCAAAGCAATGCTGCCTGACAGAGTTGCTAACATGGTTGTAGACACTTAGTCTTATTACTGTATACTCCAAAAATCCTTACATAAATGTAATGATGTATTTTGTGGTCAAACACAATATATTGGGGGAAAACATTGAAGCTTGGCATTATAAATCAAGCACAAACACATGAACAGTTTTTGCCATAAGGGAATTGATTTGGCTATACATGAAGGAGTGTGGACATTATTATATTTATACAGTATCAAACAAATGCATTATTAACCACATGTAAACTGCTATATATGAATAAAACATTGTATCTGCTTTGATTTTCATTGTGACTTTGTCCTTGTATGACTGTTGAGAGTCATCAGCATCAGTAATGAGCCTACATAAAAGCCCTGGCTTGTTCTAAGGACTGGAAAACCAATCATTAGTGATGTTTAATGCAGCAGAAAACAGTTCTAGAGCCGCTATGTAAATACCTCATCCTAAGATCTTATCTATGTTTCGCCGATTATTGATGTAATATCAAAAACACACCATTGTGGCTCCAGGAATGCAAGACCAGCATCAGTAACAAGTGAATTGGACTTTTACTGGGTTACAATTTCTATTCTTCCCTGAAGGCTACAGTCTGTAAGTTTCATGAAGATAAACTGCTATATTTGGAAGCCAGAAACAAGTTGGATCTCAGAAATACTGTTAGCTTCATTCCCCTGGATGCCCATTTTACCAATGAAGGTCTGAGATGGAATGTGTAACTCCATCATATAAATCACCTGTATGCTGTTAGAAGGGGGGAAATGGGAGGGGGAGGGGGGCTTGGAGCGGGAGGAGCGCTGGTCGATACATTGATTTGAATTCATGAAGGTTTTGTTTCCTCTTGTGCATATTTACCAGAGCTTTAAATTGCGTTTCATGCAGTACAATTAGAGCTGAAGCGATAAGTCAATTAGGCCTAGTCAGTTGAAAGTAAAATTACTACACCTATTTCGACAGCCAATAATTTTTCTGCTTTTTCAAGCAAAAAATGTGAAATATCTACCAGTTCCAGCTTCTCTAATGTGAGGATTTGCTGCTTTGTGTTTTTTTTTGTTGTTGAGAAATATGAGTATGTGACAAATTAATGTTGAAATCTTTTGACATTTTATATACAAAATAATCAAAAACAGTTGTCAGTGGTCATTCATAATGAAAATAAATGTTAATTACAGCTCTAAAAATCTATTCTAAGGCGATATTATGGCAACACTTCAGGGATGAAGATTGGTGGCGTTTGTCTTGACTCTTATAATCTACTCAGCTTGGTCCTATTGATCGGTTACACCACCCAAAATGTTATCATAGCTTTGAGGTCCAATTAAAATCTGGCTTGATTTGGTTTGGCCCAGACATCCATCTAGGAAGTAAGTCAGTCAGCCAGTGGTTTAGGATGTGGTGACTGGTGGCGTAGATGTGTCTGGCGTAGCCTGCTCTATTTCCTGTGATTAACCCATGGAGAATGGCTGCAGGATATCCTTCCCTCTTCCTCATAAACCCCTTCCATTCCTCCTCCTCTTGACTCACACATTCCACACCGAGACCTCATCTCTTCTACCGACACAATGAGAGAAGCACAGCTATGAGAGAGACAGAGAAAGAGAGAGAAGAGAGAGAGAGAGAATCAAGTTTCTAATTTGCCCCTGCCTCCTCTTTCAGACGAGCAGCAGAGGAAGACTTTCTGTGTCTCTGTCACTGCTAGCGTTATCCACCCCCTTTCACCCTCCAATCTCCTGCCAGAGGCCAGGGACACCCCTAATTTCACCCCGGTCTCTCTTTTCAGTCTCTTGACCAGCTCCTCTGTGGCACTGAATGTGTGACAGGCCCTTTCTCAGCCTCTCAGGAAATTCCTCATTCTGCCAAGGTCATGGCTGGTAAAGACACACACAGCAACAGCTCAGCTGGTTCTCAATTTCCCCCCGCTGCCGCTTTCTTTTTTGGCATTTACGTCCGCTCTTTTTTAGAAAAACCTGAGAGCTGTAGAGAGCCGGCGGGGGAAGAATTCTATTCATCCAAACTTGAGGGAACAAACAGAAACTGTACAAGAGAGATGATTAAAAAAAAATAAATGAGTTGCTTTTGTACCAGGATACAAGCTGTTATTAGCACAACCAACCAGTTCCTACATATAGTTCAAGGGTTTGCATGTCTACTCTACTCCTGCATCTTCACCAGAAAGAGCACTTAATATGCTGAATTCAGTGAATCTGTACAATTTTAAACTGCAGACGCTTGGAGGTTTATTAAAAGCATCTTCAAATCACAGATAATAGTCAAGTAGTTTGGAAAAGAAGCCAAGGCGCAGTGAACTATCCCCACTCTGAGATTAATAATCACAGATCCAGCCCGAAAATGATGAATGCTAAAATCCCGACGGGGCGGAACTAGACTGTGCTGTTTCAGAGTGCAGTCACAGATTTACAGAGAGAAGCGGAGTGACCTATGCGAGATTACGACAATGTCATTTCCTGTGTAACCTTCTCCTCTCAGTTACAAAAACAAAGCAACAAACGGCGGGCGCATGAGCGAATATCTCACCTACTTAATAACAGAGACTGCAGTAGCATCCAAACACACACACAAACACTCAAGATGACCAATAGCTTTCTCTTCTCACTGCTACACGACAACACACAACAACAAAAAAAATAGGTCTGATATTAGTTGTTAACTAAGCAAAAAAAAAAAAAAAAGAAATATTTTGTTTCACACACACAATCTCTCCCTTTCTAATATACTGTATGTCCCTCTGGCCACCTTTCTATATTGATTTTGTGCACTTCAGTGTGTTTGTGCACATGCTGCAGGCTCAGTCAGTCAGTGAGAGGATTAGAGGTGCTTATGCTGCCTCCTAAGTAAGCATGATTCCCTCCTTTTCCTCTCTCTCTCTCTCTCTAAAAACACTTAACTTTTTTTGCGTCCTTCCCTTTTTTTTTTTTACTCCATCACTCTTTATTCCTTTACTTATTAATCATTCTTTTACTCTCCTGCCCTCTTTCCAGCTCCCTCTTTCATCTGTCTAGTGAGTATTCGTGAGTCACCGGCTGTCCTGAGGCTGACCTGTGTTGTTGCCTGATCAAGTAGGTGTTCAATCCCAGTACCTGGCACCAAAACCTGCGCAGCACGTGTTGCTTTTTCCGTGAGCCAATTAACATTATCCTGCTGAATCACTGATGCTTTCATCCATTAGACAGCGTTTTTTTTTTAAACAATAAACCTCTCATTCATTTCCGTTATAAAACTACCCCTTTATTCTAGTGTCTGACCTGTTTATTTCCTTAAATTCTTCAGTAGCAACAGCACATCATTACATTATTGATGCCTCACTTTACTGGGTATATATTTAGGAGATTAAACTAATAGATTAGTTGATTGACAGAAAACTCGTTGGCAACTTTTTTTTAAAATCATTGTTATTATAACTATAAGATATTCCCAAACAGAAACACCAACTATAACTATTCTCTTCAAATTAGCTCTTTTCTGTTTTTTTTGAAAATATCACTATAAACTTTCTTTTTTTTGTGGAACAATCGGTTGGTCAAACAAGATTTGTGAAGGAAAACTTTGCTCTTTCCGATTATTTCCAGACATTTTATTCACCATATGACTAATTTATTATCAATATATCAATGGACAATGAGAACAGTTAGTTACAGTCTTATATATGTTGTTATTTTTCTGACAAAATTGCAAATTATGTTTTAATACTAATGAGAATTCTTCCTAAAAAATAAAATACAAACTGGCAAAACCTTTTCAAAGGATAAATAAATAAAACTAAGAATCTGGCTGAGCATTTGTTGTGGACAGTGGTAGATACTTTGTAGTATTTAGGTTGATACCACCAGGTGGGAAAAAGCTTTTTCAGCAAGTGTTTCTCCATTAAGTCTAATAACACCCATTCACATCTCACTAGACCACACTACTTAAAAAGATAATAATGTGAAATCTTTCTTACACTTATAGCACTTCTCTCTAGCTAACTTACGCGTATCCACACACAAAAGAGCCATATGATAGAGACAGAGACATAACACCCCCCCCCCCCCCCATCTGCTAGCTAAAACATGTCCATATAGACACAACTGCCTCTCTGAAATCTGAACCAGTGTCAAACTCGCCCGCTCTTTGTCTGTGTCCCTGCCACAGACACACAGGCCTTTTTTCTGATGTAGGCCAAACAACCCCGCTCACTGACAGACTAAACAGAGCGCTGGCCAGCAGGGCAGCATTGCACTCCCATTGGCTCATCGCACATTCCTCACCCAATTAGAATTCCACTCATACCTGTGGGGGCGGGGCACAGTCAGGGGCAATAACCTCTGTTAGCATCCAAGCTGAAATAATGAGTGACTGGTTTACACACACAAACACCACACTCCCAACCCTCCATACACACACACACTTCCTCTGTTTTCTTTCATCCTGACTCATCTGGCTGATAATTTATTGCACATAACCGAAACAATCTGCAGGTGTTATTTTATTGGAAGCACTTATAATGGATTTATTACATTAGTACTGGCCCTATAATACACCTGACAGGATGTAGCATTACTGTATTTTGTATTTCCTCTTACTCGGCCTGCAACTAATGGTTATTTTCATTATCAATTAATTCAATGGTTATTTTGTTTTAATCTATCAATTGTTTGGTCCATTAAATGTCATCAAACAGTGAAAAATGCTCATCACATGTTCCCAGTGCTGTCTTCAAATGTCATGTTTTGTCTGACCAACATTTGAAATGGAGATTTTCAGTGTATTATCCTAAAATGTTCACAATCGAGAGGCTAGAATCATTGAATTTTTTCAACAAACCCATTAACAACTTGCTCCACCTCTTCTTCTTCTTATTGTTATTATTGTTACAACTTCCTTATTTATTTCTGCTCTGAGATCTATTTTCAATTTTGGCTAACGTCTCTCTCACTTACTTATTGTGTATTGTTTTTTTTTTTTTCTTTTTAAAGAGGAGTTTTTTCTTGTCTTCTTGGAGGGCTTGAGTTTAATTAGGACCCAATGGTGGGGTCTTGTAAGCTCATTGACACCCTGTCTGTAATATTGATCCAAACACATTAACTTTATTTGACTTACACTGAAGTGAAGAGACTGCAAGACGCGTGTCAGATCTGTGAGTTTTATCTACTGAATTTATCTGTCCTGTGAGGAACAGAGTGGGAAAATAAAAGTGCTGGACATTGTTAGATAGCACTTTATCATGTCATTTAAGACAGTACTTTCCCTTAAAAACATCCATCACAATCATGCACTTGATGTACACTCCCGCCCTGGCTCATACCAACCACATCTAGAAATATTTAGTCTGCCAGTAAGCACATTCTGGTGTCTGTTTGCTCAATTTTGAAGCAGAAGAAGGACAAGGCGTCTGCCCAGCGGCACAGAGTGGTCATTTCCATTTGAATAGAGACCCCTGGGTGCCCAGTGGGGTTACATTAGCTACAGTAAAAACCATTGTTCCAGCTGTGTCCGTCTGTCTGTGTGTGTGTGTGTGTGAGTGAGTGAGAGAGAGAGACTTCTATGTGCCCTGCAGAGGACAGTCTGACCCAAAAAAAAAATATGAGTTGAGTACAGGGTACCCAAAAGAGCAAACGTGTCCAGCTTCTCTGGGTAAGGATAAGTTCAACGAGTCAGACATCTGTCTAACCAATAGTCAGCCAATCAATAGTCATAGCTAATCTGGGCTAACATGTCAAATCTACCGACAGATCGATCTTCAGAGAGGCTGTTGTTCGACATTTGCTTTCATCCTTGGTACCGAGCTCGTCGCATTCAGGTCAAGCGACGGGTTCGGCTGGTGATCAGCCCCCCCAAAAAAGGGTGTAGCTAGCAAGCGTTAGCGGTCAACATTAACCACAATGTTAGTGATAGCTACCGCTAGCTGGTTAGTGTTAGCGTTTGTTAAAGTTTCTAAACATGGCTTTAAAGCGCTGGTGTTTTTTCAATGACCCGACTAGTCAGCAGCAGACTAGTCGGCTGTAAAATCCACAGTATTGTGGGCTGCTTCTTGGCTGTCCTCTCGGTAATTTGGTTAGCATCTCAGCTAACAAGCTAGCACTTGTGCCGCTGTGTCTGCCACACAAAAACCGGATGTTTAGGCAAACACCACACCAGAGAGCCTCTAGGACACTTCGTGGTGTCTTGTTAGGTTTGCTTGATATCAACTCTTTGCGATAACGGTTTGTGGGTGAAAACGTTTTTACCTCCAGTTGAAACATGCACCGTAAGCGTTTTTTTTTACCTGTCAGTCGGATTTTGATGCTGGACCCGTTCCTCCGAGTCCCGGGATTCGACATCACTCCGGGAAAAAACGATCACACAAACTTCCCTCTGGAGTGTCCCCAAAAACACCGTTTCACAACTCAGCGGGAAGGCGAATCACTTCAGTTCACAAACATGCGGTTTGTTTTTGTTTTCCTCACGGGTACAAATGTATTATTTCATCGCAAAGTCCTGCGCTCCTTCGAAATCCAACAACACGGGAGAACATTTTCGGGCAGGCTCAAGCACGTACTGACGTCATACTCTTAACGGGTATAACATTACGTGCGCGCCTCTGGGAAACGTGCGTGTGCACACAAATCTCATAACGAATTCTACTGGATTGGTTTTGCTTTTCTTTTTGATGGTAGGAGCGAAAATCCCCCCCATTATTTTTGTTTTTTTCCTTTCCATTATAATTTCTATTATGTTTTTGGCACAATCACATATAATCATACTAAATAAATGTTTTGATTAAAAAAATTTAGTTGAATGATAAACTGATAAGATTGGGAAGTCAAATTTATTTACATAGCACATTTAAAAACAACCGGAGTTAGAAAAGGCACAACAGTAGAGAATGAAATGACATCAAAGACAGGTAATGGTAATGATTAAGAAACAAAGCTACAAAGCTATATATATAAAAATATATACAAAAATTGTAAGATCAATATAAATAAATGAAAGATCTTTAAAAAATCTAAAACCAGGAAGAGTAACCAAAGTCAGAGGATCACTAAAGTCAGTAGTAAACTTCATGTTCTAACCATGTCTGTACAAAATGTGTCAATCCATCAAGTAGATGCTGAGATATTTCACAGCACTTTAATATGCTGGTGGCACTATTGGAGAGGAAAATTCAAGGAATCACCAAAGTCATTAGGATACATCCTCTAGGGGACCATGAATGCCCATCCATCTCATTGTTGAGATATTTCCGTCTGGACCAAAGTGGTGGACTGACCAACGGACATTGCCATTAAAGAAATGTTTGTCAGGAATGTAAAGTATAGCACACAGTTGGCTAAAACACTGGTAGACTGCTTTAAAGGTTGAGGGTGAGCCGGTGGGCAGGGATAAGGGCTGTTGGGATTTGGCTCTTTAGCAGCACCGGGGTTAGCTGCATGGCTGCAGTATTAGCCGGTGGAACAATGGACCCTCTGACCAGCCTGTTTACAGGACACAGTAAATCCACATAAGCAGTGAAGCGGCTCTTCGGTCTCCGTTTCCAGAGGCTTGACACACACACACACACACATTTTGTCTTACAAACACACACGTGCAGTTTCAACCTTTATATCCATTCTTTGTCTGTGGATCTGTGTGAGTCTGAACCCTGCCACACACACTCTCCCTCCCTCCCTCTCTCTCTCACACACACATAATTGCCAAGGACACAGGTGGAAGTAATGATTTTGAAATCTTCAAAGTCCTCCTCCTCATAGCAGCATTTGTCTCTTTGTTTCAGCCCGTCCCTTTTCTCAAGCTGTTCCTCACACTTTTTATCTGCTCTTCCACTACATCTGTCTTCCTCCCACTTGTCTTTGTATGTATTTGTATGTTTAACTATGTCAACACTTCACAGGTGGTTGTAGTGATGCCAGAGACAGATACGCACACGCACGCACACACACACACACACACACACAAACACATTAGTTCATCCTCCCAAACTGGTCATGTACAGCTGTTAGTATGATTATGTGATTATGAGTGTTTTTGTGTGTATGTGTGCACATGTACGTGTAAATATGTGTGTATGTGTGTGTGTTTATATGTCTATGTGGTGTGTGTGTATGTGTTATTCAAAGCGTTGTTGAAACCCTTGAGACCAGCTGAGTGTGCTCACAACTACTTAGATAATTCCCATCATAGAGACAAACTTAGTAAAACCTCTGGGGACTCACACACACACACGCACACACACACACAGGCTCAGTTAATGAACATGAAGTCATTCTTTGCACAGATCAGTTGGGAAATCCCATTTGGTGGCCAAATGTGGGTTTTCTTTCTCATAAACATATTTAAATGAAAGAAAAAGAAAACAAGAAGACAAGGAAGAAATTATCCCAGGCTTTAGGAAGAAGAAGTTAAAGGAGAGACAGTGAAAAAGAGTAAACACACATGTTTTTGTTCCTGAGAATCTCAGTAATTCCAGGAAATTCACAGTGAAACTAAAACAATGCTGATTTTGAAAAGCTGCTGACTAGATGACAGAAATGCAAGGAAGAGAGAGAGATGGAGTGAGTCAAACCATTAACTCTCCTGAGGCAGATTCTGTGTGTGTGTGTGTGTGTGTGTTTTTGTGTGTCTGTGTGATTAGTGTCAGTCTGTATCGTGTCCCCTTTGGGGAACAGGAGCAACAGCTGCTTCAGATCTAAAGAATCTAGTCAAGATTGAGGCTACATTCTGGATGTGATCATGACACTGACGCCAAAAAGAGCAACATTTCTCTGAAAGTGCCACAACAAGCTTTGGTGGACACAAAAATCTTCTCATTATGTGTGTGAGTGTGTGTTACCTGAACATAGTCAGCCTAGAACCAAACTTAGCTCTGCGTCTACAAGGGACGAGAGATAACATGGTACACATACCTGGTCATACATATAATAGTTGGTTGCATAAACAATTGATTGATTCAACAAAAATATATTAAAGGTGCATCATATTTGAAATTTTTTACCCCATGGTTTCAAATTTGCTGTATAGAGTTTGAAGTTGGGAAGTCTGTAGAGTGGCAGAATAAAAATTACGGTAAAAATGAAAAAGATATTAAGAGAGCTGTCTCTGTGGTTCAGTGGTTTTAAATTAAGATGCCTTACTCGCCCCATCAGGTGTACAGAGAGAAAGCAATTGATGGTCGAGAGCAGAGGCGAGGTAGGATGAGAATCGAGGTGTGGAGGAGCGGTGGGGATGGAGGAAGAGTGATGAGAGTGAGGAAAGGAGATGGTTTTGGCCTGAGTGATGGCTTTCCAGGGAAACCTTAAATGGAAGGAGGCAGATTGAAGAATTCCCAGATCCCGCGCTGTCAGTGGTCGGAGCAGGCAGATCGGAGGGATGAGACCTCAGGGTGATGGCTGATTTTAGAGTTGTGACCATATCAGGGAGGAGAAGGCCTGATATATAACAGCCGGGCCTGAACATGTACATTCACAGTCCTCCTGAGCAGACCTCTGCATCCTGCGTTGGTGAGTATGTGCTTGAGTCAAAC
Organism: Euthynnus affinis; assembly: GCA_029490765.1. Lineage (NCBI taxonomy): Eukaryota > Metazoa > Chordata > Actinopteri > Scombriformes > Scombridae > Euthynnus > Euthynnus affinis. The sequence continues at coordinate 20,259,030 of CM055856.1, read as the reverse complement.
ATTTGATCCTGTTGATAATACTGACTACTGCCAATCCTCTCACTGCTATTAATTTCTGTTTTCTCTCCACCGCTCAGCCTCTCTCTGCAGCAGCCAGTAGGCGAGTGAGCTGGTCAGTTGTTTGGTCAGTGTGTGGTTGGTGGCAGCAGCAGCAGCCATGCCAGCGTATAAAGGGGAGTGCGGGGACGATGTGGACCCCATGCCGTTCCTGGTTCCACCAGAGAAAGAGCGCCTGGATGCCATGAATAAGCCATACGACACCAAGCGCTCCTGCTGGGTCAAAGATGAGAAGGAGGCTTTCATCGCTGGAGAGATTCAGTCTGAAGATGGGGACAAAGTCACTGTCAAGACTACCAAGAACACTGTAAGACTGTAATCCTGAAGCTTTGTACTTTATACTGTCTATTAAACATTTAGGGTAATTTTACATTTATGAAGTGAAAATGATTGAATGATTTTTCTTTCCCATCAGACGGTATCAGTAAAGAAGGATGACATTCAGCAGATGAACCCTCCCAAGTTCTACCAAGCCAACGACATGGCCGACCTCACTTTCCTCAACGAGGCCAGCGTCTTGGAAAACCTGCGCAGCCGCTACGTCAGCATGAGGATCTATGTAAGCCTGTTGCCTATAACACCTAAGACCCCACAGCACCACAAAAGCCTTCTGAAAACCATGTCCACAAAGCTCAGTTATGCTCTCTATAGGTTGTTAAAGGGAGACTCCACATATTTTACACATAAAAACACATTTTTTCGTCATGGGGAGTACAACTAAGCCTGTGAAAACAGCTGTATAATGTTGTCTGTTGCTCTGAACAGAGGTTTTTGAAGTTTAAAGAAATAACCCTGATGATGTTGCCATCGGGGTAATTTCAGTTTGGGTTTGGAGACTATAGATTTATAACAGAAGCTTGATTTACAAACTGGAAGTGTGGAGTTTGAATGATTTAGGCATTTATTAGGCTAATAAAAAAAATGAACTATTGATTTACATTATGGGAAATGTAGGATGCAGTTTTTTTTGGAGCTTGATCAACATTAGGTACTAAATGTCAAAATATCTCAGCCTCTGCTGCTTTGATTTCAACCACACTTTTTAATTTTTAAAATTTTTTAAATTTCTCTCTCTCACAAGTACTTCAACTTAATGGAAGTGTAACACTAACCAGTGAAACACCCCTTTAAAATGCATTCTGGGACAAGTAGAACTTCACTAAATCAAGTAGAAGTACACAACTATCTAGATTAAACATCAAAGTGGAAAGCGGATCTCAGCGACGGATACATTACAACACTTTATCACACACAGCGTGATTGACATGTACAGCTGCCTATAATAAACAAGATTTGTGCCCACAAATGTTGATAACACCCTTCAAACCCCTTTTTATGTTCTCTCCCACCTCTAGACCTACTCGGGCCTCTTCTGTGTGACGATCAACCCGTACAAATGGCTGCCCATCTATGGTGCTAAAGTGGCCCAGATATACAAGGGGAAGAAACGCAACGAAGTTCCTCCTCACCTCTTCTCCATCTCTGACAACGCCTACCACGACATGATGATGGGTGAGGAGAGGGCGATGGCAGGGAATGTGCTGTTGGGGTAATGGGGAACAGGCAATGATGGGTGAGGGGAGGGAGGAGAGGTAAGCATGCTAGTGGTATTTGGTGATTTGGGATAACTCCCCCCTTGGGATGAGTTGCTTGAAAGTCATTCCACTGTTGTATGTGGAAAGAGGGAGTGGGGCAGTTGCTGGAGGTGCGTAATCAGTGTGGTGTGTTATGATTTGTTCGGGGAGTAGAAAAATACTTTGAGGCCATTATGTGGCATCAGGGGAGAGCTGACAGCTGTCTGTGTTGTTCTCACTGCTGACAGAGAACATCAACAAGCCTCTGATCTGCTCAGCGGGAAATCAGCAGTAATTATTCTTGTCTCTCTCACACTCTCTGTTTCTCTCCTCTCCTGCCCTCCTTATGTACTACAACCACAGAGCATGAGAACCAGTCTATGCTGATCACGTAAGCACATTTTTTTTTTGTCCCCCACAAATGATATGTACCATGTAGCCTGCATGTCTCACCATTATTTACTCATTTGTTTCTGGTGTTTTTCCTCCAGTGGAGAATCTGGTGCTGGCAAGACTGAAAACACTAAGAAGGTCATCCAGTACTTTGCCAATGTTGGAGCCTCTGGGAGCAAAGCTACCGACTCCAAGGCAAGTGTGTGTCTGTGTTTGACATTAAACATGTTGCTCTTCTTGTTAGATGTAAAGCAGTTAAATATCTCTCTCCTCTCCTCTCCTCTCCTCTCCTCTCCTCTCCTCTCCTCTCCTCTCCTCTCCTCTCCTCTCCTCTCCTCTCCTTTCAGGGCTCTCTGGAGGACCAAATCATTCAGGCTAACCCAGTGCTGGAGGCATTTGGCAATGCCAAGACTATCAGGAATAACAACTCTTCACGCTTTGTACGGAAGCACAAAACATTTCATTATGTTGAAGAAGACAATTATAATCATATGAAATCAGATGAAAAGTGTCAGCAAATGACAACAGTACAAACACCATATTTCTGAGAAGAATATTGAAGTTCCTGTCTTTGTTTTAGGGGAAGTTCATCCGCATCCACTTTGGGCCAACAGCTAAGCTGGCTGGTGCTGACATTGAGTCTTGTAAGTGAATTTTATGGATTTCCTTTATTGTTTCATTACTTTGGATCAGGCTTTACTGGTATCAACACATCTTGTATGTATGTTTGTTTGGGTTTCATTAAATACAGATATTATCTTTATAAAAAACAGTAATTAAGATAAATGGATTAGGGCTGCAACTAACAATAATTTGACGCCTTCAAATGTCTTGTTTTATCTAATCAACAATCCAAAGATATTCAGATTTCTATCTTCTATTCTGCTTTTTAAGATTCTCACATTTTAGAAACTTGAACCACCATTTTGCCTCAAATAATAACTAAAAAGTTTTTTAATGATCAAAATAGTTGCCAATTAATTTTCTATCATTTGACTGATCAAGTACTCGACTAATAGCTTTAAAGTGGATCTTGAACACTATGCTTGTGTTGACGTGTCTGTGGTGTTTTTTCCACATGTGTGTTCATCAGACCTGCTGGAGAAATCTAGAGTGATTTCTCAGCAGGCCGCTGAGAGAGGATACCACATCTTCTACCAGCTCCTGTCTGGAAAGAAGCCAGAGCTCATGGGTGAGACAGATAAAGCTGTTGTACCGTTGGTTAATATGGAATTAAATTAATTTATTATTGCAAATGAGTGTGACACATATTCACAAGAATGTAACAGATTTTTTTTTCAAATTAATGTCATTATTTACATTTATGCTTATAATCCCTAAAGGCTCTCATTAGAGATTTCAAAGGACAGTAGTGTTTAATATAAAATATGGTATTTGAACATACAATATTGCCTGATGTACACTTTCCAATATTAAAAACACAGTTAATAACACTATCAAAATCACACTTCCTATTGGTTAACAATGAACAATATCCATTTTTAAACAGTGGGATTTGCTTTTACTGTAACAAATAATGCTTTTCTTGCTATCATTGTTAAAACTATGTCTTTCAGAGGCTCTGCTGCTGAATCCAGACCCCAAACAGTATGTGTGGGTGTGTCAGGGAGTCACTGTGGTGGACAACATGGATGACGGGGAGGAGCTGCTGCTCACTGATGTGAGCCAACACTTTGTTCTCTCTCATGTTTTGATTCAAAGCTTTTATGTGTGCTGAATTCATTTTAAATCAAAAACCGAAAGAAGTTTTTTTTTGTTTTTTTTGCATGCCTAATGAGGAATTTGTTATCTAAATTTGTTTGCCTGTTGATGGCACTATTGCCTCTCTGTGTAACTTTACAGTGCAGCACTGATATTCTCTTTTCTGTCCTCTTCCCTGTTTGTCTCTTTATGCGTGTGGTCACAGGAAGCCTTTGATGTCCTGGGTTTCACTCCTGAAGAGAAGATGAGCATATACAAGCTGACTGGAGGCATAATGCACTTCGGCAACATGAAGTTCAAACAGAAAGCCAGAGAGGAACAGGCTGATGTGGATTCCACTGAGGGTATAAAAAAGATCCCACCTCGCCCTCTCTCTCCCTCTGACTTTTTCTCTCTTTCTATGTACAAGCCTTCTTGTCCAACTGACCTAGTTCTCTATCCTTTTATCTCTCTCTCCCTCTCTCTTTCTCTCTTGACATTTCTTATAAAGCCTACCCTTTCATTCTGGTGTCCCAACCCATCTGCATTTTGTTTTTTTCTTCCATCAATTTCCATCATTTGTGCATAATGTTCTGACCCATTTTTTCAGCACGTATTCCAAGACATCATTGAAATTATTTTATTCATTCCATGTCCCCTCTCCTCTTCCCTTCCTAAAGTGGCTGACAAAGTCGCCCACCTCATGGCCATCAACTCTGGGGAGCTGCAGAAGGGCATAACACGCCCTCGGGTCAAGGTCGGCAATGAGTTTGTGACCAAAGGTATTGCAAAAACATTATTTAGATGATTAAAATCATGCAGATCATTTATACAACATCGTGCGGATCGTGCTTATACAACATTTGAACTTGGATTTCTGAAAGGTCAAAACCAGGACCAGTGTGTGTACTCCATCGGTGCTCTGGCAAAGGCCATCTATGACCGCATGTTCAAGTGGATGGTGACCCGCATCAATAAGACCCTGGACACCAAGATGCAGCGGCAGTACTTCATAGGAGTGCTGGACATCGCCGGGTTTGAGATCTTTGATGTGAGCTGAATTATGATCATGTCTTGTTTCTACTACATTATTCGTTACCTTGTCTCATCCTCTGATCCTTCGTCCCCAGTACAACAGCTTTGAGCAGCTGTGCATCAACTTCACTAATGAGAAGCTGCAGCAGTTCTTCAACCATCACATGTTTGTGCTGGAGCAAGAAGAGTACAAGAAGGAGGGCATCGAATGGGTCTTTATCGACTTCGGCCTGGATCTGCAGGCTTGTATCGAGCTGCTGGAGAAGGTAAGACTCAAACACACTCAGTCATTCTGGAGGGATATATGTGGGTGCACAAACGTGGACATCATCTTTTCTCTTTTCACCTCTATTTCTTCTCTCCAGCCTATGGGCATTTTCTCCATCCTGGAGGAGCAGTGTGTGTTTCCAAAGGCAACAGATGCGACCTTCAAAGCAGCTCTGTATGACAACCACCTGGGAAAGTCCTCTAACTTCCTCAAGCCAAAAGGAGGGAAGAAAGGAGCTGAAGCCCATTTTGAACTGGTGCACTATGCCGGCACTGTGAGTACTGGATTCTTGTTGGACTATTAGACATATACTTGTAACTTTAATATGTACATAGCTACAGTTAGGCTGTTTGTGCCACTTGTAGGTGGGCTACAACATCGCTGGCTGGCTGGAGAAGAACAAAGACCCTCTGAATGAGACAGTGGTGGGACTCTTCCAGAAGTCCTCCATGCACCTGCTGGCTCAGCTTTTCAAAGAGGAGGAGGCCGCTGCAGGAACTAAGAAACAGAAGAAAGGGTCTTCCTTCCAAACTGTCTCCAACTTCTACCGGGTAATTCACACACACCTCAGTACCTACCACACGTATCTACAGTATTTATGTAGGCACACATGCACAACTTCCCACATAGTCTCCATAATGCAATAATCTAAGAGTAATCAGAGTATTATAGTTTGCATAAAAATATCATATTACTGTTGTTTTTGTGAAGTAAATGGAACTGTAACAACATTTTCTTGCTTTAAAACCACACACTTATTAGCATTTAAAAGAACACTGCAAAGCTCACGTCATGCTCACAATCTCACTGGTATCCTTTTTCTTAATCCTTTTTTTCTGGTTTGTGTACAACAGGAACAGTTGAACAAACTGATGAGCACCCTACGAAGCACTGCTCCTCACTTTGTCCGCTGCATTGTACCCAATGAGTTCAAGAAGTCAGGTCAGTGAATGAACAGCGTGCCTGATGCTTAATTTGTGGTCCAGGGAGGCCATTGAATGTTTTTGAGGCACAGTGTCAAGCACAGAGTCTGTCTCAAACATTAAAAATGTTGGTTAAAAATTCTACAAGAAATTATCCACTGGTTTACTGCTGATAATCAGCTTCTCTGTCCTTGATGTTGAAAAGGTGTGACAGACAACCATCTGATCCTGCACCAGTTAGCCTGTAACGGCGTGCTGGAGGGCATCCGTATCTGCAGGAAAGGATTCCCCAATAGACTACAGTACCCAGAATTCAAACAGAGGTCTGACTCCTGTTATTTCTGTACTGACTTCCATTAATCATCTCCATTTGTATTAAACTGCAGTCATGTTAAATCTCCACTATAGTTTACATCTGACATATATTTGGTTTTCTATCTGATGCCTAAGCAGAGTGTCAAAACTTTAACATACCACAAAATGATGTTATAACCTCTGTTATTATATAATTTTATATATAATAATACAATTTCTTTATTTTCTATTCTCTTGTCACCTATATTTCCCCTTCCTCTGCTGATCTTACTTTATCTGCCCCTGATTTACCGTATTTCCTCCTTTTTTGTCTTGATTCTTCTCCTTGTTCTTCTTTCCTTTCTCTGTTCCTCCTCCTAATGTCTGCTAGGTACTATATCCTCAACCCCAACGTCATCCCCAAGGGATTTGTTGACAACAAGAAGGCCTCTGAGCTCATCTTAAATTCTATTGGCCTGGATAATATGGAGTACCGCATCGGCCACAGCAAGGTACACCACTGTTGGCCGGCTATAAATAAGAAATGTGATTATGTGTTACAATTTATGAAAAGTCTCAGATATATTTGGTATATTTCTACTTTGTCAGTGTATTACATTTCAACATATATTATCTGAATCTTGCTTTTGTCCTGTTTTCCTTTTTTTTTCTTAATCCTCCTCTTCTTTCGTTCACCTGTCCATGCTTTTACTCTCCTCCTTTTAGGTGTTCTTCCGTGCAGGTGCTCTGGCTAAGCTGGAGGACATGCGTGACGAGCGGCTGGCAAAGATCATAACCATGCTGCAGGCTCGTCTCAGAGGGACTCTCATGAGGATCGAGTTTAAGAAGATGGTGGACAGACGGTCAGTATGTGTACAAGTGTTTTTCTTCAAGGGAGCTGGGTCAGAGAGTAAATAATGATTATGTGTAAATGAATTTTCAATGTATGTTTTTGTGCACTAACAGTGTTTTTGTATGAATGTGTGTGTGTGATGCAGAATTGCACTAATGGCCATCCAGCGCAACGTGAGGAAGTTCCTTCAGTTACGCTTCTGGGGCTGGTGGAAACTGTACACTAAGGTAAAAGCACTACACACATAAACAGTACAACACATTACCATCATCATCATCATCATTTTATTTGCTGCCCTGGCTCCTGCAGGTGAAGCCGCTGCTGATGGTCGCCCGTCAGGAGGAGATCTTCAAGGCTAAGGAGGAGGAGCTGAGGATGGCAGTGGAGAAGGTGAAAGAACTGGAGGGCAAGATCAAAGATATGGAGGGGAAGATGTTCACTCTGTCACAGGAGAAGAATGACCTCGCCCTGGCGCTGGCTGCAGTAAGTGCACAGCCACACACAGTTCATTTTACATGGCACTCCCATGTAAGGATCATATATGTCTCATCAAGTACTTTTGGGGGTGTCGAATTCTTTAAAACAGTTCACCAATGTGCAGAACACACACTTTACCCCCTCGTTTCGTCCACAGGAGCAGGACACGCTGGGTGATGCTGAGGAGCGCTGCACCCAGCTAATGCACCAAAAGGTCCAGCTGGAGGAGTCAGTGCAGGTAATATATCATATATGAACCATATCATATTAGATATGTTCATTTACTTACCTCCAGCTAAACTGCAGCAACAAACAACCATAAGATGTGACATGACATGACTTTTATCATTTTTATTTACACTCAAATTGACGTTGTACAGTGACATGTGCAGTGAAATAGTACTGACATCTAAATGACTGTCTAATATGTTAAGTGACACATTATTATTTGTTTAATGTTTATACTGTAGCATTCAGTGGACCAGAAGAAATGTTTCATGTACATCTCTGAGTCATTTCCTTTTGAAAATCTGACAGGAAGACCCTTTGGGGAGTTGCATGTCTTACAAACAGCTGCTAAACTGTGTCCTGTGTTGATTGAATTGACTGAATTTAGGATCTCCGTGAGCGCCTGGAGGAAGAAGAAGGCACCACATCCTCCCTCCAATCCCAGAGGAGGCAGCTGGAGGGGGAACTAACTGAGCTGAAGAGAGACCTGGAGTCTCTGGAGTCCACAATGGCCAAGATTGAGAAGGAGAAACAGGTATGAGGGAGGATGACTGAAGAGGCTGACGAGAGAGGGGATGGACGTATAGCAGCTGTGAGACAAAGAGAGAAAAGAGAGAGAGAGACACTACAATAGATGTTGCTATGCTTTGTCCAGATCTGGAGACACGTGGACACAAATCCAGGAAATGATATGTAAAATGTTATCACTAAATTCTGTTCAATGGTGTGTTTAGAGTTTGGACTTCAAGGTGCGGACTCTGACAGGTGACCTGAACCAGCGAGACGACCATATTGCCAAGCTACAGAAGGAAAAGAGAGCTTTAGAGGAACTGCAACAGGTAGACAAACACATGCACACACACGTGTAGGTGGACATACACACTTGACAAAGTGTGTTACCAGTATTGCAAATAGTTTGGCTTATTAATTTAATAGTAATTAAAGATGTAATCCTTTATCATTTACTAATCATTTCATCAGAAAACTCTGGAGGATCTCCAAACAGAAGAAGATAAAGTTAATCATCTAACCAAGACCAACAGCAAGCTCAACACCCAAGTGAATGAGGTATGCGACTCTTCACCTTCACAGAAAGACCTGAATGATTGTTTGTCTGTATGAGGTTTTGAAATTCTGTGGAACAGGAATATGTGTAGACCTGCTGCAGGATATACTCATTTAAACGTTAGCGTCTCAAGCATGTATGGACGTTTGTGGGTATGTGTGTGTGTGTGTGTGTGTGTAGCTGGAGGACAGCTGGGAGCAGGAGAAGAGGATCAGGGCAGAGGTGGAGAAAGCGAGGAGGAAGGCAGAGGGAGATCTGAAGATGACCATTGACAACCTGAATGAGATGGAGAACGCTAAGATCGATCTGGAGGAGGTCATCAAGAAGTGAGAGAGAAAACCTGCTCACATACAAACGCACACAAACAAACTCTTATATAGTAACTATACATCTGTGTATGTATCTCTATTACACAAAGAGATACTGATTCCCTGCTGTGTGTGTGTGTGTGTGTGTGTGTGTGTGTGTGTGCACTCTGTGTATTCATGTAGGAGAGACTTTGAGATCAATAACATGAACTCAAAGCTGGAGGACGAACAAGCTCTCAGCTCCATGCTCAGCCGCAAGCTCAAAGAGCACCAGGTTTGTGGTTCTCAATCATTTATCTCACAGGCTCTTGAGTCTGCAGCACTGATTTCACTTGTTTGCTCCTTTTTTGGTTAAAGGTGTGTTTTAAGGATAAGGAGAAGCCAATCATAACTAATGCTCTCATCCTCGATTCATCTGGAAAACATTTTCTTGATTAACTAATTATTTGTTTGGTCTATAATATATCATAAAAGCTGAACATTTCCAGTACGGTTCCTAGAATGCAAGCTGACATCTTCATGTATCTATTTTCTCTGATGAACAGTCTAAAACAAAAATACTTAGTTTACCATCATAGAGAACAACACTGGTTTTACTTTGTTTTCTTTCTTTCTTACAATTATTGCTATTTCTTATCATTATTATTCAATATCACTATAGCACTTATAACACTTGAAACTGATTCAATCAGTTGATGATTCATTGGGGTCATAAAAATAGTACAGGACATTGTCACTCACTCAATAAACTATATTAAAAAATCCACTGATTAATGCGTCAGTGCTCCTGAGAATGACAAAAGAGAAAGACACTATAATGCAAACAGATGTGGTACGACTGTTCAAAATGATTTTTATGTAGGAGTTTTATACATAAAAATACTCCCCATATTAGTAGTTTGTAAATACTATGAGGAGGAGGAGTTACCTCTTAGGAGTTGAAGAGGTACATTTTTGGAATCTGTAAGATGATTGTGATATGTCATTTCTTTCAGGGCCGCATTGAGGAGCTGGAGGAGGAGCTGGAAGCAGAGCGAGCCATGAGAGGCAAAGTACGGAATCTATCTTAGTATAAATAGGTGGACAGGTGGGATTTTGCATATTGCAGTTAGAGATTAAAGTGGGTTCTTTGTCTGTCCTTTGATAGGTGGAGAAGCAGAGAGCAGAGCTGTCACGAGATCTGGAGGACCTCAGTGACAGGCTGGAAGAGGCGGGAGGGGCTACTGTCGCCCAGGTGAGTTTGACTGACGGCCGTCAATCAATTGAAGGGTAACGACATGACCTCTGCTCTTCTAACCCCCACAACCTCATCTGACCCTTCAGATCGAGCAGAACAGGAAGCGAGAGGGGGACCTTCTGAAGCTGAGGCGGGAGCTGGAAGAGGCAGCGCTCCAATCAGAGGCCACGGCATCGGCGCTGAGGAAGAAGCACTCTGATGCGATGGCAGAGCTGAGTGAGCAGCTGGAGAACCTGACCAGGCTGAAGGTCAAACTGGAGAAGGACAAACAGTGCATGAAGGCTGAGATCGAAGATCTCAACGTCACCATGGAGGCCACTCAGAAAGCCAAAGTATGAAGTATTATGCACTGCCACCCCAAAATGTTGATTGATTCACATGAATATAAGCTCATACACACTCTGCTGCTTTTGCATCTGTGTTTACATGTGCAGATGAACTCTGATGCCCATGCTCATAAGCTAGAGGACAACCTGGCAGAGGCTAATGCTCGCCTGGCTGAGATGGAGCGCAATCAGACCGAGCTCAACACCACCAAAATCCATCTGACTGGTAGGAACACACATGAACTCACACATGTATGAGTTTGACAAACAGTGTTTCATGAAGTGATCTGGTTCCGTCTTCTATCCTTTGCGTGTGTGTGTGTGTAGCGGAGAATAATGATCTGAGCAGGGAGTTGGAGGATGCACAGAGTAAGTTGACCCAGCTGACCAGGCTGAAGACTTCACTCACCTCGCAGATCGATGAGCTCAAGAGGCAGGTGGACGAGGAGAACAAGGTATCAGCGACACTGATTCTGAGACTGAACCTCAGTTTTAAGGGTTTCTATCTGTATTAGCTGCCCTATGTTGCCTTTAAAACGCTCTTTCAAATGATGATTATCAGACTGGTGATAAAAATAAGGCCAACTTTCCTCCCTCTCTTCCTGCAGGGTCGTAACACTGCGGTTGTGGCCCTGGCCAACGCCCGCCATGACCTCTCTCTGCTGAAGGAGCAGCTGGAGGAGGAGTCAGAAGGCCGCGGGGAATTGCAGCGCCTTGTGTCCAAGCTCAACGCTGACGTCACCTCCTGGAGGAGCAAGTATGAGACGGACGCCATCCACCGCACCGAGGAGCTGGAGGAGACCAAGTAGGTTAAACAGAAATATGGCAAACTTTATGCCCAGATTTTATGATTTCTTTTTGATGATAAAAACCTACTCTTCTTATTTAAATCTCACAGTTTTGTCTCCCTCTCTTTCTCTCCTACAGGCGCAAACTGGCAGTGCGTCTCCAGGAGGCTGAGGAGGCAGCAGAAGCGGCCCAAGCCAGAGCTGCCAGTTTGGAGAAGGTTAAGCAAAGGCTGCAGGGAGAGGTGGAAGATCTCACCATAGACCTGGAGAAGGTAAACACACACATGCACACACACACACAGAGGCAAATCTAAGACCTAAGATCACAAACAATGACATTCTACCTCTTTTTGTCTGTGCATCTAGGTCAACGCAGCAGCAGCAGCTCTGGATAAGAAGCAGCGAGTTTTCGACAAGCTGGCAGCCGAGTGGAGCTGCAAGAACGAGGAACTTCAACTGGAACTGGACAACAGCCAGAAGGAGAGCCGCTCCTACATGACGGAGCTCTACAAGCTGAGGACGGCCTACGAGGAGAGTCAGGATCAGATGGACACTGTCCGAAAGGAGAACAAAACCCTCTCAGGTGAGTAGCGTTGAGGACGTAGAAATAACAGAAAGAGGATGATGTCCCAAAAAGGCATCAAGCTGGATAATGAAATCTGATGATGATGTGGATAGTACGGTCATGATCTACAGTGCCTGCTCATGTTTTCTTGACAATATTGCCTCTCTTCTCACAGAGGAGATCAAAGAGTTGGTTGACCAGCTTGGGGAAGGAGGACGCAGCGTCCATGAGCTGCAGAAGGCCAAGAAGAAACTTGAAGTGGAGAAGGAGGAGCTACAGCTGGCTCTGGAGGAGGCTGAAACTTCACTAGAGGTACAAAGAGCTTCTTTGGCCCAAAAAAAAAGTTGACATGTGGCAACTGTTTTCACAAAATGATCTAGAAGAAATTTGTTAAAACATTTTATGTTCAGATCCACGTTTGAATCATCCAAAGATAGTTAGACATATTTGCAGTGTTAGTGGTAGATGGATATATATAATTAGGAATTGTGTGTGTCTCCAGGTGGAGGAAGGTAAGCTGGTGCGTGTGCAGCTGGAGCTGGCTCAAGTCAAGGCTGATATCGACCGTAGAATCCATGAGAAGGAGGAAGAGTTTGAAGTCACCAGGTTAGAAAACAGACATACGGTAACATGTGAGAACAAGCACGTTTAAATAGTGGACACACTACTACTGCCACTGAGCCCTGATAGAGAGAGAAGTTGAAGCGCACACAGCTCCAAATCTTGAAAACTGTATCAGGTGAACGGTTGCAGCAAAGATCAAGAAAAACAGAATACCAGCACTCACAGATCAATAGTCTTCTATTTATTGTGGGCAAAAATGAACACGTCTCAGCTAAAAGCCATCATCACCGTCAATTTTGCCCACACTAAAGACTATTGATCTGTGTGTGCCGGTATTGTGTTTGTATTGAGCCCCGATAAAGAGGCATGGTTGTTGTCCCTGGTATCCATGGTGCCCATACAAGGCATGTTTCACAAAGCTCTGCTGATGTCACTATTCTATCATTTTTTTTACAGTAAAACTTGCAAGAAAATGATCACATAAAATATAAATTTGTGGCAATTTGAGAATCTTCTCTTTAACAAAAAGGAAGAAATACATAATCCTCCACCTTTTCTGACCCCACCTCCCCCCTTAATAGTTCATACAGTCCCTCAGAAAAGGTGACTCATTATATAACTAAAAGATCCAGTCTATAAACACAATTGTACTGATTGTTAACACTAAGGAAACATGTATGTGTTGGAGGTCAGATTTAGCTCAGTTAATAATCAACTACTCTGTAACAACCACCTGTGTCATTTGTGACGTCTAGAAAGAACCACGCCCGTGCAGTGGAGTCACTGCAGGCCAGCCTGGAGGCAGAGGCCAAAGGTCGAGCCGAGGCCCTGAGGATGAAGAAGAAGATGGAGGGAGACCTGAATGAGATGGAGGTTCAGCTGGAGCATGCCAACAGAAACAATGCAGAGCTGGTCAAAACCCTTAAGAAGATGCAGCAGCAGATCAAAGTAGGATTTTTATTTGATCACTAAGAGTTGGAGTAAAGAACTACCTAGAAAAACTTCACCATCATCCTCGTGTCTCACCCCCTGCCTCTCATCCAGGATCTGCAGGTGCAGATGGACGAGGACGCCCGTCAACACGAGGAGCTGAGGGAGAAGTACAGCCTTCAGGAGCGCCGTCTGTGCCTCATGCAGGCGGAGATGGAGGAGCTGAGAGGAGGTCTGGAAGCGTCTGAGAGGGCCCGAAAACAAATCGAGCAGGAGCTGGTGGACACCACAGAGAGGTTCAGTGAGATCAGCATGCAGGTTGGTAGCTACTTTAATGTAACTTTTTGCTTTTTCTTTAGTGGATCATCACATCAGTCTAATCTGATTTGATCTAATTTTCTTACCTTAGAACCAGAGTCTGACTATCCTGAAGAGAAAACTGGAAGCTGACATCGCCCGACTCTCCAGTGAGAATGAGGAGCTGATCTCAGAGTTTCGCTCTGCTGATGAAAGAGCCAAGAAAGCTGTGATTGATGTAAGCTGCATGACTATACAGAGAAGAAAAACCCCACAAAATTTCAACATCAGGCACAAAAAGAAAAAAAAATGCAGTAAAGGCATAAAATAAGAAAAACAAACTATTTCAGTTGGCGAAACGTTTTCATCTGTGTGTTTATCCGTGCCTCTGCCTCCAGGCGACACGGCTATGCGAGGAGCTTCGCCAGGAACAGGACCGCAACTCCCACCTGGAGAAGGTCAAGAAGAACCAGGAGCAGAACCTCAGAGACCTCATGCTGAAGCTGGAGGAGGCTGAGCAGCAGGCTCTTAAGGCTGGAAAACGCACCATCCAGAAACTGGAAACCAGGGTGAGGAGTCAGATTGATTGACGGATGGACAGACACCACAAACCCGGCTCGGCCCTCACATCCACATATCGCATTGATTCCTCTGCTTTACCACCAGATCAAAGAACTGGAGAATGAGCTTGACCAGGAGCAGAAGCGCCATGTGGAGACAGTGAAAAGTCTTCGTAAGGGAGAGCGTCGACTCAAGGAGCTGATCTTCCAGACAGAGGAGGACCACAAGACCAATCAGCGCATGCAGGAGCTGGTGGAGAAACTCCAGAACAAGCTCAAATCCTACAAACGTCAGATAGAGGACGCTGTGAGTAGGAGTAATGACACTGGATTCAAAGCTCTTCATTTTAATAATTGTTAGGACTTATGGTGATATCTTAATGAGAAAGTCCCTACTGTTATAACTACATATCTTAAATAATCACACTTTAATTATGCTACTTGACAGGCTCATGAATCTCATTAGGATCCAATATATTCAAAAGATATGTCAATCAAAAGCACGCTTTCTTTTAATTCCTTGAAAACAGACTCATTAGAGAACACACTGAAGACATTTTTTTCTTGTTCTCTCTCAAACCAAAGTGCATTTGTTTATTTCATACTAAGACAAACCTCTTGTGTGTGTGTGTACCTGTAGGAGGAGCAAGCCAACAGCAGCCTGTCTAAATACAGGAAGACAGTCCATGAGCTGGATGACGCTGAGGAGCGTGCAGACATGGCAGAAATGGCCCTAAATAAAATGAGGACCAGGAATCGAGCCTCGGCCACTAAGGGCTTCACCTCGGTGGAAATCGTCCAGGTCACCAAGCCTTCTGGCGGACGACAGGACGAGTAGAGAAGGAAAAGAGACATGCACACACCGCTTGCAGGTAGGCTTTTACGTACTTGTTGTTTTAGGCAGAGAATGAAATATCCAACTCTCATCTTTGACATATACATTATTGCTCATTGTGTCCTTTTTTGTTCCTACAGAGTGACACATGCACCCATTCAGCCCCCCACAGGACACTTGACTGAGGAAACTAAGGCACCTTGAAGTCTTACAAAGGCCCAGAAAGAGATTCTTATAAAGTCTTAAATAATTAAATGAGTCTTTAACATCACCAATAGTCTTAATCAATGTAGTGTTAGGATCGGACATGTAACCCGTAATAGATTCTAGCCTGCACGCTAAGTATGTTTTACTGTGAGTTGCTGAGAATGTGTTGTATGTCTCTACAGGCAGTGAATGTACACCTGTGTGTGTTTCTATGTGGAACTGTCAGGTATGGAGCTTTAGGAGTCACCAGTCACTATACAGTTTCTCTCATGGTCCTGTAAAGTGCTTCGGATCCCAGCATCTGCCATACTGTTCATTAGCATGTGTGAGTTTGTTTGAATGTGTTGTGTATGTATGTGTGTGTGTGCCTTGCATCATCTCCGTTAGTGTCTTTCCACTGGGAGGGAGGAGCGGGTGAAGCTGCGCCCTCACGTCAAAGATAGAGAGCCCACCTGTGTGTGTCGCTCCTGCAAGTGTGTGTAATAGTGTGTGTGTGGTGGCCTGCTGCAAAAGTCTTAATAAACTACTAGCAAGTGACAGAGTGTCATATTATTGCACCAGCAGAAAGGTGTGGAGCTTGTTAAGAGGAAGGTTGTCACACTTGATGAAGCACACATCCTGCAACATTGAATTAGGTGGTTTTCCACTCTTCAGTCTTGATTTGTGACTGGACATGAAGCCTGTATCCTGTCTAAATGAGAAGATAATAATAATCATAATAATTCGATTGATTTTAATTTTGCAAACATGAAATGTGGTTACAATTGTACCCCTCCAAATCCTTTCCCAAATTAGTTTGTGATAATTTGGTTAAACACAAATCTATTTAAAAATATGCACCATGAAAGCACAATATCAACTCTATTTAAGATATTTTAACTAGATTTTGATACAGGGCCTCTGTATAAGACGGCATTAAAGCTGCTCTAACCAGATGATATGTGTCATGTGAAAGGGATCACTCATAATGACAAACACATAAAGAATTAGCACCCTGTTCTGCAGTTCCTCTAAGTTCCATGAGTGTCCTTCAGTTAAGTGTCCTTCAGCTTATTGTTTTTATTTTAGGTCCCAAAACTTAACAGTTCAGTCTCTTCTCTGTTCTTATCAACCATGTTTTTCACAAAGAAAGCTCTGATAAACCCACTGGACGCTAGCTGCCCAGAACCAAAATCCAGACAGATCCAGACAGTTATCTAGCTAGCTGGTGAGCATAGTGAAGCATTTAGCAGCTAAAGAGGCAGATATTTCCCTCAGGAGCCGACGGGGACAGAAACAGAGCTCAAAGGAGAGTAAATGTTGAACTTAATATTGACCAGGTGGCCAGAAACACAACTCCAAATGAACGCTAATGCTTCCTTGAATCTACTGGATGAGTAAATGAGCAACTGTTTGCTAACAAGATCAACTTAGTCAGTGTTGCATTTACAGCTCATTTCTGTTGCCCGCAAATGGTCATAAAATCAGTTAGAGAGCAGGTTCACAGGTTTTCAAGTCTTTCTTAAAACAACAATCAGGTGCCCATATGAATATGGAAACACATTTTAGTCTGTAATCATTCCTCCTGTTCATACTGACCATTAGAAGACCGGTTTGTCTGTTCTTCTGTAGAAACATGGCGAGCACCGTGCAAGAGGACCCGCTACCTATGTAGATATAAAGGGTTCATTCTAAAGTAATGAAAACACAATTCTAATTTTAATGAGATTATATATTAATTAAAACATACTTATATTCCATTTCCACCAAGCCCGTTCCACTAGATGCCACTAAATTCTATACACTGAACCAGCAGTACTGTGGATTTTGTATCTCATCATTTAGATTGAAAGCACTGTAGGAAGGAGGAATGAATACACCAAGAAAAACCTGTGTCGAGGCTCATTTAGGCATCCGACTATAGTTTTAGGACAGACAATGTGAACCTGTCCTTTAATGTGGGTTTAAAATTTGGTAAAAATGCATGAGCCACTTTAAGGCTTTAACCGTTTGAGTTTACATGACACTTTTATGTCCAATTAATCAAAGTAACTGGCACACTGGCTTTTAGGCTCTGGGGAAGTTGCCTCCTGGGTAATCCAGCCATGATTATGAGTGATGACATTGTATGAAAATTACACACAGTCTCCCAGGGGTGTTGTGATCTGCCAATCAAAGTTTCTACTTAACAGTGAAACATTCGTGCATATAATGATAGTGGCACAGTGTGCTGTCAGTGGCTTTTTCTCACTCTGTTATCATGTTGAATGTCACCAAATATATAATAGCTGCTTCCTCGTCCGTACTGTATACCAGCAATCTTCAACATCAAAATTTGAGCACATTAAGGTAAAAATATTCACCCTTTCCATGAAATTGTAGTAGAATTAAATCTGGGATAAAGTAAAATAACATTAAATACTAATTATAGCAGCTGTATTGCTGAATAATACAATAATAAACACGTATTTCCCTCTTATTAAACCAACTGCTTTGCGATATAAGATGCCACAATATAACAAGAACAAACGGCACCTATCTCATACATCAACATGGAATTTATTTTCATTTTAGTTTCAGATGAACGTTTCACATTTTATACAAAATCATTAGAAAATGCCTGACATGCCAAAATCCCACGGCTAATCCTCGTTTAGGGGAGTCATGCAGCATCCTGGACCAGTCGATGAGGCTCAGCCTGAGCTCCATATCAATCAAATTTTAACACCCACCATCCCATCGAGTGTAGAAGCCATGGTCATAACCTGGTAATATGGTACAGTATTATCTTGCCACACCTAGTTATGTACAGAGTAGAGATACAGTAGGCGGAGAGTGTGGCTGACGGCGCATCACTGGCAGCTTCCTGCCTTTCTCAACTGATCTGCTGTCTGACTTGGAACTGATCGCCACCTCCCAAATGTCTTCGATGTATGGACACAGTACCACTTCAACAACACCATGCATGTTTTCTTACGCATGACACATCATTGGTTATGATTGGTTACGTAGATTTAAAAAAAAAAAAAAAAGATCAATATCAGAGCTTTAAAATCAACCAATGACTGCAGGCCTGAGGAGGAGGGGTGGGGGGAGGGAGAGGGCGGGAAGGTTCCACCGAGCCTCTTTCGATGAGGTAAAAGTGAGTGGGGACAAATGTAGGCTAATTACTTGATGTTTTGCCAATGTACATGCCCAGCACACACACACACACACACAATCAATCATATGAATTCTCAGCACAAGCGCACAAACACACACACTCTTATTTGCAAAACACCTCTGCCTCACGCCAAAAGCTTCCAAATCATTCTTTGGAGGGTAAACTTGAGCGAGAGCACCGATCAGGTCAGTGCCAGACAGTGTGTGACTGCATGTGACAGAGGAAAAGGGTCAGAAAAGATAGTACACACCTTCGATTAAGATCCGAGAACTGAAAATAGATTTTTATTAAGCCAATGCAAAGAGATCCCCCTCTCGAACAGAAGAAACCATGACGCTGGGGCAGAGAGGCACTTACACAATCGTCTTCACTTTCATTTTAACACAGTGCCTGCGTCTGTGTGTGTGTGTCTTCAGTGGAGACACAGCTACATTTTTGATCAAAACGTCCAACACGCACACTCACAGATACTCGTTTTCACATTGGAGCATGTTGTTTTTTTTGTTGTTTTTTTTTAGCGGTTGGCACATGTACATGCAAAGCTTCAGTTTGACCTGCGCAGGCCAAACTGAGGGAAAAGGGAGCGAAGGAAGGAGGGAGGGAGAAAAAAAAAATTAGACATGAGTGTGAACAGACAAACGCACAGACAGACAGGCTCTTGAGCGCTTTTAAGCATTTAAACCCCCAAACCCCCCCCCCCACCCTCCCCACAACAGGCTCTGATCCTGCCCCTGCCCCCCTTGTGTCACATGTTCATAGCAGCACCAGAGGAGCCCTCTGATTGGTGGGTACAGCCGTCCGTTAAGTCAGTCAGTTTCAAGGATGAGTGGTGGCTGCTCGTTCTCTTCCTCTAAACGTAAGTCGTTGAGGTCGTCTTCTAGACCCGCCCCTCCCACGGCGCCTTGCTCTTCGCAGTAACCTAGGGAACAAAGCATATGAAAAGCATTAACACAACTAACTAAACTCAAATAATATCAAATGAACAAGAGTCCCAGAATTTTGTCTCCATTTTCCCTACAAGAAGTTCAAAATGACCAGAAATGTAACCAGATACACTCATGAACACATCAATATTTGTGAGACGCACCTTTAGTGACAGCGGCACTGTAGGTTTGGGCCACAAGAGGGCGATCATGTGACCCCTGCTCAAGGATTTCATTGGGTGGTTCAGCACTGCCATCTAATCTGAGGTCAATGACAGCAAAGATTCAAGATAAATGTCAGATAATTTCAGATAATGGTGTCAGATATCTGACACCATCACTCTACATCCACCACATTCACTCTGTATATACCGTGTGTGTGTGTGTGTGTGTGTTACCTGTGCTGCTTCATAAGTGTGCATTCTCCTCCTTCTTGTGGATCCAGGTTGTACAGATACAGGTAGCCATCAGCCGCTGCTACCAACAACCTGGGAATCTTCTGAATGCTAATTCAAAGAAATTAAAAAGCACAACAATATAGAATTAAAAAACTACAATATTTACTCCCATTTAATACTGAAGTGCCTGTAATTACTAAACATTTATTTGTTTGGATCACAGTAATGTCATCTGAAGCATTTTCTTATTAATAGTAACACATCTGTTATTAAGATTCCTCCAAGTTCACTAAAAATTTGTTAATATTAAGCATTTTCTTAGATGTGAAGTGATTGATGTTTTACAGAAGCAGCAACAGAGGATTCTTTGTAACAAAGAGCAAAAACGGTAGTCACTGTGCACGGCTATAGTGAGTCAGCATCAGCAAACACCACGAACAGACACAGTATTGAATGCAGTGCTTGACTTATGTGTCATAGTGAAAATTCATCACAGCAAGCAGAGCAACAATAGGAAAATAGAATGAATCAGATGCTGATAACAAGAACGATGCAGACTGAATAGATAGCACAAAGAAACTCTTAAACTCTTCACTTTCAATTCCTTGCAATTCTTTCAGGTGTTTCCTGGAATCTATAAATTATTTTACCCAGTTTCACAAGCAGAAAGTTAAAAAAAACAGACCCAGCATCTTGTGTCTACTCACACAGCTAAGGCGCAGATGTTCTTATGTCCGCAGAAGGGCAGACGCACGGTGGCAAAGGCTCGCCCCTGGGTGAACATTTCTGTCACCTGGGAAGGCAGGTAGGTGGTAGACGCCATCAGGACCTTGCCCAGGTACCCTCCCCATGTGGTGGGCTCCTCTGCTGGCCTACATACACACACAAACACACACAGAAAAAGTTGAAGCTTGTGGTAAACAAGCAAGCTGCTTCAGAAGACTTTAAAAATCTGACATATTAGGACGGAAATGGAAAGATACGTACACATACTTCTCCTTCTGCGTCTCTAATTTGAAGATGTGGACCGTCTCGGTGTTGCTGGAGGCCGAGAGGTAAAGGCCTTCCATACTGAACGCCAACGAACAGATGCTCACACACCTAGAAGAGAACAGAAAATGCGCGGGGAAGCAGGCGAACTTAAATATACACATGAACAGGTGCAGAGACACACAATCACATTTCATTCATGACGCAGGCTCTTCCATCAAGGCGAAAGAGCTTTCATTTCTGAAAAATTCAAGACTGTAGCGAGATAATCATAAAATCCTCTACCTCTTGACTCCTCGCCGAAACTCAAAGAGCTTCTGTCCCTCTGGAATTGAGAAGACACGGATGACTGTGCCCTGAAAGGAAGTGAAAGACACAAGATAATACACGGAGGATCACAACAGAAGGGGGAGCAACAAGACGGATCCCTATTTACTGGGGCATGAAGACAAAATCACAGTAACTAGTCCCACCTTCTCTGAGGCTGTGGCCAGTTTGGTTCCACTGGCATCAAAAGCCAGAGCCGCTAATGGGCTGTCGTGGGCTGGAATCATATTAGCTGCTCGCTGGAAAACACACACACAGACACACAAGTTAGAGATGTGCTACTTCAGATAGATAAAAAATAATGAGCATCAGCTACAAATGATGACAGCAGAAGTAGCAGCAGAGTTGCCAGAATAGTGAGGACAGAGTCACACAGTACAATTTATTCACTTTAGCTTTTGTTCCTTTCTACAGAGACATACAATGAGCAGAGAGATTCAATATAAAGGCTTTATAAATTAAATATACCATAAGGCAGAAGGCTTTATTGTGCTTGTGTTCACCTACCAGGTTGACTGTATCAAACACCTGGACTTCTCCTATTGTGGCACTGCCGGGGTACGCCAAGTAACAGTTATCATTGCTGATGGAGAGGGCACACAGTCCTGGAGACATATGTGCACAAACACAAAATTATTAATGAAGGTCAGAGAAAGAAAAAAAAAATATTACAACAGGCCGACATTCATCTAAACTTGACAACACATTAAACTGAAATAATCAATCAAGTATGTAGTGAGACTGCAATAAACGGAGTATTTATAATAGTTCTAGTGAATGTTTTCAGCCTTCAGGGTAACAGCAAAAAGATTGATGGTAACAGTGAACATGCTGGAGAACACCAGTTATAGCTACAAATAAACTGATAAAAATGAAAGAGAAACCAAAATTCTTCAAGATCAGAGGAAAATTCCTGGTTTCAGTATGAGCACATATACTGCAGGGGAACAGTATTTTAATGTGTTCTCCTTTAAACTTTAATTATATGTTTTATAATAACAGGATTTGATCTTATTGTGCGGTTGATGTGTTGAGAAACTGTTATTCTTCAGACTCACCTGACGGGTTGGGTGGAGTCTCTCTGATAGTGTGCAGCACTTTCATGTCTCGGATGTTGTGGATGTAAAGCGACTCCTCCAGACACACTATCAGCCTCTGCAGAGGAACAAAAAGTACACCGACAACATCGCTGTCAAAAAGGCAAAAACGAGTAAGACGTTCGCATATAAATATAAATAGGTCTTCGGTCGTTTCATGAACATGTGACTGTGTGGCAGATTTCAAACGAAAAACGTGTGAGATGGAATTTCTCACAGACTCTCTTCCTACCTGTCTGTTGAGTTTGACAGCCAGGATGGTGTTGGAATAGGAGTAGTTGCAGATCTCAGTTCCCTTCTTGAAGTGACAGACTTTGAGCTTCCTGGGGGCCTTCAGGCTGACGATGGCCACCAGGCTGCTGGAGAACAGACGCTCCACAATACACACATCCTCCGTGTCCGCTGCAGGGACGGACACACACACACACACACACACACACACACACACACACACACACACACACACGAGTCAACACTTCACAGCTTTCACTCAACTCAGTAACATTCTCTCATCTTTTATTAGAAGAAAGGATAAGGTAATTTTAAAGAGTTAAGGGTGTGAAACAGTGCAAATGAAAACATCACATAATAACCACATTTAAAGGAGAACACTGTTTCACTAACAATACAACTTCTAGCTGCTTTGCATTAACCATACAAATCTAAAAGGATTATCAAAAAAAAGAGGTACAGGTTAGTTGGATGTGGATGCATAACAAAGATGTTCAGATATCATCACTATACTGTATGCAGATGCAATAATGAGGAGGAAGTTTCATGTGGAAGTAAGACCCATATGTATCAGGGAAAGTGCTGACAATCTTTATTAATATTTAACCTAACAGCAACGCTCTTATGGTGCAGGGGCTGTTTCCTGTCCAGACAGCATACACAAAAAATATTACACAGTACTGATACTGTTATTACAGAACAAGTAACTTTAAAATCCACACAAGAGTAGAAAAACACACAAGAGAGTAGAGGACATTAAAAATATAGTACTTACTACATTCATATATCTGCTCCAATTTGTCCACAGAGGACAGGGAGAAAAACTTGTATCCTGATTTGGTGCCAACAGCTAAAGACCTTTAGAAACGACAGAAATAGACACAACAGCAGCAGCTTTGATCAGTCATTGCATCAGTACGATTATTACACCCAAATCCACTGACTACTGATAAACCACAATATCATTACACAGCCCGCACAGCCGTGTCAAACTGGACACTCGAGGGATCGGCATGCTGATTTCTCTGTCACCAGATGTACTAGTCAGACTGTGACAGTGGTCACACGACTGCTGCCGTTTTGCAATAGGAACGGGCCTGTGTGGTTTAGGGCAGTCTCCAGCTAATTTAGCAGAATACCTCTCCGTGTCTTACAGTGATATATGTACATATGTTGCTACAGACTGTGTAAAAAAGACAAGCAGTGACCCAGTTTGACATTTTCTCACCGTTATCAAACAACTGTAGCGCCAGCCTTTAGTAAATTCTGCCAGATAACCGCAAAGAAAACATTGCAGCTAATGCTACGTATATCTGCAGCTAATAATCACACCTAATTTCACCTCAGTCTCCCTCAGAAGTTACATGACACTAAACCTACATGTGTAGCTAAAGTTAGCTTCAGACCACACAGCATCATGGTAGCTAGAAAGCTAACGTTGTGCTAGTGACCAGTGAAACTAAACATATGCGGACATTTTAATTAGCTAGCTAAACTCAACGTATATTGGCAACCATTTTAAATCTAAAACACGGCATACAGGCTATATCACTTGGAGCCCTGTCACCCTGTGAGGCCCCCGGGCACGTCTAACGTCAGCTAGCTTGACAGCCCGGGCCATCGGGATCCCCAAACACCGTCCCCCGGCCCTGCCTTACGTGTTGTCCTGGTTAAAGTTGGCGAAGAGGAGCTGGCTTCCGCCGGCGTCCCCGCTTTGACTGGCCAAGTTCATGAGCTCGGCACCATCGACTTATAAAGCTCCGGTAGAAACGGCAGCAGTCTGGCTGAGATTAGTACTGTGACAAGGTGGTAAAGTGTTGAGCTTCACGGAGCCATCGCGCTTTCTTCGCTCTGCTGTAGTGATTGTTGTTGTTTTTCATTGGGGCTGTTGCTTCACTGTCCTGCGCATGCGCCGAGCACGCAGCGTGCGGTACCTTTAAAGAGCCAGGACACATTTCTTTTCTAAGTGCGCAGTCCTCATGATAATAAACAAAATCTGATGACTATCTGATTTTACTGTGAGTGGTGTTTTCATTTCTCATATCTCGGCTTCACGGGACAGATAAAGCTGGATCAAATACAGCTCTCCTAGAAACACTTCGCTGTACAGTAACTTCCCTACTTGTGATCTACCAGCGCCGCCAACTGTCAATATGTGGAAATAACATCTAAACCGAACAGGCGAGATAATATTGATTCTACACATCCAGCTCTGCGTGGCATGTTAAATAGTTTATTTATTCAATATATCACGGATAATGCAGGCCAGTTGCTGCCTCCTCCTGACTACAGCGTAAAAGTCAATATAATAATAAATAATAATAAACTTTATTTATAAAGCACTTTCCTTCTAAAGGTTACAAAATGCTTAACAGAAAGAAGAAAAAGTTTCATCCAGATTTTCCCATGCAATTAGTCAAACTTTTTTTTTCTTAAATATGAAAATATTTCCATGTTTGATAAATTTGTTTTAGAAAGAGAACAATTATGTTTTTGAAAAAAAAAAAGTTCACCTTCTACATATATTGTCTGGTTCCTCCTAAAGACAAAGAGACTCACTTTAAGATGACTGACAACACACAATCAAGTTATTGATTTTCTGAACACCCCCCCCCCCCACACCCCAA
This sequence comes from Euthynnus affinis, assembly GCA_029490765.1. NCBI lineage: Eukaryota > Metazoa > Chordata > Actinopteri > Scombriformes > Scombridae > Euthynnus > Euthynnus affinis. The sequence goes on along the minus strand of CM055856.1, from coordinate 20,233,809 downwards.
AAAACAAACAAACAAAAAAACGTTTTGTGATAATGCAGAAGGAACCATCGTCTATCTGATCATTTTCTGTCATTAATAGGAAATAACACATTTTGAGTGATTTATTTTGTAGTTGTTGTTGTTACATTCCCCAATTTGAACCATGCATGTTAAATGTGTGAATAAATATGTGAATAAAGCAATAAAACAGTAACTATGACATGAATCAGTAAACATGAATCTTACATGTTTTAGTCAGTGTAATGTAGGCTACCATATCTAACAAAGTGAAAAGAACTTTTGAAAGAAGACATGGTACAGCATGTAATACAACATTCCCTACTGTTGTGAATGAAAAGTTTAATCAATAACTAATGAACTCACATTTTCTTTAAGCTTTTGGGATTTTGCTGCTTCAGCCTTACTTGGTTTAGAATGACCAGTAGCTCATGGTGGCTAACGTTTGCTAACTTTATAGATATTACTGTGTAACAGACATTACTGAATCAATTCACTGACTTGATGACACTGATCCAGTATGTTTTAGCTTTTATCATTATCCTGCAACTATCACTTGTGACTGCAGTGGCCGCTGTTCAGCAAAAGTGACATAGTCTTACTTAAAGCATTGCCAATCAGTGAGATAATTTGGCTCTAAACCTCATTAAAATATAAGTATTATAATAGTATTCTATTGCCTCTATTATTTTGTATTGTTGTTTGTACATTTTATGTCTGTTACTAGAATATTTAGTGTATGGATGGACTAATATACATGTATAATTCCATTTATATACAGTTATTTCAGCTTTTGTGAATTACCCCTACTCATTTATACAGCAGGTCCGACCAGCAGTTTTGTGAATGACCTGGGTTTCTTCTTGTCTTTAATATGAGTGTCAAAACAATGTCTGAGGCGTGGGATGAGAAGGAAACCATGAGTGATCTGAAGCTTTTACTGGAGTGTAATTTGGGGTGTGAGTCACAGTTTTTGTCTGGAGTGTATTAGTTTCATCTCACATTCTGGTGTGAGTCTGAGCATGTCAGAGTATGATCGTGACTGATGCAAATTACTCACTGCTGGTTAACAACATGAACTCTATCAGCACAGTGAACTCTGCAGGCAGCAGGAGCAGACACACTGTCAGTTGGCACAAGCATAAACAGTAAGCAGGAAAAAGAAGCAACACACCCAAGAAAAACCATAACATTAAATCAGTCCGTGATGAATTTTTTTGCCCTTAATGTCTCTGATGTCCTTAACAAAAAAAAAAACAAGCATGTATCAACACGTTCTTAATTAAATCTGAAAGTAGTGAATCCTCTAAATGCCCACTGTTTGACCTGGCACTGACACGCTAGATAAATACCTGTTTTTCAGTCATATACAGTTATTTCTATCTGCAGGGCTACAGGGAATCATTATTTTCAAGATCAACAATTCTGCGGATTATTTTCTTGATTAATCTATTAATCACCTGGTCTATAAAATGTCAGAAAATAGTGAAAAATGTCCATTTTCATTTTCTAAAAACCCCACACTGGTGTTTTCAAAGTGTCCTACAAAAAGTCTGGAGAGATTCTATTGTAGGTAACTAAAAAAAAAAAACAGAGGAAGAAACCAGCAGATTATTTGCCTTTTGCTGAAAGAATTAGTTATGATAGATCAATAATCAAAACTAATATATTACAAGACCTACCAATGAGCATTACAGCTGCACAGAACATCTTGTGTATTCAGTTTTTTTTTAACTTTTCATCTTTAAAAATAATCACAGTGACTCCATCCATCCATCCATTTAGGAATGATTTTGTTAATCAGAGCATGTAAATTCTTTGTTTGCTCCCAGGTCGTTGTAATACTGTGTCAGCTGTGTCCTTTGGTCCAGTTTACTGTTTTCAGAGCGTGAGTGGCTGCCTCTCCTCCACAGGTCTGTCGGCACAGGCAGACATCCAACACACTGCGTACTGGCCTTTGGTTTACACAAGCCATAGCCTCCAAATAAACATGATGGGCAGAGAGATGGAGGCAGACGAAATGGAAAGCAAGGCTGCGTACCCACTGTTAGAGGTGGCTGTAAGGAAAAAGTTTTTCTTTGCTGATAATGATGTCAAATAGAAAATATGTTTATTTTAAACATAATTTGACAATGAAACGTATTTTAATGCAGGAACAATGTACTATTTAGTATTATACTGTGATACATTTAATTAGGATGAAAATTGCAGAGGAATCTACAGTTTATGTCTAATATTCTCATTTAATCAGTATAAATATACCATTATGGTCTCTACAATGTCAGAAAATAGTGAAAAATGCCAATAAGATACAGAAAATTCCTTAAAAAGCTTTTCTAAAAGAGTGTTTGCATTCTTTCATGATCTTGTATCTAATGATAGCAAGCAAAAATATGCTGTTTATATTAAAAAAAACGAACAAGATGGCCTGAACTTGTGGTACAGTGCCTAAAAACACACATACATAGATGCAAACATTGCCTACATGTTCAACAAAGCCTGTCTAGCTGTTGGCTATAAAGTACATTTTAGTCAGTCATTATAGATTTAATATGAAGTCAGTCTACATGCTTGAATTCTTATAATTGTTGTTAGATGTATCTGCGGTGTATTGCAGTGTATTGGGTGATAAGCTTTTATTACTTGTACACATATGCGTATCTGGCCGATGACATCGATATTTTGAATTTTATCTCCATAAACTAAATGTATAACATGTTTTGTTTGAAGCATGGGAACTTGTTTGGATGTCTGTTTGCATAATGTATCTGTTCTGTCTCACACAGTGACTACACAGTGCCACGGAGGGCTTCTGCTGGCTACTGTTGTTGTTGGATAATATTTAATTTTCCATGTAGTTTGAGTGTGTGTGTGTGTGTGTGTGTGTGTGTGTGTGTGTGTGTGTGTGTTGTTTGAAGGGAGGCATGAGTGGATTTGCAAAATGAAGTCTAGAGAGAGGGGGGGGAGAGAGAGAATGATAGGCTTTACTTTGTATTATAGGCAGCTAAAATGAATTAAAAGCAGTAAGATGCATTTAGACCCTCAATTTGGGAGTTAAAATGTAAAGAAAATATAATTTAACAGTCAACTGATCAATTACAAATGAAAAATACAAATAATAAGTCTGATCTAATGTTTTTTAATGGGGATTACAGGGACATTTGGGGAGCTTGAACTTCTAAAATTGTGCAACAGCTCCGTGACACACTGCTGTTGACAAATCCTGCAAGTTGCTCACTTTTCAGAGGTAAAAACATTTTCCTCATGTGATTACATGATTTCTTTCCCTTGTTTAGGAAAGTACAGGCTGCAACATATTATAGAAAACCCTCTCAAATGAATGGCCACGTGCACAATGTAGCACTCCACAAAGCCTTCATAGTCTTTAAAAAAAAAAAAAAAAGATTTAATCACATTTGATGCCTTTTACTTCACCTTTCATTCTCTCTTTCCTGTTCAGTTCAAGTGTCATAGTGTCAAGCAACGTAAAGGTTCACATATGACACATGTTGAAAGTGAAAACCGAGGCATGAGAAAGAGTTGTTGTGCTGTGGGGAGGGGTGGCTGTTTGCTGCGGGTGTGTTATCATCAGCCAGGAGAGGGGAAAGGGGAGGGGAGGAGAGGAGAGGAGGGGTTACAAGCCCAGTCCCGCGGAACATCCTGCAAACACATCTGAGACTCGGAACAAAACTCTGTACAGTTTCTCCCCCTGCGTGCTGAGAGACGCACCGCCTCCACCACAGCTCTCGTGTTCCTGCCGGCATGGCTCGTTGTTTGATCTCCAGAGAAGTGCCAACATTTTAGAAAAAAAGAAGTCATCTAGTTGTTGTTGTTGAACAGTTGACCGACTCTGCAGGTCGTTGCCCCGAGCCTGCTGGACTTATGTGTTTATGTTTGGACGCGCGTCGGTGGGACATCCGGAATGGGGAATCCGTAGGAGGAGACGACGCTCGCTGGTGTGTTGTCTGTAGATAGAGCGCGAGCGCACCAACGCGCGCGCCCACAACAAACACACGAGATGGACTTGAAGAAGACAAAATTTGGAAGGTAACGTGTTTTTTTAAAAAAAAAAAAAAAATCCCAGGAAAGTTTGAGCTCCCTGATGATATCTGGAACTACATTTTTCATGTGTGACAGATCCTGTGCATCCATGCGCACTGACGCGCTGGCACTGGGATCGTCCCAGAGGGATGTTATAGATTAGTGTGTTTGTGTGTGTGTGTATGTGTATGTGTGTGAACGAGAGAGAGTTTTACTGTCAGAATCATTGTATTTCATGCACCAAGGTTCTCCTTCAGCAATCTATCTGCTGTCCAGGCTCCTTGTGGCCTCTGGTTCAGTCTGGTTAGTCATTTCAGCATTTCACTGGACATGGCATTGCATAGATAGCAGTTAACTGTGTATTACAGTAAACTCTGCTGGCACGCATTCATCAGTCACTGAAATGCATGTGTGTGTGTGTGTGTGTGTGTGTGTGTGTGTGTGTGTGTGTGTGTGTGTGTGTGTGTGGGAAGGGAGGTGGGGGGGTAAACGGAGATGGCGATAATCGTGAGAAGCAGAGTTAGAGTCCCAGAGGGGATGAACTTGATCTTTGCTGTAAAAGGAATGGCCCTGGAGTTACAGACAGTACACACACACACACACACACACACACACACACACACACACACACACACACACAAACACAAACACACGCATTCCTATAGTGTACATTATCCTACCAGGATCCAAAGGTTCTGATCCTCTTAGATGCAACCGATCCTCTTTATGTATGGAATGTACTGTAATGGGATTTTATAACCAAACACTTGCCTTTGTGAGATGAAAACACGGGTTACACACACACACACACACACACAAACACATGCAGGAACATGTATCGAACTCACACACCTGTTTTATGTGCACAAAAGAAAGAAGTATGTTCAAAGACAGAATCTCAATAAAAGAAAGCAAAGAGAATAGTGTGCTGATGATGACAACAATGTCCTCTCTGATCAGAGCCTGTGAATCCCTAGTCCCTCTCAGTTCATTACACACACACACATACACACACACGCACACATAGACACACACACACACAGAGTTCTGTCATAACCGATTAGAGGACATCACAGTGCTACATTCAAGTCCATTGATAGCCCTACAATACCACAACAGTGCTCACAAAAAAATACTGTTCTCTTGTTATGCACTTGGCACGGCCTGTAGAGCTGCAGGGCAAAGAAGCAGCTCTACAATAACCTAATGTCATCTCACTTAATGTTTCCTGTCTGTTGATTTCACCACTAGAAAGATCAGAACATGTGACACAAGTTCAATGGTGAAAGCATTTACGCATTTACTTTATTTAGAAGGAGTCATGCAGGCATTGACATGTGAGCAGCATTTTAATGAAGGTGATTATGAACCTGTTTTACAAAAATAAACTGATAGGAAGTCTAGAAAAGTCTATTAAAAGTGAGAAAAAGAGAAAAAGAATGAGGCAATAACTCCTGTTATCCAGTAATGTCCTATTATGAGAGCTCTGGTGGTGAGCACACACACACACACACACACACACACACACCACACACACACACACACACACACACACACACACACACACACACACACACACACACATTTTTAAAGAAAAAAAAGTAGCCAAATTTTCTGGCTCCAGCATCTTAAATGTGAATATTTTCTGGTTTCTTTGGTCCTCTGTGATAGTAAACTGAATATTTTTGGGTTGTGGACTGCTGGTTGGGACAAAACAAGACATTTTATGTTGCATCTTGGGGTTTGAGAAACAGTTACAGTATCTTTGAAAAATCAGTGACCAAGAATGTTTTACTATCTGTTTCTTAACTTCCTTTCCCCCAAGCTGCAATGTGCAGTTTCAGGAACCTAACTTAAAATCGGAAGAAAAACGTCCTTTCAAAGGGGCCACACCATAAAACACAATACAGTTTGTCAGTGATTAAATCGGATCTGCAGCACGCTTTTTAAATCTGTAAAGGAAGCTGTGCTTATTGTCATTTCCCTTTATCATGTTTTGAAGTTTCAACCAAGTTTCCTGTCCCTCACGAGGTAATTTTAGATTGCAGAAATCTTTCTCAATGATTTTCTGTTACGCATGAATTATTACTGTTATATTAAAAGAAGAGTTTTGGTAATCTGGTGCTTCACTTTCTCCCCCGTTACAACACACAGCTATGGGACGTGTGATGCGTGTGATGATGAGCGCCCGGCCTAAATGTGTAATCAAATAACGCAGCTGACCCACACAGACACACCTGTGGCCCTGCACATTCAAATTGATGTGTGTGTGTGTGTTCATCTTGATGTATAAAATGTGGTTTCGTAACATCTCCAGATGTGTTTTTCCCTGTAAACTGGGATTGAGAGATTTTCTGCTGATTAAATAGCCTACACAACACACACACACACACACGCACACACACACACACACACACACACACACACACACACACGCACGCATGCATGTACTCTAGTGACCGTGCACACATACACACGCAAACACATAGTAACTTTGTCATAGATGACAAATAATGCAAATGTAGTTAATGGTTAGTGGTCAGAGGTTTCCTGTTGTGGTAGTGCAGAAAGTGACATCACTGGTGACCATAGCAACGCAGATAGTCGCCCCAGTAACGATGAGGCGCACTAAAATTCAGACAACGTGATGTGGATTAGAGACCTGTAAATCCTCCAAGAATGACAATCACACACGCCACACACGCAGGCACGCACACACACACACACACACACACACACACACACAACATTAGCTCAGAACACAGTAACTTATTAACTAATAAAGCAGTACCTTGTTTTGCCTCCGGATATACACTCATTACATGAACAAACTCTCTCTTTCTCTCTCTTTCTTTGTGTCTCTCGCTCTTTCTCTGCCTCTCTCTCAGGTTCATGAACTGCAGGGTGCCAGCCAGTAAGAGATACCAGCCTACTGAATACGAACATGCCGCAAACTGTGCCACACACGGGGTGAGCCAAACAAATATGCTCAGACAGACCACACACACACACGCACGCACACACACTTTCAGACATTTTAAAGCCTAGTTAGTAGTTTTGTTTTACTCTCTCTGCCCTGGTGTTTTCTGTGTTTAGTGCCAGCTCAGAGAATTCTGTGTAAAGATGAAGAGGATTGTGAGGAATGAAGCAGAATGGGGAGGGTTTTTTTGGCTGTGCATTAGAGGCAGTGGGTTATAATCTGTGATTCAGCCTGTAGCTTTCTCTAATCTGCTGTAATCCCCGAACGCTTCTGCCTCCGAGAGAGCAAGAGACAGACACTGATGGAAGAAAACAGAGAAAAAAACATGGCCATAATGACTGTAAACCCTGAAACAGGCTGGGGTTCTTTATAATACATGTCCATTCATTCATTCATTCTCTCCATGCCATTCTGCAGGGTAGTGTATCTCATAATGTAGCCACGAGGATCATCTGTACCTTTTGTGAGGCATAACAGAGGTTTCAGGGACAGAAGAGTGTTAGCAATGTTAGGAAAGTATTTTAAGAAGGATAAATACAGAATCATTTTCCCACATAAGACTGATAAAGAAAATCAACGAACCAAAACCCTTTTAGAAGGACCACAGTATTCATAATGCGAACATGATGAAACAAATAAGGCGTGTGGGTGTATAATTTCCCTGCAAATCCCTGGACTGAGCTTTTATAAAATGCTTGGTTGCATTCCCAGTATTTGCAAATACGTTTTTTTGCTGAACTATCTTGAGTTGTATCAGCAGAGTCCTGATACAACTCAAGATACGACACCTGAAGCACATTATCAACAGTTTTGACAAATTTAATTTAAAGGGACAAAGTCAAAAATCTTTTTCAATATAAAATGCAGCGTATGTATCATGAGGAAATAAATAATAATTTTGTGTCTTCTTCTGGTCCTCCACAGCTCTGGATCCTCCCTAGTTTGTTGGGTGGGTCTGTCCTTTACTTCCTATCTGTGGACCAATGGCATCGTGTGGCTGCCTGGCTCTATGGGAGCGGTCTCACCGGCCTGTTTGTCACCTCAACACTCTTCCACACTGCTGCTTGGAAAATCAGCCACCTCCGGTGTGTTTATGTGTGTGTGTGTGTGTGTGTGTGTGTGTATAGTAGAATATGCTGGTAGGGATTTGGCAGATGTGTGTTTGTGTGTGAGTGTGCTGCACCAGCAGGCTTCTACAACACACTCAGATGTACAGTTTATTAATTATGTTGTTAATTATGACAAAGCCAGAAGGCCGCAGACCAAACAACAGATGTGGTGTGGTAATGAAATTATCTTCAACTAGCACCCTCTGAAAACAGGTCACACACACTCTCACATAGAAACAAATCTAAACATTTTAACGCTTTGCTTTCCCACATTACATTTACCTCAAAAAAAAGAAAAAAAATATTGCAGAAATGCTTATTACACTTGTATCGTAATATTTTCTATCAACAACATATCGAAGCTTCAGACTAAACTATTAGTCCAATCTAATTGAATTATTTTATAACTGAGTTATTTGGATAACTAAAAACGTAGTGCATAGATCACAACCCTTTTCTAAACTCCTGCTGTCCTTTCACACACAAGATAGTCCAAAAAAAGCACAATAAACCCTGTTTTATATGTTGAAGGACACAGCCAGGGGCAGTTTGAATGTGTGTGTGTTTTCACAACAACCAAATTTTCTTATTAAAATGTGAAACCCTGCCATGCCCTGAAACAAAATTTCAGTACCCTGTAACTTAATTTCTTGGCTGATAATATTTCTTACAGTCTGAACACTGTGTATTTTAGAGATTACACATGATGAAGAGATTATGTTTTTCTCTGAACTAGACGCATTTTATCATAAATTTAATTTAGAAATGAGCTGTAATCTGTTCGTCTCTTTGTTTCCGTGTAGGAAGGTGGAGCAGCGCTTCCACATGTGTGACAGAATGGCTATCTACTTCTTCATCGCAGCCTCCTATTCTCCCTGGTGGGTCTTTTGTCACATGATTGCGGCGCCCGAATTATAAGCAGTCTGTTGGATGACCGAGCCTGTGAATGTGCCGTAATGATGTTTGTATGATGTGCTTCGCCAGGTTGATGCTGAGGGAGCTGGGGCCCTGGGCGTGTCACATGCGCTGGCTGATCTGGGTCATGGCTTGCATAGGATCCATGTATGTCTTCTTTTTCCATGAGAGGTAATACCATCTCTCTTTGACCTGTGACCTGGTTTGACATAATTTACCTGAAACCTAACTCCTGTTCTCAAGTGTTTACAGCAAACACTCGGCAGAAATAATTACACTGAAAATTGGAGGCATTATCTTTTCATGTCCCAGTTTTCTACCTGCAGGTACAAGCTGATAGAGTTGCTGGGATATGTGGCCATGGGAGCTGTTCCTGCATTGGTCATCCTGTCTATGGTAAGGACAAACCACAAAGGTTTAAGCATTGTCTTTGCTTTTAAGAATAAAAAATCTCTTGCAAGGTCTTTTCCGGTGCAACAGGCTTCCTGCTATTGTGCAGGAATCAGACACTGTCAGTATTTAAAGAGCCAAACCGGTGGTTCTGTTTGTTTTAGCCCATTACCTACAAATCATTGGTGTCAGTTCCTTTCAGTCTGCTATAAAATTAAACTTGCAGAGACTTCCTTGAGATATAAAAGGATGTCTTTATTTTCTGTTAGACAATGATGTTGACATTTAATCTATATTTTTATTGTCAACATGTTGTACCAAAACCAACAGTGTGTTAGTCTGTTTCTGTGTCTGTGACATTCAGCCCTAAGCCCACTCCTTCCTACTGAGGGTAAATGTTTTAGAAAAGAATCACAAATACATAGTTTAATTTAAAAAATGTAAAAAGTCATTTTTAAATCAGCTGGGCACTGTAATGTTACTCAAATAGTGCATTTGTTGGGGACTATTTTAAGCAGTGGATTAATACACATTTGGTGCTCCAAGCTGAGCAAGTTTTTACAGCAGTAGCGGGTGTATGTGGGATTGTGACAGTACACCAATGTGGCTCATTGGCATGTTTTTAGTAGTTTTTGAACATCAATGGTGCAGAGGAATAAGATAATTCAGGTTTTGGATACACAGACTACTTGTTAGTGAATTGATTGTGGGTTTTCGTCTTTTCATGTGAATTGTTAATAAGAGAAATATCAGCCTTATCTGTTAAGTTACTGATATGATATTTTTGGTGGTTGTATTTTTTGGAAGCAGGTTTGATGTCCCTGTTGGTAAGATGCACCAGCATCTGAGATTTCTCACTAATTTTGGTTATGATTTTAGATTTGAGATTATGTTTCAGAGTATTCTTGAACACACCACCAAGGAACGTTTTCAGTAGAAATGAGTAGAAAACAATGAGGGTTGTAAATCAACCAAAAACTGCATGCTTTTTGTATATATGATCTGAGCTCAGTGGACTAAAACATGCAACATCTTTGTTGATATCCCCAAAGCTCACAACTTAAAATGTATTTAGCATAGTTCTATATATTATGGATGCTAAAATTGTCTCATTGTAGGAGAGCAATAGGTTGTTTTTTTGTTTTTTCAGAGATAATTTGATAATTAGCATGTTATTTCATTCTTGGCCTCTGTGGTGTGGTCTGTTTGAATGTTTTTTTTTAATGTATATAGAAATGCATCATGAAAATGACATTTATTAAACATGCTCTATCAAATATTTTGAGCAAATGTGTTCCAGCTTTATATTCCAATTCATTGTTTTAGAAATGTGATGTACTAGAGCAGCTCAAAGTAAATATTATGTTACAGGTGGACCGTGCAGGTGTGTGTGAACTGGCTGTGGGAGGTGTCTTCTATGTGGTGGGCGTGGTCTTCTTCAAGAGCGATGGCCTCGTTCCGTTCGCCCACGCCATCTGGCACCTTTTCGTTGCAGTCGGAGCAAGTGTTCACTATTACGCCATTTGGAGGTACCTGTACGTACCTGGGCCTCTGCTACAGACATCGAGGTGACTCACCGCTCCCACCTGAGATCACATGGTTCCAAGTGACTGACCAAGAAGAGTGTATTTCACAAGATCACTGTGTTTTGACTATAACTAACCTGACTCATGAGGCTACACCTGGAGAGATGGTGCTGAGATGATCTGACTGTTACGAATCAGATGAAATTCTCCCCAGCTGGGACCAAACACTCTAATTGTCCAACTAAAAGTCACTTCAACATGTTAATTATATAACAGACTGACCAATGAACATTTACCCTGACTGAACCAAACTTGTGACAACTGATGACAAGGTATCACCTGTAGACAGACACTAATTGTTTTCACAAGGATGTGCCAATCAAACTGGTCTGACTGGCCAGATGGACTGCCAATCAACAGAGACAGAGAAGAGAATTAGAATGAATCTTCCATTTGTGTTCAACACCTCATTGGGGATGTTTGCACAGATATGGCTACACACATGCCAGGAAGAGTTTGTCCAGTTAAGGCAATAGTTTAAAATTTTGGAAACTGCGCATATTTGCTTGCTTGCTAAGTGTTAAATGAGATATGAAGCTGTACCCAATAGATGTTTAACTTAGCTTAAAAACAGAAAATAGAGGCTAGCCTGGCTAACTCCAAATTAATCCAAATCTGCCTACTGACGAATCTAAAGTTAATTAATTAACACTCATTTCTTTAATTCATACAAAACATGTAAAAATAACATGTTGCTATTTTATCAACAGTTTAATACACAGGACTACCTGAAGTCTCCATTGGTTGTCAGGAAGTCGAGGCTGCTGTGCTAAAAGCTAAGCTAACCAACTGCTGTCTTTCACATATGATGTACAGACATGAGAGTGCCATCAATCTTCTCATCTAACTTCCAAGAAAGCAAATAAGCTTATTTTCCAAAATGTCAAACTATTCCTTTACACATACTTCTCTGTAACTGAACTAAAAACATACTATCTGTGACTACAACGGCTTAACTATGCTACGCTAGTAAACTCTAACCGCAAGTGATGTGCCAAAACTTACCATAAAGGCATTCCCTTATATTGGTGCTAATTCTATTTAAATCAGTGTCACAGTTGCAGAGATTTTAATTTTTTTCCATTTTGTTGGCACCACAGCCAACAAACATTTCAGAAAAATATGTTAATGCTTTAGGTTGGGGCTATTCTCTTTTGTTGTTATGGTTTTAGACGGTTTTATGTTTCTCTGAGTTTATTTGAACTTAAAATTCTGTTTTCAACATCTTTACTGCAACTGGTTTCATAAACAGACATACTCATCTTTGGTTGACTTTGACTACTTTAAACAATCAACAAGTGTTAGTGTTAATTAAAACCATGTAAGTAAAACTCCAACAAGTTGACCTTTGTTGTTGAGGATAACAGGGCTCAGTAGAACTGGCCTGGTTGTGATTCTGTTGTGATTTATAATCATCATGAGTCAGTCATGAAATAAATTCTTATAATTTTCTGTAATGTCATTTGAAAGAAGAAAAGTCAGATCTATAAGTGATTCATGTAACATTGGCCAATGTATTGTAGGTCAAATGTTAAATCATAAATAATGGTTGTCAGAAATGTAGTCTCTTCTCACACAATACTTTCTTCTCAAGGTTATATGCATTGATTATCTTGTTTAGAAGACTATGACTGCCAGCTATTTTGTTTAAATGATGCACTCTTATCCTTGAGCACTTTTCTATCAACAAATATAATTTCCTGAAACCTTCAAAATGACAGAATTAACATGTGGACATGTTATACATGCAGATTATATATGCAAATTTCCATTTTTACTTCTATACTTTGTCTGCACTGTATGGATCACACTGTCAGGTTTTCCCTAACATGCCGCAGTTTAATGGTTTCTGTTTTAACTTTCAGGAAACAGAGCACTTACTCAGGAAGTGAGTTTTTTTTTTTTTTGTAAATCAGATCTATTTTGTATAAATGTATTTCTGAGAAATCACTGTATTAAAGAAGACACGATATATTAAAACTATGATGGATCTGTGTATTTTGTGGATGACAAATATGCTTCATCACATCAAATTTCAATCAAATAATATCATTTATTTACAAAAATAAGGTGCAAAAATCAAAAAAACAAGATAGATTAGGGTGTAATGGATTTGTTTTTGCCCATTTCATGAGAGAGGACTAATGCACGATGACAATGTTCATAAGTTCATGTGTGTGCAGGTTAATGAGTGGGGTGTGGGGTGTTGTGTGTGTGTGTGTGTGTGTGCGTGTGTTTGTGTATCACTGTGAGTGTGTGAGACTGGTGAGGGCTCGCAGTCGTAGTGGCATAGCCACGTTGGTGTCTCGGTGCCACTGGGGTGTCATGACATGGGAGGGTGGGGTCAGGACACTCTGAGCCACACCGGGGGCCTTCAACAATGACCACAACTCCTCCCCTCGCGTTACTATGGCAACAAGGTCCTCTTCATCGGAGCACCAGGCAACTGACCCGCCTCTGGCTACAGAACGTAGCTTGGAGAGGAAAAGAGAAACCCTGCAATAGACACAAATAATTACAGACTTGTATAAGTAAAGAATAAATAAAAACTTTGATGTGTATGCCTGTCAGTCACCTTGGTATGAGGTCATGTGATCGTGATGCCAGTTTAGCAAGCGCGCTCATTAGAGTGGTGATGACCCGAGGTGTGGGGCAATCCATTCCTGGGGGCGGGGCAGATGATGTGATCTCAAACAGAACAGCCTCCAACGCTTCAAAACAGGAAGTGATGAGCCTCACAGAGCAGCGAGAGTCACATGACACAGACAGGTACTCTCCCAGCACCCACACCTAAAAGTAAAACGAGGTAAATATGTTTTCAGTGTCAGGTTGTGATGTGTGATGTGTAAGGTTTGAGAAAAGCTTGAGATGTGAGATGAAGAGGGTTTTGCTCATCATCCAAAATACACAGAAAGTATAATCCTTAAATCAGCAGGATTCTCCATCTCACGCTTACAGACACAGAGTCTCATTACCACGTGTGTGTAGATTTCTTCTTTGCTGTAGACGTTGGCCGTGGTTCCAGCGAATTCCAGCAGCTCGTGAGACTGGTCCACCACCAGAGAGGGGTGGAGCTTGCACAGCCTCAGCAGGTGGCAGCTGAACACCCTGCAGCAACACAGAAAGAGTGACGGGATCAGGGTGAAATTGAGACAGATGTTCCAGCAGAGTAACACTGTCTTTAGGTGTACCTGTGTATCTCTTTGATGTAGTTAGGGACATTGAGGAGGAGGCTGCTTCTTTCCAGCTGCACCAGAATCAAGTGACCTAAAAGCTTCTCATCAGCTATCTAAAAAACAACAACATGCTTGATATAGTTAATATAAACTGAAACTAAACATCCAGCCTGGTCAAATAACCTGACATTCATGAATCACTAATGTTATGTTATACAAAATGGACAAAATGATGTCCATATGTAAGTATTTAACATCAACACAGCATTTTTATAAATATACAATAATCATAGGTGTAATTATTTTGTAAAGAATGTTTAATCTCTTCACCGTAATGACTTTATTGAAAAAAATGTGCAACAGCACAGGGACGGTCTGGGAACACTGAATGACTCTTGGCCAATCAACAGCCTCGGTTAGCAGCTCATGGAGTGTGCTCAGTCGGTCAATTGTGTCACCTGTGGGGGGAAACACAAAATCAGTGATTCCAGAAAACTGACAAAAGGAAAAATGGGGCTCATGGAAACAATTCTCCATGTTGAAAAACAAAAGAAAGTTAAGTCATGAGAACTATTACAACACAGCACCCTGGTAGCCGAATGCAACATCACTGGTTTGATTCCAGCCAGGGACCCTTGTTGCATGTCGTACTCATCTCTCTCCCCTTGATTCCTGTCTGCCACTTCACTATCCTCCGTCCAATAAAAAGGCAAAAAAGCCAAAAAAAAAAATCTTAAAAAAAAATGAAACTATTATAACATGTTCTAAAACCATTAAATGTGTGTCTGTGATTACCTGAGCCTGTTTCCGCTCGCAGCAGGAAGAGGAAAAGCCCACGGTAAGAAGGGCTCCTGAACGCATCCAGTGACAGGAGGCCACGTCCACCTGGCTCAGAGATGGGCAAACATGCTGACCTGCAACACATGTGGACACATAAACTCAGTGAGATTAAAAAAATAAGAAGCAAATCAGTGTGGTAGGCAGCTTTTTTTCGGCTTTGCTGCTCCAATGTGCGCGAGTACCTGAGCTGCAAGACCAGTGTGGCAGAGAGACAAGGCAGGTCAAGCAGAGTGTGGAGCAGCTCCACTGCAGTTCCAGCTGTCACCAGGGAGGGCAGCAGATCCACAAAGTCATCGACCACTGCTGGGCTGTCCCACGCCAAGAACTGTAGAGACAGAGATGAAACATATTTGTTGTATGTTTAGTAAATAAAACAATCAAAATCATCTTTGAGTTACAAATCTGTAACAAGTTTTCCTCGCTTTTTACCTTCAGCAGGTTTGGGAAGGAGCGGGTGTACTGTGGCACTCGGAGCTGCAGGCTCTCGAGGTTCAGTCGGAGGAAGCGTAGAAGCTCGTGTGCCAGGAAAGGGTCATTGAACAATTCGGCAGGGAACTGGCCAATCACCAGTTTCCACACGCACTCACAGTCTACTGCTGCCATTTCACCTGAAGAGGATCAAGTACACATTTAGCCGTTTTAAAACTCACATTTTCAAATGCTTTCTGCATTAGTGAAAAAAGGAATTTATGCATATTTGTGTTTGTGTGCATATGTGATTTGGAGAAAGGTAAGGGTAAACACCATTTTACCGCATTCACAATTGACCCTGTTTTCTATTCTTATATGTTAAAGTGACAACATGTTGGTTGATGCGCGTGCACACCATGGTTGAGGTAAAACTGTGCAAGGGGCAGCAGGATTCTGGCAAACGACAGGTCCGAGCTGAGCCGCCCAAATAGTGCCTTAATGCAAGGGAACGCCCGGAAGACCAGCGAAGTGTCCTCTAAACACACACAATCCAGGATACACACGGCCTCCACCAGACACTAAGAGAGGAAACAGGACAGACACAATGAGAGCACCAGTAAAACATCTGGATTATGAGGAAAATGTGTGTGCTGTGTTTTTTTTTTTTTTCTGCACCAACCTTCCTTCAAACAGTCCCATCTGTTTTTTTTCTGTTTGTCTGTTCTCCTATCTGTTTTCCTACATACCTGACATGAATTTTGGATTTTTTTCCTTAATGTAAGTGGAATTCAGCTTGTTTTTGTGCTTTAATGGAGTAGTGCACATACATGAGGCACAGTGGTTAAGAGGATACAGCTTTTTTAAGGCTTTTTAGGGTCTGAAACTGAATCACAAACAACACCAGTCTCCTACACAACCCTGCTGTGTGTATGTGCTGTATGTTGCAATCGTAAAAATAAATGACACAGGGGCTCACCGCTTTCTGCAGTTCTGTATCTGTCCTTTTGTGTGCCTCTAAAAAAAAAAAAAGGGAAGAATACACATCACAGCTGTTCACATGTACACAGCGTCTAATACAATGTATGTGAATAAATTATTGATCCAAATTCTGCATTCACAGCTGCACAAATAACTTTTTTTTTTTTTTCTGTTGACACAAGCACACGCACACACACACTCACTGCGGTCACTCTGTTCAATGAGGCGTTGGCAGTACTGGAAAGCCTTTTCTCTCAGACGCTCTTTTGGCGGCAGCAATCGGCTGGAGGAGGAAGTCGCCGAAACCATAGAAACCACCGACCCGTCCACCTCCGACCGGTCATCTGCAACATGTGAGGTCACGAGTTAGAGCTCACCTCACAGAAATGTACTAGTGCCAAATGTACAAGTTAACAGGAATCAGGAGTCATAAAGATTTGGGAGGTTTTTGATTAAGTAAAATAAAATTACATAGAAAAAACAGCGAACTACTGTTTCAATGAAAAGGAATGAAAAAACGAAAGCTTTACAATACCCTCTAAAAAAGGTATTTGCAGCAGAGAAGAGATGGGAAAGAGATTTTTAGACTGTAGACTGGCAATAACTTTGATTCAGTTTGTTTACTCAAAAGGTACCCAGTGGAGTTTTTGACCACTAATAGCACTATGGTGCAATGTTTTTATGAGTGGGTCCCTGTTTTGTTTGCTCGCCTGCATGTGCATGAGGTCGCACGTGCCCATGCATGAGCTTGTGGTGCCTGTCGATGGTTTTACATTATTCCACTGATTTACAGGTGGTAATGCAGTAAAAAAAGCAACCCGCCAGCAAAGGCAGTGAAGAAGTCTGTAGGCCAGTAAAAATAGATGTCAACAGTGTAGGTTTCAAACTTTGTTTAAAAAAAAAGGCAAATAAATCTTTGCAAATGTTTTATGAGGAGGATTTTTTTTTTGTGCTTGAAGGATACACACAATGTGTTTTGGTGAGTAACAGTGAACACTGTTTAGAAGAAAACTTCCAATTACACCTTTAAGATAAACTCCCTGTTAAGTTTTAGAGAAAAAGGCATATTTGAAATGTTTGAAACAGTTATGTTCATCTTTTAGAAAGATGAAAAATAACTTAAGGAATTATATTATAGAACAGAAAAAGGTGGAAACTTAGAAAAAGCCCCAAGCTGTTCAGTCCAATCCACCCAGAGCAAAAGTAGAGCAAAATAAGAATCATATCATGATGATCTATTCCACATGTAAGTCAAATTATACAGTAATTAATATCAATTACTTAAAGACTGTTATTTGATCATGGAATTAGTTCTGAAGAAGAAAAATCCAATCACAGAAGTACCACTGAGTTTATAAACTCATCAGGAGATTTGAGGGAAGGCAAAAGGCTGACACACACACACCAGTGAGAAAGTGTAGTTGATGTTTGGTTAGATTAAATGTGATTGTAAGTAATGATCATATCAGAAGTGTTGTGAATTGACCCGTGCCGCCCTGCAGTTAAAGAGAAGATGTTTATTTGGCTTCTTAGATGCACACGCATGCAGGGAAGATCCACAAACTCGCTTACATATCTTACCATAAGTAAAGGAGTGGGAGTGGGAGAGGGAGAGACTGAGCTGTTGCCTGTTTGCTGGGAATGATGAAAACACAGAGCAGGTCATCTGAGACGCATGATATGAATGAATTACTGCCTTCATGGTTGATCATTTGAGGGTGATGCTCCTCAAAAGACCAACATGTAGTTGTTTGAGAGGACACTGAAGGGGTCAAATGAAATCCTGGATTATTTCTTTCTGGTCATAAAATAAAAAAATCCCTACATTAAAAAAAAAAACTAGAGATCTGAAATGTTGGGTAATTTAGCTTTCTGGTTATTACATAAAATAAAGAGCTTCTAGCATGTGAGGGCAAATTTTAGCATCAGTGTTAAAAGTCATACCAGCATCTGACGTGTTGCCATTGGACACAGAGTGGTAGGTGAGGAGCCAATGGCGCAGCATGGAAAAGGAGTAGACGTTCATCCACTGGTCCTCAGTGAAGCCTTGGCCCACACACAGAACTGTGAAGAAATCCCCCGACACCGTCCCATCCAGCTCTGCTATGGGCACCGGCTGAAACCCCCCCCACAAACAAAGAACAACAAAGACATACAATAAAGTAGTAAAGCTTGACGTCAAACAAAGCTGAAAAGAAACAGAAAGAAATGTGACATGGTTGAAAGTGTTGAAAGGTCTGTACCTGACGCGACCTGGGTCCAGTGAAGAATCCTCCTGAGGAAGTCCCGCCTCCCTGCGTGATACTGGCATAACGCAGCCAATCGACAAGCTTTTTACTCAGGAGGGTCATGTGATCTGTGGTCAAGTCAGGCGGTAGAGAAAGAAGAGTGTGAAAACTTCTCCTTACTGTGCACAAACTGCACTGAAACACAGGATTTCATGATTCGCTGGAAACTTTATTACCATCGGTGAGGCACTCGGGGCTGTGTGTGAGGACGGTGTTGAGGATCGGCAGGGTGTGTGTGAGCAAGTGAGACGGCCCCTCCGATGGTCGGCTGTCCAGACTGCGAAGGAGTAGAGCGCAGAGAGATGACAGATCGGCCCTGGATCCAGCCTGGTAGTGTCAAGAGAGTATGAGACATGATGATTAAATATGTAAGTGTATGCCTGCAAACAAAACAAGGCTGGTTAACTGATCAGTCAGTTGACAGAAAACCAATCACCATCAATTTAAGAGCTAAATCTTATCTTACAATTTTATATATAACACAAAATATGCACACTGCAGACCTGTGAGAGCAGCAGGGCAGCTGCGTGGCTGTTGAGTTGACTAAAGTTATCCTGGTTGTAGTTCAGTTCCTGGCCAGAGAGGGGCAGTGTCTCCCTGAGCACAGCTGAGCTCAGCACCTGTAGCTGTTCCGAGGGCGAGGAGAGGAGCGATGAAAGCCTCTTCTGAAGCTCTGAAGGCAACCTTTGGCCGATGGCAACAGAGGACACATAAGACTGTGGCAGAGAGGTTTTGCATAATAAATACTGCATATAAAATAGTTTGGAGAACAAACAGACAGAGATAAACTTCATATTTATCCCATAGTATCGCTGTGGACTTTCTTTACCTGCTTTGACTTCTATACTAAAACAAGTTTGTTGAGAGTTAGTCATAATAATTATTAGAATGACTGTCAAATGTAAAAATAGCATATCATTCAGAAACTGAGAAGTAGATGCCCTATTTAATATAGAAAGCAGCAGAAATTCAGGATTGTGGCTGTGATCTGAGTGGTTGAACAACATCACCACTGACAGAAAAAGAGGTTTAGAGGTGAAAGATAAAAGGCAGGAGGAGGGAGTGAGGAAGGAAGGAAGAGTTGGGCCAGTGGGGGGGGGAGAGTGTGTTGAAAGGATTAAAGAGAGGAAGGTGTGAATGATTTAAGTTTGACATGTGTATGGACAGTGGCTCATGCATGTGTTGTGGGAGGTGTGGGTTGGAGCTCTTACGTCCTGGTGTATTTGGTGGCACACAGGATGAGGTGCAGCCTCTGCAGGGAGTCGACGGTCTCATGACTGATCTCCTTCCCCTGCAACAGCTTCCCTAATCTGCTGTAAAACTTCTGCAGCTCAGACTCCTGAATCTCTCTGGAAATGACACACACAACACAGTCTCAACATGACTGACCCATATTAACCACTTCCATATTTGATCATTTATGTATCCCATTGGTCAAACACTGAGTAACAAACAACAGACACATGCAACATTGCAGGTTACAACCTCAAACCCACCGAATTCGCTAGTTTCTCTCTGTGTATGTGGTTATAAAATGACATTTTACAGAGTAAACACATTAGTAAGAACACAACAGGCATGATAATGAAAATAAGTGTTAGGTGAAATCCTACTTGTAAAAGTAGCCCTTAAGTAAGATAAGTAATGACAGCAATGATAATATACAGCAAGGCTTTGAGAAGCTACCTAGCTTTAGCTGAGTTAGCTTAGCTGTTGAAATGACAGCGATATGTATTCAACCAGCTGAAGAGAAATGATGAAGGTGGAAGTTCTCCTTGTATGTTTTCTTACCTTGCTTGTTTAATTAAACTCTCTGAGCCGTGAGAGTACATTTTTAGAGCAAGTCGAGCATTCCGCTGCTGCTAAAACATATCTATCTGTAGCGGAAGGTAAACAGTGCGGTCGCTAATCTAGTCCTGACTGGACTCACATGACATGACTTTAGTTCCGCATTCAGCTTTCACTCAAACCCAACGAAAGATACATAAAAACCATAACCTCCAGTTTGTGATAATATCATCATAAATCACAAGTCAGAATGAATATATTGTGTAATTGTTTACAAAATCTCTGTAACGTTACTGCAACTTCATTTTTTTCCCTCCAACAGTTTCATGGTCAATGTAGTTAAACTCTTGCATGTAAAAAAACTATTATGTAAATTATCCCCCAGGCTGTATTTTCTTCCTGCAGTACCATGAGAACCAAACAATAACAGCAAACTGTATTAATGCAATTACTGTTTATTAATCTAACTGATGTTAATTACTGTATTTTACAGCTGGTATCATAAGACTTACACTCACTGCTCTTTACTCAACCCTTTAAGTGCATCTTGAGGACTTGCAATTTCTACTGTAACTTCCCTTTTTTATACATTATAATTCTACTGTCCTATCTACTAGCCTTTTTACTCATTGTTTACTCCACACTTATTAAGAATTTCTATAGTACAACACGCTCAACCCAAAAGAGGTGCTGAATCCTTAAAAATGTAGTTGAATGACAGAAAGAGATTAGAACAGCTGTCCTAATCTCCTTCTTTTATTTACTCCACACTAATGTCTGCACTTTGAACATGTAACAGTCCTACATTTACAATTCTACTTGATTATAAGTAGATAACTATCATTAGTAAAATGTGCGTAGAGAATCAATAGAAAAAGTACCTGTTTTCTGTAGAAGATGATGTGACTGATAACTTTAATTCATGCATCAGTACATGAACAGCTTTAGTTTTAATCACTTTTACATGCAGATAGGTAGTTTAGTCCAGTGCTTTGAGGATGGGACCCCTTCAAAGGAAAGGGTCACAAGATAAATCTGATGGCTTTTGAGATGATTTGATGGTGAAGGGAAGAAGAACAAAGTTCTGCTGCACAAATTTGCATTCATATATTGGACTTTTCTCTAATCTTTTCTTTCATTGTGTAATATTAGATAATTGTATCTCTTGGCGTGTGGAGTAGTTATTTAAATCTGACTCCACTATAATACAACACTCTAAAAGAAGCCAGTCTGCATAATGAGTATTTTTTACTTTTGATACTTTAAAATCATGTTGCTGTTAAATCTTTATACTCTTATTTAGGACATTTACGTATGATGGAGTATTGTTAGACTACAGTATGCATAATCTGACTTAAATATGAACTTGCTTACCTCTTCCACCACTGATTTAATCTTTAACGGTGCTTGGCATAAGCCTATCATTTCCACTTTATTTAATCTAAAATCTCTCTTAAAAGAAACTGATTTTATCTGTCTCAAACATGTAGTGAAGCAGAAGTAAAAAGCATCAGAAAAAGGAACTAAATTATACCTCATTACTCATGCACTTAATTACTTTCCTATCCTCTTTCTCTGAAAACTGGTGACCTAATACTTGCATGCAATAGATCTCTTTTTTGTGTTATACTAGTCTCGTAATGTATGATGTTACATGGCTGTGATTCTTGAAGTCATGATATTTTTTGTTTGTTTGATCTGTTTTCATTTTGT
This sequence comes from Euthynnus affinis, assembly GCA_029490765.1. Taxonomy (NCBI): domain Eukaryota; kingdom Metazoa; phylum Chordata; class Actinopteri; order Scombriformes; family Scombridae; genus Euthynnus; species Euthynnus affinis. Next base: position 20,211,597 of record CM055856.1, on the reverse strand, counting down.
AGCATTTTTTTATGTGTGTGTATGTTTTGAAAATGGAAAAAATACATACTTATAAGGCTGGATGAATACTGTAATATTTCATATAGTGACTGTACTTGATGTCAGTCGCAGAACACATAGTGAGACTGGTCACAGAGGCTGCGGGGTTGCGTCTTCCTCACCTTACTGCAGTCAACTTGTTATTTCCATCCGACCTCACACCGCCCGCCCCCGCTCTCTCTCTCTCTCTCTCTCTCTTTCTCTCTCTCTCTTTCTCTGTCTCCCTCCCTCCCTCTCTCTCTGTCTGCATCTCCTCTCTCTCTCACTTTCTGCTTGCCTCTCTCTGCCTGTCTAACTTCATCTCAGGCAGTGAGTCGGGGCCGCACAGCTCTCCCCATGCGCTTTATTGGTTCTTCAAAAACTCATCTCTCTTGTGGATAAATGGAGACAACCTGAGCCTTTGGGATTTTTGCTGAATCAGCCACTTTCTTTCTTTTAAAACATCAACAACAACAAAAACAGACGGGCTACCACGCCTATAGGCCAAGTTTGATTTCCCCTTCGACTCCTCGGACTACTTATCCGCCGCATCTCAGGTAGGCGAAAAAAATAAATAAGTCGTATTTACCGTTTACACATGTGAGTGTTGATCCATTCAGAATCACGGAAATGTGTTAGAAAACATGCTGAACACGCTTTTGAACGTGTGTCAGTCTGAGTGGAAAAAACGAGAAGTCCTAGACATATCTGTACACCTCATATCACCGCAGCCTGTCACAACCGTCTCCTGTCATCTACAGTGGTGTCATAGAAAAACAACCTGTCCAAACATAAGTCACTCATACTTTCAGGAGAGAGATTTAATGAATGCATGCTTTTCTTTTACAAGTTTCTCAGACAACTTCTTAATCTATTTTCAGTTTCAGGATCTGATTCTGCATATCAGCTTTTGCACATGTTTATCTGACTGTTGTTCATTCTTCTTTTATCAGCAGATCATGTGGTTTATGAAACTGTATGTTTTCCTTTACTGACTTGGCTCGTTCATGAAGAACCGTTATTAGTTTTGGTAACACAATAGTTTGATTTCTGTCATCATCGAGACTTTATCTGGTGTTATTAAAAAATGTTTGGGATTCCAGTTGCAGGTGCAGAATACAATGAGATCCAGTGAGAAGGGATTAGGGAGATGCAGGGAGACAGAGGCACACAGTCCATGCACCTTGCAACCTATGTTGCTTTAATTTTTTTAAAGCCTTATCACAATATCACAAAACGCTCCATGGGAAGACAAATTTGAGCAATGCGACGAAACATCCTCCTTATAACACCAGAAAAACGATCAGGATTTGATTATTCTGGTCAAAAATACGTAATTGTTCGTAAAATATTGAAAGTAAAATATAAGATGAATCACCACAGGCCTCCATTGCTGACTGTGCCCTTCTTCTTTTAAATTATGCAAATTCTACAAAGTGCACATGTTTTCCTTTAGAAGAGCAAAAGCTGGCTCTCCCTCACTCCTCCTCGGTGTCTCTATTCCCTCTATCTCCGCGGTCAGAGCCCACATATCAAATTGCTATAGGCTTCAACTATCCTGCTGGACAATGGGAGCCTTTATGATGGCTTGTACACCTGAGCCAATCATATCTGCCCATCAGCTAGCTGCCAAGACAATCCCAGCCCAGGACTCTAAATCTAAGCCTGGACAAGACCCCCTCTGCTGTAAGGTCTTTGAGCCTCGTCACAAAATAAAATATGATTTGTGACCAGTCAGGTCTTATTGGCCTTTTTCACAGCACGTTGTAGGAAAAGCACAGGTGCTGCTAATAACATAGACAATATCAGGATCCTGAGAGTGAAGCAGCTAAATGGGGTTTAGACATCATTCATTTTATGATTTACACCTGTTTTTCCTTCTGTCGCATGTCTGAGTGTCTTCCACTTCAACATGTGTCAGCAGACAGTACATACTGTATGTGCTGTACAATGGAAATCAAAACTAGTACACTCTTTGATATTGTCTTAGATTATTTGGCCCCAACCCACAGGTCAGTGGCACACTGACTCCATTTACATGGTAATGGACAGTTTGTTCATCCTGAAACTGAGAGCAATATATGCAGACTATAGTTGTGGTTGGCTGAGAATGTAATTAATCTGGGTCAGAGTACACTGTTAGTGAGGCAAGTATAATGTTTTGCATTGTTGTTTGTGTGGAAACAAACTGGAAATGATTGATATTTATCTGAAGTCCACACAGATTGGTTGTTTCGTACAGTGTTTAAGTTTTAGTATTTATCACATAAATAAAGTGGTGACAAATAACTTGTGTAGCACAGAGTCTTGTTAGTCAAATGATACAAACAATAGGAAATAATATCAGCATAATGCAAAATCAAAGGAAATCAATTTCCTTTTCCATTAAAATAATGGAAGTTATGCTTTTGTGGCAGCAAAAGTAATACAATTGTGGAAACAAAAACAAAAAATGTAAAAAAATAAATCAATAAAATGCAATAAATTAAAATCAATAAAATGATGAAATGGAATACGAATAATGTGTAGTAGTTGTAGTTTATGAGAAGGATACATGTGAAAGAGTATCGATATTATAGCAGCTACAGATGCAGCAGCAATGCTGGCAGATCATCATATCACACAACTGTTTACTGTCATTCATCTGAGGAGGATCTTTCAAAATGCAATAAATCCACGTTAGTTTTATTTTTTAAAACCTGGGTCTTATCATGAATAAATAAAATAGCTACATGATGGAAACATTTGGAAAAGAAAGAAAGCTACATATATTTTTTTTCTGAATCACAGTTTCTACTTAGAGTTGTGTCACCTGGATTTATGCATTTCCACATGTTTCCATACACTTGTACGTCCAGCAGCAGTCACAGTGGGGTTTTTTTCTACTCATTTTGCTTCTTGAATTCAAAGGGTTAATCTCAGCTATCAGTAATTCTCAGTCATGAAATTCTGATATGCACAGATTACATTTTGGACTTTTGCTCATGCTTGTATATCGGAGATAATGTTTGTGGGAGTGTTTTCTTATTTGTAGAGTGTTGTTGCAACAAACTGGGAAACCAGAAAAATAAAATTCCAATATAACTTTTCATTATATTTTCAAAACATTTTGAATTGAGGTAACGTAGCCCGGCGATTTGCTGGATAGGCGATGCACGTTGTAAAATCAGTCACCATTTTCAGAACACTTCTTTCATGCACATATATCATTTGAATTTCTTTATACTCAGCTTGATACCTGATATCTGATATCCTGTGTTGGCAGCTCCTGCCTACTGACACTGAAAAATCTGACACCCTATTAGTTGACAGTGTGCATGCTGTAAATGTTCAGTGCTAACGATATACAAATTAAATCATTCAAGCAAATTTAATCTATTACATGTTTGAATGTGATGTATGACAAAAAAATTAAATGTTAAATTTCATATTCTTCTTTCCATTTCAAAAATATACAGTGAAAACTCCACATTTAGCAGTGAAAAATGCAAATGCAGGCCCCATTGCGCATTCAGTTTCATTTTAAATGTCATGCTTTACAGAACAATGCAAATGATACATATATGGATTTCAGCAAACCTTCAAACCTGTCATTTAATTTAGCCAGTAATGATGCTTTTTCAAATTGATTATTATTAATACATTAAGCCAAATGCATTATGCATGTACATCATGCATACATGTAACATGTGAAAACTTTGCTTCTTCTTTTTTTTATAGCATAGATACTGAACAGCAAACAATCTGGTAACAATAAACTACTTATGTTATCAGTAGTAGCCCATTAATGAAGATATAAAAAAGAGCAAGGGAATGGTAAACAGTTCAAATACTGAGCAAGCTGTGAGAAAATAATGGAAAGAACCACGCTGCTCAGTGCATTGCAGTGCTTTTAATGCACAAGTCCTGTAAGACAATATGTAGTTGTGTTGTAGTAGTGTCTCCTTCTCTTAAGCTTGTCGGTTGTGGTTAAAAAAAAAAAAAAAAAAAAAAAAAGGGAAAATGCAAGGTTCAGTCTGGGGAAACACATACTCACTATTAAAAATTCACTCATCGCCCCTGACCACAATAGTACCAAAAAAAAAAAAAAAGACGGCTGAGAAGACAAAAAGAGAATAAAGGAAGACAGCTACTACTCACATCTGGTGTGAAAAGGAGGAAGCAAGGATGAAGCTTCTCGGAAATGAACTCCAAATAAGAGAAGAGAAAAGAGGAAACATGTATGTGGTTACTGCAAGGGTCTGTGTGTGTGCTTGTGCATGTGTTTGAGTGTGTCTGCATGCAATGTGTACTTCTGCATGTGTACTTCAAGCACGGGTGTGTGTTGGTCTTGGCGCTTGTGGTTTCGTCATCTGCTGCGACTGTGGCAGCGTACACACAAATAATATCTTCAAGTGTTGATAAGGTGTGATATTTCTGTCTCAGACTGCATTTGAAAAGTAGCTTATCATTGATTTGACTCACTGACTTTCTGAGTGTGCAAATATCTGAAAAAGTCAAGATCTTCACTGAGTGAAAGTCACTGTGAAATGTACAGCAATCTGATGTTGTCGTGCATCGTTTACCTAGATTTTACCATTATATGCGTGTGTGTCTGCGGTACAAAAGCACAAGATGAAATTTTCACATGCACCGTGCAGATGACAGTTGTATGCAAAGGTGTGTGTGTGATTGTGTGTGTTTACATGATTAATGGCATCAGATAGAACTGATTTGCCTAACTGTGGGCTACAAGTCACAAAGCAGGATTATAGGATAACACCCACTAGCCAGAGAGCATGCAAATGCCAGAGATGCACAGACAGTGTGTGTGTGTGTGTGTGTGTGTGTGTGTGTGTGTGTGTGTGTGTGTGTGAGAGAGAGAGAGAGAGAGAGAGAGTGAAATGAAGGAGAGGAAATCAAGTGGGAGTAAGAGGAAGATAAAGAGAGTAGAAATATGTCTCTGGAAAAGTAAAAAAAGAAAAGACAGGAGAGAGAAATGGAAAGATGTCAGTTGGTTGAAGTTTATGTGTTTATAAGGGAAACAGATGAAAGTGTGGGAACTAAATAGGCATAGTATCACTTGTTGAAACCACACTTCACGAAGCCTTGCATGGTTACTATGCAGATATGAATCAATTATCATATTATAGGACGTTTATCAGTTATAGATAAAAGAAATTGTGTTATAACATTTGTTACTTTCCAAAGCTCATCAGCCAAGTTATGTGGTTACCTCCGTCATCAGAGATTATAATGTGTATAGTGATCTTGTTCTATTGTTTATTCAGTGTAGTCATTCATTTAGTCCAACTTCATATATATTCATATTCAGGGAGTGTATCCTGATAGCTGGAAGGCAATATCCTGCATAATGACAGGTTGGCAGTCCATCAAAAGCTCTATTCATCAGTTCCTTTTTGACTCTTTTTTATGGATTCATGCCTGCAGTGTATCAGTGATAACATTTTTAGGTGTTCATTTGTATTCTTTAGACTTGTAGTATATATGTATTATGCATTGTTGGTTTTGATACTCAGATTAAATTTAAATTTAACTAAGTAAAGAAACAAGACTAAGAGTTTACTGCCATACTGGCAGCCCATAGGCACAGCGGTGCTTTGAGCTAAATGCTAACATCAGTATGTTAACATGCTGATGTTAGCATGCTAACACTAGCACTAAATACAAAGTATATCTTAGGCTGAAGGGAATGTGTCTTATTTTTGCATGTATTTAACCAAAGTATTGGACAAATCAAAAACAATTCATCTGATAATGACACTAGATGAATAGTTATGGAATAGTAATGGATCAACAAAGTGATTACAATTCATGGTGGCCCTAGAGGAAAAGTCTTCAGGATATATCTTCTGGGAAAAATGAATGTCTAATTTCATGGTAATCCATCCAATTAGTTTTTTAAATATTTCAGTTTGGACCCAAGTGGTGTACCAACACGCCCACAGACTGATATCACCATTCTTGAAGCCACACTAGCGTGACCAAAAAAGGGCAGATATTTGCAATATTTTGTTTCTGGGGCCTTTTTTTCACTTCAATCTTACACATGAAGTAAGAAAACATGATGTGAGCTTATTCCTGTAAACCTAGAAATTACCTAATTAGCTCTACGTTCATTCTTTCTTTCCACACACCATTTTGTGCAATTCTTTGAATATCATAGCAAAGTCTCTTAGACAACAACCACAGATGCCATTTTCTCTGCCAACAGTTAACCTCAATATGCCAATATGATGCAATGCAGCCCTGTGAGATACAGTATCCATTCTGACATACATATATAATAGTGCTCATCTCCCTTGCAGTGAACATCTCTTTGATTCCATCTTGGATGCAAAATGATAAACAAAATAAACATATTGATTAATTCTAGTGCACAGCCAATAATGTTTGTTGGTTTTGCTATTTCTCAGGGTGTATGAGATGGAAAACGGGACATCTGGGACTTGTGATGATGTGGAGGTGCTATGGGAGAAGGTGGAATGCAAACGCTACGACTTGTGTCGCATCATCTCCCCGGCAAAGCTCACCCCCTACCTCCGCCAGTGCAAAGTCCTGGATGAACAGGATGAAGATGAGATTCTCAACTCCATGCTTCTGGTCTCAAAAGCAAATCGTACAAGTAGGTGGAGGGATGTGTGTGTGTGTGTTTGTATTTTCTTTGATATGTTATTCATGCAAGAGTATTGATACAGCTACTTTATTCCTTTTTACCTGAGATTGTGTTGTGAAAGATGATCTAGGAAATCCGTAAAATGTAGGTGCTTTCATGTTTTTGTGTAATGAATGTGAAGTATGTTAATTAATCTTCTATTAGGCCGTCTACTTGACATCCTCCACACTAAAGGAGAGCGAGGGTATGTGGTGTTTCTGGAGAGTCTGGAGTTTTACTACCCTGACCTCTACAAGCAGGTAACAGGGAAGGATCCCACACGGCGCTTCTCCACCATCGTGGGTAAGACACACACCTTTTGGATACAGTTACAGGTTTTAATAGACAATATACTGTATTACTGTACTGTATACTGACATGGAGCAACCAATACTTAAAGATCCCCTCCAAACATGTTGGAATATGTATATAAAACATTCTACTTTGAATAATAATTTGCGTCTGATATGGTTTTTCTGATATGGAATCTATAAATATGCAAATATTGTTCATTTCAAAAGTTTAATAGCAGGACACAAGATGTCTCGTACTTCACTGTAAAGTCAGTTCTCAGTGTTTGTGCACTGGAGGCTTTGAGTTCCCACATCACCTTTGTGGAGGTTGAAAACTGGACCACAATTGACTCCAAACTAGTTGTGAGCAAATCATGCTCGTAGGCCAACCACTTAAACTCCAATTTTTAATGAGATACTTTTCACTAACTATAACCCCAGCAGATGAATGCAAAAACAGCCTCCTAGTGTAAACCTCTGCACACACATCATACTGCACAGTGAGGCTCAAACATCCAACTGAAGAAGAGGAAAAACATATTTTTGAGTGGAGGAGGACTTTAATGTCTTTAATTTGAGCCATTTGCAAACAAGCTAAGAGACAAACAAAATGAGAAGAAAAGATTGAATCATTTTATGCACTCTTGAATACTTTATTGCTTTTAAAGAAAAGTAACTTCAGTTATCGAACAATTATTTGGAATAAAAAACATTTAATTGTCATTTGTGAAGCTGGGTTTGTAGCTCTGTTCAGGGAAGAACAGTCATATCAGTAACACTATGTTTCAAAGATCCTGTTCTTCTGGTTTATGAGATTTATGCGTGTCAGCTTAGAGTGCAACCCTTTTATGGTATTTTATATGTTTTATATAGAATATAAAGAATATTATATATAGTATATTATACTATGTAATGTGTCTTTTTGCCTTCTCTCCTCTCTGTTTCCTCACTTCAGTAGAGGAGGGTCACGAGGGTCTGACGCAGTTCCTAATGAACGAAGTGGTGAAGCTGCAGCAACAGTCCAAAGTCAAAACCCTGCAGCATGTTGAGCTCAGCAGGAAGAACTGCACACTGGAGGATGAGCAAAAGAAGTTGAAGCTGGCCAACCAGGAACTTCAGGCCTTCCAACAGAGTAAAAATACATATTATCATTAGTAACACAGATATTTTTGGATCATGACGCACAAGCTCCCCTCCAGTTCAGTGCTAACGATATGCAAATGAAAGTTCTCGTTATTATAGAAGACTTAAAATGGTGAAATAGATGTTTAGTGTCTCAAATTTCTGAACATCAAATTCAAATCATAAACTTTCCACTATGCAGTAAAACTGCGACTCCGCCACACATGCTTGGTTTACCTTGCTTGGTGCACCACAGTCTAATAAGGCCAAGTTGCTAGTCACATTGTTTGCTGAAGCCTATTCATGAAACTAGGATGCTGTGGTATTTGTTATCATGTCCTGTGTAGTTAAACACTGCAGCTGACACACCAAGCACAACCATGTTGAAACAAATGCTACAAATAATTTGAGAACACAGACGTCACCTCCTGAATATTTCTCTGATGGAGTTTCACTGTACACTCAAATGCGGAAGATATTGCCTGTTCAGGGTTCATTTTCAAAATTGTGTAATCCTAAAACCAAATCTGTCCCTCCTGAAAATTTCAACTGAGTATGACTAAACATTATATTATGACATGGTTCATTTCCTCTTTTGTAATGTCTGTATTCATAGAGATCTTCCAGGCTAAGTAGTGGAGTAAAGCTGTTTTCAATGAGTTGTGCTATTTTATACTGTATATGTTTCAATACTTCAAAGTCTATAAAGACGTGGTTCTTTTAGTATTTCCAGTTCATGTAAAAGAAGTACATAGCTGCAGAATGAAATTAGAAAAAGAAATTAAAAGACTGAGATAGAACTCCTTTAAAATTCTGTATCATGTGTATTTTCACCCGATTCAGTTTTGTTTTTTTATTGATCATGAATGTGAAGTTTCCTGAAATTGCAAGACAGTGATGTAAAGAGCTGAAAAGCAGAACAAGCAGAATAAGGAAATAAGATAATGCATTGAATAATTAAACAACCCCACAAATAACACTTCAGATGCTTTTCCTGTTCAATTGTAGTTTTGTGCACCATAACTTTATGTCAACACATATACATAGATACAGTGTGTGAAAACTTACAGTTCTCAGAGTTTGCTGTATTTGCATTTTAAAAGTAAGCACAACCTTCTCACACATTTTGCAGTTGCTGCTAAAACTGACATGAATAGTCCTGGACATGTTTGCTGAAACAGGACAACACTGATCGTGTACATTAAATTACTATACTTGGTTCTCCAGGGTACAACAAGTTGAGAGAAGAGAGAAACACCTACAGCGATGAGCTGCTAAGAGTGAAGGACGAAAACTACAAACTAGCCATGAGGTACGCCACACTGAGTGAGGAGAAGAACATGGCAGTGATGAGGAGCAGAGACCTGCAGCTGGAGGTACTGATGGACACGTGGATGCATGAACATGAACAGATCTACACTGTCATCACCTTGTTTAATAGAAAAAAAATGTGTAAGAAATGAATGTTTGCAGTTGTGCATGCTTACAGGCAGGTACACTGTGGCACATACAGACACACACACACACATTTTTAAACACATACCATCTACAGTTTCTTCCACCGGACCAGGAATTAGATCTCACAAGTCGAAATGAGGTGTTTTGCTGTTAAACTTGAGTCAAATGGGTCCAGCTCATTCTCAGCTCCATGCTGATACTTACATCTAACTATTAATTTTATGTTGTGTCCTCTCTCTATGTATAGATTGATCACCTGAACCACAGGCTGAACAAGGTGGAAGAGGAGTGTAAGATGGAGAGGAGGCAGAGTCTCAAGCTGAAGAATGACATAGAGAACCGGCCGAAGAGGGAGCAGATCTTTGAGCTGGAAAGAGAGAACGAGATGTTAAAGATCAAACTACAGGAGCTACAGTCCATCATACAGGTACAGACTTGACTGAGATACACACGCTCACAAACACACACAGTGAGGGGTTAAATAGGCAGTTGAAGAGGTTGTTCAGGAAGTAGCCTATTGTCGTGCCTTCTTCGTTTTGCAGGGTCACACCCGCACCCACTAGTGTGATTCTAAGGTTTCACAGTCAGTAAAGCAGAAATTCTTTGTATAACACTTCTTTGCCTATTGCCAAGCTTGAGTGGTCCAAATGTGCAGCCTACTGAAGGAGGACTTGATCTCAGCTACAGAAAAAACTGGCTTAGAACAACCCTGGCTAGTCATGTTTTGGTTCATGTTCCAGCAGCTGAGAGCTGCAGGTCCCATGGATGGCAGGTCTGGTAAAAAAAAGTATCTCAATCTGACTTCAGTCCACCATTTTATGCATCTTGTGTTCATTTGATCAAGACCTGCAAGGCAAATTACATTGAAGTATTTTGTGCGTTCTGTTCATCACAATCATTTTCTGTGTCGAAGCTAAAGTTGATATAAGCAACTACGATGAGAACTACGATGAAACTTGATGTGTACATATCAACATATAGCATGTAACTACCTGGGACTATGTTACAACTCCTCTCACAACTTCAAAATGCATTAATTCATTTTCTGGCCACTTCAAGGCTGTGCAACAAGCTGTGAACACTTTGATATTGCTAACAAATTATAAAACAGTTGCCTATTTACACTCTTAGCAGACACAGAGCAACATTAGCATTCATTTAAAGTCATATTTCTGGCCACTGGACAAATATTCATGATACTTTAAGCTCTGTTTTGGTTTCCACCAACTCCTGAAGGAAATATCTGCCTCTTTAGCTGCTAAATGCTCTATTGTGCTTTAAGTTAGCAGTTCTCCTGGAGCCCTGTGAATGTTCACTAAAATGATCCAGCAGCCAGTTACACAAGTTTCATACCCATTAATATATGTGTGTTTTTTCTTAATATCCAGCCTGGTCCACTACCTGCATCAGACAAGGCCATCCTTGATATTTTGGAGCATGACAGACAGGAAGCACTAGAAGATAGACAGGACCTGATCAACCGCCTCTACAACCTCCATGAAGAAATCAGACAGGCAGAAGAACTACGAGACAAGGTAACAAACACACACATACAAGCAAGTACATGTTACTGACGGAGGTAAGGTACGACAAGTAGGTTAGACAAGTGGCCTTCTAACAAGATGGTTGCTTGTTTGAATCTTTGTTCGAATGTATGATTGTTCGGAGCTGCATGAACGCGAAGCAAGCTGGTTAGTAAAAACACACCCTGGAAACACAAAACCATGACCAGAGAGCCTAATGCCCGTGAGACCATCTGTGAAACACACCCTTTGCAGAAAACCCCCATCTCAGGCTTCTTTCTACATAATCTAGTCTTTCTTCTCTCTCCCTCTTTGTTTCTCTTCCTCTCTCTCTTTTCTCTCAAATAAACTGTAAATAACTCTACTGATGGTGTGTGTGTGTGTGTGTGTGTGTGTGTGTGTGTGTGTGTGTGTGTGTGTGTGTGTGTGTGTGTACAGTACCTGGAGGAGAAGGAAGATTTGGAGCTGAAGTGCTCCACGCTGCAGAAAGACTGTGAGATGTATCGCAACCGCATGGACACCATCTCCATACAGCTAGAGGAAGTGGAGAAGGAGAGGGACCAGGTGAAAACACACACACACACACAATAGTATGAAGTACATGTAAGGTATTTTGAAAATTTTCCTCATGACTATTGGCATTTTTGCTGTGTTTGTGTGTGATTATATACAGGCATTTCGAGCCAGAGATGACGCCCAGCACCAGTTCTCCCAGAGTCTCATTGACAAAGATAAATATCGCAAGCAGATCAGAGAACTGGAGGAGAAGAGTGACGAACTCCACATTGAGATGGTGCGCAAAGAAGCAAAGCTGGTCACACTGGAGTCTCGCTTACGGCGGCTGTCGAAGGACATTGTTTTGGACCAGGTTAGAACGTACATGTTTACTACCTATGATCAATACTCACACTCTATATCAGCTACGACTTCATTATTTTATTCCTATGTCTAATTTGGAAAATGTTTTCATGAAATTCTTTTCTCTCTATATATTTACAGACCCTGCCAAGGGACATGCCTCCAACCATCATCTCTCAGGGGGAGGACTTTAAACCTGTTCAAGGCCAATCAGAATGGTCCAGCGATGAGTCGCCAGAAGAGAAGTTTATAGCTGAGGAGCCTCGCCTCAAACGTAGACTCAACCTCAAAGCAGGGGTCAGTTACTGTCTACTACTCACACTTACTTACTTATTAAATATTATGGCAGAGGCCATTTATCAAAACTTCAAGAATTACATTTAAGACTGCTCTAAACACCCAACTTAAGGAGTAAAAAGGTATTCTTTAACCCTCCTATTGTGTTAGGGTCAAATTTGACCTGTTTTCAAATTTAGATGCGTGACATATACTTTTGATCAAAACAAGGCTTCATCCTCTACAATGGTCTACAGAATGCCTATAAAAAAGTTCTGTTGTGTTAAGGGTCAAATTTGACCCAGTAGTAATTATGGGTTGTTTATGCACAGAAATACATAGTAAATGTATGTAAACCATCATAAATAACAAAAATCACAAGAAATCAAAATAACAGTGATGGAACTCTATTTAAAAAACTATAATAATATTGTGTAATAATATTAAATTGCCAAGAAAGCATATCTATTTGAATTCAATTGTAGAGCAGTAAATATGATCCCATGCATGCACCCCCACTCTCTCTTTCACTCACACCCCACAGACACACACACACACACACACACACTCACATAATATATGACATATCTGTATAGCAATATATAGGCTGCGGCTGTCTTACACTTCTCACATCTCACCACACACCTGGCACAACACACACACATACGTGTACACACAGACACACACATTGACTTAGGTCACTTTTGGGGAAATTACGTAGACCTATATTAATTTGGAGACTTACCCTAACCCTAGCCATAACCTTAACCACTGACCCAAAAATCAGTTTGGGGAAACAGCTGTTGTCCCCAGTTGGACAAGCAGTCCCAAAATTAACTGGTCTTTAGTCTGAAACTTGTCCGCAAAAGTAGCCTATGACAGACACACATATGCATGCACACATACGCCCACAGACACAGATATACATCTCCTCTTCCCCTGTTATATATAGTATATAGGCTGGGGCTTTGTCATACTTTATTTCTCACATCTCACCACATACCTGGCAGAGCATGCACATTTTTTATTTTGTGAATTATTTTGTTTAAATTAAATTGTGTCTATTTTAAACTAATAACGATTAGTACAATGTAAATTAAATGTAGTGTACGGTACATAAAGCAGGTATAACATTTTACTGGATGATAATTAGCAGGGGGGGGGGGGGGGGGGGGTTTCAGTGCTTGTTATTGCGTAAGCCCTTTTCTAACACATTAGGGTTAAGTGTGAGCAATAACACATATTTTCAAACTACTTACTTCTACTTACTTAAATCACATGTATGCTCAGAGCAGGAACAGCCAACCATAGACAAGGATTTTCCCTACAACTGCCAAATTATTCAGTCAACAAAGTCGACAAATCATTACATTTTACTCAGTGATGTTTTTCTGAAAATGTATTTAGTTTTCCTTTTTTAAAAAAGTTTTTTTTTTAATTTTATTTGTGTAAAATCCTTCATATCTCGAGCGACAATTTAAATGTGAAATGAACGACAATGTAATCTCATAAGATGTATTGTAAATATATAAATAGGGATGAAATAACAGGAAATCGGCTGAAATGGAAACAAAAGAAAACCAAACTGGAGCAGTAAAGGAAATCATCACTTTTAATGGCAAAAATTCCCCCAAAAGTGGTTTAACATTCTGTTAAATGGCCAGATAACACGCAAATGATCATCTACAAGTACTTTGTTCCAAACAATACATATTGCATCAGTAATTTTTTTTTTTTCACTCTGATTAAAAAGCTGTTGTTTTGTCTTTTAGAGAGTTAAGTCTCCAGTCTTTGAATCCAGAGTGCTTCCAGTCAAAGCAGAGGCCACCCATTCTGCATGTAACACACAATCATATAATTTATTCATATATTTCACCATAATCCTGATATTTCATCTGTACAAGTTTATCCACTTGTCTCCTTTGTTTCAGCTTTGTCAGTCAATGGAGGAGATTTACTGGAGATTCACGCGCCAAACTCGCACGTCACCAGCAGTTCCCTCCCTGCCTCGCCCAGCTTCCCGATATCGCCCACATACATACCCTGCTCAGCTCCTCCCTTCTCCTCCTCCTTACCACCCTCATCCCAGCTCCCCTTCAACCTAATGGAGCAATCCACCAGGCAAAATATGGTGAGGGCTACTCTCTTAATGTGTTTTGTCTGGAACTTTTTCTCCAAAACATTGTTAGACTGACATACTGGAGTTTCTGAGTTTGTAATGACTTTGTCCTCTGATTTCATCACTTGTAAAATCTCCAGCTGCGTTATCGTAACGACAGCATCCTGTCCACACTCCCTGAGCCACCTGAGAAAGCATCGCTGTACCGCAGAGAGAGGGAGAAAGAACATGACTTCCAACCTCGCAGGTAGTCACAGCCCCATATATGTTATTAAATCAAAGTGGTGTTCGTGTGATAAATCAATCATGTTGCTTTTTAAGAATCTGTATTGGTTTGTGTTTGATTTCATATTATGAATTGCTTCAAAATAGTCTGATGTTCGGTCTCTTTCAGCCTCTCGGACTTTGACAGTGACAACATGGAAATGGAGTTCGGTAAAGTACACTGAACATCATTTAACACATTTCCCACAAGAGCAATGAGTGTGTTTTTGATCCAGAAGTCTGTCCCTTTTTAAAAAAAAAATCTATCACTTCCCTTTCGTTCTGGTCTATGTGTGTCTCTTCCTAAGACGACGAACCACCGCCTTCTGTCCACTCATCCTCCTCATCCCATCAGTCGGAAGGGATGGACACTTACGACCTGGAGCAGGTTAACAATATCTTCAGGAAACTCTCTCTGGAGAGGTACAGTACAGACACTCATGCACTCATTTACACATGAATCACTGCAAGTCAAGTATACTTATAAACACATTCACTGTCAAGCTGTCATAATATTGAGTTTTACATTTTTATGAGGATATATTCTTGTGTGTGTGTGTGTGTGTGTGTGTGTGTGTGTCTGCGTGCAGGCCATTTCGTCCGTCTCTGTCTTCCTTCTCCAGGATCAGCTCGTCCCTGAAGCCGGTACAGGAGTTGTGTGTGTTAGGTGACAACCTGCTGAAGGACATCACTCTGGTTGGTGGCAACGAAAGTGGCATTTTCGTCTCATCTGTCCAGCCAGGCTCCAACGCTGAGAAGGCAGGGCTACGAGAGGGCCACCACCTCCTGCTGGTATGTAGCCTACTGCCGTGACGTGGCTTAAACGCCCTGAGCAGCACTGTTACTCATGCTAAATTAAAAGTTCAGTGAGGTTTATTCTGTCAAATTAAAACCATTTTCTGTACAAATGGAAGTGAATCAATAAGTGTCTTCTGTAAGTGAGGGATTAATTTGCCAAAGACATGACACACTAAAAAAATCATCTGTCTTGTGATGTGAATTGTTGATCAGCTTGAAGGGTGCATTCGTGGGGAGAACCAAAGAGTTTCTTTGGATACCAGCACTCAAGAAGAAGCCCATTGGACGCTGCAGCACTGTTCTGGAGAAGTCAGGCTGCACTATCGAGCCAACCATGACTGTAAGTGTTTTTACTGGACTTGGAAGAGGAGCTGAGTTTAAGTGTTAATCAGAAAATGTTTTTGTGTAAATTCAAAAGTGTGTGTGCACTCCAGCTTACCGTCGTCTTAAGAGGGACCTAACGGACGGCACACTGGCCTCTGGCGACTCCTTCTACATACGGGTCAACCTCAACATCTCCGGCCAATCAGACAGCTGCTCTCTGACTGTGCGCTGTGACGAAGTGGTACATGTCCTTGACACCAGGCACCAGGAACGCTGTGAATGGCTGTGCGCCCGTGTCGACCCCTACACCAGCTCCGACCAGGGTGACAGAGGCACTATACCCAGCAACTCACGGTACACAACAGTTCTTTTAAAAACAGAGGCATCAATCTTCTCACATTTTTCTGACTGAAGGATGAGAGTTGGATGAAATCTTTTGTTTTAGATACAATGCCTGCACATTTAAAGCACATGCTACACACCAAAGTGTTGTCAAAGTCCATTCAAAAGCTGGAAGTAACTGAGTCCCATGGTTCTATTCTGCTTTTGTAGCTGAGCATGATGCAAATGTGACACACACAACATTTGAGAAAACACACAATGTTTAGCAGTATAAAGGCTCCACATCTGCTTTCAGGATCTAAAGTTTCACTGATCTCCACAACGCAACAACAAAATCCAGCCACGCCCACACATACGCACACACACACACGTATTTTCACACCTGAGCCACACGTAATGTGTTCTTATCAACAAGAAGAACAGGAAGCAGCTTGAGGGATGAAAGACTCTTAAATGATATAAGTTTTGGTTTTACTTTCCTAACTGCGTCATAATATTGAGTTTGACATTTTTATGAGGATATATTCTTGTGTGTGTGTGTGTGTGTGTGTGTAAATGTGTGTGAATGTAGGGCCCAGCAGCTGCTCCTAGTAAAGATACAGAAGTTAGTGTATCGAGGGGGGAAAGAAGAGAATGAAACGCATCGCAACACAAGGGTAAGATATTCCATGAATTTTTCATTATACATATATTTGAATATATGCTATTAATATACCAACATATTGCCTAAGCCAAAGATGCTTAAGCATCATCTCTGGGGCACGTAGGGACACATTGTTCATGGTCACTTTCCATGTTTATTTTTGGTATTTTGCTGATTTTCTCAACTCTATCTAGATGTGTTGTTCGTTATTGTCAACTGTTTGGTTGTGTGGGAGATGAGGAGAGCATGTTGAAATACTTTCCAAACACGGACACGTCACAGAAAGTATACAAAACACTATACGAGATTTTATACTAAACTATCAAAGGAAAGCTGCTTTGTTCCAGGTTCTTTGTTAGAGGTATTCTGCTCGGCTTACTGTAGTCTAAGTATGCACTATGCAGTTTCATTAAGGAAAAACAAACATAAATATAATAAAAAATCAATAGCAGATCAGACTGGCAATAGATACTTGACACACAGTAAGCATATTCACCTAAGTTGTGTGTATGTACCTCTGCAGAACAATCTACAGCCAGAAGAAGGCAGCCCTACGCCCGATCCTAAAGCTAGCCCACGCCTGTCAAGAGCCAGCATCTTCCTCACTCAGATACTGCAGGTAACGACGCACAAACAAACAAAACCTCCTATTTCATAACAAGCCTGTTCAGTGCCGCCGTGCACCATACACCAACAGCATACAGGCTCAGAGTGTACTGGAATATCACTGTGATGAATACTTTATACTCAATTTTTCACATGCTATAGATTCCAATCTCAGATAACACATTTTTTTTTACAGACAATGGAGCACACTTTTTACATCCATGAAAAACTTAAATCTTGTTTCACTTATTGTTAGTCCACTTGAATGTTTGACTTTCATTTTTGCAGAGTTTGATACTAGAAAGCGGTTTCACATTCATCTGCTCTCATCTTAAATCTTTAAATTTAAGACGTGCGTGTACAAGCATGTTTCTTGTGACATCACAACTTGTTTGGAAGCCAATAGTGATCCTATATGCACTAAGGGTATTTTATATATATCAAAACATGTCTGGAGAGGATCTTTAATAATTCAGGTAATTCTTTGTTTATTTCTGCTAAAATATTGCTACACCACGTCCCTCTCCAGCTCATTCTGTAGTAGGGTACCTAAGCAGCCCACTCTGGCTAACATGATGTAGTATGACAAAACGGTGAATGGAAAGTGAGCAGTAACTGAGAAGTTTCATGTCAAATGGAACAATTAATGCTATGAAGGAAATTTCATATTCTTGAGAAATCTTTCAAATACCCACATTAATGATTGGATTGGATCGGAAGTAATTTTCCTAAAATAAATATGTTGCATTAAAAAAAACTGTATATCTAAGCCCCCAATAATTTCTGTCTGTTTTGATTTGTAGTTTGTCAGCAGAGTGGATATCAAGTACAAGCGAATGAACAGCAATGAGCGTGTGAGGATCATCAACTCAGGCAGCACAACACTACCCAGACAAGGCTTTGAGACGCTTAGACCAGAAGGTAGGTACAAAGCGATGCAGGGAGAACAAAACTCCACATTGTCACAAGAATCAGCTGGAAAAGTCTATATGAAAAAAAAGAAGAAAATCTGTGCTGAAAATCCAAAGGTGAAACCATTGAAATGTTGAATTGAATTTGTATTTAAAGTTGCAGTCAAAATATAAATACTGAAAATAGTAAAATTAAAAAATGTAAGTGCTGGGGGAAGTTTAAAGTCTTGTGTAAGCATAAGTACTGAGTGAAGTTGAAGTGAAAGTCTTAAGAAATAAATAGAAAGAAATATGGAAGTGATGTTGTGTGCGCAGTGTGAAGAGTGCAGTTCAAGGTCAGTGAAATAGAAGATCTGAAAGTAGTTGAAGTGTCAGTGAAAGTGATGAAAATACTTGAAAAGTCATTCCCTAACCCAAGCAGAGCACAGGGTATCTTGAAAAAAGTCACAGTGTCATCTGGCATAAACAAAAACACTCTGATGTGACTCAACTCCACAGCACTGATGCAACTTCATCTGGCAAGACGCTGCGTTAGCAAATGATTTGCATGCAAGCACATATTCCTGCAGTATTACTTTGTAATACGATCAGAAGGCAAAATAGTTGCTGGTGTGATCATTTTCCAGAGTCATAAAATCCTATCTGTGAGAA
The DNA here is from genome assembly GCA_029490765.1 of Euthynnus affinis. Classification (NCBI taxonomy): domain Eukaryota; kingdom Metazoa; phylum Chordata; class Actinopteri; order Scombriformes; family Scombridae; genus Euthynnus; species Euthynnus affinis. The sequence goes on along the minus strand of CM055856.1, from coordinate 20,192,736 downwards.
TTATAACCATTGTGCAGCGTTTTGGCAGTTTGGAGTGATCCGTCACTCAAGCTGGACTTGAGTTGGATTATATTTCATTTCTCATGGGTACCTGAAGCAACATGTCTTCACCAACACAGCCCTTTGCATTGTTTTCAGTCTGTGTTTAAATGTAAAAATCTTCAAAGGTCTGAAAAGATGCCTGAGCAGAAAAACCATGAAATGTATAAAAAAGGTGAACTGAGTGGTTTAACATTTAAAGTCACTTTGTAAGTGAAAGTATAAAAGGTATTCTTGATGGCGGGTGTATCATTGTGCGTTCCTCTCTTTGTGTGTGTACTTTCGAAACAGAAGCTGCTGACCCAGACAGTGACCTGAGCAGGAGTTTGAACCTGATTCCCTACAGTCCCGTCACCCCCCAAAAGACCCTGAGGAGAAGACCAGTCCTCTTCACTCCCACTGCTCTAGCCAAAACCATTATCCAGAAAATACTTAACATGGGGGGAGCCATGGACTTTAATATCTGCAAACCAGGTCAGTACATGATGGGAATACACTAGCTCACTGCAAAATATATTGTCTTGAGGTCTGTATGAGCAATACCACCAACTCTCCAAATGGCATATCTCCAGTTCCTTTCACCTATTGTGATTCAAAGATAGAGAAGATAATGGATGACTAGTAGTGAAGGGGGAGAGGGAGAGAGAAAGAAGCTGCTTTTGGGATCCAGGTCAAGTATTGTACTGCATTGTGGTGTAAATGTGAGTGTAACCAGAGAGTCAGCAGGGGAAGGATGGAAGATGGCCTGGTTGATTAATAGAATGATGATGCTGACACAGAGGAATTTAAATCTACATTACAGAATATTTTAGATATTACAGCTAAATCAATGACTCCCTTTAATATGAATGGGTTGCTAGTACAATCAAGCACACTGAGAATCAACTACTGCAAGCACAAGGGGGTCATATACAATTTGAGAGCCGAACATCTGGCAAGCCAAGAGATTGGGCAGTGTCTTGGTTATGCAGAGATTCCCCAGGGCAAAAGCCTTACAAGTTTCTGTTCCTTGTTTTATTGCCCACAATTTCTTAACACTCTTCAGAATTTATGTAATGTTTTCTTTACATTTTCTTGTACTTTTTTCTATTCTATTCTTTTGTGAAGACACACTGTCCAAAGAAGAGTTTCATCTGAAACAAAATGTGGAGCCCTTCATTCACTACAAAGAGAAACAGGCCACATTTGAATGCATCACCAGAGAGAACATAGAGGCTGTTGCTGCCAAGGTGGGCTATTATGGACTAGTGTGTTTGTGTGTGTGTGTGTGTGTGTAACTGCAGTAGTCTGCTTATGTCTTTGTTCCTTTAAAAAAACATCCCTCATAATTAGAGATGTTGGCACTTAAAGGAATATGTTGACATTTTGAGAAATATGCTGTCTTTTTGAGGGTTAGATGAGAAGATTGCTGCCACTCTCATGTCTGTATGCTAAATATGAAGCTACAGCCAGAAGCCAGTTAGCTTAGCTTAGCTTAGCATAAAGTTTGGAAACAGGGGAAAACAGCTAGCCTGGCTCAATCAGATGGTAAGAAAATCCACGTACCAGCACCTGCAAAGCTCTGAAATTAACACGTTAAATGTTGTTTTTATTATCTGTACAAAAACCAAAGTGTAGTTTTGCGGAGGATACTTGCTGGACTACTTCTGAGCCAGGTACAGTAACTTCCTGAAGCCTCGTTGTCGGACGTTGTTACCTTCAAACTGAGCCAGGATAGATGTTTCCCCCTGTTTCCAGTCTTAGTAAGTTAAGTAAGTTAACTGGCTGACGCTTCATATTTGGCGTAGAGACACAACAGTGGTTTTAATCTTCTCATCTAACTCTCTGCAAGGAAGCAGATAAGCATATTTCCCACAGTGATGAATTGTTCCTTTAACCCTGAGGTTTTTCGTCACCCTAGTCACATTTTTTTCTGTCATTGTTGAAGTGTTGTATGCTCATATTCAATTTTCTGCTGTGATTTTCTGACAATTTTTGTTCCTTTTGTTCACATTATTTGAAAAGTACCTCTATTTCATTTTTAATCTCATCAGGCAGGAAAATGCCTTCAGAAAAATACATATTTGGTAATGTGTGATGTAAGGTGTTGTGTGCCTATCCACATGTTCAGTCATGTGACAGTTCATAATAGTTCATTGTAACACAGTTTATAATATAGATCTGTACATTTTGTAACGCCCATTTTTTCCAACCCGTCACCAGGGCAAGCACTGCCTACTGGAGGCTGAACTTAGCTGTGTTAAAGACCTTTTGAGGAGAGAAATCTACCCAATCATCATCCACGTCAAGATTTGTGAAAAAAATGTCAAGAAGTTACGGTAAGATTACGTACACAGAGCCTATTACCCACAACTGCAAGCCACAAACCTTTTTCCAGATAACATATGCCAGTCCTTGCATGATGTTGTGATTCCAAGCTGGAGATGAGCTTGAGAACAGCCTGAGTGTCAACAGAGCCAACTAAAAGACAAGTTCGTTATTAGACTCTGTTAAAACTGTTTCACAGTGTGGATTTGTGGGGTTTACTGCACAATGAACTTTAGCATAGGTGTGAAATGGTGACTTATTCCAGTCCCCAAAGGTGAGAATAGGGCCCTTTACTCAAAAGACAACATGTACTGGGGCTTCATATCAGTCTGGTCTTCTGATGATAATGTCAGTGGAGATACTGGTAACTCAAAAACGTACAATCTTCTGTTTCTTGTTTCTTCAAATTGTTGTCAACAAAATCTGATACATGTCATATTTTCTGGCGGAATTTGCCTTTAAATAGTCATCCAGCATGTGAATTATTGTCAATCTTTCTGAGAATTACTGTACAATAAAGCAAACAGACCACTTCTGCAGAGTTACTGACTTCCAGACGTCACCACACTCACCACAGCCGCTTCCTTCCTGTTTCCTGTCCACGCAGGAAGTTGCCATTGCGTGTGGAGTCGGAGGAGGAGTTTGTGAGGTCGTGTCGGGCAAAAGAGAAGGAGCTTGAGGCTATTCCTTGCCTCTATGCCAGCCTGGAGCCTGAGACCTGGGCTGGGACAGATGACCTCATCAAGGTCATCAAAGACAGAATACTGGAGGAGCAGAAGAAGACTGTCTGGGTGGAGCAAGACCTTCTGTAGACACACACAGACACAAGCTGTGCATGGCAATAAACATGTGTAGCTGAGCACCATAAAACACAAAAACACATTGTACTTCATGCTTTCATACCGTATATATTTATGCTCGGACTCAAAACGTGCATGTGGACACTCACTCAGTTATAGGCTTAAAATAAATGCATTATATATATACATCGTAAATGTGTGTCGTTCCCTTGTTTCGGAGGAATAAACAAATGGAAACCATCAGGAAGGAGTCATTTCTTTGCTTAATAGTTAAACATCTGAAGGGAAGATGTTCACTAGTCTCATTCTACTTAACCCAGACTACACTGCCCTCTAGTGACTAATATCAAGTTTCACTCTGTAGAGTCCCATGGGAACACAATGCAATCAACCTTTATTTATTGATGACTTTGAATTTGCTGAATTGCTGTACAATGTGCTTGAAAATGTTACAGAAATAGTGGAAGTAGAATGTTTTTACCACATGAGACAACAAGAGAATGTAATCGACAACTTTATATACAAAGGTTTTATAGGTTCATTCACTCTAAAGACAAATTTGTGCTGTAGTAATGTAGGCAAACCTTTAACATCATCAGAAAGCATTCACTAGATACATTTACTTAGATGTTGGCTGGTGTTTTTTTTTTATGTTAATCAATTTTGGTCGTGTTAGCAGGTTCATATGATGTGATTTGAGTTTTGGTGGTGAAGCTACTCTTTTCTTTAAATCACTGATTGTGCCTTTGAACATTATTTCTTATACTTGGCATTGAAGCTGTAATTGCCTGCAATACTGTAATTTCAGATTCATTATTTTAAGTTGAAAAATAGGCTAACCATCAACAAAATAATGATTGATGAATGAATGATTTTAAGACTCAGCTATGAACTTAGAGATTCATAAGTTGGCTTAATTACTTTGGGACCTGCTTAGGCTCTAGTCACTTTGCTTATTCCTACAGGGTATACATTTATACCATTTGTTTGCAGGGATCTCTATGACCATTGTGCTCCCAAAATTGTGTGTGTGTCTGTTTTTTTTTAAATATTCACCAGAAGGTTCAATTTGACAAAAATGGTCGGACCAGAAGGGGATTTAGAGTAACCTCTTTCATAAGCGTGCTAGATAATTTTCTGATCTGCAAGGGCAGACATGCAGATGGCAAATATGAAGTATTCCCAAATGTTCATGTGCCAATATTCACTCTATGTCCTCTGTACTTGTCACAGGGGTAATTCACATTTCTCAGTTCAGTTATGTTAATAGCTGCAAAGGTTATTGTGTCACATCAGTAGATTATTGCCCAGTGCTGTGATAGAATGATAGTTCTTATTTCTTTACAGAGTTTTATATATATATATCAATACAAATAATCAAATGTGAAAGTAAAAAATATAATAAAATGTAATATAATGTTACATGATATACAGTAACCTATAAATATCAGGTTATCAGCTGTCTCTCTGTGCTTAGAAATCATGTTATAAGTGAGCCTTCTTTTCCTTTTGAGACTCTTTGTGATATATTGTACTCTGGTGTGTTCATGCTATCTGTGTGTGTATGTGTGTGTGTGTGTGTGTGTGTGTGGGTGGGTGTGTGTGTGTGAGAGTGTGCTCAAAGTTCCAAGGTACAAAGTTATATTAAGAAAATTCATGAGAACAGCAGAACTGAGAATAAAATCAGGAGTGGGAGGAGGGGGTGGGGTTATGTGATGATTAAAAACAGATGATGATGATATGTGTGTGTGTGTGTGTGTGTGTGTGTATGTATGTGTGTTGTAAAGGCCTGTTGCTACACTAATCTCACAGGATGGACAAGGTTAACGACTAACATGAAAACTGCAGTAGCCTGAGGCAAATACACACAGATCTCTACAGCCACGTTTCCTAATTATAATTCTTTTGGTCTGTTTTTTTTTTTTTTTTAAAGCTAAGCTTTTTTTTTTTTAAAGTAAGGATGACATTTGTTTTTGCAGGTGCAGCAGGTTATTTTCAGCTCACAGCTCCTGTGGGAGGGAACATAGTGGGGTGAGGAGGAGGAGGAGGAGGACAGGGAGGTGTGGGGGGGGGGGGGGGGGGGGGGGGGGGGATTTATGTCTACATAAATCATCCCAGAGAGGAGACATGTTATGCTGGAGCTGACCCAGAAAAGTGAATTTTTTCCTCCCATGAGCTCACTCTGCAGAAATCTCGGCTACAAACTCTCGCGATGCTTCGCGTGCTCCCGCTCCATCTCTACGGAAAAAAGAAGCCTCCTCGCATCACTGCCAGTCTCAGCTGACGCGGCGCTCGGAGCTGGTCGGCGCAAAAGGAGCAAAGAAGGTATTGTTTTCCACTCGTCTTTCTTATTATTACACAGAAATCACAAAAGTAACGAAAGATGTCACCTTTCAGTAGGAACAGTTTTTTTTGACATCCACCTTTGCTCCAATGCTGAGCACTACTTTGACACCTAGACAGCGCTACAGGCACCCTGACAGCGTATATTGATAAAAAAACAAAAAAAAAAAACACCGATTCTACGGAAGCTGGCTGTTTTCTTTAGCCAGTCTGTATTGTCGACACGCAAATTAAGGCTAACAGCTCCACGCGAGGCTGCAATGAACCGAGCCACATGGCGAAAGCTTCCCGGCGAGAGGAACAGCCCGTTCCCGCGGCGCTGCTCTCCCGTCAAAGGCTACATTGTGTCCGGTCTGGCATCCGCTGGCGGCTGCTGCGGACAGGACGGTGTGATGTATCTCCCGGTGGGGGAGCTCAGGCTGCTCCTACGGCTTTATCTGTTGTTTACACAGCTGGTTTGACGTTGTGGTAAACAAAACAAAGATGAGTTATGTGGCAACTAACTAATATAGCCTAAATTTATTTGCCTATAGTGTGACTTCAATTTAAATTGGAGCTTTGTGACTGGATGTAGGTCTCTGCGAATATCTACGTCCAAAATAATTTTTATCACCACAGGAAGACGCATGAAGCGTGATGTGTTGATTTAAAGATTAAGCCGCGTTGTCCACAGCTACAGTCCAAAGTCATAGTCAATATCACGCACTGAAAATACAAGTGAAAGCATTGGAAATGTTAAGTAAATTCACTCAACTTAAAAAACGTATGTAATTTTTGATAGTAAATAAGCCTGCATTAAAGTATCAAAAGTAATTCCATACAGTTATGTTATTGATGGATCATTATCCCTGGTAGATTTTTACTGAGCTGGAGCTCATTTTAACATCTCCCACCAGTCTAAATGACACTTTTGACCTGCAGAATGATTGATGATGACTTTGGTAGTTTGGCAGACTGTTTTCACATTCATCTGTTGTAGTTACTCTGTACTCACGTCACATTTTAAATCCGGTGTCAATCAAAACATGATTCACCAGCCTACGCAGTGTTGAGGAATGGTCCAAACAGCAGAATGAACAGTTTTTTTGAACTGGGTTTGCTAATAGTTTTGAACATTTATTTTCACTCAGATTTTTTTGGATGCTTAAGGAGACACTCAACTTTCATATCATACATGCATTTTTATTATTACTTGCCAAATTAGGCTTTAAAGGCACGATTTGTGACATCACAACTAGCCAGCCGTGGTCCAGTATGTGACTTACACAAGTGTGATGTTGTAACTTGAAGCCATCAGTGCACAAACACTGAAAAGACATCTCGTTTCCAACAGTATTGAAATGAGCAATATTTACATATTGACAGATTTAGGAATTTTCAAAGAGGCAGAAGGAGTAGATTTCATTTCTAAGGAGAGAAGATCTTGATATTGTTGCCCCTTATATGTCTCATGATGTACATGATAGCACAGCCATTAATTCGTTGGATGGCAGAGAAGAGGAGGAGGAGTGTAGTCTGCAGCAGGGAGAGATGACTTAGCCATGTCAATGGACCCTCTTAGCTTCAGAAAAGAGGAAATAATATGAGGACTGTTGCTTGATAGCTCCAAATTTAGAAGTCTGTCAGAGTGGAAAAGCGACGCCCCGTGACTTTTAAACGGAAAAGATAAACTGGAGGAAAAAGCGGACTGAATTGTGATTGAGATAAGCCACAGGTTGAACAGACAGTGTGTATGTGTCTTAAACTGTCTCCTAAATCACCTCAGACCGTCTGAGGTGATTTAAGAGAAAAGCAACATTTTGTACATTGCATGAACACAGTAGGCTTCAGTGCATGCAGGATGTATCTTGGTGAGGTGTGTAAAATATTTTCTATTGGCTCTCTGTCAAGGGTTGCAAACATAGGATCTTTTATGTCTTCAGAGGTGCTCAGTATTAAAGTGTGCTGATACTGTACTATAATCCATAGGAAGCTTGGTATGGGCACAGCAGGATACTTGTGCAATGAAAAACGTATTAATTTATGGTATGCACAGCTCCCTGGCATGCAGTTATTTGACAACTACTTGTGATTTTACTGCTGCGAGTAGGCGTTAAGGTCAACTCCGAGAGGGGAGAAGAAATTCAGTCCATGCCTTGTCTAAAATTGAGTCCAATAAATTGTCAGATTTGCTCACTTTGCCCTAGTTTTCAAGCACAGGAATACCTTGCTAGATTTTTCCTGATTTTTCTATTATGGCTTGAATCCTGTTTGCTGTATGTGATCCTTATTTAAGCACGCTAACAAAAACACAGAGGATCGGTTAATACCCCTCACAACACACCTTAAAGTGTTTTTGTTTTTCTTGCTGATGAATCCTCATTCTTGTCTGAGCATATCTGTATGCCTTCTTGTCCAAATATGCTCATAAAATTACAAAACAATCCAATGTTCTGATGTAATAAAGTCTGTTTTTAAAATGTTTCTGATGTGGACATGCTATCAGAAATGAGCCAAGCAGATTTTAGAAATGGAAGCAGTTATACATGTACATAGAGGCAGTTTTCTCTCTCTCTCTCTCTCTCTCTCTCACACACGCACATCAGTATGTGTGTTGTCTTTGTGTGCAGGTTGCTGCAGGCATGGAGCGGAGGTGAGAGTTAATCCATGGTTGGCCAGTTACACACCTGCACAGCCAACTCCTGTAGTGCACAGCATCATGATAAAGCCCAATCCTGCCACAGACTCTATCATAGCTACCGCCTATCTGTCGCCATGGTGAGAGAGAGCTCCTGGACCTTGACTCTGTTGCCATGGTGATCCTGTAGCAAGAACCCTGTGACTACAATCTGTTGCCCTGGTGATCCCATAAAAAGACCCAGGTAATTATTGCAATCTGCTGCCATGGCGATGTTGTAGAGAAGCCCTGTAAAGTCATAGTCTGTTGCTATGGTGTTCCTGTAGCAAGCAACAGCATCTGGCACACCAGTCAGTCAGCATGGGAACGTCCAGGATGTTCCGCATTTTTGTAGTCCTTGGCTCGGCCTTCATGATCCTTCTGATCATCTTCTACTGGGATGATGTCGGAGCCTCCCATCTGTATTTGAACACTCCCGTCTCACCGGGCCCCAAAATCCCACACCCACACCCACAGCAGCGAACTCAAACCTCCCGAACCCCGTCCTTCCTGTCTGACATCGATGCCTTCGTTAACCAGTTCTTAGAGCCAGGAACTGGTGAGCCCACAGACCCCGCCCCCGCTGAATCAAGCAACCAATCAGAGAAAGCCGAAGAACGGTATATACCTCGGCGGGAATGGAAGATTCACCTGACTCCGGTGGCAACAGAGCTCCGTGAGAGACAGGTTAGTTTCTGAAATTATTATTATTATTATTATTATTAGGGTGGGCTAGGTTAATTAAATAAGCCTTTATCACAGAATGTCAACATGTAACAGGAAAAGCACAGTTGTAATGAATAAAAAGTATAAATGTTGAAAAAAATAAATAACCGCATTTCATTTCAGTCAGTAGCCAGTTGCATGCTGGCTCACTGACATGGTTTAATAGGACACTTATATAAAACAGAGTCATCGTTGCTATCGTTGGTTCCACCAGTGTTTTTCCTGCTATGATGAGTCAAACTGTCAGCCATGAAAAAGGCCTATTTGAGGACACCGTATTTACAAGAACAATCACAATTCTGAAACCCTATTCTGTTGACAGCAGCAGCTCCTTTCATTCAAATGCTGTGAAGCTAATCCTGTAAACCTGTGTTATTGGAAGGGTTTTTAACAAACAAAAATTAAAAATAGCTAATCATAACTCAAATAATTTGTGATGTGTTGATTGGATTAAAGCTTTATAACATTGATGGATCATAAATAACTGTACAGTGCTCTTCTAGTACTGATACTGATACTCAAGTTCAGTGACCTCATGTAATTCCAGCAAAGCTTTTCCCAACATCAACCTGAGCAGAGGTCTAATCAGCCAGAATAAGTAGAATCACCTGTGTATTATAGGTGTGTAGCCCCTTTAAGTATACATTTTTTTTTTAAATAAATTTTGTTTCGCTTCACCAAATATAATAACCAGGAGCAGCGGCGGAGGTTACTTCAGGAGATGTGTGCTAATGACAGCATGGTGTTTCCTGGCAAAAACCGCTCATTCGACGACATTCCCAACAAGGAGCTGGATCATCTTATTGTGGATGACAGACATGGTATTATCTACTGCTATGTTCCTAAGGTACACAAACACCTGCATTTTCACTGCTTAGTTGGAATCCATTACATGAAACTTAGTTTACTTATGATAGCAAGTCTGACAGTTTAACATCTCCATCCCACCTCCACAACAGCTCACATAAGCTTCCATACTGTAGCCTCTCATTTGTTTCAGTCTTTATCAGCTTTATGGCTCCCTCTCAGGAAAATGTGTGTCATATTTTATCCTCGCTCACCTAATTGCCTTTGACTACTAGACAGCTAACCTTTTGTAGAAAATGTATTTGGTTTTATTGTTACATCTGCTCTAACAATTTAGTGTTCTGTAAATCATTGGTCCCCAATCTCAAGTGTGTTGCATTTTACATTAAAAAGAAGCAAACTAAGGAGGAAACAGCACATTGGCCGAACTGTTCACAGTTCATACTCATACAAGCACTAGCTTTTAGTTTTTCATATGACTAAACCAGAAACAGATACAGCACTCTATGTCTTTGCACTGTCCAATCAGTACACACACACAAAATTGTAAGTGAGCCATTGTTTATATACCAGTATGTTTCCACTTATTTCCACCAGTTTCCACATGTTTCACAGTTTTCTTTTTTCTTCATATGCATTCCCTGCCGCCCTCAGGTAGCGTGCAGTAACTGGAAGCGGATCATGATAGTTCTCAGTGAGAGCCTGCTACATGATGGCGTTCCCCAGAGAGACCCGCTGGCCATCCCCAGAGACCTGGTCCACAACAGCAGCATGCACTTCACCTTCAACAAGTTCTGGAAACGCTATGGAAAGTTTGCAAGACACCTCATGAAGGTCTGTTCACTTTATAATGTGATTTATGCTGATAATAATGCAACATTATAAAATTACAATAGGGTTTATTCATTGAATGTGTATCAACTTTTTGGAAATGCTCCACTCATCACTGTTACACTACAGCCAGACAGCTGATGGCTCACTGAGCTTTGCCCAGTCTGTTGATGCAGACACATCTAGCAAAGTATCACTGTGAAGGCCTCCTTGGCACTGGCTCATATGGGGTTTAACTCACCTCTACTACTCTACTAGTGTCATATCATGATAATAATAATATCATATTATTACATCTGCTAGCTCTAGTTTGCTTTAGGTGATTCTGTACCTCCCACACAAAGACATATCACTTTTTTTAGGGAGACATTTTTGTGGCGGAACAGACCGTTCCCTCCACCCCAAAACAATGACCTCTGCATCATTTGCAGAGGTCATTTACACTAGTGAATCCTAATCTGTTTCCAACATTGCACTGCATTAGGTGCTCTGTGTATTAATTTTAGTAATGTTCACCATCTCAATTAATTATCAGTAATATGTTTGTTAATAATATGTGATGTGTTACTAAAGTTTCATTTTATTTTTGAAGGTAAAGCTGAAGAAATACACCAAGTTTCTTTTTGTGCGGGACCCCTTTGTGCGTCTCATCTCCGCCTACCGGAACAAATTTGAACTACGCAACGAGGACTTCTATCGCCGCTTTGCACAGGTCATGCTGCGCCGCTACGGCAACCAGCCGACACCTCCTGCCTCTGTGGATGAGGCATTCACTGTGGGCATCCATCCCTCCTTCTCCCACTTCATCCAGTATCTCCTAGACCCTCAGACAGAGAAGGAGATGCCCTTTAATGAGCATTGGCGGCAGGTGTATCGGCTTTGCCATCCATGCCAGATTCAATATGACTTTGTGGGCCACTTGGAGACGGCAGAGGAGGATGCCGAGCACCTACTACGCCAGTTGCGGGTGGACAATGTGGTGGAATTCCCCACCTCTCATAGGAACCTTACAGCCAGCAGCTGGGAGACCGACTGGTTCAGCACAGTGCCTGTTGAGGCACGGAGGGAACTGTACAAGCTCTATGAACCTGACTTCAGACTCTTTGGCTATGACAAACCAGACTCCATCCTCAACGAGTGACTCATAATTCCTACAAAACTGACTTGGCCACACTGACGTTTTTTATGTGATGAAATATTGCAACACTCCAACAACAGTGACACCTCCCTTAGTCATGGGCTTTGCAGTTGTGTTTTCCAGTCTCGTCTATGCTACACTGAATGTGCTCATTATTAAGGACACTTACTCCTCTAAGGAAGCATGTTAATGAGGTGAAGCCGGGTAATAGCCGTTATCCGTTATTGTTTTTTAATTAAATCTTTACTAATCACTAAGATGGCAAGAAGCACACGAGTTAGAGTGGGACAGTTAAGATATGGATCGTGCAATACACAGCTGAGAGAATAACAGCAGGTGTCCTTAAGAATCTGTACATTCGGTGTAGTCTTTGACTCAAATCATGCGGAGTCCTTTGTACTCCCAACTCTGATGTCACGACATGTCTATCATTTAGGACGTCGCAGTTCTGCTGTGACTTAACTGTGACGATCACACAGGCTTTGTAGAAGGAGGTTGAAAATAAACCTTTGGCGAAGTGATGTCACAGAACCATACTCTATGTTTGCGATGTCATAGGAACTGGGGGGAATCGAAAAAAACATCTAGATTAGTTTTAAATGTAGTTGCACTAGAGTGATAGTTTTCAGCTAATTTATTACACATTGTTTAAGTGCAATGTTTATGTTAAACATGAAAGGGATTTTTTTTTGTTGAACACTTATGTTGAAAATACACACTTATGACAGCTGTCAACTTCAGAAACAGGTACAAATCCTTTATACCTCATACGGACATTAGGAAGATTTTACTCACATGTTCCATCTCACCAACAAACCCCACTGCTTCTTCAGACCTTCAGACATTAGGTTTCAGCATGTAGAAGTTAATTAAATTATATTAATAGAATAATTTCTGACACTATTTTAGCAGCTTGCTTTATTTTGACAAGTTTCAAAGCATGATATGGATGCCACATTGTAGCACAGCAGCTCCAGTGAAAACCAACCTAAATAGTTGGATCTGTCTCAGCTTGTCTTTGAGGCATAAAACTGGCATTCCAACATTCTTTTGACTTCATCTCAGCTGGATGTGCACAGTTTAGCCTCTGTTATATTTTAATAGACAGAGTTTTCCAAAGGGAACATTTTGTGTTATTTCTTGTTACCATGACAGTGTTTTCATCAGCATTTGATCACCTTTGTGTTTTCATGCACAAACTGACACTAAACTATATGAGTTGATGAGGACTGAAACAGTGTTGTTGTTCCCCCCTGAGTGTGATGAACATTTTTATGTTTTAAGGGCAGTATTTTCATGGATTGCAGTGTTCTGTAGCAAGAAGCTGAGCACATTACATGAAGCCAACAAGGAGTGATTTTGAGTATGTGCACTTCTACTGCACTGTTGTGAAGACACAGCACTCCATAAGTTGGGTTGATGCTAGCATATTAAGTACAGGATGAGTCTTAATGTCAGAGTTCCCAAGTACAGGTGTGATCATGATTAGAGTCAGGATTAATCACATCATGATCTGGGTATGGATCCGGTTCAATGGTTCATACTGTATGAAAGGAGTGGAAGATAAGATAGTGCCTTTGGTTGCAAAAGTTTACACAGCAAAAAAAGTATTTTTGTAGAAGGACTTAATTTTTACTTTGAACACTATACAGTGACAGCTGTATGAAGCCACAACAAGGTATATTTGATATACTGGGCCTTGTTTATCTTGTGTGACCATTATTTGGGAAGAATAGGAAACAGCAGAGTCCTTCAGCAGATTTATCTAACTGTCTTTCTGGAAATTTGTGTGATTCATGATTCTGTGAGAACTCTGTCCATATGCTTTTTAAAGTGGTTGTGTCCAGTGGATCGCTCTGTGTACCCTGCCGATCATTTACCACGCAGCGATACTGTGTGGTTCGTACTGTACGTGATATCATGGACATGCTCTGTGCCACATTCCTCTGCAAGTTACTAAGATGTACATGTTCACGGTATTGTCTCAGTGTTGTCTCACTGCCTTTTGGTTTATTTGTTTTGTATAAGTGTGAAGTATTTTGTCAGAGGGAAAACTTTATTGTTTAATTTTTTATTTAATTTCATTAAAAGCTGGTTTTCCCAAAAGACATCATCACTTTGGGTGAAAAAAAAGAAGAAAAAACACCATACCGCACTCCCACCTCACCGGTGTTTAGACTGTCAGTCAGTCATGTCTCTTTTGCATTTCTGTTACGTTCTTTTGTTGTATTTTCTTATGTTACTGTCCTGTTAACCATGTCAGCAGTTTTGTTTTTGGCTGTTTTTTCTTTCAAAGTGCAAACAACAGGACTGTAAAATGGTATAATTTCTGTAAGGCAAAAACAAAAAACAAAAAAACCCAGGCAGAATAAAACCTATGGGTACATGCTGCTTTTGTAATAGGAAAATCAGTCTTGGGTTTTTTAGGGAGCTCTGAGTTTGACTGCTGATATGCATTTTTTTTTTGTCTAGGGTGGCCTGACGCCATAACATCACTTTGAACAGCTTAAAGGTTTGTTGAAGCTGCTACAGTGCCAAACCTTATCCTACATTTTGACCTCATGCCAGTTCCTAACAGTAAATAGTGGCACACAAAAACCAAAAAACAAATCTATTTTTGTGATTGATGTTTTTGTAAGACGTATATTTCATAATTTCACAAGAGAATAAGCAGTTTGTCAGACTTGTTCCTTATCTCATATGTGGAGAAAATGGAAAGTATCATTGCACTTTCATCAGTATTGTGGTGTCATTCATCATCTGGTCTTCATACAAGAGAAATAAAGTTTGTGGGGCATGATGGAAGATTCATTAGTCTTTAGTCATTAGTCTTTGTGCAAATCACTTGTCTCAAAGAAAAATTTGTCCATTCTCCTTCAATGTTATATCATTTATGACATTATACTGTTCACATTAGATAACATTGGTGCAAAATTAATAGTGACTATATTAGCATATTATCAGATGTCCCTTAGAGTACAATTTATCATGGTATTGTTTCAATGCCATGAAGCAGAATAATATATATGTTGAGAACTGACATGAAGGCTGTGTGGAAATGAAGGAAGGAAACATCTAGAAAAAAAAAACAGTACAACACACAAAAATGTTGACAGGAAATATCAAGCATTTTAGCCAAGAACAAGGAAATTTTTGGATGTTTATGCTTGAGAAGTACTCATGCCCATCTACCACCCACATGCTGTCTTTTATGTCTATGATACATGCTATCAAGTTCTAATAAGTGTACTTAATATGTGTGATGTGTATCACAGGTGAGACATCAAACAACTTTGATTGGGAAGCTGATTGGGATTAGGGTTAGGGAGTTAGAGGGTTAGGGTTTGGCTACAAAAGCATAGACTTGGGTGAAGGTACTTGGTTAATTAATCAGCAGCTCTCCACGGCATCCTCAAGGTGTCACTGTATTCATGTTTATCAAAAGCTTCATCACAAGACCTTTTGAAGCGAATGCCATGATTTGCAACATGGACATGATCCCTCACTGGCTTCCCATCCACCAGAACTACCAAAGGTCTTTGCAGTGGTTGTGGTTTGATGAGAAGATTGATACAACTCATGCCTGTGCACCAGCAGGTAAACTAGGTGTTTTCCTGCCTCCATGTGTCTTTTCTTTCTAGGCCCTGTCCCCTACAGTAGTCACTAGCCTATATCAAATTTGTGGCTGACACAAGTCATGAGCATGACTGTAACTAGTAACAATATGTGCAACTCATTATTAGTGCGATTACCACGAATAACAGTATTATAATATTTTATAACTGTTAATGCCTTTAGTCTCTCTAGAACGCCAGTGTTCATGATGAGGAACTACATCAAGGCAACTGTGATGAGGCGATCAAAAAATGTAAAATGTGTGTCTGTTTATTAATCTTTGACACACCCAACTGATAATTTTATGAATAGTAAGTGAATTCAACACAAAGCAGTCATTCAGTTGATTTTTCTTTTGATTATTGTGAACTTAGCTAACATTTTGCAGTTCATGATGTTGTACCTTGAAAAAGTGCTTAACCTCTGCTATTTCGCTGTTCTGCTGTTTGTCATCATTTAAGTTTTGTTATTAGTTTGGTTTTAGTTAAAGGATGAAGCTAAGCCAACTGCTAACTTGGCCCAGGTCAGTGTTTCCTTGAAACTGCTGAGACCAGCCTAGGCTGACAGTGTGATGCTAGCCAACACCTGTGTTTGGCGGTTGGGATCTTTAGCTATAGTAAACAAGAAGCTCATCTTGAAGGCAGTTTCATTCATATTATGTGATCGTCTTTGCTTTTAGACCTTGTGGATGACAGCAGTTGTCAGATTATGATGTCCTGACTGTATCAATGTGTTCTCTTTTTAGCTACTGGATTTTAGCTAATTTAAAAGGCTATGTCTTGGCTTCCTGCCACATTAAGTACATACTTTAGGTCAGTTTTTCCGATCTGCCAAGACCAAATGAATGCTGTATTCACCATGGGAGACCAGGGTTTTAAGAGATTAATCTGGGGCTGACCTTCAAATTTGTCACAATTGTTTTTGCTTGGGATATATTCCTTTTATTGTTTTCCAAGCACTATCAGGTTTACTTTAGACTACAGAGAACCATTAAATGTCTTAATGTAAACACTTTGTTGCACAAGCTAGAAGCTGTTCTGCTTGGGGATGCATTTGTTGAGGAGTTACAGGCAAGTTGCACTACCATTCAACATACTTTTGAGTGAATAAACCTTGCCAGTTGGAGATACATAACTATGGTGTCCTGTGCCAACAATAAAGTCTGAACTGATTTAAAAAATATATTATGCCTAGCAAAGTGAAACCCTACTTAAATTGAAGTGTTATTGACATTTATAAAGGCCCTCCTCATATCTGGAACCTAGGTTCTTAGTTCCATCCACCTCATTGCTTCACACCTGATTGGTGAGAAAAAAGCGGTGTGGTGTTGTCTGAGCTGTATACCAGTTGACTTCATAGTGAGCAGCCCAGTTCAAATCAGCTGCTGGTGTAGACTTCCTACTCAGCCATTCTCTTACAATATATTTTTATTTTTTTCTTGCTGACAGTTAGAGGAAAAGCTCAATACCACTCTTAAATTACAAGTTAACATATTTGTTTAGTCCATAGAAAAACCAAAAGGCAAAAATGACACGTTGTGGTTTTAAGGCAGGTTATGTGCCAGACTATTTCTTGGCCAGGTGCACAGAATTCCTGGAGGCTTGTCATCACTTGTCATCACTACTACACCCAGTGGAGACAATTTTTCACTTTGGCTTTTGTATGGATTAAAGGATAGGTTCAGGTTTCTCCAAGTCTGTCTCAATACAATGCTGATGCAATGTGTGTGATGTGGAAAGGGGTCTTAGTTGCTGCAACAATTCCTACTCTCTGTACTGACCCTGAAGCTATTCTCTTGGAACAAGACTAAACTGTAATGTAATTTTCTTCATAAGGAGAAAATTACATATGATTTGTGCAACAAAAAATCCCAGTTTGATATAGAGCAAAACTAAGACTGGCAGTGAGAGCTGACATCCAACTACAGTCTTTAGAGTAGAACACATTTGTGGTTATTTGATACTGTTGTGGACGTTTAGAGTAAAAACATTTCACAATTTCACTGGGTTGGTCTGGATTAACATGTAACATTTGGTTACATTCTATCTGTGAAAACCAAATAAATAAATAAATATCATTAATAATCATTGCAATAAATTACATGGACATTATGTGTGGCTTGTACCCAACCAACCTGCCAAATCTTTTTTATTAAGATTAGCTTGTAATTTGTAGACACAAGAACTGTGTGTGAACACTGTCCAAACCTGCAGTCATGTCATGGTATCATTACAGTGTACAATAATGGTGGGAACACACTGTATGACGCTCACAGTCAGACCTTGCAAACAAAGAGCTCTACTCATGTGACCCCTGACATTAGCAAATTTCAAGTCTACCTTGTTTTGGAGTTGCAATTTTCTAGATAGACATTGCTGTTCTTTAACTCTTATTCCAAAGATAATCACTTATACACGCTGTCAATGTGCCAAACTTGACAAAAATCTGAGTCATTGGACAAATAGCATCATAAATAAATGAATTTATCCATCTAATATTCCTGAGGTGTGTCTAAGAACTTATATAACTGTGTTCCTACCATTACAGGCCCACTGTCTGACATGGACTACCCACTGGTTTATGTGTCATGCTTTTGGTCCTCCATCTTCTTCAGGCTCAGAGTTGCATCGTGAGTGTTTTTTTGTCTTTGAAATTGTTTTAAAAAAATATTTTCAATGCATCACAAATGTCATGCAATCACCATAACCCAAAGGCAAGCAGCTCAGGCTACTACAAAATCTATCAGGGATTTGTGGGGTATATATAGGCTCTCTGCAGTGAACCAAATCACCCAACTACAATGCCATAACATGTCAACTTTGCAAACACAAACATTGATGTAACCAGTTGTTGCAGCCTAAATTCAGTTATAATTTTTGTAGCTTAGACCTGTGGAAGAACACCCTCTGAAAATCATGAATTTGGTTCGGATCATCTTCTTAAACACTGGTATTTAAAAAACATAAAGCTATACAGTAAAAGCTGTGTTATGTGAAGCAACATTAATGCTGAAAAGGTTCATGGCTGTTTCTCCAGGGTTTGGTCCCTCGAATTTCACTTTCCTGGAATTTCAATTCATGAGCCATTGTTTATTTTCCAGGATTGTCAGGTCTATTCAGGCATATTAATGACAACTGAGTGTGCTGAATTAAGTATTTTTTTATTAATATAATCAGTCATACTTTTGACTCGTCAGATATTATTGCTTTATGTTGCATTTTGGACTTCAGTCTATGTACAAAGCACCGTTAGTATTAATCTTCAATTAATGTTTCACTGTATATTTACAATAAAAAGGGAGGGAGAGGGAAGATAATCAGCACCTTCTGGCAGACTTGTTAAGCACAAAACATTCACGTACACTGAACATAATTCACTCAATTTCAGAGTCAGTCCAGGCCATTAATTATAATGGGAGAAAAACATTATGCTGATGAGGCTGCAGTTCTACAAACTCAAACATAGACTTTAAACTGTAATTTTCACCATACACAACCACATTTCAGTTAGCACCATGTTTTAGCACCACAGACAGCAACAGTCTAAATTACCAGTGTACTTTTTCTTACTATATCCCATTACATAAATCATCACTTTATTTGCTCATTACAGCAGAAGATTGCTAAATATCAGCCCTCTTTCAAATTTAAATTACATTTTTCTGTGGGCTGAATCTATAAAAATAGGATTATGTTTAATCTATATTTTTTTCATAATAGGGGTTGCTAAGGGAACTTCTATAGCTAAAAGAACAGTTAGACATTTTTGGAAATTTACTTCACTTTCCTGTCTAGAATTAAATGAGAAGACCAATATGTGCACAGTAAATATGTAGCTGGAGCCAGACACTGGTTAGTTTAGCTTAGCATAAAGATGGAAACAGGACGAAAGAGCTAACCCGGCCCTGTCTAAAGGTAACAAAATTTAGTTTATTACTTCACATTTTCTCACTGGCATAATGCTCATTCTCCTGCTACAATTTTGATTTTGTCTCAGTTAGTTTTAATCTAAAAATTAATGGACAAACACAAGAACTTTACTGTTAATTGCAAAAATAAACAATAAGAGATAGAAAAGAATTTATGTGCTTTCCATACAACCAAGCTCCATCCCTGGCATCTTTTCATTCCGTGCTAGCTTTGATGAGGTATCCATTGAAAGTGATGTAGACATCTACATCGTCACTATAAATTGCATTCTCCCTTTGCCTCTTGTACAGACGGACCCACACCTCGTCATTCAGATCCAGCTCCAGCATCAGGCTCTGACTCTGCATGATGGAGCGGTCGCTGGGTTGGGCATACACTATGGCCTTCTCTGTGTCATTCTGCATGATATGCAGGTATGTCTCCTTAAAGTTCCATGTGTGAATGTTGACATTGAAGAAGTAGATCCCCGGGATGTGGCAGAGGAATTTCCCATTGAACATGTTGAAGTGGCCATCAAGATTGACGAAAACTGTGTCAAATATCAAGGCCTGGTAGGACTCAAGGCTGTGGAGGGATTTGCGACGGCCGACAGAGAAGGCAGCGTAATGGACTTTGCAGGGGTCTCCTGAAAGACCTGCTTCGCCTTTACTGCCTTTTGAGCCCATGGACCCCCTGGCGCCTGGTGGGCCTTCCTGTCCAGCTTTACCTGGTGTCCCTCTGTCACCACGTTCTCCTTTATCACCTGTGCAGAGTAGTCACAATGAAAAAACAAAAGGTTAAAAACAGCTGAGCACTAAGACAATAAAGACATGTTACATCCTCTTATAACTGTTGAGGTATTTTAGAGTTATATGTGGGCAGTATTGTGATGGACTTATATAGTATTTGGGGGTCTGTAATTGCTTCTGATTGGCATGAAACCTAATATGTCCCATACTATACATGTGGCACCTTTGAGGATGGTCATGTTGATGTAGGTGCGGACTTCTGGCACATTGCTGAGCAGTCCTGCAGGAGGCTGAGCTCCGCTGCCCTCTGCTGGCTCCAGATGGTCACAGCATTGCTTGCAGGGGACAGGAAGGGCACTGGGAGGAGGCACCAGTGCCACCAAGGAAGAGAGGGACAGAAGGAGGATGACACCCAACATAGCTGTACCTACAGTATGAGCAGAAGAAACTATCAGATGATGGACGGAGAAGCTCTGAATTCATTTCTGTTGGTGGGTCTGGATCCAACTGATTTAACAATTTTTGTTACTTCACGAACTGTGACTGGATTATTTAATACTACAATGAACTGAGGCCCCCCCGGCTGTATGGATCCTCAAACCTAACAGCAGAACACTTGAGGGTGCAGAGATAGTGTTGCAACAGTGCTGTGAGTAGACAGAAAGTATGGTCACATCTGGCAGCTTTTAAATTGCTCATTAAAAACAACTTTACCTGCAAAGCACTGTAAAAATCACAAATAGGATATGTAATTATCAGTGGAGTGTAATGGGCTAAAAACGCAGCTCATTACAACCTGGAACCTATTATATTTGGTTTCTCTTCCATTCTGGATAGACATGAAGGCACCTTTAAAAAACATAGCACAACTCTTTGGAAAAGGGCAAGCAATTTCAAAAGATACTTGGCAGGTGATTGGATGAACCATCTTTCTATCACCGTTTATTACTGTCTTATCTTGCGAGACGGCTGGATTTACAAGATCATGTGAGAATCCTCATAGGACACTGATTGGTCTGAATCACTGGTGGTTCCGACACAAACACATAACTTGAAGCCTGACAAGATGGATTCTTGTGTGATGTCGTGCTCTCAATAACCCAGCTGCCACGCAAGCTCATAAACCAAAGTGATAAACCAAACTATTGGAAAATTAACAAGTTTGACCTGATGATGGCGCTAGATGAAAAGTCACTAGGATTCATTACCTCGGGAACATGAATGAATTTCACAGCATTCCAACCAATGGTTTTTGAAACATATCACTAAAAAGTACAAGAGTCAACCTCATGGTGGCGCTAGAAGGGATCACCAAAGTCAGTAGAACCGATGACGTGGGGTCCATGAATGGTTGGTACTGCATTTTACAGCAATCCATCCAATATTAGTTGAGACATTTCAGTCTGGACCAAAATGGTGGAACCGGAGTGAGCTGTACTGCTAGCATGGCTAAAATGTCACATGTTTAAAAGATTTTTAAAACTTTGCTCTGACACAGTGGACATGATACTAAGAGGTAGGGTATATTTAATAGTCTTTGCTCAGAAAATCTGTCTGTTTTCTTTCTTGTGTTCTTGGTGCATATGGAGTTAAAAAAAATCTGAAATACTGTATGAAAGAAACAGAACCATTGACAGCTTTAAAAGCTATCAACCCACTTGTCCCTTTTTAATGCTTTTTAGCCAGTAAATATAGTCATAAAAAGTGTTTGGGTTGGATAATTGTGCATTTAAATTCATCTGCAAACAGTGGGAATAGAAGAACCATTGATTTATGTAATTAAAAGAGGAAAATCCTCTTTGTTTAGCTGCTTGTGGCAACAGTAGTGAACATTATTCCATTAAATTTATAAAACATTTGTCCTCGCTGAAATATCAGTTGTTCAGTAGCTGGTCAGAAAATATGATCATTATGTGTCCTGGATGTCATTCCCACAGCAGTGGAAAAGAGAAGAGAGAGGAATCTGCGACCTTGAGCCAGAGAAAACATTTGTTACCCTAAGAAAGAGAAACAGGACTCAGGAACTGTGGAAAAACAAATAAAGTGAAGGCCTCTTGCAACAAAGCCAACATATTTGTTTTTAAGTCAGCCATGCACTCACAGTGGTATTTCATTGGTTATTTAAACAAAATGCCATAGATAATTTCCTCCAGTACATGGAGACACAGAGCTCACACTTCGAGGTCAAACTGTGCCAAAGACTCAATAAAATACAGTATAAATACGAATGTGCTTCTCATACAAATCCCAAAAGTAAAGGAAAAAAGCAAAATAATGGAAGACGGTGGGGCTGCAAGGATCATAAATTACCTGAAAAATGACCCTGCAGGCAGCCCATAATTTATCACCAGTTAGCTGGTCCACTCCACACAATGGTTTGTTTAATGCAAAGAAAGTCAGAATGGCTTTTTTTTGGACAGAGAGCCAAGCAGATTGCTGTTTAAATGGAAAAGTCATGGATGTCTGCCAGACTCATCAGCTGGTCTCTGTGTACTGTAACTGGAACAGTGTGTGCTGCAGTGTTTATACAGGACAGCTGCATCCATACTGACGGTTGCATCCTTTATATATGACTGGACGTATGTAGAAGCTCAGCTAAAGGCCACAAACACAGATTCTCTAAATGGTTAAAAATACTGGTGACAGAGGACAATAAACCAGTGAAACCAGTCGCTGCATTGATTTGAATGAAAACCTGTTACTGTATTTTGCACTTTTTATTTTGCAGTGAATTTGCACTCATACAATCCAGCAGAATTCTTGCTCTAAATCTCATCATTTTGAAAGCTGTAAGATTCTATTTTTGACAATGTGTTAGAGAAATGTTGGTCATTTTGAGGTTGTATAGTTAGTGGTGTTATATTATTGTGTTTTTAATATTTTGTCCACCTTGTGAGGCATATAAATGCTTGCTACATTGTTCTTTCCTGCTTTATAGAGGAATTGTTTGGAAATCCTGCACCCAAACGGAAGAGTGTTTACACTGTTTAGGGATTTCAGTCATTAAACTCTTTAATGAGAGATTGTCACATTTGCTCTATCTATATTTGTTTTGTCCGCTCATATAACACTCTGTAACACACACTCACAATTGTACGCAGTAGCAGCAGTTTTGCAGCTGCATATTGCACAGTCCATCCAAATATTACTGTTGGTCCTAATGCAGTTCTGTCATGTCATTTATCTTGCAGTGGAAATCTGCTGCATGTGTTAAGGTTCTGTAAGGATTTCCAGGCGGAACCACAGATGGCCATTCAGTGTGTTTGATATGACTCATGCACTGACCTAAGATATTACATAACTGGTTTTCATGGAAAAACACTATTAGAAGTGGAAACTTTTAAATGTTGTACAAAATGATGTACAAAATAATATATATTCATAAATTACTGTTTGACCCTTCAGGTAGTAATTTATAATTACTGTAGATCTTTTGGTGTCTTTTCACTCTAAATTTTTTTTTCTCAGCAATTTTAAATATATTTTAATTTTTTTTTACAGTATAAACATAACATAAACAAAAGTTTAGTAAACACACTGCAAAATATCCCATGCACTGCAAAAATGAAAACAATAATTGTTAATAAAGCCTACATTTTACAGATTTACATGCATTAGACTATAGAAACATGTTTGCATCTGTTTGTGGTCCAGTGACTGCCTGGTCGAGCTATAACATAGTTGCAATCAGAAGTTCACTAGTAAACAATTATCACAATGCGGCCAGTCAGTACTCATGCAAAGTGTCAGCTGATAAGTGAGACTTGTATCTGAGTGAATCTCACCTCGTTCACGTCTCTGCAGCCACTTCAGTCCACTGAGGAGGCAGCTGGATGGAGGAGAGAGAAATTCCTCAGTCAACCTCAACAGTCAGCAGCCCTCTCTCCCTCTTTGTGTCTCTCTGTGGGAGTGAGTTGTGAGATGTTTCCTATAGAAAGAAAAAACCCTCTTCTCTCTGATCCCTCCTAGTTTCATGCAGACTCTGGCAACTAGCATCTGTCCATTTATTTGACATTTGGAATGACAATTAATGTCTGACCTACTAATCTTTACTGCAATATACAACAATTGTCAAAGGTTTAGGTTACAAAAGGCAGAGAAAGTGTCAAATTCTGAAATGCTTTGCTTTGTTGAAAGTTCAATCTAATCGAACAACAGACAAGATTGAAAAGTTTGATTTGAAAACATTTTCTATCATCACGACTCCATTATGAAATCACCAATAACTGTGGTTAGTGGAGCTTATGTGCACATAACTGTGCGGAACTATCTCCAGAATCTGTTTACAAAATATAGGAAACGCCCGGTCATTCCCCTCTGGATTCTGCATTTCTGCTGTGCTGAATTCCTCTCCTTCATTCCTCCCATCTGCTGCAGTTGGAGAGAGAGAAAGAGTGAGAGAGAGAGAGAGAGAGAGAGAGAGAGAGAGAGAGAGAGAGAGAAAGAGAGAGAGAGAGAGAGAGTGGTTGTGCAAAAAAAAAAGTTCATGATAGCAATGGGAAATGTGTGGGAAGTCAAATATAAGTAGATATTATTGCTGTGTTCTATTATTTACAATAAACCTCAATCCCAGTATGAGATAAATTCAAACCAGTGGTTTCATATTTTTAGACCTGAATTAAGAATGTAATGTTCTTTTCAGGTTTGGATTATAGACTTTAACACAGTGAAACAGAGAAATGTCAAAGAAAATGCAATAAAGTATACGCAAATACATTTATTGTGGGATGCATCAAGAGAGAAAGTGAGGGACATAAACTGGGAAAGTCACCTCAAAGCACATGTAAAACATGTGAGTGACAAAAGCAAAGAGAGACAAGGACTCCCTGGACCATAAGGGTGTATGCCTGTTGCTTAGCAGCAGGTGTGTTTGCGCTTGTGAAGTAATAAGGAAGCCTTTAATCTCTCATATTGACACCAAAGTCATCCGCATGATGCACCAATAAAACTAGTGCTGCTTTCTGTAAACACCTGAACTATAAATAATGTTATGAATCTTATTACGAGCTGTAGATTCACAGCTGTAGATGCAATTTTTCATGTGTCTGCAGAAGACTGTAAGTGTTGGACCAAAACCCAAACCAAATGAACCAACCAGTTGTTTTCTTGTGGTCTTTGTTGTTGTGTGCTTTTTTTATCCCTGGAATTTCCTGGTCTTACAGCTAAATGGGTCATGTTGTAATAATTCTATCTTTTAAAGCAGTAGTCTTAACATTTTCAGCTTGTAACCCTTTAAAGCAGTGGTAGGAAAATAGGGGCCAAATCTGGCCCTTTAATGAAAGCTGAAGTTTTCCCTCTTATAGATGACATTAAATCTTTTACATGACTTTTCATAAATCTACAGTAAATAACAATGGAAACACAAGGCTCATAGAAATTTCATTAAATATAACCCCATAACATCATCTAAAACTAATAGATGAATAACACAGGTACACAACATCATTTTGATCTGAACAGTAGAGATTTGTGTCAGTAACAGTACTTTAAAGTCATGAAGTGGCCTACTTTTCATTGTGTGTGGGTAAGTTATCAATGAAATTTCTATTCATGTTTATAAGTCACTTTTTACCAGATGAGTATTAACATAGGCTGCTGTCACTTTATTAGCCCTTACTCCCTGATGGGAATTAATTTATGACAAATGCCTTCAGATACAACCCTAAAACTATTTTATAAATCAATTTTATATTTAAAATAATTAAATAAAGAAACAAAACATATTAACAACATATTAGAATGTGTCTTTGCTGTGCCTGTAAAGCATTGCTCCCCCCTCCCCCGAGTAAGCAGTAATGAGAAAAACTGGCCCACTGTTGAACCTAACGCTGACCTCTGCTTTAAAGGATAAGGCAGGGGTCCGTTTCTCATATTGTCAACAAATCTCACTTGCAGAGCTAATCCAACAATGAACTCATCCTACTTAGATGTACTGCACATCTATCCAAAGCCAGATATATAATATTACTCTGTGCTGTAGGCCTCCAATGCTGTCCAAAAACTATTAAAAACACATCAGGGAGCCACACCGTTGTAATGGGTGACATGTTAATTTGCCCCTAACATTATGGTGATTTAAGTTTTTCTAGAAATGGCTCCAAAGACTAATAACACGAGAGCACGTTCTCAGGCTCCAGAAGTTGTGTATACAGCAGACGCCACTGAGCATGGGAATGTAGTTCTGTTTATAGAGCTTCGCTGGCTTGTACTGATACATATCACAACTTC
The DNA here is from genome assembly GCA_029490765.1 of Euthynnus affinis. NCBI lineage: Eukaryota > Metazoa > Chordata > Actinopteri > Scombriformes > Scombridae > Euthynnus > Euthynnus affinis. Next base: position 20,166,589 of record CM055856.1, on the reverse strand, counting down.
TTGACTTTGTGTTATATTGTAGATTCCTCAAATAACTTCAGTATAAATGAGAAGATTCATAACACTCTCATGTCTGTTAGGTAAATATAAGGCTTCTGTTAGCACCTGGTTAGCTTAGCTTAGCATCTAGACTAGAAACAGGGAAACTGCAAGTCTGACTTTGAAGATAATTGCTACCAACACAACTTATATATATGTATATATATGTCATAATCCTTTTACACTAAGAAACCCAAATATGCTGTATGTCTATATGTACTCAACCATGCTCTTACTGCACACACATTAATCAGTTTAATTAATTTCATTGTCTCATCAGTTAAGAGAATTGCAGAAGATGCAGAGGTGGGTAAAATATTGACTCTGCCCTCTTGTTTAATGACACCTGTTGCTTTTGTTCACATATAGAAGTTATTTCTGTAGCAGAACAAGAGGAGGCCGGGGCAGGATTTGTGCACACGTGTAACATGAGCACAGCTGTTGAACATTACCGCCTTTGGGTCCCGAGGGTTGAGGTTTTATAGACTATGATGCAGTTACATCAGGAGAACATTCCTCTGCCTTTCTGGCCAATGTAAACTATTAAGAGACTTGTCTGAGACCACCTGATACAGTCTTCCTGTAAACATTTCCTCTATGCTGTCTTTAGGAGTCAGGCCATGATTCTGCTTTTTCTCTCTGTCTGTGTCCCTCCAGTATCCATTCTCTTCCTCTGCTGTTCTTTCAGGTGGTATTTTATTTGGAAGCATTTATCTTGCTATTTGATATCTATTTTATGAGCTCCATTTCTGCACTGTTTTCTCTTCTCTCACAAACACCATACCATTTCACATGGCCAATTCTCCCTGACTCTTTGAATCCCAAAATAATGAATACATCCCACAACCTTTGATCTGACATGTAAATTGTACAAACTGAATGTGACTCTACACAGTATATTAGAGTTTCATTTGTCTCCCACAACATCCTCCCAGAACCTAAAAGAGCTTTTTGCTGACAAACCTGATGCTCACATCATGAATAACCCATGTACCACGTAGTATACATAGTATACGTAGTATATATACCACGTAGTATACATTTTACCAGCCTCTGTACTCTGCCCTGCATAGTCTTTTCTTGGTCAAGAAAGACATAACCACTTGTAAAACAGCTAAATGTTGCTTTTAGACTTTGGTTTTTACAGCCACAAATTCACAAAATCTCCGCAACATTTGTGAGAGCTTGCAGTTTTACTAAATTACCGCGACTTTTCCGCATGAAATGGTCAAATTAACAGACTGCTTGAGATTTGGTCCAATTGTTGCATTACGTGTCATTCAGCAAGGATTCAGGTGCCAGTTAGTCAATACAAGTGGATGTGTGTGTGATAGCAAAGGTGGATGATCTACCTCAAACATAAAAATGGGCTCTTTGGAAATTAAGCTATGTATTTATGTTAATGGATTTATTTTGATTTTTTTTAAATATCAAAGTAAGTGAATACATATGACTCTTCATTGGTAGTAGCACTTTTTCTTTGTTTGCAGTTTTTCCCAATTCCTACAAATTTACAGCAATAAGATCACATAAAATATCACAAATTTTATCACAATTTCTGAAAAGAGCCATTGCAAAATGAAAGATTTTTGGCCACAGCAATCACAAAAAAAACTTTGCAAAATCCTGGAGGGACTGATATTTGGTTTACAGACTTGAGATCAGTATCAATCTTCTCATGTAACTCTAAGTGTATTTCCCAAAAAGTTGAACTATTGCTTTACAAAACATAAACTATACAAAGTTCAAGGATCATCAAGAAGGAAATCAAGCTTGCAGTTGCAACATGCAACATCCACACCTGTTTGTTATTACCACATCTTTATGTATAAATGCCAAAAAATGTAGCTATTACTCTTCTGTTTGGTGTCCAGACAACTCAGTGTCAGCTGGAGTAAATAGAGAAATAAGTTTAGACTTCAGAACAAGCTCAAGGATCTGTCCCTGGTTATTGTCATTGCTTTGGTTCAAACACTTTCATATGTTGGCTCTCATTGTTATTTGGTGTTTGTGACTGCTGTGCTGTCTGTTTCTACTCAATATAAAGAGGTTAAAACATGGTCAGGCCGACCCCACATTCTCCCATTTTGTTGTGGGTTTGATCCAGGACAAGCCCTTTGGGTTTTCAACAGAATTCACAAAGTATTTTTCTCCATGTTTTATGTAGTCTGTCTCTCTCTCCTCTGGCCAGCTGGGTCAAAGCTGGTGTGATGATTGACAGGACAGGCAGAGGAAATTTGAACAAGCTGTGTCTCCAAAGCCATCCAGCTGGACTGACGCCTGCCAGACACTGCCAGAACACAGTACATTAAAGCTATTTCAACTTATTCTGGTACATAAATGAAAGATGTAAACAGACATTCACACTAAAAGTCACTGGGTCAGTGTAGCACAGACACAATAGTGTCCAGTACCCTTGGATAGAAATCCACTGGGTCACCAATCAAATCCAACTGCTATTTGCTTTTGGGTATTTTTTATATTATTGTTGTGTTATTTACCTACTAGAATTTGGTATGGTTGCGGACTGTTATGATCTACTCCCAGTGGTGGAGGAAGTACTCAGGTCAAGTAAAAATATCAATACCACAATTAAAAAATACTAAAAGTGTTTGTTTTACAGAAAATCAGGCGATGACTGATATATCGACGTGGAGCTAGTTTGAACTGCTTTGTGAGGTGTCTTGAGATGATAGATTAGGTAGGAAAGAAGAAAAAACATAGTTCTGCTACATAAATTTGGAGTTTTACCTCTTAAAACCATGTCAGGGGAAATGTCTCTTTGGTAGAAATGCAAACATTGCATAAACATCTATAACTTGACAAAGAGACACAAATACAAACAAAAACTTTTTTGTAAGGGCCCACAAAGCAAAAAGTTTGGGAACCATTAGTTAAATCTTTAACAATGCTGTGTATTTATAAGATTATCATTAGGTTATTTTATATAAGATTCTAATCTGAAAAGCAACTAATGCTATCACATCAATGTAGTGGAGTAAAAAGTCTGATATTCCCCTGTGAAATGTAGTGGAGTAGTATCAAGTAGCATAAAATGAAAATACTCAACTATCTACAAGTACCTTAAAATTGTACTCATTTACATAAATGTATATACCACTATGTATTACTGATTGTCAATGAATGTGTATCCTTTACAGTCATGCACATTATTTTGTACAACTAACATAACTTTCAACTAAAACTTCAGCTCATTGGGTCAAAATAACCACATTTTAGTTTAGTTTACACTAATAGAAAGGGGTTTTCTTTTGGTTTGGTGACCTAATGGTGGTACTGGGTGAGGATGCCTCAGTTATATTGACCCAAACTGGATCAGTTTTAACCTAGTGATTTTTTAATGTGTGTCACATATCTTCTATTTTCCTACGAAGAGTCATTAAGTGCATTTACAATACTGTACGTAAGTAACTTTCGCATTTGTGTGTTTGTCATCTACTGTGCAGATGCAACTTTTTCAATTATGGGACACATGTGCTTAAAGGCTTAAGCTTAAAGGGCCACAGAATAGGTTGTAAGTGACAACACACTGAGCAGATACACAAAAGTACTCTTTTTACTACAAATATTGCTACTTTTGTGTGTAATTCAGTGAAATGTCCTGACATAATTTGGGCATTTCTTGTGAAATGGAAAGACTGAAGAAACAATGATGAAAAGCAAGATCTTGTCTCAATACTGTGCTTTCTTATTGATGTCGCTAAAATATTGTGAATCCTCTGTGAGGTGAACGGATGTCGCTAGTTGTGTCAGCGCTAAATGTCAAACCACACTCTAATACACACGCTCACTCTCACACACACACCGCCAGGACCACCTGACAGGACATGTAAACACTCAGAACTACACGCACACACATAAATTCACACATGCAGACCCATGCACACAAACACACATGCACACACGCAGTTCAGTCTCTCTCTCTCTTTCTCACGTCGGCTCACATACAGACCCCTCAGCCCTCATTCCACAACGATACAGGAAGTCAAAGGGTGACCCATTTCTACCAGAGCTTTTATTTTGTTTGGTCTCTGTACAGGTGTCACTGAGTGCAATGGAAATATACTGCATGTGTTGAGATGAGAGCAGCAACTTTTGTCACTGACCTCAATGTTTTACACAAATCTAGAATAAGCAATCTAATGAATTCTAAATTATGTCTGCATGCACAAACACAATTCTTTATTAAAACTTTACTAGGTGCAGCTGTATTGTAGGATCAGTGACTTATTTCTCAAATAATGCTTAATGGTGATTAAAGGCAGTGATTTGATCACTGAAAATGCATTAAATAATTTAAAAACATGTCCAAACAAGTGAGATATACAGAGAACAACTTCAATGGCAAACCAGCTGCCTTTCATTTTGACACTAACTTACTGAAATGCTTAATTGTTGCTGTAGATTTGGTTATTTTCATACCCTTAAATATTGGCTTAGATTGCGCGAATTACACAATAGACATATTACATAGTCTTATCATGACTCGACTCTAAAAGCAATGCTTTCATACTATATGGCTCTTCATTAAAAATAATGTATCATTATTTACATAATCAAAACACATTGAAATTGTGTTTTGCTGCATTCAAAATCACAAATCTGCACAGAAATCCAAGAATTACAAATATTTAGTTTGCTCAATACAGCCATGTTTTTTTGTACATTATAAATATAGGTATTGCGTACTGTTCTATATATGCAATGGTAGCCTATATAAAATGTAGTTATTCTCACTCGCTTTCATATATGTAATTCTATCCAACCATGCTGTATGCAAGGTCAGGTTGTTCTTTCACCATTCTGTGTCACATTGTCCCTTGAAAATCTATTGTATGTGTAAATTTCTTCATCTCTAATCACTAGATAACACTAATCATAACCTAGATCCTGGCCACTGACGTACACTTTTGACTGTCAAATAAAGGGGGGAAATCCAAAAATGCCAGCAACGAAATTACAAAAGTTCTTGTGACCTGAACTTTCCCAACCTCACCTCTATGATAACAATATACCTGTGATATCAACATTATGACATAATCAATTTTAGAAACCATGTGAATTATGTTTTTTTTCTTTGCTAATTGACTGCTAAGACAAAAAAACAACAAGAATATTGTTTTAAGGAATATTTATTTTGGCTCTTCGCACACATGTTTTACACACACTAAATTGAAATGTTGTTTATGTTGAACCCCCTCACCTCTGGTGTCATACCACCTTGTTAAATGTACCAGCCAGCAACATGTCTGTCTGACATGACAAGCAGTGGTCAAAGGCCTGAGTCCAGATCAAGCCCCTCTCTGCCCCACTTGCCTGTAGATACCATAATCTCACTGTGCTGTCGAAGCTCCCTGAGGCCAGCAGAGGTCTCTGAGATGCTAGGCACCAGACCCAACCCAGATGGGTGCTGAAGTGGTCCTGTCCTCCTAATGTGTGCAGCAGCATGCCACCACAGTCTGCCTGCAGATCCCACAGTTTAACATCCTTGTCTCTGGACTCCTGTAGATGTTCCAGTCTGGCAGTTGTGCATTGCCTTTTAATTTAGCCATAGCTGGTTTAGCACTTCTCTTTAAGGTCATGATGACATGTCCCTAGTAAATGGGTCATATATAGCTGTCATGGGCTTGGGATTTCCTTTTCTGTTTCTGTTTCTGATGCCGTATCTGTATCTGAGTCCACATAACAAGAACCATTCATCTGATCTACTTCACGCTTGGCAGATGCATGTGGACCCAAGGAAGTGCAGTGTTGAATTGAATTTTGTGCAGTTTGGACATGCAACATGTTATATTGTTATATGTAATATTAAAAACTTGGAATAAACAAGCAAACACCCGTAGTGACTGTGCTATGTATGTTTGAGTATCTCATCAATTTTTCATCTTATTGACTTTACATTTCGCAGGTGTATTGCTGTGGACCCATGGAAGTGCTGTGAGTGTGAAGTTCTTTGGATGAGCAATTCTCGAGAAATATATAAAAATACCCAAAAGACATTGAGGACAGAGGTGGAATTACATCCATACTGACTTGAAAAAGTTTGAGAGACGTAAGCTCTACTATTGAACTGTGTACACTGAACAAAACTTACTACAGGATTTCTCAGACATGTTTTGAACGGGTACTGCTTTTCATCTAACCAAAAAACAAGGAATCTCTGTCTGTATGTATGTGTGTTCTTTGAATATCTCTTAATATCTAATTTGTTTAACTGACTTCACACTTGGCATGTGTATTGCTGGGGACCCAAAGATGTACAGTGTTGAGTTTGGTTCAGGTAGACATGTGATACATTTAATATTAATAAACTTGAATAAGCAAGTGATCAACAAGCTGCTCCATTCTGTGCAGGTGCAGGGCAGAGCTTCAGGGCTCTGCTGACCAGAGATGAGGCATGACACAAGTCTTTTAATCAAGAAAGGACACTCTTACCCTGTGTTTAAACAAAAAGCATAGCGTTAGCAGCACATTTAGCAAATCTTCACCACCTAGTGCAACTACAGAAAAAGCACAAATATTTGGAGCAAACATACCCATTCAAATCCTAACTGAAGGTACAGAAAATAGGAATGATCTAAAAACTCAATATGGTCGATCGACTTTATTTTTGGATGCACCTTAATTCATTTTTAAATACCCATATTTCAGGTTACATGAAATGAGAAAAACATTTATTTACTATTAGAGTACTTATTATCTATAACATCTGTATATAATAAATTGTTCATTTTTAGTGGCTGAAAGCCAAACGATCAGCCCATTCCAACAGACACATTTTGAATGGGCACTGCACTAATGTAAGCAATATCACATGAGAGAGAATAGTTTTACAATCACACCTTTATTAGTTAATGTATTAAAATGACTGAGACGTTAAATGATATTGTTCTGGCCTTGCTGTAAACATTTTTACTTTGACTTAGTTAGCTTTGTGACACTAATGTTACCACCATGCTCCTGATATTGTCAAATAAAGAGAGGACAGGCTCACAACAAACAAAAAGTTGTGTGAAATTCATACAATATGTCAGCAAGCCATAAAGGTTTTTGTGATTCGTTTAGCTCCTTTTACCTAAACATTTATGTGAATAGCAAACTTAGTGGGACAGTTTCATTCAGAGACCCGATGACTATACAGATTGTCAACTATTGTTAGCTAACATTTTACATATGTTATATTAAAGATGCAGTGTGGAGAATTTAGTGCCATCTAGTGGAATGGATTTGGCAGAATTGTAATATAATATTAATATATTCTTAATTAGTGTATAATCACCTGATAATAAGAATTGTTTTCATCACCTTAGAATGAGCCCTTTGTATCTACATAGGGAGTGGGTCCTCTTCCACAGAGCTTGCCATGTTGCATCGCCATGTTTCTACAGTAGCCCACAACAGACAAACTTAACAGTGGCTCTAGAGAGAGCCTTTCATGTTTTTCGCAGTTTTTCCCCCCCCGCAACTTCACTGCTAGATACCACTAAATCTTATACACTGGTCCTTTTATATGCAAATGAAAGACAAATAAACAGATTCAACTCTGAAATGGCATTTTATTATTGAGTTAACAAGAATTTACAAACAATGCAAAATCTGCGTAGATTAAAATGGTTGACTATAATCTTGTGACTGGTTACAGTTAGCAGCTAGCTGGTGAACATAATGGAGCATTTAGCAGCTAAAGAGCCTGATATTGTTCTTAGGAGTAGTTTGAGAAATGCAACAGGGCTGAAAGGAGAGTGAATGTTGGACTTGCATTCATCAGGTGGCCAGAAACATGGCTTCAAAGGAAAGCTAATTTTGCTCTATGGCTGCTGGATGTGTAATTACACGTTTAACAGATTTACTAACTTTATAAAATGATAATTTGTCAGTTTTGTGTCTCCAGCTTGTCCTGCTGCCCCCAAGTAGCCAAAAAAAATTAATCAATGCAGGTTTAAAGCAGAAAAACTGTTATTTTTTTTATAGTTATTTTTTCTTAGTCAAAATCAAACAAGAGCACTCCATGTACGGTATCGGGCACTATTGCATCCACAATCAGACTGAACAAACAATCAGTCAGGTTCTTTTGATGTATACAGAAATTAAATTTAAAATGGTTGCAAATACACAACACTTTCTTAGATAGATTTATTGCTAAATGTTGTCTGTAGCTCTTTGAGGGTGAGATAGCCTGTTTTACAGGACTCCACGGGCATGGAGGAAGACCTGTACATGGTCCCGGCAACAGGCCAGGCTGCATAGCTACCACTAGCAGCTGCCACAGTTACATCCACCTGTTGGCTATCAGAGGACATCTGAGTTAGACTGGGAGGATGAAGAGGTGGTGGAGCAGTGGAGGAAGGGCATATCCGGGAAGGAAGACAGAGAGGGAGAATGAGAAGAGGAGTGCTCTGGTGATCATCTGAAAACTCCTCCCCTACTACATCCCTTTTATCTTCCTTGTCCTCCTCATCTTCCTTTCCAGTGCCAAAGCCAGAGTCTGGGCTCTGAGGCTCCATTTTCAAGCTCTCACAGGTTGAAGACATGGTGAGGGAAGGGCAGAGGGAGAGGTGAAGTTTTTGGCTGTTTTGTGAATTGCGGAAATCCTCCTTATAAGTGAAGTAGGCTGGACTAGGGTGAATTCTAGCTGAGCTGCTGGAGGAGCTGGACATGAAATAGCCCATGTTGGAGAAGCCGGACGAAATGGAGGAAGAGGAATTGTCAACAATCCCGCTTGTGCCAGAGCCAACTGAGGGGTAGCTCCTGAAGTGAAAAAGGGCGGTAGTGGAGCAGGAGGAGGGAGAGGTGGAGTGGTCAACATCCCATCTTTCACACACCTCCACTGGGGAGATTTCGTCGCATGGCTGGGTGGTGAAGTATGATTCAGAAACTGACAGAGGATTCAGCCATTTCTGGGGAGAGAGAAAGAGAATTATGGTAGTAAATACACCTGAAGAATGACAAAGCTACAATAGAGGATATTTCATAAAATTTTGTGTTTTGTGTGTATTTGAGAGCAAATGTGGTGTGTAAATTTTTTCACTGACTTTCAGAAGGCTCTATGTGTATTTTAGTGTGTGTATGTTTGTCAGTGTTGCCTGAAGAAAGAGACAAATAACACCAAGAAACTGGAGCTGGTGACCTGGTTTTTGTTTGTTTTTTCTAATATGGGACAAATTCTATTATCTGGGACAGATTAGAGATCCCAAACCCAGACTACAATCTGAAAATAGACAGGCAGGCTGTTCAAGAGCAGTGGGGGCCCTAATGGCAAAGGCTCTGTCTCCTTTAATATTTAATGGGTGTGCAGCAAGCCGGATCCTGCTTGTCTGGAAGAAGAGGCTGGCAAGACATTAATGCCCATTAGAAGAAAATAGCAGTAGTCTCTGGCAAGACATGCAACTGTAAATTCAGTTGCTAATGTGGTATTTAAATTCAAGGTTTGGATTAAAAAGCACAGGTTAAAGCTTAAAGGGATACTCCAGCAATTTAATATTGCATTTGCATAACATCATGGGACTCACAAAAGACATATCAAGACAAATTTGAGGATCCAACAATTCTCATAATGAAACCAGTAACAAAAGATGTCGACATACTTCAATCTACAGCCCTGCTGTTTTTAACACAGGCTTTCTATTATGAACTTGTGGTGTCCAAGCTGAGATAACTTCTTTTCTCAGGCTTGACAAAGATCCTCCTGAGCCACAGAAGACATTACACAACTTTCCCAGTGCTCCTCATAATTAATGAACTGACTTTTAGGTGTAAAATTTGTTTTTGTGCTTCTTAAAAATATCCGTACAAAAGACCAAGACTAAATTTATGAATGCAGACAAAGGATTTTTGTTTCACAAGAATTTAATTGATGAAAAATAGCAGATATTCAATTTTATTTATTCAATTTTTTGTTTGACAACTTGTTTCACTGGGAAGGTTTGTAGGGTTATCTGACCTTTGATGCAGCCAAGAGTAAATGTATATAATAGGAATAAAAGTGGTTCCAGCATTGATCCCTGGCATACTGCAATTGTGAGAGGGTAGCCAGAATTAGAAAAAAAAAACTTTCCTGCATCCCAGATGTAAAAACTCATTTTTATCATTTTGGTCTTTATGATGGCCACATTTTGCTTCACTTTAAGGAAAAAAACACAGATGAATGTTGGAAAGAGACTTATTTATCCACTGTAAATAAAGACATTCAACAAAAATAGTTAAGTATACTATGTTGCAAGCCATTTGCACACCGCAGAATTATACCTGTTAGTATGAATAGTTAGTGGAGAGTAGTTAGTAAGAGTTAGTGATAGTTAGTAAGATATAGCAGCAAAAGGCTTAATGTTTTGTTAGAAACATTGATTTTTACCTTTAGATTTCCTTCGTGCACAGAGTGAAGAGTGTGGAAGTATTTTGAAGGGTTTGGTACTGGCTTCCTTGTAAGAAGCCTGAAACAGCATGAAAATACTATTGGATTAGACATGCTGCATGCAAACAAACATACGGACACACACACACCAGCAAGCCTGCAGTGGTACTCACCCCCTGCTCATGCATCTCCAGTAAATGGCTGCCATTAATATGATGATGAGCGCCAAGCTGACCATCATGAACAGCATTAACCACGACTCTGAAACTGAGTGCTGACGTTACAATTTGCAAAATGCATGTAAACGTAACATTACCTAATCTGTTATTTTTCTTCTTTCTCTTTTCTCTTTTGTTTTGTTTTCAGGGTCTCGTCATGACATTTTCAACCCATTCAAGAGAAAAATGGCTCTTTAAACTATCAGATTCTACAGTAGAAGTTCTACAGTATAGGGAAATATCATTCTGGGACCATTTTGGGAGCCCAGAAAGTACATGTTTTTCCCAGTTTAAATGGGAACTGTAAATGTGTATAGATTGATGTGAGAAAAGCCAGTGAGCTGGGTTAGTTGTCAACCAAACCACTTGGAAATCCAAAATGTTTTTCCCATTCTTACCTTGACCTTGGAATTCTGTTATTGGACTCCAGTTGCTCCAGTGGCTATTAGTCCTGTCAGAAGGCTTGACTCTAACCCTGACCTGGAAGGTCCCCTTCAGCTGAGAAGCAGGTACCCTAAGCTTTTCCTCTTGTTGAGGGAAAATCGAGGCCTCCTGATGACAAATGCAAAGTTGGCACAATATCAAAATTATGGTATATCTTAACCAGAATCTCAAATTATTTGTCAAAGTGAGTTAAATCATGAATAGCATTGGTGCTGTGGCATTAGCGTTTGTATGACTAATGTGTGAAACCAAGCACTGATGTATTTTCTGTAACCAGACTTGTAAACCAAATAAATACAAGAATGCAACATGAAGATCAATGAAGGTCAGTGGAAGAGGAAGTGTCAGCTATATAACTCATGAGAAGCTGATGTTTGCACAACATTACCATATGCATGACATGAACGTTCATCAAAATGAGTGATAGTAGTAATAGTAATAGTGACACCGCTGGCAGACTTGTGTTCCTACCAAAAAAAGACCACTCTTTATCTGTGTTGAACCTTTTTAGGTTTTAAGACGAAAAAGCACTGAGTGTGGACAGTGTTTTGTGATGGTCAAAGCAACTTATCTCTCTATCTAGACAAATAGATATACAAACACACACACACAGATGTCAATGCATACATTCACATGCATTCACACTCACCTGCCATGTCTGGTGATTCTCTCTGACCTGAACTTGGAAGTCAAAGGATCGGAGGAAATCGGAGAGAGGGCTGCCTTGACTCCATGATATCAAAATCTCATCATCAGTGCTGCTGACATTAGGAGCGCTTGGAGGGTGCATTTTAACTGTACGCACACACACACACGCACACACACACACACACACACACACACACACACACACACACACACGCACACACACACACACACACACACACACACACACACACACACACACACACACAAACGTGTACAAAAATACCCACATGGATATATTTGCACAAAGAAAAAAAGTGGAATTCATTAATTCCTGATGTAAAAAAAATGGTTGACCAATTATTATTTCTTTGACAGCAAAAAATGAACAGAAGCTGCATTTTTTTTTGTCATAACATGTTTCAGATGGTCTCTTGAGCATGTTATTCTGAAATAGTGCATTACATTTTCTAGCAATGAATGAGATATTATATCAAAATATTCACAAAATAAAGTAAACAAAGTAAAAGCCACTCACTGTGATCGGACGGCGAGTAAGGCGGAAGGCTCTCCACCAATGTGCCATCACACTCCATGGTGATCTTGGGCAAGACTTCAAAAGTATTGAATTTCTGGAAGGACCCATTAAGCCATTAAACAGCGAGGACAGAAACCGTTTTTATTAATTTCAATATATTCCTGATAACATTTTTATTATAATGGCTGATCTAAAAATTCAAAAGACAAGCAAACCCCTAATACGTTTAGACCTTCACATTATCGGCTCATGTTAGTAACTTATATACCGTTTCAAAGATGAAACTGCAGCCTGGAGGAGAGTCTTTGTATTGTTTCAGCTTGCATCTTTGCCTGGGATAAAAAAAAATTAAAAACATCAAATCAGCTGCAGATTTGAATCTCCAAATAAAGGAAAGAAGTGATATTTTAGAGAAGAACACTGGTAAATAGTAATCATTGTTATAATATCTTACGTTATTACAAAGGATTGCCTCCCATTTGACGTATTATTCCATATTTTCTTCTGACCAGTGATCCAACAGTCCACATCAGGACCCATCAGAGAGCCGTTCCATGTGCAGCTGACATGGCTGACAAAGTCATTTACACAGGAGAGTTCTTGAGTGACAAAGACATAACAACAGACAGGAATAATAGCAAGGTTAAAGTGCAATCTGTAAAACTCAATTTAAAATAGTTGTTTAATAATAATTCAGAAAAATGTGTTTTGACTTGCAGTGATGCAAAAAAATGAAGCATTGAAGCTGAAAAAAAAAAACCCCAAAACTGTGCCGCTGCACATAAAAAATACCAAGTTTACAACAGCAAATTGGCAAATGTCAATGAATGATGAAAAAAGTGCATTATTTGCTTTACATGTGGTTTACAGTATCTGCGTTATCACATTATCAAACACAATCCATGCAGTTTCAGTTATGACCATACTCAAGTCATACCTTGCGACTCTTTGTGACAGTGGGCTTCTTGCAGTGAAAACAGAACCACCAGGACGTACAAAGACCACAGTATCTCCATGGCCTTCACCGCAATACGACTGTAAATAGAGACAATCAATACATATCAATATCGCTATATACTGTACATCAACAAATTCAGAGTGGAACGAACATTTTCTATACATGTTTAATCCAGAAAAAGCACTACAAGCATACCTGAGAAACAATGTTGAATGTGCGTAAAACCTTATAAACTTACTAAGCCTTTTTTTCCCCTGATAAACCCTAAAAGTGAGGGTTTTGACTCTACAATCACTACATTAAAATGTATGTTTTCTTAAATGGAGATAAACTCATTTCTGTCACCTGGAAGTTGAAACTCCACCCATCATCAGTATTGCACTATACAGCTTTTGAGAGTGAAGAAACACTACATCCACAGTTGAGCAAACTAAATACTCATCTTGAGAAGACAGCAGCTAGCAAATGAAACTTGACTGAAAGCACTCGCACCTGTGCTGCTGCAGTAGCATGAATGTATCAGCCGTGTGTTGCACTGAGAGCTGACTGTTACCCATACTGCTAAATATAAAGTGTTGTACTTTGTTAAGTTTAATGTGGCTTAATTGTTTTACAGTTTGTATAGAAACAAGTGGCCATGCATGCCTGCTGATAAAGTTGTAAGAATGATGAAAGAATAATGAAATATAATGTACAAAAGCCTGTTAATCACGTAAAGGTAGAGATTCTGATTATATAAGCCTGTAGATCAAAGAATGGGGACTTTTTCAAAGACGGCTGTTGCTGTTTTGTTTTCCATCAAAGTCTGAATTGAGTAGGAACAAAAGTGCAGATGTGTCACTGTAAGTGATATTCGTATTTTAACATAGGAAAAAAAAGACATTTCTCTGTCTGACTAATAAGAACCGATAAGGAAACTTACATTATCTAAATATAATTCAACAGTAGGAGCCATTGCTTAAAGACGTTAAAAATGATCATATGTTTCGTGCATTCATTAAAATAGAGAAATATGTAGACCCAACTTGTTACAAGAAACTTTGCACATATTATGCTGTATGTTTAGAAGAGCATCAGTCAAAAAAAAAAAAAAAAGTGATACTGTACCTAATCAGTTTTGGTCAGTAAAGGCAGTGGGGGCCTTGAGAGGAAACATTGTTCTCTCCTCTGGTGGACTGACGAATTTAGATGATTTCCTTTTCTTCAGTCTTTTTATATCCCTCTTTGCTCTTCTCACATCACTATCTCACTCTCTTGTGCAATCTCCCTCTCTCATTCTCTCTTTCTCTCTCTCTCTCTCTCTCTCTCTCTCTCTCTCTCTCTCTCTGTCACTCCATCTGACTCCTCATTCTCACCCCTCTCTGTTCTTTAAAGTGCCCAGTGACATTTTCCACTTGTAACCACAGCCACAGCCTCTGTCTGAGGCTTACAGGAAGCCTCGTGAATATGTGAGTGATAGTGAGAGAGGACGGGCCGGGGTGGGGAGCGGAGTGAAAGGAGGGAGGGGGGGGGGTGAGGAGGTATCGCGCTGTTGTAGAGCAGAGCACCGCCTCCTGCTCATCACCAGCAACTACCTGGACCCCATCACGGCTCTTAAGATACTAATTGCACTGAAAACGACAAGAAATACAAAGCACACCACATCCTGTTTCAATCACGACGTTAAGTGGGTTGTATAAAGAGTAACTTTCAAGTTGTCCTATGAAGTGGTTTATGTCAATGAAACTCATCTTAAAACAGGAGATTCAGAGGAGTAAAGAGGCTAAACCTACCAGATTTAGAACCATGGGGTTATTTAAGATGCAAACACACTCTCTCACACACACAAAATGTGTACAGAGTCGAAACCGCTGTTGTTATAGCCGCAACCACACATATATTCTACACAAGTGCTGCTATAGAAAGGAAGAGGAAAGACGGTTAAAAGTTAAAGCAGCAGCCTGCTCTTCATTCAAAGGTCACCAGCCATCTTATTTCTATGGCCGCAGGCCTCAAGAGATTTCCTCTTGATTGTTCAGTTTGTTTGTCCATCGCTAATTGTGTCTCAAAATGGTTTTAGTTTTTGGAAGTTTCACAAGGGGCTGTATGAAAAATTATTATGGGGGAGTTGGAGTCAAAAAATGAGTAGGGTTATGTATTTTTTTGTGTAAAGGAGGGTAGTCTGATTTTTGTCTAATATTTATATTTAATTTCATAATTTTCTTGAAAGATTTACTATAAAAAAAGCCTTTTACATCCATGTCTGTCCAGACTCATATTTTTCATAGTGAAGTGAAGGAATTTAATAAAACATATCAAGTGTAATTTTAAAAGTAAAAAGTGTACTTTGGGAAAGCAAAATGCAAAGAAGCTACAACTTCTAAAACATGATATAAAATTATAAAATAAAATATTTAATTTTATCCTATTAGACATTTGTGTGAAACATATTCTTAATGAGTGTATCAATTCTTGAGTTATGGCCAAAAAACTGTTTTGTGAGGTCAAAGTGAACTTGACTCTTGACCACCAAAAACAAGTTCATCCTCATTTGTGCTAAATTTATAGAGATTCCCTCATAACAATCTTCAAATATCACTTTCAAGAGAACGGGACAGACAACCCGAAAACATAATGTCTCTGGCCATGACTGTCCTTGGTGTGGAGGCATAAGAACCTACCTTGTGTGTTTGCCATGGATTTATTTTGTTATATGCAACAATCATGTCATTCATTTATCAGGGCTAAATATTTACTCGTTGTTTCAATTCAGCATTTATATTTTTGGGGGGGCATTTTAAGCTTTTATCATAGCAATAGTAGAGAGATGACCGACAATGAGGGGAAAGAGGAAGAGAGATGTGGAATGCATCACAGGTCTGCTGCAGGAAATTGAACTGCAAACATTGTGGTCAGGTGTGGCTCATGTGTTAACCAGCAGGCCACTGGACCAATATATCAGTTCTAAGAGACAGTAGATGCAGAACGTAGTTAGTAGTTAGTAGGACTTAATATTATTGCTTGAAAGAATGCAGCATTTTATCACTAGCCAACAATAGCCTTCACTTTATTCTTCATTATAACAGAACTATAATAAAGTTAAACATATCATATGTTAAAGAACGCCTGTTCAGCACAGCCCAACCACTTCTACTGATGGTTGAAGTTAGCTGTCACCTGTGACTTGTTAGCTTATTTAGTGACCATGATAATAACTGTTCACTTATTAGCACTTGGTTCAAAAATAAAATTACAGAGTGCACCATTTCTTATGTTTATTATATTTTTTAGCAATTGCTAATTTCACTTCCAAAAAAAAATATTGTTCTATTAACTTATAAAATTTGAAATCAAGGTTGAGTTGAAAAATTAGGGTGAAGGGTAGGAGGAGGATCCAAAACAAATATTTATGACTCTGGAGAGGTTCTTTTTTATTTAGTCAGATATAAGGTTAAACCCCTTCTCACACACATAATTGTCATACAGTCCCTAATCATTAAAAACAAGCTGTTTGTCATGCCAGTGCCTCCATGATGCAACAATATATGTAGTAAGACTCTTTTGAATTACATATAAAAAATGAAGTTGTGATAATAGGGTAACGTGGTAATAGGGTTGTCACAAGATGGAGAGATATATAAAGAGTTAGAAACATTTATAAGTGTGTATTTTCACCGAATTACATTCAAATCTTTGTAGTCACATGCCAAAATGTGAGTGCATTTTATAACAAAACAAAATAGGTCAAATCAATGCAGGGTTAGAGAATGTTCTAGTATCCGTAGTAGTAGGGTTCATCTCTATCTTCAAAGTTCAATGAAAGGCCATTGTGTAACATTCTTCCATGCAGCACGTCAGCCTACAAACCCCAAAGCATTCACGCATATAGCAACAACTGTTGCAACACAACACGTTTGAACAAAGCAGTCAGCAGCTGCCTTGATGCTCGAGTAGCGTTAAGTCTGTAGTAGGCCAGAGGGTGACCTGATGCACCCCCACTAGTTCCTGTAGTTACTTAGATGTGAGCATCAGCGAGCAGTGGTAACAGGAGAGACGAGGGCAGAGGAGGGGAGAAGCAAGCGGAGGAGGTGGAGGAGGAACGAAGAGGAGTGTATTATGTGATACAGCACTCACTGAAAGGTCAAAGTCCGCCGTGCCTGAGGCGTGAGGCTGCTGAGAAGACCACGATGATGTTTTTGCTTACAAGGCAACAAGAAAGCAGTCTCCATCAGCAGACCACAAAAAAGTGTGTGTGTGTGTGTGTGTGTGGGGGGGGGGGGGGGGGGGGGGGGCGCTGCTCAGAGAAGAGGAGGTGAGAAAAATAACAAGGAAGGGCACACTCATACAGCAAGACCTGTAGCTCCATATATATATATGTATATATATAAAAACGTTACAGAACTTGAATTTTACACAATAAATATAGTGCTAATTTCTAGAAGAAAAACTCTGCCCCTTAAAGAAAGTTAAGCCAAGTTACTGGTAGTCTCTATTTAACAGTGTTCATTGACTCATCACATCTATTCGAGAAACCAAACCCTTAAATATGTACAATTCCTGTAAGTAGGGGCCAGAGTTGACTCAATATCCTGTGCTGTAAAAAGCTGCATATTAACCTGCTACATATATTTAGCAACTGTCGAGCACAGTCCCAACACTTGACACAAGACCTACTGGTCTTACGAAAGAAACTTCAAGAAGACCAGGTGTCTACAGTCAAGCTAGCAGCATGTCTGTAAGCGATCACAGCAGTACTTTGAGTTAAATGCTAACATCAGCATCCTAACATGCTCACAATGACAATGCTAACATGCTGATGTTTAGCATGGTCACATCTTAGTTAGGATAAGTGTGTTAGTGTGATAGCAAATGGTAATTAGCACAAAACACAAAATGCATATGCAGAAGATGTGTCAGTTTTGCAAGTAGAGTAGTAGAGATGATGCTCGAGAAAGAGTCAGTGAGTTGACCAACAGACCAACATGTCATTTGCATGGCTAAAAAAAAACTGAACTGAAGCTAGAACATACATGCATATATCATTTCCATGCACGTTGCATAATTGTACTCTGAGTGATAAACAGTTCACATTTTAAGCAGGGTTTACATTTTCAGTCAACGGGGAATTACAGTTTAACAGGCGCATTAAGAATATGAAGTGTAATTCAGAAGAGAGAAGTGATGAATATTTTTCAGTATCTTTTTATAGTTCATTTGATATGATGTGAGAACTGCTTAGAACTAGTGAGAACTAGACCTTATATTAGCTTGATGTGAATAACACAATAGTTTAAACAGCAGATCTAAAAACCTCAGCAGGAGTTTATTTTGGTCTAGTTCATTTTGCATTGTTGACTCAGACCAATGTTTTGTGACTTCATACAGTCTCTTCAACAGCCTTGTCTGTGTATAGTAAAGAGCGGATATATACTACAGGTACATATTTTAATAGGTGTGACTTGAAAAGACAAAGGCTGCAGGTTGTGACAAAAAACAAGTTTCAGTGGTTTCTGTTTTAACCACCTCTGTTTTGCTGCCTATACATGTCACACAAAGAGACCAATAAACCCTTCAGCTACTGCTATAGCTTTCAGCGGTTTTGGTCCTTTAGTTATTGTTAGAGTGGGGACTTCTCTGTGTTTATGTGTCCTAAATTTTAGATTGCACTTAATACATCTTGAAGTCGAAGAAGAGGGGAAATCTCTGAAACAAGTGAATTATAATGACGAATATTTTACAATGAATTTTCAGATCAACTTTTATTTTATTTTCCACATTTAAATTGTATAAGATAAATTCACACGCACAATCCACTTTCTTTAGCACCTAAATGATTACAGTTTGGTTTAAGCCTCAACCAAAGGGATATCGGCAATATCTTTTGTCTAACCAATAATCTTTTTAGTGGTATTTCATCTCCAACATATTCTTCCTCTTGTTTGTCTGTTGTTAAGCAGCAAGCTTACAACATGTATGGTTGCAAATCACACGTCGTTTTTGCATTTCCAAAGTGTGAATCACAAGTGCGCTGTGTGTGTTGTGGTCTCAAGGTAGGAAGCAGGACTTCATTTTGCGGTGCCCTTTTTTTCCATTTCCGTTAGTATCTTGTTGAGCTTCTGGTTCACAATGTTTTTCTCTGTCCACCGGACTGCAGACGAGCCACAGTAAAATATGATATAAACAGTGAAAAATGTCAAAAAAAAATTAAAAACAAATCAGAGCAAACAGACCAGAGCAATGAAAGAGAAATATAATAGAAAAGAAAGACCTACCCATTTCATCTGTCTTGTGGCTCTGCTAGATATGTGGGTTTGGAGGCCAGGTAGGCAGAGGGTGGCTGATGTACGAGTCCTTGGTGGGAGCATCATGGATGGAGCACCTCAGATTCAGACCTGATTGTCATCCCATTGATTAAAATACCCAACTCCTAATTTCACAAACTTTCAAGCAGCACTGTACGTTCCCCCTTTAATATTGTTTTTTGTGTAAAGCATGTTTTTCCAATACTCTATCCAGTACGTGGTTTGCATCAATGATTTCTCTCTGTTTGGAATGTAAAATCGCTGTTGTATTATTGGTTGTCAAGTACTCCCATTTGGGATGGATTGTCCCACAAAAATAAAAAGTCATTCACTCATATTGCGCATCACTTTTGACAGCTTTTCATTTGTGTTATTTTTTCTTTCAAATGTTACATAACCTGCTTGTAACTGTCTGAACCAAGTTTTCACACCCAGCATATGAGCAAACACTGTGAAAATAATTTAGTGTGCCTGTCATTTGTCATGCCACATGTGCAGCAGTGCACAAGGCAACAATCGAATGGTTAAATTATTCAGAAAGATAAAACAGATTGTGTTTCAGCTACTCAGGATTTCCTTGATTTTACTATTCCATCTTGTACATGTGGTCACTGCCTGTAAAATAAGGTTAACATTATGTTCTCCTATCAACATACTGACAACAGTGTATTGAACAATGATTTTTCAACATCACAGAACCAGTACTCTGTCAGCAAGCAGTACTGTCCAATCTGTTCAGATTTACTTTAAAGGGGGTTGTGCTAGTTTGTACATTGCTTTTGATCTATTCAGAAGGTCTCCAAAAAAACCAAACTTTTTTCCACAGAACTTTGTGTTTTATCTACAGGGAGAGCATGCTACAGCATGAGGAAGTTGGAAGTATAGACTGGATATTGATGTACAAACCTGGAAATATGTTGGCTCAAGCTGCGAGGCTGATCCAGCATCCACATAGTGAGGCAGCAACAGGGGCAGCACCTGAGGGCTTTCTACTGCCCTCACCTATAACACAGAGGTTCAACACAACACAGTGTGGTCCAGATGAAATCACCAAAATCACATGTAACTAGCACCAACATTAACAAGACACAAAAAAAGGGAGAAAAAAAACAATATTGGGGCCAACTGTGTCTATTTCGTGTCTTTTTGGCCATTTGAGGTCGTAGTCATAAACCGCAGCAGAGATGAGGCGAAACAAAAGGTGTTAAATTTCTTAAGAATGTCATGCAATACATGCGAAAACATTACCTCAGCTTTCACCTTTGGTCAGAAAAAAAAAAAAAAGACATGGTGTGCAAAAGCATACGTTTATCTTTGCATGAACACTGTTCAGTGCAAAACTATAACTTTGTCAGTAGGTATCAAAGATACCAGGACACATTATGAATAAGTCTGTCTGTCTGTCTAAGTATGTCTTGTCAGATGACGTATATGTTGAAATGTCAGATGTAGGTGTCTGTAAATGCAGACTTTTAGCTGCTAAAGAAAAATGGTTTTTCAACCTTACCATTAAAAAATGACCCACCAAGAGTTTACACACATTCTTCATCACAGGACAGATACTGTGTGTGAAGTTGATCACACAATTTGGAAATGATCACACATTAACTATACAACTATTAACTATCCAAACACAACATTGCATATTGCATGCAGGAAAAGTCACAGTACCACTTCTGCTATTTTTAATAGCCTTGTGTCAAGAAAATGTCACCACTTCACCAACTTTACACTGACATTTTCAATCAAAACCTGAGTCATGTTGAAAAGGAATTCACAAACATTTTCTTCATTCTTTTATTCAACTTTATTTCACAATTTTTATGCCATTTATTGTGTTCTTTGTTATAATACCACACACAAATGTCAACTGGCTAAAACAATATAAAACATAACTTCCACAGTTTTTCATTATTTATATTATGTACATGCACTCATATATTTAGAGGCAAAAAATCTCAGGCCTTCGCTTAACTCTCAAGTGCACTTCCATCTGTCGCTGCTGGTTTGAGAGGCCATTCCAATGAGGATCCTTCAGCTTCTGTTTGCCAGGTGGACTTAAAGATTTAACAGCTTTTGGTTTATATTCATTTTTGTAAGCATTGTGGGATAAAATGACTTAATTAATAAAGCCCAAAAAAACGAACACATGGCGACAGTTGTTACTTTTTTTTTTTCTTTTTTCTTTTTAAATGATGCAACTTCTCCTCTAGATCTTGACATAGCGTGTTGGGAGGCAGATGACATTCTGGTGCTGAATGTGTATTAAATTCATAACCGACAAAAAGATTCACTCTCAGTTGGATTCACAAAAAGAATCTTAACACTAAGGTTATCTTAGCTCCACTGCAATAAAGGATAATTTAAGCTCACTGGAGAAAGCAAAGCCCTGACCCACCTGCCCCATTTCCCATCTGTAACTCTTCCCTTCTTTGAGGTGGACAGAGCACCAGTTCCTGCCTACATACAGTACCAGTCAAAACATTTAGACACACCTTCCCATTCCCTTCAATGAGAAAGTGTGTCCAAACTTATGACCGGTACTGTAACTGCCACTGTTTGGCTTACAACCGATATACAAGTGCCAGGATTGTCTTTTACCTGAATTTGATGAGTTGATGGTATTCTTTTGATGCTTTTGTGGAAACTCAGATGCGATGGATATGTGATAAGAACGGTGTAAAAGAGCACAATGGAAGAATTGACTTCCATTGTGCGTCTGAGAGCTTCGTCCCTGTTCATGCCCATATTCATGAAACACTATCTACAATACTTGTGGAGTTTGATGGTTTGATAAAAACTGTAAAGTTAAGAATATATGAAATCTCCTCTGCCCCGACTGACTTGACATTACACAGAGAGTGGTTCCTTATTTCTACAGTTCTGTCAATACATTAGCATGACTTACAGTATTAATGGAGGCATGAGTGAGCATTGCAGCACTCATGACAAAACTGGAGATATGGATTATACAAGAGTTACAAAGAGCAAAGGTCATGTTGACAGCAGAGTTCTAGGATCATCAGCTATGCATTAAAAATGCATTCATATTTCTTTAAGACAGGAAGAAAAGAAAAAAAAAGCTGATCTTATTGAACGTTTGTTGTTAAACAGAAAGAAAGAAAGAAAGAAAGAAAGCAAAGAAAGCAAAGAAAACAGGCTCATTTGTCACCTGTTTAGTAGTATAATAATACTTAAAAGTGGATTCTTATTGGAGTGGTCCTTCAGGTGATGCCTGCCTCCTGTTTGTCACCTCTATCAGTTCAGGCTGCTCAGGCAGGATAGAGGCCAGCTCTCCACTCTATGTGGGGGCAAACTTCTTGGCCTGTGCCCTTACCCGCTTTTCATAGTCCATCCTGTTCTGACTGAAACAAAGAACAAAAAAGGAGATAAAAAAAATGAACATCCAAAAGGGTTTAAAATATTTTTAAGATAACAAATCAGGGTGTAACACACAGCTAGCACAGAGTAGTGCTGGAAGAGAAATAAATCTTTCTTGTTT
Organism: Euthynnus affinis; assembly: GCA_029490765.1. NCBI lineage: Eukaryota > Metazoa > Chordata > Actinopteri > Scombriformes > Scombridae > Euthynnus > Euthynnus affinis. Next base: position 20,143,592 of record CM055856.1, on the reverse strand, counting down.
TGTGTCATAACTTTCTTTTGGTCTTTTAAGGTTTGTGACATGACTCATCTTGGAAAAGGAAAAATTGTTCTGACAATTCATGACCACTGAATAAAATTACAACTTGAAACGCAAGTTATAAAATAAATTAGAATGCTTTATATCTTCAAGTTAAGCTTAAGATAAAAGCGACTTGAAGTATCTGTATTCCAAATCCATTTCAAGGCTTTCGCTGAGAAAAAAAACACAAAAAACAAAAAACCACAAACATGCAGCGGGGGCAAAGAAACCTTGACTTTTGAGGTCAACAGGTTTCAATTGTTCAGAAATGAAACTGCTCAATAAAAACACAATTGGACTTTCGGTGGGTAGAATCAAAGCAGACACATTTACCAGTAAATTGTGTAAGCCTCTGCTTGTGCTGGGTCTTGAATGTTTGGCTCATTCAGCAGCTCCTGGATACCCAACAGGATCTGAAAACACAGTCAACAAAGCATTAAGTGTGATAGTTTGTTGGTTAGAAACAGTAGTTATCCCTTCTGGGTCAACACACAACAAAACATGTTACATTTAGTCACTGCTTCTACAATTTAGAAGTCCCTACTCTCAAAGCTAATGGACATGAATGCAAATAGCGTACAGGTATATCAACCAACTCCCCTACTGATGACACTATGAGTGAGACTGTGTTCATACCTGTTTGATGGTGATGGCAGGCCTCCAGTCTTTGTCCTCCTCCAGGATCGACAGACACACAGTGCCTGATGGGTAGACGTTTGGGTGGAATATTGGTGGTTCAAACTTGCCTGAATAGAAATAATTGAAAAAAAAAAAAAGTCAGAATATCAAAGCTTGAGACAGAACTGACATGTTAAAATTGAAGATTTCAATTACAAAGTACAATGTAGTCATTGTAGAAAACCGTCATTACCTGAAGGTTTTCACTCAATATCTCTAAAACACAAGAGGATCTGTGAAAGTGCTGTCATTATGGAAAATCTTTCCATGACACAACAGTGACATTTTCCTCTCATATACCTGCCAACATCATTCATTAAATATAGTCTTTGTTCAACAACTGATCAGAATAAATAAACACTTAAGTCAGTAACACTTCATGTAACTTCTAGAGCTCAATAACAGGAATAAGAATAAGATAAAGAATAGCTAGTAAGCTCCATCACAATAATGAATTCTTGGAATAAAGCCTTGATGGATTCACCAAACATTTATACATTTTCATTGGCTTAGAAAACTGTCTTTAGAAGTTTTGGATCACTAAAAATAAAATTTCAAAATGATACCTGAGGTCCTTTTTTTTGGACCTGGTTCATTGTTCACATAATGTGTTGTGCTGGTTTAACCTGATATACCAAGTTAATTGCCAAAACTTCTATTTCCTGAAAAATGAAATGAAACTATGTACAAAGTGTGCAAGAGTACTCACATTTGGGTGGTGAGGAAGGGTAGTCATCTTTGAACAGCATTCTGAGTTTGTAGAGTCCTCCCTCCCACAAGGTCTGATGAATAAAGAAACAATAAATCAAAGGGACATTAAACATGGACAAAACAAAAGTAAAGAATGGATGATGTAGGATACATTAGCATATTTCAAAGTGGAGCCACTGTACAAAAAAGTGAACTTTTATCACACTGAAAATAAAATGTGACATGTGTCTTTTGCCCTTTTCTGTATGAATACCCAAGCATTTCTGTTTAGCACACATTCTTTGTTTTTGCTTAAATGACTTTACTATGAACTTAAGATATGGATCCTTTTATTTCCAAAACTTGCAATTGCAATGTCAAAAGTGCGCTTTTGTGTATTAAGATTGCTTCCTCATGTCGGTCAGTAATTTCATAGTTTTTTGGCTGTTCTTTGTCAGATCTGAAGTATGACTTAATCACTTGCACTAATCACTGTAATTTTATGGTCTGGTCATCACTGCAAATGCATGACACTGATATTAGAAGAATGAGCTGTAAAGTGTGTGTTTTCTTTAAACACATATATTGCCTATACCTTGATGAAGAATTATCCTGTATATATATGTTGCATAAGTTGTGGATGCTGGTATGAGAGCAGTGAATTACATGGTTGTAGGTGGTTAAGTTGTCAAAGCAACAGGTTTCCAAGGAGATTGAGGATTGTTGCGAGTCTGACCAAAATGTAAAGATTGTGAAGGTATTCTAATACTTTTAATGTGTTGAAAAGACCTACTGGAGGTCATCCTGAAGACACAAAAGAGCAGCTGGGCCACTTTAACATGCATCTGTGGCTGTCTCTAAACCAGCTTCTAACTTACTCCTTTCTTTCCAGGAATGGCACACTCCCAGTTCATCAGATTCATGGTCCCATCAGGATTCTTGGTAGGCACAGCCACAAAACCCTGTGTGGGTTACAGCAGACAACCTGAGTCCAAGTCAACTAAAACTACTTTGTATCAGTGGCACTCATGAGCGTTAGGACATTAAGGATATTGCATGGTAATAATCAGTATGTGCTTACAAATGGGTGGTCTTTTCTCCAGGCTTTGCGCTCCTGGGACAGTCTGCTTAGAGCGATGCCAGACATTGCTGCTCATCAACGCCTCCCTGTGGAAAAACAACCCAAAACAAATTAATTATTCAATTCACACTGTACAGTCTTATAATATGGTTTCGTTTACTGCCACTAAAAACTGCAATAGATGTTGACAAATTGCAAGTTGCGCTGTCATTAACTGATTTTATTTGTTAATGAGTTCAGTAGAAATGACAAGGTTAATTTAGCTACTTCACTTCACTGCAGTTACATGATTGAATCTACCACGATTCACAAAAAGCTCACCTTCGCCATTTTAAATGTTCAATAACATCTCTTGAACAAAACTTACCTCTGAAAGTTTAGTTAAATATCAGAATTGTGTGGGTGTGCGGGCTAGCTTGTTTGCTTCGCTAACGCTAACGTTACTGCTGTTGACGGCGACCGAAAAAACACACCCTTCGACGTTCAAAAACAAACCTACTGGGCCAGTTAGGACGCAAATAACCACACCGATTGAGACGTCTATTTTATCAACATTCCTCAAACACTCTTAGCGAAATATATTGGTGTTATTTTTGACAATTTACCACAGTTGTGTAAAACAATGTGACTGGTAACACCGTTTCGACAGCTAGCATATCGCCAAAGAGGACCCCAATTTGTTTATTTCGTCAGGACCTTCAGGCAGTTTATGGGACAACCGAGTGACATACGTCAGAGATGGTCGGCCATCTTTGTTGTGGCATTCACGATGGGCAGTTCGTGCCATTCAGGGATTCATTCATTCTGAGTCCCGTCCCCCGAATCAATCACCTTTCACTACTTTTACCTTTTTTAATGTCTTTATGTATTAATTAGAAAAAAACTAATCACTTATGTGGTATTCATAATATCTGGGTAGTAGGCATTATGTATGTACATTGCATTATTAAATGCTATTTAAGTAGGTCTAGATGGGACTACAAGTCACAAACATTACATTTAAAATCAAGTCACAGTCAGTGTCTAAGTAATAACAATTTAGTCTAATTTTTTATGATTTATTTTTTATTTTCTTTAAAAAATTATTACTAATAAAACAATACTTTGAAACTCTTCATAAAATGAGCTACAGTGGTATGTGATAATAGTGGCAATGGTGTAAGCTACAATTATGTTACTGGCCTTTACAGACAATACAATGCAAAAAAAAAAAAAAAAAACAACCCAAACATAAAAAAAAACATTTCCATCAATCCACTTAATACTGCAGCAGTACGTTTGCCAAACACCTTGCCTGTACGTTGTATCTATAGCTCATTTCAGATCAGTAGCACCTCCATCAATAAGTACTACTGAATTGCCAAGTTTGTTTTGGTCATGAATGTAAGCGTTAATTAAAGCTTCACAAAATTGTATCTGGTGCTTATAGTGCAAAAATTGACAGGTCATACTAGCACATTATGCATTGCACTGGATTTGAGAATGAGTGGTTGGTAAGATAGCAGACACCAATGAAACTGCTGTCAGAATGTGAGATTTGTTTTATTTGAAACAGCATGTTCCCCTGCAGATACAGTGGTTGAAGTCTTCAGCTCAAAAAGAATCGTTCAAAACGACTTGTTCGTTCTCCTTTGCCCAGTCGTAATGCTCTTTTGTTCTGGTCTCTACATGTTTCTTTTTGCCTCAGTGGAACATAGTAACAGCTGACATCATAAACAATGATAACATAACTCACTATACCCTATATTTAACAGTTCAACCCCAAAAATATAACTTTGCCTTTATCAAAAGAGGACTATGCAGGTTGGTATAAGTGCACAGAAATCTTCTAAGCCACTCTCAAAATGGGACACCTCCTTAGCCATTTTTAATTTTTTACCCCCGCATTATTACACATTTCTTGTCACATATCAGTTATATACAGTAAAAGGTACAGTTGCACACAATATCACCATGGTGTAACAAAACTAAAAATACATCAACTTTGTTTTGGTAATCGGGCATCTTGCCAGACACCTCAGATATCAAGCACAGAAACCGGACTGAACTGGTTTTGATTTCCTCTGCGTCAGCATCTCAAATTTTTATGTTACATGCAAGAGACTTCTCCACAAAAGCTGCAGGATTTTTGTGGGCTTCACTTTTTTAAAAGTACTGTGTTCACAATAGGTTTTGTATCTTTAAATGCAACAGTTCTTAAAGTTATGAAGTAACAATGAATGCATTAGACTGGAGCTATAAAAGGAAGACTAAAATCATTCTTCTGCATTATAATGTAACTGTTCCCAATCAATCATTCTACCATCTACAGTATTTCACCTTTCTGTCTTTCATAACCTTCTAACTACGCTAAATATTTACTTTTCTGGTTAATGAATACAGGAAACTTCCATGACATGAGCTGGACATATTGAAAAAAGATGTGACCATCTACCTGCATGTAGTGTGAGAAAACAAGAAACTCAAGCATCCGTTTATTTCATTCATTCATTTCAACACTTGTAAAGAATGCAGTATATCCACATGACAACTTCCTCCCAAGATAATGCACCTTTACCAAGAATCAAAAATCCCTACTTTTAACAAAGTTGAACCTTGTTTGAAGAAAATCCCATAATCGTGCCATTTTAATCATGTTGAAGAGGTTATATCTTTCAAATGCACCAAAAATATATCTGATCATTCAATGTGAAACAAAATGTGAAACACATGTTATTTCAGGACAGTTGTAAACCTTTGTAAAATATATGCCTCTTTCCTGTAATGAAAAGTTAGATCATTTGCATAGGTAAGATTTTCATTAAAGGTTTCTGACAGATGTTAAAACCTACTACTGTGCTCACTATACACAGCCTGCCACATGAGTATTAGTGTAAAGTATGCTTTGCAGTTGGAAGGTGCTATGAGACCAGTTTTATACTGATGTAATTGCTCCACTTGTCCTCGTCCTCGTCCTCCTCCTCCTCTTTTGTTTCACACCTTCTTTCCCTCTCCCTCAGAGATGATATGCTCTGGAGATGCCCTTTTAAACCATTCAGACCAGGAGCCATCATAAACACACACCCCATTGTACCCAAGCAGGTGAGCAGCTAGAACCACATGACATGCTGTGACACCAGACCCACAGGAAACCCAAAATGGCTGCTCCAGGTTCACACCTGCTTCTCTGAACAGTTTGGACAGGTCCTCAGTTCCCAGTTCTTTTCCAGAGGCACCCATGAAAGAAGTGAAAGGCATGTTGATTGCACCGGGGAAATGGCCTGGCAGTGTGTCTGTGAGGGAGAGAGACAAAACATCCTGAACATTTGGAGCCATAAAGACAAAATAAAATATTAACTCAAGGTTAACTTCATCAGCACATGGTTTGCTTAGTTGTCATGGAGATAGTTCAGATGACAACTGAGAAGGGGTGTAATTATGCGCACCAATGGAAAAACAGTAACACCTACACACTTACACCAAAGCCACCGTTTTTAATTTGAAGTCAAATGGATAAAGTTTGATCCAAGTTGGGTCTTCTACAGGTCAAAATCAACTTAATTAACCACACCTGCCACCATACAGCCTACCAGGGTGTGTGTGAGTATATACATAGATGTGGGATTCATTTTTTAATACATTTTGCTCTGATGAAGATCCAACTTGGATCAAAACTTTTTCCATTTGAATTAAAATTGCGGCTTTGGACTAAGTGTGCAGGCACTACTCTTTTTCCATTAGATGACAATGGAACCATTTTCATGACAACTACACGAACAGTGCAAACTTCCTCTGCTGATGAAGGCCAGGAGATTTAGCTGAAAGCTCTGGAAGAAACCTAGTGATTGGAACTTTAGTTTTTTGTCCAACTAAACTACTACAAGCTTGACATTGTGATTGATGTAATAGCAAAGCAGTAAATGAGACATGCATTTGAAATGACAGACACTGATTTATGTTTGCTTAATTCATTGCTAAAACTGTCAGACTATTTTCACGCAACAATCTACATTTTCTAAGCTGTGCATATATTTCCCTGAAGAAAAGATCATTATAGAAATCTTAGACAAACAGAACTGCATGCTGTTGGTTTAAAAACTTGTAATCCTGCTCACCATCTCTGGGCTCTGGCGCAATTCCCCTAAACCTGCCGGCAGACCTGGCATCCACAACCTGGACGTGCTTGGTCTTGATGTTCTCCAGCACGTCCTCATAACTCTTCACCCACGACTGATTCATAACCGCCTTGAACTCTCTGCGCTCTGGCTTGGAGTAGTCAGATGTCACCGAATGACCGTCAGCCAGCCAGTTCTTCATACCACCGTCCAGCACCGAGACCAAATTGTGTCCGAACAGCCGGAACATCCACCATACCCGGGGCGCGCTGTACGACCCAAAATCACTGGTGTCATACACAACTACATGCGTGTCATTGCCGATGCCTAGATCTCCTACATACTGGGAGAAGTGGCTGGAAGTTGGCAACATGTGATCAAACGCGGAGCTCCGGTCAGAACATTCGTCTATGTCAAAGAACGAGGAGCCCGGTATGTGCGTCTGCGCAAATTCAGCCCTCGCGTTCCGTTTCGTTTTCGGTAGGTACCATGAGCTGTCAAGAATGCGCAGTTTGGGGCCGACGAGGTTATTTCTGATTGCATCTGCCAGCCACTGACCTGACACCAGTGCACGGGTTTGCGCCGCCATGACGAGGCAATGAGAAGTTCAGGCTCCGAGCGCTAGAGGGTAATGTTTATACCTGTAACCTGCAGACGGAGTCCAAACTTCATCGGACTTAAAGACTTTCGGACTTTTCCCGGGAAGTCTGCAAGTGCAGAGGGCTGTCTAAACCCGCAATTCACCAAGTCCACAACAAACCTCAAACGGACCTTCTGCACACTTCCAGAGAGTCCGTTTGGGGTGCAGACTTCACCAGACTCCGCGCGAAAAAATTACCCATAATCCTGCAGCAATGGGCCGTAAAGTGACAGCCTAAAGAATACTACTAATTGTTATTATCAATAATTAAACAACAACAACAACAACAACAATAATAATAATAATAATAATAATAATAATAGGCTGTGCAAAATATTGATGAAATACTGATGACTTTTTGACCTTTGTAGTGTTGTAGTGAGATATAATGTACACACAGATTAGGCCTATAGATTTAATAACATGGATTTTTAAAACATATACATATATAATCTGTTAAAGTTGGATTCAGCCTAAATTACTGTTCAACAACATCATGGAAAGCGACTAAGTGTGTTGTTGAACTTTGGACATTCAGAATGTACAACAACAAAGTAGGGAGTTTCGCACACTGGACTACATACATTGTGTACAGTTAAATAAACAAACAGGATGCACACGATCTCTTTAATGCTTTTAAAAATTTAAAGTCACATATCAAAACTCGTTGAAAAACATTTATTCAGCAACTAAGGCAATGTATCACTGTGAAATAGAGGCAATGACAAACACATTGTGCTGCATTTACAAAAACTGGACTTAAAAAGTCTTCCCAGGCACATATCATTAAAGGACACATCCACTAAAGCACCAGTAGGCTGTGCTATGTGAACATGTTTCCTTAAATGCCCACAGAGGGTAAAAGTACCAGAATAGAAGCAGATTTGGTTATGATCTAAGGAGCTGCAGAGCTGCTTAAAATAAAAGTAGTTCCCATAAAATTATATCTCTATTAAAACAATGGGGGAATGAGGCTTCTAAAGAGGCCCCGAGAAAACAATTACAATAGCTAAAATTAAAATTAGCACCATTTTACATGCTGAGAAATCGTTAAGGCCTCAGTTTTGGCATCCTCCATTAAGCTTCTACAGACATTTCTGTTTACACAGCATAGATTAGAAGCGCATATCTCTGAGTTTAAAATATCCCTGATTAGGATTAAAATATGATTCACAAATTGGCTTTTTTAAAATGCTGATTTGTTAATAAGGTTTTGTCACATCATCCACTTGCTCAAAGCATGCCTTTGGCCTCAGAGATAACATGCTTTGGAGGAGCCTTAGTGACCCACTCATACCAGGATCCATCATACACAGACGCCTCAGGGGCCCCGCACAGATGGGCAGCTAGCACCATGTGACAGGCGGTCACACCAGAGCCACAGGAGCCACAGATGGGCTTATTCAGATCAACTTGTGACTTTTTGAAGAACATCTGCAGCTCCTCTGTGGAAAGCATCATGCCATCTTCATCTAGGAACTCAAAGAAAGGCATGCATTTGGAGCCAGGGATATGACCCGGCTGGACACCTGTGGGACAATGACAAGTCAAATTACCTTTCTGCACTCACGCGTAGCACAATAAAGCAAATGCACATGTTAAGATTATGCGATTATGTAAAAATATGTTACAATATGAGAAAAGAAAAAATATACAATATACATATACACAATACAATATACAAAATATACATCTCGTTATATTTACCACTTAATCCACTGATAATAATAATTAATACTAAATTAATTCATTTCGTATTTTTGCTCTATGCACAGTCCAAGTCATTCACTTTGCAGCTGAGATTTTAAAGCCCCATTTGTCTGCACATTCCTCTACAGAAACTGAAGCAAACTGCAAATACAGACTGTCCACACCCTCTTCCAATGTTCCTAAATGTATCATATATAAATATATTAAATAGGACAGGTGTAATTACACTTCCTTGTAGGGCACCATTTTCTTTTTTCAACGTTTGAACTTTTCCCACTCACTTATAATTGTATTGTTGTTTTTATTAGAAAACCTTCAATCCAACTAAACATTTTATTTCTAACTCCTAAATAATACATTTTAATCATTAGTCTCTCCTTCCATGAAGAATCATAAGCTCTCTCAATATCCAAGAATAATTACCACTATTTCTTTATCATCAAATGCCTTTTTAACATATTGATCTGAAAGTGCCACTGACTCCATTGTTGACCTTCCATTTCTGAAACCATTTTGGAAATCAGCAAAAAAGTTCCCTACTTTCTAAAAAATAAACTAAGCTATAAGTAATTATTCATTCCATGATTTTACAAAGCACTGGTGGCAATGCTATGGGATGGTATGAACTGGGGTCAGATGCATTTTTGCCTGGTTTCAAGATAGGAACTATAACTACATGTTTCCATTCCATTAGCAAACATCCCTACTCCCACACTGTGTTAAACAAAACTAGAATTTCTTCTGGAACAAAATCACTCAATTTTTTGAATAATTCATAAGACAGCCCATCTCTCAGTTCTTTCGCAATGAAAAAACAAATGAATTGGATTGTGATGTTCTGAACTCCTATCCAACTTCCACTGATTCATTAACAACCTCTTCATACCTCTCAACTCCCAGATTCCCAGAGCTATGCACTGCTTGAAAAACATCAACAAACATGTCAGCTTTTTCTTTGTTGGATACTGCTTCCACCTCAGCATTCTATAAACCAGAAATAGGTCTTCTTATATAAAGTCCTGACATTCTGTGTACAGTTGACCACAGATGCCTTACACTAGTCTCAAGGCCTAATGTTTTTTTTTTTTTTTTTTTTTTTTACAGTTTTAATTACTCTTCTTGCTACTGCCCTTAATCTCTTATACTCCACTGCATAGCACAGCATTGGATGTTTTCTTAATTTTCCATATTCTCTATTCCTGTTCATTACAGCTAGGCACAGTGCAGCGAGCTGCCTTATGGGTCATCAAGCTGAGGGAAGCATTTCAATTATCTACAGAGCCTTCCCAGTCTATCTCTCCTACTAAATTTTGAGCCCTCTCCTGAAATTCATCACATTTAGCCTGAGAAAAGATATATCTGTGAACTCTCTGTTCCACTGCTGTTCTCATATTTCTACATAATCTGCATAAAATTGGATAATGATCACTACCTAATGTATATCTGTCCATAACACTCCACTCTCCAACTCTGGTCTGTCTTCCATTATTGATCACTACCAGCATCAAGGGTCCTGCATTACCCTGTTGGGGTTCATTTCACAATAATGACCTGCTTGCTGTAAATGATCCCTTACATACTTACACAGGAATTCTTCTACAACTACTCCATTGTTATCCTTGCTATCACTGCCCCATAAAGGGTTATGAGCCTTAAAGTTCCAAACCCATATGATAAGACATCTCATCAAATTCTGACAATACCACACATTTACAAGGATTATAAAACAATGATAACAGTTATAGAACTTATATTCTCTGCCTCCTTGACAGATAGGCAGGGAAAACCTGTGAGTCTGTCGGATCTGTTGATTCAACTCTGTTTTAATGTTGTTATAAGTTGTTATAAGTGTCTTTCATTCAGTGTTTTTGAGGGTTTGGGCACACTGCTCATTTTTTGCAACTGAGTAGTTTTCTTGTGTTTAGCATAAACTGCTCCACTCAGATTTCCACTTGATGCATGGCATAGTTTTGCCGTGATTCGGATGCACCAGTGATTCAGGAGGCAGTCATGTGACCTCTCAATGTCTCTGCCGTACTTTAGATTTTATCAGGGCTATGAGATTACACTGAGGTTGTTTTTGTATACAGGCACCTGCAGGCTCACCCATATTTAATACTGTAATGTCCATTAGTCAGTGTGCTTTCAACACAGAACATCATGCAGTGCAAGACCCGGACTGGAAGAATATTAAATAAACTAAATGTACCCTCTCTTGGTTCTGGTTCTTCCCCACGGAACCGTGCATAGGGCCTCACATCAACCACCTGGAACTGCTGTGTTGCAATGTTATCTGTAATGTCCCCAAATGACTTCACCCAGGAGCGGTTCATACTGGCGGTGAAGTGCGCTGATTCAGGTTTGGTGAGCGTCCCTGTGACTGGATGACCCTCTCTGACCCACTTCCTGAAACCCCCGTCCAGGACCGACACCTGTGGATGGCCAAACAAACGGAACATCCACCAAACCCTTGTGCATGAGAATGCCCCATAGTCACTGGCGTCGTAAACGACCACATGGCTGTCATTTCCAATGCCCAACTTCCCAACATAGTCGGCAAAAAACTCCTCGGTGGGCAGCATATGGTCGAACTGCGAGGTCCTGTCAGAGCACTCGTCAATGTCAAAAAACGACGCTCCTGGGATATGAGATTTGGCAAATTCCTTCTTGCCGTCTCGTTTCATCATTGGCAGGTACCAGGAGGTGTCCAGGACCCGCAGACGCGGACCGACAAGATTGCGATTGACCAAGTTTACAAGCCATTTTGCAGAGACAAGAGCCTGAGTTTGCACTCCCATGTTTACACTAGGGCGAACTGCAAACTGACCCAAAGTGTCAGTCTCTCCTTCATGTTTTTTGGTTTCGGTGCTCTATCTCCACCAACTGGCAGATGGGGAATCTAAATCTAAATTCATAATAATAATAGGCTTAACGTTGATTTATGCAGTTGTGAAGTAATTCACACGTGTTCATGTTTTTTTTTAATTTAAAATGAGTCAACGGACAGTAATGTAACGTAAAGTTATGAGACCTTCCCCGACTTTCTCAGTTGTCTGACAGCCTGTGGAATGATTTCTATGGCCCAATCCCAATGTCCCCACTAAACCCTAAATCCTGAATCCTCACGGATTTAATTGACGTCACTTGGTAAGCGCTTGAGCGAGAGCTGGAAATGGTTTAAATAGGAATGGGACAGCACTTTGCCGCATATCACGTTACCTTGATGACACCAAAACATGATACGCAAGATTGTGGATTTGGGACATTTTATTCAATACTTTATATAATAATATAAAAGTATATAATAATAATATAATAATAATATCTTTCTGACCTTATGTGCTGTTTATAAATAGCTTGGTAACATTTAATCTATTGTATATTTTGATTTAGAGTTGGGTAATATAAAATACCTTCACTGATATTAGTTGTGTGGGCAAAATTTTGGAAACTTCTCAAACACCTCTCTTAAACAGTTTCAATAAAACTGAACATTGTAACCTTCATAAAAGTCAATACCAAAAAACTCACCTAGGTTTTCACAAAAGAATTATCATTAAAATATGAACATGACCAGCATTTGTTTCAGATTTGGTGTCCACAGCAATGATTCTTGCACAGATCCCTTCTAGATTTTCAGTCATCCCTTCTCTACATGCCTGCCTAAGGCTATAGCCTTTGTGATGGTAGAAACTGGCTATTTTATGAGCATCTGTGTGTAATAGCTACCATGTCATCAGCATATATTCACTTTAATGTGGAGTTTTGTGTTTAGTAATTTCACTGTTATCTGTAAAATGTATGAATACCCAGAAGGTCTGATACCACCTAGAAAGACAAGCACAAATAAATCCAGAAAAGAAAAGAAAAGAATTTAAATAATTTCAAAACTTCCCTCAAACTTCCTGTCACAAATAATTATTGACAAAGTGTCTTGGTGGTGCTCTATCAACTTCTGGGGTAGGGTTAGGGTACCCCACTGCAGTATATCATATAAAACATTTCAGGACCATGTCTCTGTCTACATTTCCTTTTACATTATTGACATGATGTCCAACCTTCTAATAAATGATAAGTTGAGCCAGTAAGTCAATTATGTGACTCATGCGTAAGGGCCTGAAGGCTGTAACACAGGTTTCTTTGTGTATCAATAAGGTGAACATGGATGGAAAACATCCAGATTTTCCCACAGTGTGAGACATTAGCCTGAACTGTACTGAGATAGTAGTAATGATTATTAAAACATACACAATATATTTCTTATGTTGTCTTTAAGCCTACTAATACCACTTTTGCTGTATGGACTTGACAAAGGACAATAATGACCTGACATGGAGGACATCAAAATGTCAAAATGCAGATGTTAGATTGTAAATATATCTCAAGTGTTTCAAATTTAAGACATTCAGATCTAATCTGAATGTCTGACTGGTATAATCATGTTATGGGAATTTCCTTTTTTACTGAGATATTTCCAAAGTTGTTTTTTTTTATTTATTTACTTGACATTAAATTTTTAATTCAGCTCAATCAAACATACTGTTCAAAGAGTGCTGGTACACATGATCTTTATTACATTTATTTGTTGCATCATATTTAACAATTTATTGTAGACATTAGGTTGTGCATAAAAATGATGTTACCTTAATTTGGAAATTTCTGAAATCTATCCGGTTGGAAGGATGGAGGAAGAGTCAGCAGAAAGAAAATTTGGTTTTACTACAAGCAGTTTGGCCATAATGCAGAGTCAGTGACTCCAATTTCCTTTCTGTACTTAAGACCTTAAGACACTCATTCCTCAGACTTACTGTCTGTCTGCCTGCCTCTTAGTATGTGTGTGTGTGTGTGTGTGTGTGTGTGGGGGGGGGGGGGGGGGGGGGGGGTGCGTGCCTGTGTATGTGCATGCATATGTTCATATGTGGGTTTATCAAGTATTCCCCATGTTAAATCTGTTTACACAGTCATGATGTGGAGACTCATGTCCCTTAAGGGGACACAGAGCAAGTTCCTTTAATGTAAATCATTACTTTTAGGGTGAAGACTTAGTTTAAAGTTAAGGTTAGATTAGGACTATGTTAATATTAGGGTTAGGCATGTGGTTATATTTAAGGTTAGGATAAGTCTCCAGGAAATGAGTGTAAGTCACTTAAATGTCTGCTGAAGTGATGGAACCACAACTGTGTGTGTGTGTGTGTGTGTGTGTGTGTGTGTGTGTATGTACATACTGAGTTTTTTCTTTTCTGAACTTATTTCTAGTCATTTTGGGAAGCAGACATCAATCAATCAATCAATCAATCATACAATTCATATCAATACAGAAAATAATGTCAAAAAAGATAAATGAAAAGATTCAGAAATTAATCTCAGAAATGATTGTTAGTAACAGATAACTATTCTGATTTAAAGATGTGGTTCTCCATTTCAAAGAGAAACTGGTGGTTATGACAAAAATGTAAAATATATCACATTTTTGTGCATGCAGAGATATAAAATGAGTTCATGAAAGAATACTCTATGTCTTTTCATTTGTTTGTGATATACATACTGTATCTCATATGGACAATGACTGAGGATTTTGGATAAATTGAAGAGATGAAGTGAAAAATGAAGTAGTTTTGTGGTATTTGTTACACTTACACCACAAGCAGAGCATGTGACCTGTTAACTAATGTTGTTGTTGCTATTGTTTCTGGAATATAGGCTTGCTGTTTGGCAAATCCCTTTGCAAAGTTGCCAGCAGGAATCCTGCCCATCAGTTTACACAATGCGGAGTACTCCGGACAGCTCCTGCAGGTCCCCGGATAGTAAGGACCTTGGACAGCGGCTGATAGCCATAGGCGGTCCAAGGCTATTCTGACTCCTGAACACTCCTGAATGAAGTAACAACCTTGTTTTGTTGTTTTTTTGTTTGTTTGTTTTTAAATAACAAATAAAAGCTATATCCATTCCAGGTTTCCAACAATTACATGCAACATGTAGTTTTCATTCATTCCCTGTGCTCACATTCATGAAGCCATGAAGCATCTGACACTTTGAGCCACAGAGTAGAATGATGTGTTGTTATATATATATATATATATATATATATATATATATATATATATATATATATATATATATATATATATATATGTGTGTGTGTGTGTGTGTGTGTGTGTGTGTGTGTGTGTATGTGCCATAAAAGCATAGGTGGAAAATTAAACATTAATTAATAACATCTATTCCGTGTAAGTCAGCATTCACATGCTGAAACAGTTACAATTGTGCGTTTCCCTCAATTCCTCAAAATGTCAAAAATATCTGCTGTGAAAATATTGGGGACCAAACTCATGAGGAAAATCCCAGCTCCAACGCACAAAGCCTCTAATTAATATTAATTCAATGCAGCTTCAGCTTTACAGGTGCACAGGTGACAGATGCATGTATGTAATATTTTTGAGTATGAATTTGAAAAAGCAGAAAATGAAGTAGGTCGATTTTATTTTATCACTTGTAATGCTTTTCCATAGTGGCTTGTTTTTTTAATTGTGGGTTAGAAATGGGGCTATGTGACATCATCTATGCTACAATGAAGGACATTAGAATATTGTTGGAACTTTTGGATATATGAAACTTACCTTTAAAGTACCAGTACCTTTAAGGAGGTGTCTGATCAGTTCCAGATTTATTCTACAACATGACAACGACGCCAAACATACGGCTAGAGAGTCATTAAGAACTATCTTTGTCAACAAGAACAACAAGGAGTCCTGCAAAAGATGTTATCTCCCCCACTGAGTCCTGATCTCAACATCATAGAGTCAGTCTGGGATCACATGAAGAGACAGAAGCAACTGAGATGCCTAAATCCACAGAAGAACTGTGGATACTTCCACAAGATGCAGGAACAACAGACCTGCCAAGTACCTGAAAAACTTTATGCAGGTGAACTGAGGAGAACTGGTGACAAAGGTGCTAACACCAAATATTGATTTCATTCAAAGAAAAAAAAAACACAGAAATAAACTTCCTTTTTTGTGTCTATATGGAGGTTTGCCTGAGGCCTGGTAGATGGAGTGCCTTGTGTCATGCCACCTTTCACTGCTGTTTAAGTTCTGCTTATTTCATTTTTTATAAATGAACAGATCCTGTGATAAAATTACTAAAAACCTCCCTACAACTAGTTGGAAATTCAAACAAATCACCTACAGAATCAGCCATCAGTGAATGTTTATTTAATGCCTGAGTAACAGAATACCAGTTCCTAAATCCAAGCTGGTACAGAAACAACAGTGTGTGTGTGCGTGTGTGTGTGTGTGTGTGTACCAGATATTCCTCACATTGGATCTTCACACTGTTTTGTTGCATCCCACAGTGGTGAAAACAACAAGAATAAAACTGGCATTACTTTTGTTTTCAATATCTTTCCATTCCTCTTGTTGTGTGTGTGTTTTTCAAAGTATCACACACTCTTAGTTAATCCTTTCCTGCAGATCACATGGTTATGAAATGAGGAGGTGGACTTATTACTTGTTTATGATTGAGACTGGAACCACTCAACTTTGTGTAATTTATGACTATAGCTGATTAAATATTTAACCTGCCAACAGTGACCCACCCAAGTATAGTGGGAATCTCTGTTCATTTTTTAGCCACTCTCATATTTCTTTGCTTGACCTCCATGTGACCCTCCATCCTCCTCCCCTCCTAGACCTCTCTGTACAAGGCTCCTGTGTTGTGTAAGATTTTAAGCTACTAATTCTTCCTGGTGAGGGCTGTGTCCCTCCTTAGTCTCATCTTAGCAACACCAAGTGGTGTGGCAGTGCAGAAAAACTGTTTTCTGGTGTAAAATTGCAACGTATTTTTTGAAACCATTTATATTATGTAGATAACCCTGACTGTACATCTAATTACATCAAATATGGCTTGAATAATAATAGGAATAAAATATATAAAATAAAAAAGGCTACACATACAATACATATATTTTTTTAGCTACTGCCACTCTACTACAGCTGTGGCTCTCAGCTCTTTGTTCATTGTGTTCACCGTGAGGAGACACACAAAGGACAAAGGATTCAGGTTTATATGCTTTAGAGATGAGAGCTAATTTTGAACTTCAATGAGCACCAAATCTACTGAATAAAGCTGCATGTTGAATCAAGTTTGTGGGTATCTGGAGGAAGGCTCTGAGCAGCACCTCCAAGATTGATGGGAATCTCAAAGGTATTTGTCCGCACAACTTATCATAATTTGTTTGCTGTGTTGATGCTGGCCTTTGGCAGACAGAAACATAGTTAGAAACATGGGAGCTACAATGTGCTGCATATCGTAATAATCCCCTGCTGACATGTTTTAAACTATATAAAAAATACCCTGCTTTGAGTAATAATTTGTGTCTAATTAGTTTTTTTTTCCACAAAAAAGGTTTTATTACCTCTTCAAAATCTTTGAAATTACATCTACTCCTTCTCCCTCACTGAAAAACCCAGGGCTTCAAATTTTAAGGTGCATACTGGACCACTATTGGCTCAAAAAGCAGCTATAATTGCATGTTTCAGCAACATGAGTTCCACAGTTAATCATTTAATAATTTTCAATACATTTTAGTGTTCAAATGACACATTTCCATCAAGATGTCATATTATATACCATATGTTCTGGCTCCATTGGTCAACAGTCAGAATATTTTAGTTGAGTTTATGTCTTTGTGTCATTATTTCAAACTAAATTTTGATTCTTCTTTTTAGTGCA
Source organism: Euthynnus affinis (assembly GCA_029490765.1). NCBI lineage: Eukaryota > Metazoa > Chordata > Actinopteri > Scombriformes > Scombridae > Euthynnus > Euthynnus affinis. The sequence goes on along the minus strand of CM055856.1, from coordinate 20,125,927 downwards.
CAAACTTTAACTTTGTTGTTGTCACTTAGATGCCTAGTCCTGTCTTCATGGTGCTTTAGAGGAGTTAGACAGTGTATCAGATGTGTAAATTAAACACAAGTGTTATAAAAATTAGCGTTATATTGAGTGTGAGTACCTTTTCTTTTAATATGTTATGATGAAAGTTTCTGTTTTGTTCTATGATTTGTATAGATAGTAACATCTAGCAAAGATTAACAGTGAGAGGCCAGTAACCATATGTTAGAGGGTCCAGAAGGGGTCATGAGATAGGGCAGGAGTATGTCATCTTGATTGAAGCATTTTAAGCTGATCATAAATTTGAGGCTGAGATAAGGTTTGGTGATATCTGTGGAATGTGTCTGGAAAGAAGAAAGCTGTAAACACCCAATTGTAAGATATGAAACTGTGAATGCTCCACAAGGAGCCTTTTCTCTGTAACCCCACTTGCATTGTAAAACGTTCCTTCTTGTACAAGAAAATAAATTCAACTTAAACTCTGATTCTTCGGGTCCAGTCTCCATCATTTAAAGGTCGTTAAGAAGAAATTCTTATGACAACAAGAACCTGTAGAAAGAAAATAGAGGAAACAGAGACACAGAGGGGGAGATTGGCATAGAGAGAGAGGCAGAATGTGGGAGGGATAGAGAGAGAGAGAGAGGAGAGGCAACTAAATTGCTTAATTGGAGTCACTGCTACTATATTAAAGATAAATCCTTGTTTTTGTGGTCCAACCAAGTTTTCCTCCCTCTGACAGTCATTCCATCCTACCAACTGGCCAGACCTTAGAGAAATTTCGACATTGAGGTGAGTTCGCTTTTTTCTGCAATATAACAAATGTATGAATATTTTAGAAAAGAAATGATAGATTAACATGTATAATGATGAAATTACATGTGGAGTTTATCTGTACCCAAGTTAAAAAAAATGTTTATGGAGTACCTTACAGGGACATAAATGAAAGACTAAAGTAAAAAGAGAAGTAGTCTTCTGTCATTGTGATTGCTTCTTGGCTGTTTTTTCTGAGGATTTTTCTTGTCTTGAGAATAGTTTATAATTGAGAGAAGAGACAAGTCTAAAGTCTTCAGTCATGCTCAATAACTGGGATATTGTTTCTGGAAAGAAATGCTGTATATATATATTTTTAAAAATTTTTCTAAGCTTTGAGCTGAACTAAATTCCATTCACTCTGATTGTATTAAGGCGACAGCAGAAATGTCAATGCCAAAAATCTAAAAACCTTAGCAGTTAAAAATGATAAATTATCTGCATATCTACATACCATTAGGGCTATATTAGAAAAAATAATAAGTTTTAATTTGGGTAAACTGATGATTTAAAGTAAGAGAATTAGAGATAATCGGAAATGCAGAATTTTTTTTATGCTTTGTTCATTTTGACTAGTTTGACAGGTTCAATTTGAATCTCAGGAGATATAAGCCAAATCTGATAATTTTACATTTAAGATATTTGTATGTGATACAGAGTAGTAATAGTACTAATAGTACTGCTTATATTTAGTAATTGAGCTATTGGAATCACAAGACTAATATCCTCGCTCTCTGTGTCCTGAGATAGAATACAGATGGCCACCATTGTGTGGGTAACTGATGGGACAAATCAGGAGAAATCTGATTTTCCAAAAGTCATATGGAGAGCATCTCATTTCCTTGACAACCAGTAACAAAACAGAAAAATGCCAAGCATTAGTTTAGTGTTGGGTGTGGGGTGGAAATGGAGTAACTGCTCTCACATGTGAGCAGATGGGTTTAGTTATCAGTCATTACTGAATTGCTGCTGAGCTCAGGGGGTATTGTCTCACACAGATGTAAAATCTGGATGCATTCCATTCATGTTCACCATGTTGATATACAAAGAGACCTGTGTTAGACTCAGCAGCCCCTTAACCATAAATCAGATAATTGACTTACTGGCTCCACTAATGCGAGAAAGGTTGGACATCATGTGAAGGAAACGAAAGAGGAGATGAGAAGGGGCACGTGTTTTGTGATGTTATGTATTGTACTCTGTCAATTTGTCTGTGTGTACGGTATGTGTATCAGTGTTTGTGTATCTATCCAAGGCCTGAGTGTAATTCGTGAATAAAAACTGACGCTTGCAGAACAAGTCTAAGAGTCCACACAACCATGCTAGCAGCTCTGTGAGGCTGTATGTAGGCACAGCATTAGCATGCACATTAATACTAATCTGCACACCTACTTGCTCAAATTGACAGTGTTAGCATGATGATGTTTAGCAGGTGGACTATTCACCACCTTAGTGTGTTAGTATTTTTACATTTGTTAGTTAGTACTAAGCACAAAACAACAAAGGCTGAGGATGAAGGGGAAATGTCATTATATGAAATATAAATATTTCATATATTTACAAAATATTTATTTTAAGTATTGAACACATACCAAAGTTGAACTGATTATGGATATATCATATATTATGAAAAGTCAGAGGATCACCTAAGTCATTACAATTAATCTTGAAGAGAACAGGAATGTTTTTACTAAATTTCATGGCAATCCAGCCGATAGTTGTTGAGACATTTCACCACCTGACCAGCTCATATTGTCCCATACCTAGAGCCACATGCTATAGCTTTGCTAAAACAAAGGTTTTGTCAGTGAAGACAATTAAAATTTTTATCACTTCCTTCCCACTCCTGTCCCTTGTACAGTCATTATTATATAAACATTCAAGAGAATACACACTACTCAACATCTTCTCATGTTTTGGAGTTTGTCTTCTTGACTTTGGCTAAATCATACTGGTTACACTGAGAGTTGGGTTATGCTTGAAAAGAACTAGTTTGTACATGTTGTCAGAAAAGTGTTTAAAGGATGTAGGTCAGGTGAAAAGTTATAGAAATAGTTGTGTAAATAATAAGAAATAGTGTCTGAATGTTTGATTGTCAGTTTTGTTTCAACCATTCGACAAGTAGTTCTGATGAAGCATACTGGCCGCTTTAGCCTAGCCAAACTCATGGCTGTTAGGACTTAACTTCACATGCATATGCATGGTTTTATTTAGCTGTGTTCTTCAAATGCATCACCATTAATTCTCATTCTCTTTTTCTCCTTCTCTCTCAAGCCTCCGCCATTTTAACAGGATGACTCTTCTCAACTACCCTGTTCCAGAGTTAGATGTTACCATGCAAGAAGTGGGCCGTGTCCTACAGCTCACCTTAAGTCCTGATCTTTACCCCGAGTTCAAAAGCACGCTGGAACAGCAGAGGGAGCTCCTTCAAGAGGCCCAGCAGAAATTAGCAACCAGTGCTGCAGGCCAAGAGAATTGGGTGACGGAGCAGTTCAAGAGAAGTCTGTTGTCTTGCACTGATCCCCTGCCTACTTCCACAGCCCTCCCTGTTGTTCTACTTCCATCCAAAGCAAAGAGGTGTACCCAGCTGACAAGGGCAGCTGCTCTGCTCTGGGCAGCAGCAAAGCTGTACAGTGAACCCTTGTTATTGGAGGGTGATGTGCCAATGGAGCGTACACAGCAGTCTGAGGTATTCGCTGCCAGCCGGATTCCTGGCAGGAGTCGAGATGAAATAAAGGTGAGATTACTGGCAGAACACAACTGGAGAGAAAGCTTAGGGTTTTTTTTCAGGCAGTAAATTCAAATGTGGCAGGTTGAATCTTAAATTAGTTTTGTGAGCAATTTCTAATCTCTGGCCGTGTCATTTCCAGGTCTACCCAGACAGCCTCCATGCCATCATCACCTGTGCTGCAGGAGTGTTCCCTGTTGACATACTTTGGCGTCCCAGCACTGGTGGGCCAATTTCTGCTCGATCATTCATTGACATCTACAACCATCTGGCTAAGGTGGTGGACCAACCAAGTTCAGGAAAACAGAATGATCCCTCTGCAATTTGCAGCCTCTCAGCTCTGGAGCGCAAAACCTGGGCTGCCATCAGGGAAGAGATCCTGGGGCAAGAGGGGGCAGCATCACTTGGGCTGATGGAGAGTGCTGTGCTGGCACTATGTCTGGAAGACTGCAATGCACCCTCTGAACTGGCTGATATCCTCAATGCAGTGAGGTTGGGAGGAGGAGGAGACAGTCCATGTCTAAGATACTATGATAAGGTATTGGATAGAGTCTGGATAAGGATTTTAAAGCAGATTAGATGGAGGATATTGGACCTTGGTTAAATTTGCATTTTAACATTCATGTTAACATCTGCTCCACATTGCAATTACAGCTAATTCTGCTGTCAAATCAGGCAACCTGCATTATGACATGATTTATAGCAGGTTTTGAATAAATATTGTAATTTTCTATATGACAAAGTAATTCAGTTACACTTTCAGAGCATAGCTAAGTTTGTTAGATTTATATTAACAAACACATGTTGAATTGCAATTTTGCATTTGCTCATCAAAAACCAATAAGGGTCAGCACATTTTCCACTTAGTACACCCAGCCTAAATGACAACATCGACAAGCCCAGCTAGTGAAGTATTTAGATTTTGATGTGTAATATCATTGAACAGTAACAGAAAAAAAATATCCACTCACAAGTTTCAACCCATCATCATTTCATCTGTGCTAGAAGTGTTCAGTGCTCGCTGAATTTCAGTGGACTAATAGTACACAAATCTTTGTTTTTCTATTTTTTTTTTTACAGGTGGTGAATCTGGTGGTGTTTAAGGACAGCACAGCTGGAATGGTGTTTGAGCACAGTGCTGTGGATGGGATGGTTGCGGGGCTTGTGACTGAGCATGTGTACCATCTATCTGAGACTGCTGATCTAAACCTAGTCCATACTGACACAGAAAATGTGAATGGTTCTGTCAAAGTAAACATTGCTAATGCTAATTCTGTCTTCCCAAATCCCCTAACATTACCCTTGCAAGGAGTGAATGCCCCCAAGCTGAGCCCTGACTTGAAAGCAACAAATCCAGTTCTTACTTTTGATGTGTCCTCCTATCCTGATGTCTTTTCTACTCTCAGAGGGCAGAGAGGCCTCTATGATGCTTGGATCAACTTCTCTTTGCAGCTTTCCCTGATGCAGACTCTTGGGGAATCTGCTGCCAATCACATACTTGTCACACCTACCCATATGCGCCACTACAAACATGGCCGTTGTGATCCTACATACTCACTCACCATGCAGTCTCGTAAGTTAGTAGGTGCCTTGGCATCTTGCATTAGCTCAGATAACACAATGCAATACACTACTGACCTCCTACGCTTGTTCCATGTTGCATTTTTGGAACACAAAAGCCTCATCAGAAACACCAAAAGTGGTCAAGGTGTTGGTCCTCACCTAGCTGCCCTGCGCCGATCTTTGCCATCTGACAATCCATTGAAGAAGTTTCTGGACCCCTTTGGATGTCCATCTGTGTACCTCACAGGTACAGATCTGAAGGAGGGTGTGGAGTGCGGTGTAGGAAATGTGTATGCCCAAGATCAGCTGGCTGTAACCTACCTTGGCAAGAAAGACAAGGTTCGCATTGTGCTTAATGGCAAAGGGAGCTTTGCTCTCACACTGGAGAAGCTTCAAGAAAACTTGAAGGTAAACCTGAAGTTAGTGATGCTTCTAGCTGTCAGATATGCCATTGCATGCCAAATGGGAGCCCTGGAGTGTGTCCTTAAACAAGGTCAAACTGGAAAAATTAATGGAGAGGTGTATCACTGTCCAGAGAGCCCAAACAACCACAAAACAACTGCTGAATCTACCAAAGGCATGAGCCCAGACCATATACTGGTGATTCATGGTGGCGCTGGAGAGGAGATGATGCTGAACACCCAAGTGATTGGGGTTATTGAGTTTGCTCTACAGACAGCCTTAACTCTTGGATCTCAAATGCTTCAACAAGGTGGCAGGAGTTTGGATGCAGTTCAGAGGTCAGTGGAAGCTCTGGAAGACTGCTTCCTGTTCAATGCAGGTAAAGGCTCAGTATTCAACAAAGATGGCAAAAATGAAATGGAAGCAACCATAGTAGATGGCAATGCAATGAAGTCAGGAGCTGTTGCTTGCGTGCAAAGTGTGAGGAACCCAATAAAAGCAGCCAGATGTGTCATGGAGAAAAGCTCACACTCACTCATTGTGGGAGATGGTGCTGAGGAGTTTCTGCAAGGGTTGGAGGAGAAGGAGAAGCCTGTTGGGCCTGACTATTTCTACACTGATATACGTCACAGAGAGTTAAACGCAAAGCTCAGTGGTGGAAATATCTCAAAAAACAGTCACCCTCAGACAGTTGGAGCTGTGGCCTTGGATCGTTGGCATGGATTGGCTGCTGCATCATCCACTGGTGGGTTAGTGGGAAAGCTGAAAGGGCGAGTTGGGGATACAGCAGTAGTGGGGGCAGGAATATATGCTGATGACATGGTAGCAATTACCTGCTCTGGAGATGGAGATGTGTTTCTGAGGCACACAGTTGCACAGAAAATAGCCAGTCTCTACCATCACAAAGGCTATAGCCTTAGGCAGGCATGTAGAGAAGTGATGACTGAAAATCTGGAAGGGATCTGTGCAGGAATCATTGCTGTGGACTCTAAAGGTGATGCCATCATTGAAACAAATGCTGGTGTGATGTTTGTGGCCTCAATGAGAAATGGCATTTCAAGAGTAGAGGTCCTAAGGCCCCTAAAGAGTTTCTCTGATGTGATCTGGGAAACAGATGAGCTGGTTGCCTACCTGGATCCTAGCCCCTGGATCCCTGGGTCAACCATTTTGACTCGAAAAACTCTAAGTGGAAAAAGCAGCATCTTCCAGTTGGCTGCACCTGATTTTGTTGCTATGCTACAAGGAGCAAAATCTGTGTCAAGCTTGCTATGTGAGCGACTGGGGGTGCAACGATGTGCCTTGGTTTTCAATCCAACCCCTGACCAGCCAGCACAAATCAGACTGCTTCCACTTCATGGTCTAGAGGCAAAGTGGCAGCCCCATCTTGCCAATGAAGAGGAATTTCACACTCATAACCCTGGCTACTGTACCTCAAAAAGTGGCCCACGCTGGGATGATGAAGCACTGACCCAGGTTCAAGCCAAGATTAGAAATGGACTGCCAACATCAAATGCACCCTCTTGCTTTGACTTTTTTGGAGACCCTTCCGATGATAACCTGTTCAGTCGTATTGTACGTGGAGATCAGCAACAGTGGAGAGTGTGGGAAGACAATGAGCATGTTGCCTTCCTAACACCGTACCCAAACAGTCCTGGACTAACTGTTGTGGTGCCACGTAAACCCCTTCCCAGTGACATCCTCAAACTGGGGGAGAGTGACTATAAAGCACTGATCATGGCCACTTATAAAGTTGCCCAACTACTGGATGAAGGAATGAGAGCTCAAGGTGTTGCCCTGATTTTTGAGGGCTTTGAGATTGATTATGCTCATGCCAAGCTGATCCCTTTGTTACCTTCACCAGATGGCATTAAGACTGCCAAACCACAACCAGAATGCTTCCAAAGCTACCCTGGATATGTGTCATCGCTGAGTGGTCCAGCTGCTGACCCTGAGGCCCTCAAAAAGATCCACTCAAAAATCACCCAGTGCAGGCCTCCACATTCATGGGAAGACCCTCAGTCCCACTCCACACTTGCCATCAAGAGCCAATGGTACCGCAACTTGTTCCAGATTCAAAACACTCTTTTCCACAGCACTGTGGAATATTTCCACAGTTCCTGTCGGTACTCCTATGCTCTCACCCCTCTCACCACAGACACCATCTCCTCACCAATGGGCCTGGGATCTGACTCTGAGCCAGTTTCTGTTAACCTGCTGGGCCAGGACATCTACCTGGCTGACTCAATGCAGTTTGTTCTTGAATATTTCCTTCGCTTCCAGGAAAACCTTCCAGGAACCTACTACATATCTCCCAGCTTTAGAGGGGAAGATCCTGATGCCACACATTTGAACCAGTTCTACCACGTAGAGTGTGAATTGTTGGGTGACATGGACAATGCCATTTCCATAGCAGAGGGGTACCTGGCTCACCTCACCAAGTCCATGTTGAAGAAACACGCCGATATAATTCTCAACACTGCTGGGACCCTGACACATGTTACAGCCATGTTGAGTAAGCTGGATGGGAAAACCCCACTTCCAAGAGTCCCTCTGGACCAGGCCATTCCCATGATGCCCTCTGCTGACTGCTTAGAGTGGGTGCAAGATGGCCAGCCCCAGTTTGGCAGAAAGCTAACACGCAAAGGAGAGCGAGTGTTGATAGAGAAATATGGTGGCGCTGTTTGGCTGACTGAGATGGACCATCTAGGAGTTCCCTTCTACCAGGCATATGTGGAGGGCACTGGGCGGTGCAAAGCCAAAGCTGCTGACCTTCTGCTGGGGCTGGGTGAGACTGTGGGTCTTGGTGAACGTCATTCCACCCCTGAGATGGTACAGGAGGCCCTCAAACACCATACAGTGCCAGAGCAGCCGTACAAGTGGTACATTAACATACGCCAGGTGAAACCACTCCTCACCAGTGGATGGGGCATGGGAACAGAGCGCTACTTGTGTTGGCTGCTTCAGCATGATGACATCAGAGATATACACATCATTCCTAGGATGAAAGGAATGAAGTACATGCCCTGATCATAAGTACGCCACAGATTTTCAGGCCCTTAGATGTGATATGATATTTGTAATAATTGGGCCAAAGAGGAACACACATTATGGATTTTAACCATAAAGCCCCTCAATAATCCAGACTTTGGGAGATTTGAGTTTCTTATATACTTCACCAATGACTTATCTTGTTGTGCTTATGTTAAGGAGAAACTTCCTACAGCTCTTAGCCCCACCTTACCCTTGCACCCCTGAATGAACAATATAGAAGAGAAAAGATGTTAAAATTGAGGCTACAGGAGGTAATGCATTATTTTAACTTTAAATGTTAACATGTTACACTAAGAGTTGATTATTTCTTAGTGGCATAGCTACAGTATCTGTAACTGCCAAGTGAAATCACAAGAATAGTGCAAGTAAAACCTGAATTATTCCAGTAACTTCATGTGCTGGTGTAAGACTGAGTTACAGCTTGTTCAGATTATGTAATGACAGCATAAAGGAACAAATATGTTAAAGTACTAATTCTTCGCAATGAGCAAGTTATATATTGGTCTATAATATAATGTTTTGTTTTGTTTTATTTCGCTCACATTGTCTTTGTATGTGTATCATTTTTGTGAAGGCTGTATGGATCATGTACCTTTTTTGAAGTAATAATGTTTTTATTTAATCTTTAAATAGATATCAGACACCAAATAAAAAGATCTGAGATCAGAGCTGGATGGATTACTTACAAGGCCAATGGGACCTGATCCCAGGTGCTTCTGATCATGGCAGCCTCAGCACTGGCTGAAGGTGGTCAAACGCCCCTGGGCACAGGGACACATATCACAAAGCTAAAATTTGTGTGTAAATGTAGCATTTTAATTTGACATAATAATATATATCACAGTATGAGATTGGTAAGGAAATGTATTGCTGTCTCTGTTCACCAGATGAGTAAGACAACAAGCTAATTTTACATGGTATATCAACTATTTAAAATGACAACACAACTGGCTCACTCAATCTTAGTCTACTAGTCAGACTGCAACCATTCATCAGTTTGTAATATTAGCATACCGAAGCAATAATCTGAAAGTGGCTGAACTCTACATTGATCTGCAAAGTACTAGCAATGCGCTCACATTATGCAAAATCAGTTGATATGATGTTCAGATAATAACTATTTCTTCATGTAACTTAAAAGGTGTCCATTTTTGATGTTTTCATAAAACACATAATTTGCATACCAATATACTGTTCTGTGCCATTTTTTCTCAGTAAATAAGAATAGCAGTTGAGAATATTGAGTGCAAGAATAGTGTGCATGTATACAACTGTTCATGTTTATGATTTGTGTACATATACATGTGTAGTGACACACACACACACACACACACACACACACAAACACAGCCCATGCACTCCCATACACATATTTGTGTGCACACATGTAAATCTAAGTACACACAGACAAACACATAAAGAACCATGTAGAGTGGGTTTCGGTTCAAAACTGACCCCTAAAAATATAAATATATATACCTGTCTTTCACATGGCCATTTGATACAAAATGGATACTGCAACACTGCACGGCCAACACTGCAATAAACTGATTTGCTATGGTTACTATTAAAGGATAGGTTCACATTTTCAATTCTATCTTAAAACAATAGCCAGATATCCACGTGTACATTGAAACCGTTTTTGCTTGCTGTAAATGTTCCTCTTCCTGATGAGCTTACAATGTAAGTGAAAGGGGACAACACTGACAGTACTCGCTCTGTGCAAAAATTAATTCAAAAGTTTATCTGGTATTAGAATGAAGCTTCAGAAATCTAAGTTAATTAAGTCAAGTAAATATCCTCAAAGTTATAATCTTTTTAGTATGAAATTCCCTCTCTCTTAATAGCCAGTATGGACAGGAAGAATGATTACAGCAAATAAAACCTGTTTCAATGTTAATACCTGACAATTGTTTCAAGATAGGCTTGAAAAATAGTGAGCCAATCCTTTAATACACATGCACAGGAGTACTCTGTCAGAAAGTATTTCAGTAGTTGTATCAGACAATCCCAGCATAATAGCATTTCATTTACTATTTGCAGTGTGCAACTATACCACACATCTTTTATTCTGTAAATCATTTACATAATTGACACATTGATGCTACAGTACTACTTTGTACTGCATTTATTTTTAGTTATTTCAAACAAACACTACCTAATATAACATCTACATTAACACCATCTGACAGTGTTTGTGTGGTTAAAAATGAATCCGGTTCAAGAAGCTCAGGTGTGTATCTCATATAGATTTTTATCTGTTGTTAAAGATTTTGTTTTCCAGTACATATTAGACATTTCATGTGAATCACAAATAACAATAAGTGATTTTGTATCTGGAGCTAACTCTATCTGAAACATCTCCAATAAAGCACCATAAAAGAAGATCAGAAAGGTTCATAAAACAATAATTTTTACTACGCAAGTTCGTAAACCGCATTTAGACGATCTAACTCAGGTTTGCAAACTAATTTTGAGATTACCACTCTCAGTCTAGAATTAATAACTTTGTCCTGATTTATTGCAAAAACTAGAATCAATAATCACTGCACTTTATGGTCTGAAGGCAGAGAAAAAACAAAAATACAAAGAAAATAAATAAATAAAAATTAAAATTAAAATATGCTTCTATGCACTCTATACATTGCCTCTGTGCACCATGTCCTATCAGACTCGCTTATGACACTTACTCCTGTTGTTCTCTCTTCACTAGATCCCTGCTTGTGTTGTATCAGCTCTCAGACGTACGTCGCTTCAAACAAAAGTGTCTGCTAAATGAAACAGTAAATTGTAATTGTGATCTACGTCTATAGCTACATCTACCACAACTATTACTTCTGCACATATTTTCCACTTTTTTTTACCCCACTACTTTTTTATTTTATTTTATTTTATTTTTACATAAGTCAGATCATATATATAGCCTAAGTAGTGTACTGTTTACAATGTATATAATGCATATAGATTGAATTCCATTTACTTGACCTCTTATTTTGTTTGCATGTGTTACTCTCATTTTCTTATCTGTTGTTTCCTGCACTGCTGTAACAACCGAACTTCTCCTCTGAAATTCAATAAATTGGTATCTTATTTACAGACTGAAAATCAGATTTGGCAAAGAAATAATTAGTATAAAATATATATATTAAAAAATGCCATTGTAAATTAAATAGAAAACAACCCATCATAACCCGGAAGTGTTATGTGACTGGTAAACTATTTGATTCCGGTTGTGACTATCGAGTCTGACCCCCGGCTTGAGGAGGGCTGTTCCTCTGACAGAAGACAAAATCCTTGGTCTTGTTTCTGAAGCGTAGGTTGACTCGTGTTTTCATGGCTGTGTGTACTTGTGGTTCTGCTTTTACATTGCCCTCTGCATGCTTTGGTGTGTGTGTTGTCAGTAAGGTTGGCTAAAGGTAAGGTCAGCGCCTGCCGAGCCAAACAGCTAGTAAGCATGATAAGCTAACACAAGCTAGTCAAGAGATGTGTGACTTTCCGTCGAGCCAGCCATTTTCTAAAGACTCATGAACCTTGGTAGCTTATTGTGCCTATATTTTATATTCTGTAGTGACAATGGTCACATAACAGTCGATGTAAATCAGGTAGACAGTGGGTTACAGTGGTTAAATTGTCACATTTGCAGGGTTGCTAACGTAAGCTAACTTGCAGTCTCTACGAGCCGATATTGCAGCTACGCGTTATTGTAAGCTAACTTACCATTTCTGCCATGATACAACAGAAAAGCAGCAGGTGTGATACTTTTCGGTTTAAAAGTTTGTGCTCTTATATGATAATTAAATGGTTAGTCCAATTTCCAATAAGCAACGATAGCTCAGTTAGACATGTTGACAGAAGAACTGGAACAACTGTTTACGTCCATCATCAATACCACAATTAGATTCCACTTCAGGATTATTACAAACCCAGAGTGAAAGACAGATAAGGCTAAAACCGGCGGCATCTTGCATAACATTACTTCCTAAGACCAAAGCGTTAACTGTTTATACGAAGTAATCTCTCTAGCAGCAAACTGTTTGACTTTAATGATTCGGGCTGCAACTAAAGACTATTTCCACTATTGATTAATCTACCGACAATTTTCTCGATTAATTGTTTGGTCTATAAAACCTCAGAAAATAGTGAAAGTGCCCATCACAACTGCCTAAAGCCCCAAGTGCCTTCTTGAAATGTCTTGTCTGACCAACAGTCCAAAAGAATTATAATGGAAGACCCAGAAATACACCAAATTCTTACATATAAGAACCTGGAACCATCAAATATTTGACTTTTTTTTTTTTGTTGTTCTTTTAAAATTGATTAATTGGTTTTCACAATATTTGTCAATTAATCATCCAATCGATTAATCAACACATGATCATCCACCCCTCTCACATTCATTAATAACCATTGAACCACTGTGATCATTCTTTTTTGGCTTTAGGGCGTCAATGATTTCTAGAATATTGTGATGGCTTCACCCTCAGCTGCTCATTTCCACAAAAAGTGATGCAACTGTCCTAAATTTCACTTCCTTCATCACATAACTTCTGCCTTCCTCTGCCCAGGTGCCAGGGTGTCCCCCCTCTCCATGTGTGATCCCTAATGGGCGGCTGGTCTCGCAGTGCCGTGCTGGAGCTCTACCGGGCGCTGCTCCGTGCAGGGCGTCACCTTCAGTACACTGACCGTAATTACTACCGTCGTGCTGTGGCTCGTGAGTTTCGTCGCTGCCAAGCCCTGACGGTAGCTGAAGATAAAGAAGACGCACTGAAGAGGGGACAGTTCTTCCTCAACAGCCGACTGGGCGGGCTTATGTAGGGGGAAGGGGTTACAGGTCATCTGGAGGTGGGTTAAAGGTCATCTGGAGGTGTATCTCCCAGGTGGGTCTACAATTAATACTTTTGTCAAATGTGAACATTTTTAGACCAGGGACATTCTTTGTAGGACTGAGCAAAGATCACAGGTCATGTGGCTTTTCATTGATTTTCCATTTGCTAGTATCAGATCAGTGCTGACTGAGAGGTTGCGATGATGTCACTGCTGTGTGTGTGTGTGTAACATTGCTAAACTTGAGAATTGGGCTACCAACATGCTGTGTATGCATGTTGCAGCCTCTGATTCAAGTTCCTCTTCCTGCCAATGTCCTCCTGCATCTTACTCTCTTCCCTCTTTTCTTTACCTCCTCTGTTTTCAGCAGCAGGATGGCAGGGGTGAACGGAGACCGTAAAGGGAAGAAAGATGACAATGGGATCGGCACAGCCATCGACTTCATGCTTTCCAATGCCAAGCTTGTGCTGGGAGTGGGAGGAGCAGCCATGCTTGGGATTGCAACACTGGCTGTCAAAAGAGTAAGTGTGACAGTATTTATCCACATACCCCTCACTCTCATGTGTGAGTAAAGTGGGGGAAAAAAAAACACTCCTACTTAACATACCAACACCTACAATGTGCACTTTGTTGTGCAGATGTACGACCGTGCCATAAGTGCTCCCACTAGCCCCACCAAGATGGAGCAGACGGGAAAGAGGAGCTGGGAGGAGCCCGCTTGGATGGGTTCATCACCTCGGGTACTGAACCATGACATGAAGTCCACAGTTAGCAGGTCACTGCAGTCTCTGCCCACCTCCTCACATTCTTTTGAACCAGGTGAGGAAAACCTATTGTAAAAGTTATGTTATGCTAAGTTAGTTCTACATAATGGTTTCAAGTGTCTTTTTATGTTTATATTGACCAGCTATAATGTGGTTTCGACTTCAGTCTACTGCTGTTTAAGTTTTTTTTTATCCATTGACAGACAGCCTAATTGGAGGATTCTTGCTCTTCCTTTACAGTGGGTGTTGTCTCTTTTAAGCGATGTAGTTAGTCACCCAGCTGTTTTTTTTTTTTATGTTTGTTTTTGCTGCAGTTTTTAATAATTGCTGGTCTCTCAGGTACTGTAGAACCCCCCTTGAATTAGTCTTTATAGATTAAATTTAGTTAGTTTTTAGATTTTTTTTTTTTTTTTTCAGTTTAACCCACTACCTCCCCTTCAAAAGTCATTCTCTGAAACAGTGGAGAAAAAAAATCACAAAACTCTGTTACTTCTATGCAGCAGCATTTAGCAGAGCTGCTTTTTTAAACTTTCAATTGCTCTTCAGACTGCCTGCGGAGGGCTTTGGGTCGAGCTGCTGTGGGAGGCAGTGGAGCCACTGAGTCAGACCTGCTGCGGGCCCGGATGCGTCTGTCCCTGCAAGAACATCTGTGGGACTTCTACCAGAATAATGTGAACATCCCTACTGAGGAGCAGGCTACGGCCAGGAGGGCAGCGCTGGACATCTGTGCTGAGCTCAGAGTGTTCCTTCATGCCAAACTGCCCGACATGCCGCTCAGGGAGATGTACCTGAGCGGCAGTCTGTATGATGATCTTCAGGTAAGAGGTCCCGCATTTTTAGATGAAGGAGTTTTAGTTTCTTCAAACATATTGATTTGATTAAAAAAAAAAGTTTTATTCCCCTTCCTCCTTCTCATAGGTGGTGACAGCAGACCATGCCCAGCTGATGGTGCCTCTAATCTTGGAGAAGAACCTGTGGTCTTCCATCCCTGGGGAGGACACCATCATGAATGTCCCAGGTTTCTGGCTGGTCCGCAGGGAGAATTTGGAATATTTCCCACGGAACAGCAGCTACTGGGACCGCTGCATGGTCGGAGGGTACCTCTCCCCTAAATCAGTCCTTGAGGTCTTTGATAAGCTTGTGGCTGGCTCTATCAACTGGCCAGCTATAGGGAGCGTCCTCGACTATGTCATCCGTCCTGTGGTTCCCTCAGAAACGCTGACCCTGGAGGTGCAGTATGAGACGAACCGGAAGCTGTATGTGGACTTTCTACCATTACTTGTGATGGAGGACGGAACCTCGCTGATCGCCAAACCACACCGGCTTGCTGCAGAGCGCCACGAAAATCTCTGGCGGCAGAGCTTCCGCGTGGCGGAGACGGCGCGGCTCAGGGCCTTGGATCAGGAGGACGGAGGCTGCCGATGCGCCTGCCTGAAAGTGGCGAAGGCCATGTGCAAGCTCAACCCTGCCCTTAACCGGCTCAACGCTAGCCAGCTCACCAACGCTATCTTGCTGCTGAGCGAAAAAGAAGGTGATTGGACCCAGGAAGCGCTGGCCGACCGCTTCCTTCAGCTGCTACGAGCGCTAGTGGGGCACCTAGAGGCAGGGAGGCTGCCCTGCGCCCTCAGCCCTAAAGTTAACCTATTCTGTGAGTTGACTGAACAGGAAGTGGATGAGCTTGGATATACGCTATATTGTGCACTCTCAGATCCTGAGGGGCTTCTGAGAACTGCTGTGGCAACCGATCCCTGATAACCTCGTACATAAACTGTCAAAGAAAAGTCATCCACTGTTTTTGTGGTCAACTGTGACCTCGAGCCATAACGATGCTCCAAAAAGGAAAAAAAAAAAAAGAAAACAGCTGCATGGAATCATCCTCTCTCCTGAAACACATGCTCTCTTCATTCTTACATGCATCCTCGCAAACATCTGTGAGAACATGCGCAGCAGCAGTTGACTCTTGACATGAAAGCTGTATGTGATGTGAGACGTAATCATCCAAATATCTTAATTTTAATCTCAGATGAAAGTGAAGGCCAATTTGAGTTGACGGCTCTCACTAAAGCCATTGTATTAATGAAGTTAAGAGCAGGTATGCTGTTAGGGCCAAATGAATCAGGATGGGGGGGATTAAATTGGGAAGATTGAGATGCACTACGTACCTCTGCATTATATCTGATCTCTTTTAAACTGGTTGGAGGACAGATTAAGGTAACCATGGTTACGGTGTTTACTCTGCGGTGAGAATGGTTCCGTACCACTGTGTCAAGAGATAGAATGTAATGTTGTTTGTGTGTATGCCAACCCAAAAGCTAATAAATTGTTGACGAATTGATCAGCCTGAAGGACTCAACATTCTTGAGTTAAGATTTGAGCTTTGATAGAGTTCAATTTTTATTTTTAATCAAGGTTTTGTAAGAAAAACTTCATTAATACATTGGCTGTGTTCAAGATGAATGCTTTTCATGTTTCCAGATATATGTGAAAACTAACATTAGGCTGTGTTTGGAGTGTCTGCGGCTTGCATGTGTTAGTGACCGAATCAAGGTGAATATACACTTGTTGATGTCTGCCTCTAATAAGTCTAATTCCATGACATTCAGCCATGAATCTGATATAAAACTGAATATACATTCACTAATAGAATACCATACCATTTGTGGAAATACGCATTGAACAAAATCACAGCACCATTGTTTTGTCAAACAACTATTTTGGCCTCAACAGAAAATATATCCATGTGACTGGATGGTAATCTGTCTGATACAGAGCTGCTCTTTGTTTGCTCTTAAGAAAAAAAAAAGGTTTCTCCTCCAGTCCCACATTTGTTGCACAGGTCTGATGCGCTTTATTAACCAATTATTATTGTCTTGTACAACCTCCATCACGGGTTATTTTGCACTGTTAAAATGTTCATTTTTTTTTTCTCCGGAGTAGATTTGCAACAAAAGTTGGTCAAAAGTGAAGCTGTTTGACTTAAAGTGCTGTCGTCTACTGTTATTTGCTTGTTACTTGTCATCAAATCAGTAATATGCAAACTTAGCGTGCAGCAATGTAAACTTTGTTGTCTTAAGTATAATAACAGATCCTCTTTCCTCTAGATGAATTGAACAGTTTTTAATATGGGTTGCAAACACTTGATGGCACTGGGTGGGTAGAACTTTGTAGCAAGGGAATCATTTTGGCTGGATTATAGTTCTCCAGCTACTGTCTCTCTGCAGTATCAGAATTACCAACAGCACACTGCTGTAAACATGCTTGGTACTGCCCTGCATAAGCAGGTTTTGTAAGTTTGTCATTTGGTGTATTAGTCTCAGTATTAACTTGGCAATCAGCTTCTGGCCTGATTTCATTTAGTGTGCAGAGCCTGTTACCTATCTAGTACCTTATGTGTATATCTGTGTGCACACTTGTGCACAAGTTGACTCCTTGTTCAACCCTGATTAACTTAGATGTGCAGATCTGGCCTGGTCTGTCTTGCGTAGGTAGCCAGACGTGGATTAGAGCAGTAACAGACCATGTCACACAGGTCATATTAGTGTTCAGCTCTTGCACTGTACATGAATCTTTACAGTTCCAATGCAAGACCTGTAGTGACCATCACTACTACCAGACTGCTTCTGCCTGTCAGGTCTGCTTGTATAATAATAGATTACAGGTGCTATTCTCTTTTTAGATTGTGATCTGATCAAGGGGGTCATAGATTTTCCGTTATAACAGCAGCTTTGATAGTCAAAGTTTCTGGTGTTAGATTAGCCTAGCATTCAGTGTAGCTTTATACATTTAAAACCCAGAATTTAGCTGCACAGTTCATGAAGTCATGTCAGTTCACTGTCACTGTGACAGTAGGTGGACTGACAACAATACAATAGCTGCCAGACTGTCAAGTGGAGTTTATTATGTATTCTCTCTAAATTACTACTCAAAATATAATGACCAAAATAATCACATGGCTGCTTTTTGTTCTCACTTTTAGCCTTAGAATGGAGAAATGCAGTGATAAGGAGCAAGTGTCCCCTCAGTCCTCAGCCCACTGTTTGCATAGTGTACAGTATGGAGGGATTTGGATTGTCTATAGTTCTGTTGTGCATCCAGTTAAATAATCATCCATATAATAACGGAGAAACAGGTGAATATTTTTGTATTTATTGTACATTTGTAACCAAAAAGAGATTATTTATTTGCAATGATTCAATTCAACATGTAATGTATCACTTGTTGTGCTTCATTAAGTGCTTTGTTCTGGATGTAACGATAGGAAATGAATCCGCAGTGGGTCTTAATAGATCTTTGTGTGCATATAAGAGTCTTCCTTTGCAGACTAGGTTTATGCTACAAATGACTACTGTGTGAAGTGAGGGGAGTCACTGTGCCACATTTGTAAAGTTATTGTAAAACAAAACCCAAAGTAGATCACTACCTCTACCTTGTGGAGTTCATACTAGCCATATGCTGTGTTGCATGCTGTGTATTTTGCCCCCAAGCTTTTTTTTTTTTTCTTTTTTTTTTTTAAAGTTTGGCTCTGGAGCTGGACGCTGCAGCACTTTGTATACTTCATTAAATGTTACAAATTACTTTCTGTATGGTTGTCTTGCCTTCTTTGAAATAGAAATCAAAGATCCAATAAATCTCAAATGACTGATTTCACACTCTGAGGCAGATTACAATTCAGTAAACTCAATCCACCATTTGACAATCAAAACTTTTATTTGGATATCATAAAATTAACTTCCATGTTAAAAACATCCTGAGATACTTGGATTCTTCATGTAAAGGGTAAATGAGGCTTTAATGATTAAATTATTTGATATTGGAAATGAAATGTGGTTCAGCTGCTAGAAAAGAAAGGTTACATTCAAAAATTTGAGGTGTATTTGTAACAAAATTACATATTAAACAGCATAAATAGCTCAATGCATAGTTCTGATTGATATAAAATGTCATTTTAAAGCTCAAAAATCTTAAGCAGCTTCACAGAAGTGCAACAAACTGAAGCTGTCCCTTTGTTCAGTGGCAGAAGACATTTGCACTACTTTCTCAATGTCTGATAATGACCATTAAATATACAATTCATACTTGAGAAACTTTCCAGTGAGCCAGTTTGTCATGTATATTGGAGCAGATATGAAACATTTAGGAGGCAAGCCAGGCCTTGCAGCAAACAACAACAATAACAACCATAAGATGCGTTTGACTCCAGCAAATCAAATGATGCGACACTGACAAAATTTTGCTTTGCTGTGTGTGATCTTTAAAGTCAAGAAGTGCAACCAATATTATAGAAACAGTGTTCAGTAACTACTTGGCAGGAGCAAACCCCACGCGATCGGCGTTCCTGTCGAACACAGTGTAGTATTTCCCGATGAATACGTCTCCCAGGATCCACAGGGGGCCTGCAGGAGGCGGGATATCCATGGCCATGAAGCCTGACAGACAGATCGATACACCCATCTGGGACTCCTGCATTACATGAGAAAGATTGTGATTGTCAGCAAAAGCAAAATACTATCAGTTTTGCAAGGATGCTTAAAGGGCGGGTTCACTCTATTTTTCCCCTAGGTATGCCCATATGCATTATGCCCTGACTGGATTTGTGAGGCAGATACTGATAGATATTTGGGAGTTAAACAGACAAACGATTATATATTGGCTGATAGTTTAACAAACACTCTTGATACAGGTTGCATAGATTGGTTTTTGTGACCTTTGTCGGGACATTTTACAGTTGGAAAACTAACTTGTCAATATTCTCTGATGATGATAAAATGATGCAAGACAGTTTCTGTGTTACCTCAAACCTTGTTTGGCAATTTTGTGATGCAATATCTTGTTACTTATCGGTCAACATTAAGTATACACTGATAAAATAAATGCAAAAATGCATTTCATTCCTGTAACGCCAGGCGAAATCACATTTGATACATGAGTTTGAGATATTTTTTTTTCCCCTGAAGAAACAGATTTATACAATCAGATACATGCAGTGCACTGATAATCCACCAGGGAACAAAAGGCATGTAACAGAGGACCTTCAATTGAAACACTGTCAGTGACCTACTGAATATTTTTGCCAGATTTGAAAAAAACGCAAGAAAAATATTCTAATTGTTCTAAGTGCAACATTTAATTACTTAATGATTTGTAACTTGTTTTATAGTAAAATGAAGCTAAGCAGAAGTTCAAGTAGGAAGACTATCACTCACATCAGCTGGATGTTGCCATGGCTCACTTGCTAATTATTATCTTTTGCTCATTGATATTCACTAAAAACTAAACAATTCAGAGAAGAAATACAATAATTTGTTTTTGGTGTCCATTTTTAGATGGCAAAAAAGCACAATGTCGTAGATGTCCTGAAGATGATGACAGATGATTATTCAAGTGGCATTCAGATGGTAGTGATGAGGAAGACTTGCAAGGTGAAAGTATCAGAAACATACAAGTTCATGGGAGGATGTGACCTTCTTGATATACTATCTGCAATTTACAAGTTCAACTTCAGATCCTGAAGATAGTATATGTACGTTTGGTGGCAGTAATCAATGCATGGACCCTCTACAGAAGAGACCAGAAGAAACTGAAGCCCAGGCAGAAAGGCAAAAGTCAAGTGTGGCAGTGTGACCGCTATCCTCTCCAGAAGCAGGAGGAACACTTCCTCACAAAAGCCAACCTCTAATGTGACCTATGATGTTAGAAAGGATGACCTTGATCATTTCCCTATATGGGATTGATTTTCTGATGCAAGCATTGCACAAAAAAAATAACTTCTCTACTGTGGAAATGTGAAGCCCATCTTTGAACAAGAACAGAAACTGTTTTCTTGCCTACCACAATGGCTAGGTTGTAAAACAAAGAATGAACCAAACTAACTGAGAAGTTCTTCTTTTCCTGTTGGTGGTGTGTCAAATATGTATCAAATATGATACAAAACAAAGAGTGGCACTCTAATGCAGTCAGCTGCAATGTTTTGTCCACCCTCATCTACATACATCAGGGAGGCCGAATATTTGGAACATGCCAGTAAAATGAGGTCTAATACGCGACCATTAATTGGCCTCAAAAATGAGTCATTTTATATATAGCAGTGTATATTGTACATCATCATCAGCCCATCAAATAACTGATGATTGGTTTGATGATCCTTGATGGAAAGGTTTTCAAAATGTTGGTTAAATCTGGTAGTGACAAAACTAAAGTAAAAGTCATGCATGTGAAATAAGAGTCTCTACCTTCATGATGTAATCCTCTCCAGTCAGGTTAAACATCTTCCCTCCAATGTTGAAGGAGATGACAGGGAGAGATGGGATCTTCTTACAGTCAATCATGTACTACAGAGGGAGAGGAGAACATACTGAAATGATCTCTCTAAACTCAAGTGAGCTTTGTTAAGATACTACACAGTTTACAACTTATATCAGCCCTTACCTCTCCCATCAGGAGGGGCAGAGCTCCGATGGCTTTCTGCAGCGCTCTGACCTCCTCCACGGGACCTACGATTAGGGATGTTCCCGTGTCGACGATCGCCTGGCAGCCGGCTTTGCAGAGAGTCAGCTGGTTGCCTACTTCGACCCTGTGGGGGCAAGTTAGAGAGGGAGCAGCGGGGTGAGACAAAGAGACACAAAAGTCCTCAGTTCACTTTCATCACAGCACAGGTTCACAGGAAACTGGTGCACCTGCTCAGAAACATGTCAAAGTTACTGTAATGCAGAACTGAAATTTGATGGAAAAAAATAAAGCCCCTTTATTTGCATATTGAACCAGTTCTTTAGTGGTGAAATCCCACTAAATTTGATAATATGTTCCAGTTCAATGTGCACATGTACAGTCATAAGTCTGTATGTGACAGTGTTTTTCCTCACCCATCCATCTTAATCTGCCAGTAGGCCTTGCGTGTAACATTGACATAGTGCAGGTCTCCGGTGTAGTACTGGGGATCTGTTCCACCCAGCACCAGCTCCCCTCCTACCGCTGCTGTCGGGTCTCTAAGAGTGAAGGTGGAGAGAAGCATGACTCAGTACAGAGGGCAATGATCCAACAGCTGGCTGAATACAATGATATTTTATTGTTGTTAATAATACCTCAGAAACCAACCTGTTTATGTAGAAAGAGAAGATGTTCTGGGGCAGCAGCTTGGCAGCCATGGCCGTGTCAAACACTGGGGTGACACCAGCTACTGATATGGACGGGTAGGCCATGCCCAAGACCCCATCGAACCGTGCCACTGCGAATGTGATGCCAGGCTGTTTCACTGCCTCACCAAACTGTTGGCCAGGTATAGGCAGGCCTGCAACCTGCAAGCACAGGGTAAAGAAAAGAAAGTGGAGTTAAAAAGTTAAAAAAAAAAAAAGTCTTCTAATGAAATGATAGGAATGGCGTGACCAGCAAAATCATGGAATGCACTTGAACAAAACGGGCTATGTGACAGAGTGATCGAGGGAATGCGAGTGAGCGTATCTCAAACTCACAGAGACAGTGTCTCCGCTGATGAAGCCAGACAAGCTGCCTCTGCCGTACTGGATGGCGAACTTTGTACCATTCTGAACGTACGTGCTTGACTTCTTTGAGTTGTAACGATGATGAAACCCTTATGAGAGATGACAAAATGAAAAACATAAAGATGTCATGGACTGTAGGAATGGTGACCTCCTTGTGGTTAAGCTCTAAGATGTAGCAAAATGATTGCATTCACACTTTAGGCAACAAAATTTTAATGAAAAAAATAAAGGAAATTAGATATTTCAGTCACCACCATTTGAGAAATACAGCAGCAAGTTCCAGGAAACTGCACACATGTTCACACAAAGTATATAAAATGTTGAAGGAGTCAGTTCCCCAAAAAGCAAACTCACAGCAGGCCAGATCAAGGAAGGAGCAGTGAATGGAAGGGACCCAAAGGTTGGAGGAGCCAGTGTCAAACAGCACGGTGAATTCCTGTGGAGGGGTGCCAATACTGATCGCCCCATAGTACTGAGCCTGAGGAGACAATCAGAAAGATTTTAACATTTAACAACATGTACAAGCGATTTTCACAACAGATGTTTGAAACTTGAGCAGGAAAGTACAGGTGTAACTAAAAACAAACATTCACACCTCTGTCTCATTTACACATTAAGACACATGATGTGAAATCACAACAAAACGATCTAGTCTTTCTGGTTCTGTCTCAACCTTCTTCCAAGTTATTTAAAAGCAACAGAAAAAGGAAAGGAAAGGAAAGTACAAAATAAACCAGTGATATTGAACCTATGCCAAAGTCTAATATTTACGTATCATACCCTCCCTTTTGTCATTGAGAATTCTCAAATATTGAACTTTTGGAACTTTGTTGATACACAGTACATTGTTTGACTATAAAGCTCCTGACTATAAATTATGCTGCGCATGTTGACATTTTACCAATTTGGAGCTGTGAGAAATTGGCTCCCTGTTATAAGGAAACAACAAAATGGGCGGTGGCACTGTGAGGCATGATGGATGATGACTCAATGGTCATTGTGGGTTTAACTACTAATTGAAGTAGACTGTGTGATATACATACATCCATGAAGTTAGTGAGTCTCTCTACAGGTACATTGGGGGAGGGAGAGCTGTCTGGTGCGCCACTAGTCGTTGCCAAAGCCCGAAGTTGCTCCACAGACATCCCATTGTCGCTCATCAGGCGGCGTAGGCTCCTTGTCTTATGGAGGGGAACTCTGTTAATAAAGGGGAATATTATATTAGATTAAATGTCATCAGAACAATGAGCGCGTGTTCTGTGCATGCGCGCATAACGTCTGCTTCCTGATACAAAGCTATCGGACTTGAATGCAAATCTTGCAACTGTAAAAAAAAAAAAAAAAAAAGTGTTCAGTTATCGGCAAACATCATTAGTGAATAGTGAATAATTCGCACATGACTTGAACACACCTGAAGCTAATTAACTGTGCAAAAGAACAGAATGAGGAAGTTAACACGCACACACACACATATATTAAACTACACTCAATGATGCCTTTCTGTTCGCAGAAGTGTGATATTGTCTGAAATGTAATATTGGCACACAATGTGACATTATGTTTTGCCTTAAGTTGGCAGAACATCAGCTGACAGGTATTTACCTTATGATGGCAACGCTTTGCGTGACCAGCAGCGCGCCGAGGATATAAAATATCTCCGGCCGTGTCATCTCTGTCCTCGAGGAGTAAATAAGACACTTTTGTAGTGTTTCCGATTCTAGCACGCGCTCAAATGCAAACCACTATTTCAACTGACGCAGGAGGTTAAATGTGCTTCGGCAATGTCCGTATTCACTCGGTTTCACCCCGCTGTGGGCGCCTCCGATTGGAGGAAAACAATCAGTCAGATGTTGTTATTGGTCGAAGCCAATGGCCATCATCCAGCATTATAAACCAGCACACCAGATCTCTGAAGGGTCACGAGTTGTGATGTGAAAGTGAAATGAATGACAAGGCGCATACTGACACGCTTTGCAAATGTTTGCAAACTCAGCTGTGAAAAGGTTTCTTACAATAGAAAAAATACTTGAAACAGTTTGTTGAATGCCAGATGTTATATGTCTGTATGAAATTCTTGCATTGTGGAAGTCAGATGAAAGAAAATGCAACTTTTCATTGCACATGATCTAGATATTCAGGTACCCATATGAACATTAACACAGGTTCTATTTTCTGTAATTATTCTTCCTGTTCATAGCGACTATTAAGAGACCTCTTCATAATGCACGTTCAATGCAAGTGATGGGGGACAAAATCCACAGTCCATGTTTTAAGCAAAAATGTATTTAAAAGTTGATCTGAAGATGATATGAGGCTTTAGCCATATGAGTTTGTCAAATAAAGTAGATATCTTATACGATTACAGTCTTTTTAGTATAAAAATCCCTCTTTATGTCAGTGTTTTCCTGTTCGGCTGCAATAGAAGGATTATAACAAAAAGATTGAACTTGGCTAAAAGATATTGGCTTAATTTCACTAATTTGGAAGACTGAAGCCACCTATTAGCTTCAAATAAACTTTTAAATACATTTTTGAGAGAGAGGGCTGTAGATTTTGTCCCCCATCACTTGCATTGAAAGTGCATTTTAAAAGGGATCTCTTAATGGCTAATATGAACAGGATGTGTCAGTGTTCATTTTGGCACCTGACTGTTGTTTTAAGACAAACATGAGAAATTGTGAACCTATTCTTTGATCTTGCATGTAATTGGGCCTCGAAAGAAACAGACAATTTTTTTTTTAAATGGTCAAAATTGATGGAACAGAGGCCAAGATGTCTTTATTATAAGTCCCGTCTTAGTCAAGCTGTAAAAGTACTGGATGCTACACTTCCCATAATGCAGCTCACTAACAAAGACTCAAGTTATCTCAAATCCCAAACTGAGATAAGCTTGATGACATCACCAGGGTTATTTTCTCAGACGTTACAAAGTTTCTCAAAGGTGCCTGATAGGGGACCACTGCTGCACGCCATATACCTCCTCCTTCTCTCCTCATTTCCTGTCTCCTATCTACCATCCACTATTGAAATGAAGGCATCAAACAAACAAACAAAAAATCATTTAATAACCTTTGAAATAAGACATTATAGCCATTATAGCTCATGGGCTGGTGGAATTACCATCTCAAGCCCTCAGTAATTACATGCAAGTATAAGTGACAATATAGGAGCTATAAATCAAAACAAGATGAGTCATTCAAGCCATCGTTCAACAGCTTCTTCTGACTTATGACAAAGCATGAAGGCAGATAAGATTACAAAACGGACACTCACCTAGCCTGTTGGACAAGTTTCAAAAAAACAAAAAACAAAAAAACAACACATGGGAAAACGAACACTCTGACTAATGTACAAAAAGTTCACATTCACAAAACATCATCCATCATCTTCAGGCTGTTGACATTAAGCAAAGTTGGTCCCCACAATGAAAACCATTAAACTTTAGTGTTGAGAGTTGAATTATGGTCAAGCTTATAGGTTAAGTTTAGTGTGAATTCAGGGTGGATGGCATGCAGAGGTTATGGTTAAAGTTAAGGTAAGTCTCCAGGTAATTAATGCACGTGGATACAATGTCCTCCTAAGTGACAAAAACACCTGTGTGTGTGTGTATTTGTCTGAATGACCATGTTGACATATGTTGGCGTTCTTTTCACACCTCTATTTATGTGTATATGGCAAAAAAGAAGAAGATCCACCCACACATTTTTTTCTTTGCTGTGACGCTAAAGGGAAATCACACACCTTTAGGTCTGTTTAGCCTTGATGACAGAGAATGAGACAGAAAGAAAAAGGACAGAGAAGGAGGAGCAGGCATCTATGGCATCCTGGCCCGACAGGTGTACAGGCTGGGAGCACATGCATGGGAGCCATTTCTTTTATTGGATTCATAATCAAAGATAAAACATTACAATTACATAGAACGGACTAAACTGGACCATAACGGTAAGAGTCAACTCTTTCCATTGTATATTAATACTCAAATATATGTTTCAGAAGAGAGTTGGGCCAAAGGTTTCATGTCCTAACAGAGAAAAACACTTATTGGATGTTTCTGGTTTTGTCACCTTCTTGTCTGTTTTTCAACCAATCTCATTCAGAGATTCATACACATAATAGTGTGGCACCTCACATGTGATTAACATGTACCACCAATTCACTGAATACATGACTTTAACAAATTTTAGATTACATGTGAAACTCTTTACATTAGATTACATAATATATCATCCCATGAGATTTTTGTCCAAACAGTGAAGATTAAATAGCAGCAACTGTGTACAATCAGAGCACCTCAGAAGACTCCAAGCAGACATACAGTTTAACGAGAGAGACCAGGTATATATATATGGGTTATCTTAAAATGCTTAAAACGTCTTGCTATCATACTCCAACAACTGTTCAGATATTGTTCTGATAAAATATTTTAGCCTATAATTGACAACTCACATATGTTATAAATACATTTTGTTTCTAATGAAATATCTCTCCTCAACTGGTCTCCCATTCAATTTTCTCAATACATTTCTATCTGGTTCTTTCTGGTTGAAAAACAGGGCTTGGATTCGGACATTTAATTGCATGTTGCAGCACTAATCTAACTTGTCTTCCAACAGCACATGAAAAAAAATATGATTTACCGTCTTGCACGGTGAGTCACTGTTGACATGCATTTGTCTACTCCCTCGACAGTCGTGATTTACTGGTTATAAACGTTTCCAGTAGTGCACATTTTTAATATTTTATGCTTTACTTTTGCATTGCCCTGGCTACAGAATAGTTTAAACTCATGAAAATTGCACTTTTGTATTATCTGAGGTAAACTGGAATGCAAACTGGTAAAGCACATGGATTACTGCTAAAAGTAAGGTAAGCCAGTCTGGATTAATAACAAAGCCAGAAAGCCACAGCTTCACACAAGTGGTAACGTGCACCGTTAAAAGACTATATCAACTGATATTACTGAGGCCTTAAGGTGTATTCTACTTTAATTTCTAATCTTGAGGCCGCTGTGTCAAAATCTGTTTCGTTCATTATTTTAGTGTTGTGCTTATATGTTGTGTTTAATCAAATTACCACACAGTAAACTTGGGGTCAAACATTGGGGGGGGGGGGGGGGGGGCTGTAACCGTCCATGATGTGCTAATCAGCGATATACAGTATGTGGTAATTATTTTTTATAAATGACACTGCACTTCTCCACTACATACCTGCATTCCTGTTACATAAACAAAACTGTCAGACAGACAAGATAAACGCCTGAAAGGTTGTGGGTAGATCACAGATAACAAGATAGTTTCTGGTAATATGTCTTTATGTAACCATATACAATGTGAGGGACAGCACAAAATTATTATGATTATGGAAATAGTGGTAACAGGCTGCAGTGCAATTGTAGCAACAACTCTTGACTGATAGTGCTAATAGTAGAGAGTTAATTTCTGTCACCATTTGACACCACAGCTGCCAAAATCCCCGAGGACAAAGCACATGATGACGTCCACTATCAGCTCCTATGACTTCCCCCAGTCCATCTATGAAGACCCGGATGTAGTGGTAAAAACTAATAATAGACTTTGGTATTTTCCTGCTATCACGTTTTTCCATCTTTAGAGGAACTAAAGACATTCAGACTGGCTGACAGGAATGCTTAAACTTTCCTGTAATTTACTTGATGTTTATCTTCTTTCAGTGCTTTTTGGCATAGAGTTGATAGGCTCCCTTTAAATCCTTTATTGCTGTTCTTGAGCTGTTTACATGTGCTTCTTATTCAATAGTTGCAGGTCACATGCATTATTAACAATGTTCATTCAACTTATGTTTTCTTTCAGCTTGCTCTCACAAAAGGAAGCCAGCCAGAGCTTAAAATCAAGCCTATACCTCTTCCCAGGTCTACGTCAAAACCAAATGTCAAGAGTAACAACAACAACAACAAGACTGTTGACTCTGTGGAAAAATCTAGCAATGCAGTGGTGAGTTGAACAGTTATTCAAAAAGGTTTTGAAATCTGGTTAACTCACAATAGCATGTATTAATGAGCAATTTTCATGTCCATTTGTTATCAGAGTCACCAAAATAATAAACACCCTGCAAACAATAAGAGGCCTTGTCCTGTTCGTCCTCCTCCTAAGCCACCGATGAACAAACCTGTGATCTCCAGTAAGCCCACAATAGGAAGCAGTTCATATCATACGACTTCAAATACTGCGCCAACTGTGACGGTATGATATTTTAATCAAAATAATGAGCTTAATTTATTTTTTTATTGATTGCTTTGTGTGTTATTATTACAAATATTACACCTCTTAAAGGCATAGTTTGACATTATTCACTTTCTTGCCAATAGCTGGATGAGGAAATTGAAACAATTTGATGTCTTGAAGTCTTGTCATGTACATAGAATATTTTGTAACGTTTTCCAACTTTATGTGTTGATTATCAACATTAATGATACAATACTGAGTTTTATGGTATCTGTAAAAAACTATAGCTTACTTCCTTCTTAATTTCTCTAGCCTTCAGTTGTTACTGAGAAAATACAACTTCCTCCTGTTCCTCCTGTTCCTCCTCCTCCTCGCCCCCGGCCTGAACGCCCCCCTCTTCCCACCATCTATGCTGATAGAAAAACTTCTGCGATCCTGGTAAAATCTAAGGTAAGGGCTGATGATGTTTCACTTTGTCAATGCCTCCTAACATTTCTCCAACAAATGTCAGACTCCTTTGAAACACATGTGAAGGTGAATGAAAAGTAATTTCTGAGTTGAATCTCAAACTATACAATAGGGGACGTATGGGGTGATGGTAAATTACCTCAAAATTACATTAGAGTTTTAGCTGAACCTAGGTTTTTTTTCTATTATCAGTCTTACTCATCAATCAACAGCATGAATGCTCAGCAACCTGTCATAGGAAATAGAAATGTTAGAATACATTAGAGAGAATTATACTCAATTGCTTTATGCAAGCACAGTGCCACAATGTGAATGTCTTTCATTTTCAGTCCGCAGACGCTGACAGACCTGCAGTACAGCCTAACCTTTTTCAACTCAGGCAGTCCACCCTCCCCTCCCCTGCTTCAGCTTGTGAAACATCCCCTACACAGGTATGACAGGTGATGAATTGTGCTTGGACAGGTGCCAAAACAGCAGCAAAATGTCTGTAACATGTGCGTTTGTCATGCCGTCATGGAAAATCACATATGTAAGATTTTACCCTTTTTCCCCCTGCATTTAAACACTGTTCAGTCAGCAGGGAGCACAGATTTTGGCAGAGCCTAGGAGCCCTAATCAGACTTTGACCAATCACACCTACCCCAAATTTCTCCACTGTCAAGTGAGGCAAGAGAAGTTTTAATAACTTGAGCAGTCTGGAGGATCTGAAGAAACTGCAGCAAGCAGCCACAACACATCCATGTTCAGTTCATTTACTGGTGAAATGTCACAGAGCACAACATCACATGAGAAATGGCACCAGCTTCGCATCAACCTATTAGAGGGCAGACTACTGTGTGTGTGTGTGTGTGTGTGAATCAGAGAAATTGAGGAAATTGAGTCTAACATCACACGCCTCACACGAGTATGTGTGATGTCATAACTGTTAAACTATCACAGTTTGTTTGGAAAAAAATCATATGTGGCCCCTATATTGTCATCTGAAGGTTTTCAAGCAAGTCATTAGAAAGGATGATTTGCTCTGATTATCAACTTGATAAAGAGGTCTGCCATGTTCCTAGAATGTCTAACAGTGCTGTGAAAAGTTCTTACTTTGCACATTTCGTCTGGGTTCTTATCTTCAATTTTTAGTTTAGGGCGTTGGCCTACTTGCTTTAACACGGTTTTCACTGACAATGCTTTCCCAGTGAGGGGTTAGGTGAAATATAAACTCATTTTAAAAGTTTTGGAACTAGTACTATATCTCTATTACATTTTCATGACATTGTATGAATTATAATTCATTGCTTTTTGAAAAATGATGATGTGATTGTTTGTGTGTGTTTTTCTAGACACAACATTGACTATATTTTAGGCCAAAACTATTAAAGTTCACCTCCAGACATGTATTTAAATGTTTTTTTAATGTGTCTGACATGGTTTTTCCACAAAGAGTTCAATTACCTTGTTTTAAAAAAGAGGAGAATTATTGTATTATTGTGCAATAAAGAGAAGCAACAAATTAATCTTGTTTGTCTTTAACAGAAAAGACCACCACCACCTACATTCACCCCACCACCCCCACCCTTAATAAGGACGACATCGGAGTCAGTGTACAGTGAGATAGAGTATCCTTCCTATCTGAGCATTCTGCCAGAGGATGATGAAAAGACGGTGAGAGAGACAGAGCACACACACAGAATGTGCTCTAAACTTCACATGTTGACTAGTTGGTATAATTACTTAATAGAATACTTCTTGGCCTATGTGGTTTTTAGAGATAAGGAGTTTACGGAGTAGATTATATTTCTGTAGATTAAGGGAATAGTGCGCATTATTTGATTTCTGATATATTGATCTATTTTTATTAAACAGTACCAGAAAGAAGGGAGGTCAAGACTTCGCTCTGAAGAATACCAAACACGCTGTTTGTCTTCACGTCAACAGTCCACAGAGGACACAGAGGTAAACCTTATGTTTAACTAAACAGTTCACTTGCCTCCTCCTTTACCAACAAACAAACTGTCACTGAGCAGCATTTGATCACTACCAAACAGGTAGAAGTCAGAGAATGATATCAAAACCATCATGAATAAAATTTACTCACCTCTCTTTTTCTCAGGAGATCAATGAGATGTTGAGATGGTTGGAAAGAATGTTAAGTAAGTACAAAATGTCTTCTACTAGATAGACATTGAAAACTAAACAAGGAGAGAAGCATCAAACTTTTTTCTTTTTCATTCTTATTATATTGACCGCCAATTTTGTGTGTTAATTCATTTTAAAGAAAATGTGAAAAAAATGTCATTGTCCTCAGTAACAAAGATGGTGATCAAAGTGTACAATATCTAATCTATCTCTGTGCTGACATTCCAACAGAATCTGATTACATGGCTCCTTCATTGTTTGGTCTCAGTATAGATGAAGAAATCAGGTAAAAGACTGTCATGTGAATTCCTACATGGGAACTGGCAATTGTCTCCATTAGTTTTGTGTTATCATGTCTCTTTTTCTTTTTAAAGTGTAATTTATACCTTTTCATAGCAAATATACCTAAAGAATATGTAGGCTAGACGTAGAACTTTTCTACTACTACTAATACATAATTACAACATAAACTTCTGTGCAACAGTTTAAACGTGAGAATAGAAGTTAACAGGTAAACTATTTCAGAATTAATATGACGTTTAACAAAAGCTAGATGTAGCGCTAGATCAAGAAACAGACTTTTGTTAAGCCTTTTCTGTTACTTTTCCTATGCAGGTCATTTAATCAGAGAGCCATGAATGTGAAACAGGCCCTGCGTCTCTACAACCTTCTCATGATGAAACGCAATGACATCCTGCGGTTCAAGATCTCAGAGTTTACTTCCATCTCAGACAGCCTGGACAAGGTGCAGAAGAAGAACAAAACCATGGGTATTGCTGGAGGCACCACAGGTGCTGTGGGAGGGGTGATTGCAGTGGTGGGTATTGCCGTGGCTCCTGTGACCATGGGTGCCTCACTGATTGCCACAGCTGTTGGTGCAGGTATGGTGGCGTCCGCTGGGGGCATGGGCGCCCACGCTGTCAAGGCCAACAACAACACCGCAAATAGGACGACAGTTGAGAAACTAGTCAAAGACTACATGGCAAAAATTGTTGACATGGAACATTGTCTGGATTTTATCCTCTCTGGGATGAATGAGCTGCGAAGGCATGACCTTGCCAAGTTACAGAGGGCAGGAGCCAAGCCTGACGCACTGAAGATGGCACATCTGTCACAGTCTGTATATATGAGTAGCATGAACAATGCTGGGAGGACCCCTGTTGCACACACAGCTGGGATGTCATCTGAGAGACTGCTTCAGGCATTTGTTAAGGAAATGGATCTGTATTTTAAAGAAAAGGATGATCAGAAGCTGAGGCAGTCCACAAAGAGCAAGTTTTCAGGTAGAGTTCTCCTGCTGGCTCAAAATCTGCAGGATGAACTAGACCACCTGAATTATATGTGGGAAATGTTTTTGTGAGAGAAACAACTATGTGTGTGTGTGTGAGTGAGTGAGTGAGTGAGTGAGTGGCAGAGAGAGAGAGAGAGAGAGAGAGAGAGAGAGAGAGAGAGAGATGCATCAGATTTTTTTAATTAGTACATTTGGTGATTAAAAGGCTTATTAAACATATGTTCTGATTTAAAAGAAATGCTATAACTGTAAAATATATTCTGTTGTCTATGTCTGATTAACTAAACCAGTATTTAAGGGTAATTCAGACATTATTGTAATAAATAAAACTGAAGTACTAATGGAATTTATCCAACATAAGTCAAATAATCTTGTATTAATAATAAAAAAAAATACTGCGTCACTTTGTAAAGTCTAGTACCAGTGATTACTTTTTTTAGGATAACAGTAAACATGCGTGGAAAGTGGCATAACCGTAAACCCAGGCGGAATGATATTATGGCCACTGCGGAAGGATACTTCCTGTTCTATCTTTGGCTCTATAATAGCACCGCGCCACACCACACGCCATTTTCCATCCCAAGGAAACGAAGAAACAGTATTGTCGGACATCACTCTTTTTTGCCGAAATGGCAGTGTAAACGCGTGCAGCGACCCAGCAGCAGCCAACAAAACAGTGCATCCAACCAGTGCACTGAGTCACTTCTACTTCAACAACATGTCGTAAGTATTATTATTATTTTTTAACATTTAGTCGATGACAGCTGCCCAGCCTATAGCGGTGGTTAAACCAATTAATAAACTCCAGTTAACTAATTTTACCGTTTACAGTTCATTTTACATACATTGAGTCGAATAGCTATTATTTATTATAATTAACCTTCTTAGTGGTCGCTTGTATAAAAGGGATTAACCATCCAGATGATGCAACACTAGACACTAAAATGAAATGTTACTTTGTAACTGGCTTTTATATTCTCACTACATTGTATCAATCTTATCGTCAAGCGCAGATTTGCTACATTTCTATCAAACTCAATTGTTGTTATCATGTTTAAGTGCCAACGTGGCAGTCAAGAAAATGGCTCATTTCCTCCTTTGTGTCAAAATGGCGGCTTACCGTGGGCGGATGGAGAACAAAAATGTGACTGTTTTTAGTGAGGGAGGGCGGCGGCGAACCGTGTGACCCCATTAGCAAACAGACTGACGTCAGAGTCACAAGACTGCTAGCTGGGTTGAAACACGTGATGTGTTGCAGGTGCATTGCAGTGATGGGGGCAGTGTTGCGCTAAAATGTGTGAGGTTTTACCACAGAATCATTATTTTCATACCCACACTACTATTTTATGCAGTGACCTCACTAGTGACAGTTTAAAGTCTACATCCTCCAGCTTTTTTCATATTTATCAACTTTCTTTGTGGTTTTATTGACCAATAGATTTTTTTTTTACTATTGATGATCAAATTTTTAACACAAATGTTTTCTTTTCTGCCCTGTCCTCAGGTCCTACGTGGAAACCCTCAGCACTGCTGCATACGACAGCATAAAAGAGTTTGACGCTTTCCTAGCATCGTCACACACTCCATTTGTGACCAACAACAGCCACTATGACCATGATGATGACAAACTCACAGTTTGGCCTGGAAGACATGGAGGCCCTTCTCTGGGAGCCTTCCTCTCCCATGGCTGACGCCGTGGGCTCCTTGTTATTTCACCCTGACCAAGAAGAACAACACGAAGGAGGAGGAACCTCAATGGAGGGGGCCACATCACCTGTGTCACCCCTCACCTCCTCATCGCTGTCTTCTTCCTCCTCTCCTCCTCCCTTCTACTCACCTCCTCCCTCACCGCCGGCCGTCCTCCTCCATGGGGACAAAGCCGGGACTGAGTCTGACCTGCTCTCCCTCCCCTGGTTGGGCCACCCTGGTCAGCTGAGATGTACCGAGACAGTCTCAGATTATGGCAAAGGTAATGACTGTAAATGAATGTTCATTAACAGGAAAGTAGCCTTTCAAGCACATCCGATAACATGTTGAAATACTGTTAAAGCATCAAGTAGAGGCAATCAGTGCCAATGTAACAGTGAAGAAGCCAATTGCTCATTTAATATTGCGCCTCATTTGTCCCCACAGAGGATGCGTTCTGTGACCTGGACTGGATGGCTGAAAGGGTGGATCTGAGCGAGTTTGACCTGGACTCTCTGATTGGCTCGTGCAGTCCTGCTGAAGAGTCCCCCAGCTCTCCCGAAGACCTCCTGGCCTCCCTGGACTGCCCCATGGAGCTTGACTCCCTGCCAATACCTGCTCTCTCAACTCCTGCTCTCTCAAGTCTTCCTACTGCTTCTTCTCCAAGTATTCCTCCCCTTCCACTTCCCTCAGTCTGTTCAGATCCTCCCATCGTTCCAGCACTTGAGCCTGCGTTCCACATTGACGGGCAGGAGGTCCCCTCCCCTTCTCTGTGTGTCCCAGAGCCACAAGAGGAGTTGGAAATCAAATCTGAGCCTGCCTCCCCTGATACCTCTTCCCCCTTGGTTGATTCTCCCTCCTCCCCAGTCTACACCTTGGACCTGGGCAGTGAAGTGGATGTCTCGGAGAGTGAGGTGAAGCCAGTTGTAGCTTCTGTGATCCCTCAGGTGCCGAGGCTCGTACTCTCCCTTTCACCAACACGCATCGTCCTAGTTCTGACTCCCAAAGATGAAGTTGGGATCACCACCACCACTGTAACCACCACTTCAGAGGTCATTCATTCCTCTCCTCCAGCCTCCCCTCCACCAAGGTCCTCCAGAAGCAGACCATACCCTGAACCCAAACATAAAGCCAGCACAGCCTCCTCCAGTGCCACCAATGTCAAAGTAAAGTCACTTCCGGGTGCAGGTGGAGAGGAAAGGACATCTTTGAAGGCAACAAAGAACAAGAAACTAAAGAAGATGGAGCAGAATAAGACGGCTGCCACTCGCTACCGACAGAAGAAGAGAGCTGAGCAGGAATCGCTTTTGGCGGAGCATGAAGTGCTGGAGAGGAAGAACATGGAGCTGACTGAGAAGGCTGAATCCATGGCCAGGGAGATAGAGTACCTCAAAGAGCTGATGGCAGAGGTCCGCATGGCCAGGGTCAAAAAAGGTCTCAGTGCTGACCCCTAGTGGTTGGACCTAACAACAATGACTGATAATGTGTGTAACAAGAAGTGGATGATTGCAAAAAGGGGTTCATCAGTATAGTATGTGTTCTGTCTATACAGCTTGTCATGGATGCACGATCTAGTAAAACCGATGTTTGTCAGCATATCTCCTTTTTAAATATCTAACACTGGTATTAAATATAGAATACCTTTTTTGTCACATTCAGAGTAGTTTTTATTGAAACAAGTATTTTCCATTAAGTATATAAACCTGTGTTCTTTGTGATGTGTGTGTATATACATTTCTCATATCTCTGGTCCACAGTAATGTGATAGTGAAATGTCCTTTTTTAAAATTTTAAAATGTGCATAGTATAGTATAACCAGACCACCTGTATTATTAATCTCTTAATAAAGAGTCTTAAAAACTAATTTCAGGCATGTGGTGTGATTTCCTCTGGGGATTAATGATGTAAATTGGGGAGGGTAGTGCTTTCATTTACCTTTTACTACTCTAGAAGATTCAATATAACTGAGTACTGGTAAATGCACATCACTGAGGGTATGTTTGTGTGTATATGAATTGGCACGTGAGGTCATGAATGCCTGTTCATATGGGAAAATTTTGGCCTACAGCATAGCAAGAATGGTTAGCCTGGAAGACCACACCATGGGTTTAAATTAAAACAAAAGATATACTGCAGCGCAGATGAGTTGTATATAACATGTACAATAGATTTTACAGCTGTTTGCAATGTAACCTTTTCTCTAACAAAGAGTCTTTGTTCCCTGTATGATTATTCGTTACAATGAGACAGTGGGCGTCTGTCTGAGTGGAGCCTCTTTTCAAACAAACAAACTAGATGAAGATAATGGAGCCCGCCTGACTGGCAGCGTGCTACAGACACGGGTATTAGATTAACTGACAGTCATGTGAAGTCACAGATACCTTTTCTAAATACAAAGTTTGGGATAAGAAACAATATGCCTCATATTTAGTGTATTTTGTTTCACTGCTGTTCACTGAAGACACTTTCTTGAGTGTCTGTGTGCTTAAAAGAACACATTTGTATTTGTCAATGAGGGAAAATGGAAAGACTAGCGAGATGGGGGGAAAAAGAGTGCTGACTGGTGCTGACCTAGGCTAGCTTGAATAATATTACCAAGAAAAATGTGTGCATTCAGCCAACAACTGGCCCTAGGTGAGCGCACTGTAATTAGTCCAGGCTTTCCTCCAGATAGTTAAGGGATGGTCTATATTTGGAGGTACGCCAAACTCAAGATGGTGTAGAACTATTTACAATAAGAGAAACATTTCCTCCAGACAAAAATTGGCATTGATCCTACTTATTTAAATGCCTTCATTTTAAAAGAGTAACACAAGATGTTAGATGGCCTGGAACATTCATTAAACTTTAAAAACAATACTAACCATGCACAATAAGAATATAGCAAACTCAAAATAAACCACTGGTTTATATCAGGTTGAAAGATGAGGGCAAATTTAGCTTACGTAAATTAACCCTGCATTTTTTTCCATATAATTTTAGACATAGTGAAAGACACTATAAATGGTTACTTGACCAGAATAAACAGCCTAAGATGAATAGAAACCTACAAAAAGCAAACTGCATTTTCTTCTGTTTTAAAGAGTCAAAGATTATGACCACAACTGGATTTCAAAAGTAAAGTTCACAGTTTACAGTGCATGTATTGTATGTACTAAACACAGTTTTTGGTGAAATACACCTCAAAGTAATTCGTTAAAAAGATAAAAATGAAATAACGTCACTTTTTTGTGTGAACCCTCATGACAGCCTTGGACTTCTTTTTATCCATTTTCAATGACCATTTTAAATCCTTTCTTCAGTGGAGAAGGTAATACTAAGATACACAGTCATATTGCAGATAAAGATGTATTATTTTACATTGTTTAAATGTTTTTTCTTATTGTAATTATCCACACAGTCAGTATTCTGTGCTTATGGTGACTGATAAATCTGCTTGGTACAGTGCCACCCAGTGACAATACTACACAATTGCTACTTCCTCCTCAGAGCAGTTTATCTGAATAAGTTGGTATTGATATGACGTAATAAAAATAATATGAAAGCCAGAAATACACAACAATATATACATATCTTTTATTGTTGTCTGAGAATGAACAAAGTACTGATGATGCAATCACCATTGAGGAAGGACCACACAGGAAGTAACATCACTTTGGCTACAGTAAAGTGGTAGAACTTACACAGTGCAAAATACTCTGTTAAAAGCTACAATGTCATGTATTTCACACTGTAAATATACACTGCTTATACAATATATTCACACGTGGAAGTGGGACTCTAGGATTCAAATGAATGTTGGAAACATCCTCATATCAAATTGTAAAGTCATGCTTATCACACTAAGTGCTGCGGTAGCCTACATCACTAGATGAAGCACAGAGTCAGTAAAGCATAGAGGAAGCAGTGTCAGGGTTTCTTTTATAGGCTACATCATTTGTATAAAAAATGTACAGCATGGCAGTGGTATTGGTCACATATTACCGGTATATATGCTTTCATGTGTACCCATTTAGTTCCTCTCAGAGTTTCTTTTTATCCACTTTAATTTTTTTGCAGCTGTAAAGGCGGGATGTGATGTCATATCAGAAAATTCACATGAGGTTGCCATCAACTCTTTAGGCACTCATTTATCTGCATGCGTTGTCTTAACATGCCTCTGAGAGCTGAGTACATATATATATATATATATATTTTTTTTTTTTCACAACATCACTATTGATGTCAGGAGCAGATGTCTCAATGATGTAGAAAAAGTTAACAGGTAGTAAAAGCCCTATGTGAGCTCCAATGATTCATGAGGTTATGTTGTTTCTGTAGCATGCGAAAGCTTGATGTAGTCTATAGGATACTGCCCTGCCGCAGGGCTGTACTCCCACTCTCACGCTTTGATGCTGAGGCACGTAGCTGAATCTACCTTGTCGATAAATGCACTGGATGCATGACCACGAACAGTGAAGTGGAGCCAGCCCAAGCTACTCCACAGGGACCTTAAGACTGCACATAGTTTCAATATAACCTCTTCCAAACTGTTTTTTAGCATGAACGCTACAGCAGAAATTGGCTAATAATTACTATACTTACTGATTCAACTGATTTCATGGACTGAACTGATTAGTTTAGCACAAGACAACCAGAGGAACAACCAAAGTGCAAAGACTGACTCATTTAATTCCAACAAAGTTAAGCAGATACTCAGAGTAACTCCAATTTCCATTAATATGTGACTCCCATCTTACATGTTGTAGTCAGCATTAATCAGCGTTCCTGTAAATGTTGCAGATTTTGCACTGGAAGGATCAATTCAACCTTGACTCATGGAACTGAAGCTAATCAAATGTTAATGAAAAAAACTCACTCAATATAATTTGTGAGAGATCAGAGAGCATGTTTCACGTCTGAAGGTACACAAACAACTCAAGGCTATCCTTGCTTCTTTTTTTTTTTTACATTGATGTGCACACATTTCAGTACACATTATCATCTTTTGCAACACTGCTGATGTTTTGGTTTGGTGTTCAAAAGGTTGTGTTCACTCAAACCCTATTCTTTGAATCCTTTGATTTAACTGAAACTCAAATGGCACGTGATGCAGAAAGAGATGACTATTTTGTAAAATCTAGTCAAAATGTGTGTATGGCACAAGAATTACATGGAGACATTCTTCTTAGTCTTGCAATAACAAAGAGAGTGAAAAACCTACTGCATATGTGAGGGCTACCGCCAAGTCTGACTGCTCATGATAATATTCTCTTCTCAAACACATATTTCTTCTTGGTTTTGATGTTCGCTGAAAGCAAAATGACACTAACTGCGCTGGTCAGTGCAGTCCGAACGTAGAGTTACAATGACGAGTAATTCTTTGCTCTGCAGTACTGAAACAGGGTCTCTTTAGCAGCAGTTGACTTCTGTGAACATGCTCATGGACAGGGATCGAGCTCTGGTCCCTTGAAGCAGAAGCAGAATATTTCTCCTCTTCTCTGGTTTGAGGAGAACATTTAGTCTCAGGTGTAGTTATTCATTCACTTTAAGTCCAGGTTGAGCTTTGCTCAGTGATCAGCAAGTTCAGGTCTTTACATTTCTAACAAAGAGCTATTCATCATGAGACTCCTGTTCCAAACCTTTTGTTTTATCTTAGTTTTCTCCTCACAACTCCTCAGAGTCTGAGAGGGAAATCTAGATGAGGTTTAAGTTACATGAGGTGATGTTTGGGCCTATTGAAGACTCAGAACAAGGGTAAAAAGCCAAACCGCTTTCCTTTTGCTACGATCGTGTCACTGTAGTTGGCATCCTCTACAGTCATCCTCAGGCTCGGTGTTGTCTGAAGAGTAAGAGCTCTCCTCGCTCACTGTCAAATGCAACACAATTATATTAGACCTGGGCTAAACAGATTTAATATATGGAATAATTGGACACACAGACAGCAGACAGTGAAATGCATCAAAAAGAAGGAAGCCTGACTTGGTGTGTGTTGTTGTTATGCGTTCATATACGTGTTTCAACTGCAACACAAGGCAAAAACACTGACCACTGATTATCTTTGTAAAATATATTTGGAAATAATAAAGTGTGACTTACACCACTCGGTCTGTATGGGGAGGAAGGCCTTGTCACCATTTTCCCTGATCATCTCCTCAATCTTATCAAGCAGGACTGAGACACTCCTGTCCTTTCCAGGAGTCTTACTGTCCAGGACGTGATAATAGTTCCCACAGTACTCAAGCAGTCTTTGGAGCTCGCGCCCGCCTCTGAGAATGTGCTCCTCTATTGGAGTACGGCCCAGCCAGTCGCCACAACTGAACAGTATCATGGTGTGGAGGCACGCGCTGTCACCAAACAGAGTCTCTATGTGAGCCAGAAGTGTTCGCCTCTTCCTGGCAGTGAGGGATGAGACGACTGGGAGGACCAACAGCAGGGTGTGGGGTCCAGGTCTAAGGAGGGCAGCGCCACGCTGTGACTCCTGGCGGATGCGCTTCGGTGTTCGCCTCACTGAGAACCAGTCCCAGCCTGGGGTGTCGACTATAGTGACCCGGCGACCGGACACGAGCGCCTGCCTCCTAAGGCACAGCTCCGTCTCCTGGCCTGACTCAAAGTATCGACGGCCCAGGATGGAATTCCCCACTGAGCTCTTTCCAACACCCTTCCAACCCAATAACAGCAGCCTCAACTCTGCACACACAGGTAGCCGGAGAGACAAATAGGGAGAGAAAGACAGACAAAGAAAGATGGAGAAAGACGGCCAAAAGAGAAACCATTAGGAATAAAAAGAAAGAAAAAGGGTAAACGCAATATTGATTCACCAGTAATGAGTAAGCTATTTCTTAGAACATCAATCCTGGACTATTGTTTTCATCTCTCTCCCTCACTGTATGACTCACTCAATTACATACCCACACAGACACACACACATACCTCTGGGAGGTCCTCCGATCATCTGTTCCCTTTGTCTGGCGTGCTCCTCCATCCTCATCCTCTCTTCCTCCAAAGCTCTCCTGGCCTGCTCTTCCTCCAACAAAATCAGCTCATTCACCTCAAAGTACCAGCCTGCATAAACAGCGACAATGAATTATCCATTGAACTGTTTTCAATCAGGTTTTGCAACACAATTGGTATATTCATTAATAATGTCATACAGTATCATTTAGTCTTAACTATGAAATCCAGCCAAACCTTGGTTGTCAGTGATCATTTCCTCCACTTTTTCCATCAGCTCAGGTACTTGTGTGTTGTCCTCTGTTTCTTTCCGAGTGTTATCAAAAGGATGGTACCTGCAGGTAGAAAAATGTCATTTTATTTGATGCAAACAAGATTTGATGGTTTAGAAGATCATGTGGGAGTCACCCCAGTTAAGCTGTCTACTGAACCGCTGTAGTAAGACTAACAAGGACTCCATACAGACAAGAGTGAAGGGATTTGATTATATTTAGAGGCAGGCTTTTGTAAAATAAAAAACGGGAAAGAGAGGACATTGTACCTGCTTCCACATCTCTCCACCAGCCACTGCAGGGCCTCTCCAGTGTTCGCTATGTGCTCCTCAATGAAGACACCTTTTGGTAGTTTGTCCACCCCAGTAAAGAGCACCATCGAGTACCTCCAGGTCCCTCCACCCAAGGCCCCTAGCTGCTCCTCTGCAGCCCTCCTGTGTGTGTCAGTGAAAGGCTGCGTGACAGACACCACCAGCAAGATTGCGTGGGGTCCAGGAGGACAGAGAATGGCTCCCATGCACGGTCCCTCACTGTCCAGGCTAGGCGGGGCCCGTGGAGGGCTGTCTGACTCGGCACCAGCATTGTCGTTGTTGTCAGCTTCGGTGTCATCCTCTGGGTTGTTGGGGATGGTCCACGGAGGAGTGTCGACCACAGTGACCCGTCGACCGTAGATCTCCGTCTGGCCCACGTTGCTGTGAGTGGTCTCCGTCCCCACGTCAAAGACCTCGTCCCCCAGGATGGTATTGGCGGTGCAGGTCTTGCCAGACTGTGGCCCCCCCAGGATCAGTAGTCGGCGCTCAGGGGGGTGTCGACCCCTGGGGTCTCCTGTTGTAACACAGAAAGGTCAGACTAAAGGTTCCTTTTGGCTCTTCTTCCACATGGATGAGTGTGTTTATTATTACAGCGGTTGGCTCTTAGAGGAGATTATTCTTAACCTTTATCCCTGTTCTGTCTCTTAAGTATTGTCTCCTGGCTTGTCCCCAAAGTGCTTTTTGGATATAGAGAAACTAATGTATTCTTTGCACGAACTGCAACACATCCCTCTTCTGCTCCTACTCATGCACTCTCCCTAATTTCTCTCGTCACTCCTTACTTTCCCCCTCTGTGCCCTTCTTATCTAAGCTCCTTGTTACTTTCTCTTTTATTGCCTCCTCTTTCATTCCTGCCCTTATCCTCCTCTCTCCCCTTAACCCCCTTCTCAGCATGCCTCTTTTTTGTTTCCCTCTGTCCTTGGCCTTTGGAAAAAAAAATGGGTCAGAGAGGAGGAACCCTGGACTCCTTCCAGAGAGAATGGCATGTAGACGGAGTATGATTTTCTTTGAGTAAAAGTTACACAGAGAAGATAGATGTTTTGATGAAATGGAAACACAGAAAAGCATGAAAGAGGAACAGTGCCTGCTCTGCAAGGATGACAAGAGTACAGACGATGATGAGGAAAGGGAAGTTTATTGATTTATCCCTGTTACTTACCGCTGTTGGCACTTTCCATGGGAGCTGCTAAACACAGGAAGTTGACTCCAGCAACAGTTTCTCAGAATTGTGGATGTTTGGTCCAAGCATGAAATGGTGCGGAGAGTCCCCCCCTCCCCACCCCCCGACTCCCCGGATGTTGCGACTGAATCAATGATGATGACTGAACTGGAGGTGTGCGGCAAAGGAAGAAAACCCACTTACCAGTGTCAGAGGCAGAGGACACAGCAGCCATCTTGTGTGTAGAACCTCTGGCTTCCTCCTCCTCAGCCCCCCTCCTCCTTCTCCTTCTCGCCTCCACGGTGGATTCGTCTTCTTGCCTCTTCAGAAAGAGGAGTGCGCGGCGACGGATCCTGAGTGGCGTGCAAAAGGCTGACAGCTCAAACGCTTCTTGGCTCTCTCTTTCACTCTAACCCTCATTCTACTGCAGTGTAACCCACTCTATCTTCTGTTTCCCGTGTCTACCCCTGCCTCCCTTCCTCTCCTCATTCCTCCTCTGCCATTCAACCTCTCCCCCCCTTTTTTTTTTTGCAATCTATTATCCTCCACACCCTCCCACCCCACTGTGGCTCTTTTCCGTCCTTTCTCCTGTCTCTTCTCCCACCCCTTCTCCTCGTCTTCCAGCGCTCCTTCTTTTGTCTTACTTATCTTTCCAAGCAGAGCAGAAAGATTGTGCAATGCAGAATACAGGAAGCCAAATCCACCCCTGCAGCAGCAGTTACAGGAAGATGTGTGTTCATTTTCTGAGAAAGAGAGAAAGGTGGTCCTCCCACACTCATATCACAGCAGCAGCAGCAGCAGCAGTGTGGCACTGTATGCAGACTGCAGTCAGGAGGACAGATAGAAAGATAGATAGACAGAGGGAGAGAGGGAGAGAGAGAGAGAAAGCGAAAGAGAGGGAGAGAAAGTGAAAGAGAGAGAGAGAGAGCATGAGAGAGAGCACTCTGTTCCCTCTATGTATTCCCCAGCTGCTGCATCATGCACAAACACAACTATTTATTTGATGCCTGCAGACACATTAATATTGTCAGGGAGGGGATGCATACTGCATGAACACATTTAAATATTGATATGAGACATGTAGCCACAGCTTAAATAATAAATAAAAGTTCCCATAAATAGCAAATCCAAATGGTATCTGAATTCAAACCAGTCACCTTAGTGTGAATAATCTCTGCGGGAGGCATAACGATTATGTCATATGGAGCAGGGGGAAAAAACACATGCCTTAGCTCATCCTTTGCTCCTTTACAAGGCGAGTTATGTTCACGGACCCAATGAACTGATGTAAGAAACAGGGTTAAAATGTACATTTGCTGTGTGCACACATAATTTTGTAACGTTTGTTGACGTAATTTGATGTATTAGAGCACAGTTTTAACACTTATCTCAGTATGATTTTGGCACTGTTGACGCTACTAGGCGTATTACTGCGCAGGACAATGTTTAGCTTTTACACTCTATCATCGTAGCTGTTTTTGAACTAAATATTGGAAAGCAATTAAATGACATGCTTCCACCACGCTGCCGTATAACATTACCAATGGTCAGAAGTAGACCTCACGCCGTACACCGTCTCCGAGTGTCGTAAAAAAAAAAAAACGCGCCGCCTTGTCCATGTGATGCAAACCTGAAGCCGACCGGCTACTTGATATACAGATGGTATACCAACTTTACAAGTATCTGTGAAAAGAACAACATCAGATCATTTGTCAGTATATACAGTCGAGATGATGGCAATTGCAACAGCATTACAATGGATAGAAGAACTGCAAATTAAAAAGGTTATTCTTTGTACAGATTCATGTTCAGCACTAATGTCATTACAGTCATATACATCTCACAGTAGACAGGATATAGTCAATGAAATATATGAAACGCTGTACAGATT
Source organism: Euthynnus affinis (assembly GCA_029490765.1). Classification (NCBI taxonomy): domain Eukaryota; kingdom Metazoa; phylum Chordata; class Actinopteri; order Scombriformes; family Scombridae; genus Euthynnus; species Euthynnus affinis. Next base: position 20,080,937 of record CM055856.1, on the reverse strand, counting down.
TAAAACCAAGAATATTGCGATAACATTTATGTGGGTACCAGCGCACAGAGGGGTTAAGGGAAATGAAATGGTGGATACACTAGCGAAGCAAGCACTTAACCACGAGGAAATCATGGAAATCTCATTTAGTAAATCAGAAGCAAAAGCAATAATCAAAAGAAACACCATTAAAGAGTGGCAGCACAGCTGGGATACAGTAAACACAGGACGACACCTCTATACTATACAACGGGAAGTGGGCACAGTGAGATCATATAAAAGAAGCACTAAAGAGGAGAACATCCTAACAAGGTTGAGGGTAGGACACACCAGACTGAATAAGACACTTCATTTAATAAACAAACATCCATCAGGACTATGTGACCAATGTCAGGTAGATGAATCAGTAGAACATGTAATTATACACTGCGATAAGTATAAGAGTGAACGAGAATTATTAAAAAGAGTTAGGAAGAATGGAGGGGAAGAACTGAATTTGAGAAATGTATTCAACATAAGATCAGACATTCTATTTCACTATTTAAAAGAAACTGGATTGATTAGCAGACTGTAGCATTCAGGTTTTTTTTGTATATATGTATATATATAATTTATTTATTTTGATTGATATAGGGAGAAAACTCTGGTTCACACTCCAACATAGTAGGTGGCGGTAATGCACCTTAACGCTGGTTGCCACCCGCCAAAAAACAAGAAAAAGAAGAAGAAGAAGAAGAAGACCGGCTACTTGGGCAGCTAGTGTGTGTCTGTGTGTCTGGGAAGGTACAAGACAGGACCTCTCTGTTTTAGCGGACACCACCACGTCTGACAATCATGGCAGGAGCTGACGAGTTCATGAAGTACCGTTCCCCGCTGGTGTCGAGATATGCCAGCAAGGAAATGGCCTACAACTTCAGTGACAGGAAGAAATTCACAACCTGGAGGAAGCTGTGGATATACCTGGCCAAGGCTGAGAAGGTTTGACACATTGTTAGCTTAACAATAACAACCACAGCATGTGCCCTGGTTATTGAAAGTGTGTGTTTATATACACACTTTTGTCAAGCTTTATACGTCTTATGAAGTGAAGTTTCGACCTTCAGTGAGACATATCAAGTTCCCTGCTCTAAATTTAGTTTTAAGGAGGACCATACAGCACTGAGAGCTATGCAAAGCTATGCATACTTATTGTAACATACAACAAGCAGAAAAACTACATATTTAGTATACATAAAAACACTAAGCATTTTCCGGCTGGATTTCTGTATGCATGTATCTTACTAACACATAATGAAATTAAGCTTTTTATGTATTTTTATGCATTTATGAATAAGACTTTTAGCAATTAAAATGTTATTTTATTTTCTAGTATAACAAATAGAATCCCACCCCTCCCCCACTCCCCCCAAAAGAGAAAAAAAAAATCAATAATAAGACTACTGATAAAAGCACAAAGGTTATATTGTCCTTTCAATCAGTGCTGCTCTTTACTACTTACTGTGTGTTTGGTCTACTAAGATAACCAAAGATAGAAAATGTTGGTCAAAATTCAACAACATCAGTGTAACAAACCCGACCCTGGTCATGTTTGTTGACCGATGACTGATGAAACCTTAAGTAGCTTCACAGTTGATAAAATCATTTTATTCCACACTAACAATATCACACACATATCTATCTATCTATCTATCTATCTATCTATCTATCTATCTATCTATCTATCTATCTATCTATCCATACATACATACATACATACATACATACATATAATATGAATAGGTTTGGGTAAATTGGGTTTGAACTATATCTGGCTGCACAGCATGAGTTTTTAGTCTTGAAGTGTTTATCAAAAAGATACTAGGTATGTCTAGCCAAACAAAAAGTTTGCATTTGCTGATGATTTGAACTACAGCCTGACAGATAAACACTGTCAATACAGGGTCAATATTAGCTCATTGCAGATATATCGATGAGAGCATATATGTCAGCTAATAAATGACAAGAAACTGATGTTTTGAAATGGCAAAGATGTGTTTTGAAACATCCAATTCCGATGCCATTCTAATTCTTATGTCATCAAGTTATAATTTCATCTATTAAGGCAGAAGTGTCAACAATCAGATGTTTCTGTTTCACTGTTGCAGACCGCAGAAATAATAAATTTTAATGTGTTTTACTGCCCTGTTAATCTGTAGAGGTAACAATTGCTACAACAGCCCAAACGCTAATTCTGACCTCTGCATTTGTAATATTAATGAAGTCACGAGGTTAACTGGTGACAGACCTTCTCTCACATGTATCATCTCACAATCTCACATGACCACACACTAATCTGAACTCGTCAGAGTCCAATTTTGTACTTTTTTTTTTTACCTTGAGGTGTTCTTCAGGGGGTTAGCTCTGCTACATTTTGCCTGTGCGGTGTTAGCTTGGTCTCTAGCTGCTGCTGTGTGATTTGTGTGTGAAAATAGCACACAGAGAATGCCACGGTAACAGGAGACACCCCCCTGAGAGGCTGCATTTTTTTTTTCTCCTCCAAATGCTGGTACAATTACTATAATACAGCGTACCCCCCCAGCTTATTCTCTGTAAACCTATTTTCTTCAGTGAGATTTAGCTGTTTGAGCCATTATTTGCTTGACATGGGCCTGCCTGCAGCCTGACCTTTAACACCACAGGGTTTGACTTTGTTGAGTCGTGAACAGTGTTTCAGGTGTTTATTTTTGTACAGTCTATGGTTTCGACATAGAGGGAGAAAGAGATACTTTCAGGGGTAGGGCTTGATTTCTCAAATAAGCCATTCCGTATTCTCCTCATGGTTGCTCTAACCTAATAGAAAAAAAGTCCAATCTAATCAGGATATTGAGAATCTTCTCACGAGGAGAGCACATGTCTGTCATGACTGTGGAAAAGACAGAAAAGTCAATCAGTAGGCAGTTTGCTTTTTTTTTTTCAAGCAACTTAAAGACTGATATGTGATTGTTTTGTTTTTTTTTATCTTTTTGAGAAAGTCAATTAAAGTAACAGTCCTTGCAGATTGCAACCCCTTGCCCTCAATCCTCCTTTCCAAATGTGAAAGAGAACCTACAGTGGCCATGAAATGCACAAAAAACAGGAAAGGCCCTCTCTAGAGCCAGTGTCTGTTCTGGGCTATCGCACCGTTTACAGAAAAGCCACCGATAAGTAATTGCAACAATAAAAATGCCAATAAATAAATTTGTATCTTCATAAACGTCCCTGTGAACAGTCTTACTCTTTCTCACCTTATCGTCCTCGTTGTCAGGCTTTAGGTCTGCCCATCACGGATGCTCAGATTCAGGAGATGGAGAGCCATGCAGAGGACATTGACTTCGCCATGGCAGCCGAAGAAGAGCGTAAGCTCAGGCACGATGTCATGGCTCACGTCCACACCTTCGCACACTGCTGCCCTACTGCTGCTCCAATCATCCACCTCGGAGCCACCTCCTGCTACGTGGGAGACAATACTGTAAATATGATTCATTTCATGTACTTTGCTATAGATTATATTGATAGGAGCACTGTATATATACAATATAGGATCAATAATCCAGTATTGTCCTCCCTACTCGTCTTGTTTCATGAAACACCTAGGTGCCCTTTAAATGCAGTTTCCTTCTATAATATATAATACTCCTTTATGGTTATGCGCTTTAAAAAAAAATAAAAATAAAAAAGATGAGAAGACATTGCCTTAGCCTTAATGATTTATCTCACAGAGCTCCATGTGTTGGTGTTAAATGAGCTGCTGCATATTGTTTCATAGCTCTCTGCTGCCAAGTGCTTCTCTTTAAAAGTTTCTGTGTTCCTAAAGTTGCTTTATTTTTCCTCCTCAGGACCTAATTATGCTGCGTGATGGATTTGACATTCTGTTGCCTAAGGTGAGGCTCAGCTGTTTGCCAGGAAACATGCACACCCATCCAGTTGTGCATGCGTAAAATCAGTGGCAATAGGGGGCATAGTAGCTGTTTCTATTTTGTAGGCCTCAGCTGTTTAGTAAGGAGTCAACAATGTAGAAATAATCACCTCAGTTTATTTTTTGATAGGGTTTTTTTTTGGTAGTGTTTTGCAGTCACAAAGCACCAAAAATAGTCAAGATGTGAAGGTTGTATGAGTAATAGGCAGTGTATTATGTAATTATTCAGTGACAAAACCCTTTGTTCTTATTCCCACAGCTGGCCAGAGTCATTGACAGACTGGCAAACTTCGCAGAGAAATACGCTGACCTCCCCACGCTTGGCTTTACACACTACCAGTGAGTCTGAATCCAGCTGCTTCTCTCTAATCAGATGCATCCAGTCATCCAGTGTTCTCATATGTCTTTAGTGGTTTGCGTACGGAAACCATATCATTCACTGTGTCTCTTTCCTGTTCAGGCCTGCCCAGTTGACCACTGTAGGAAAGCGAGCATGTCTGTGGCTGCAGGACTTATCTATGGACATGCGGAACCTTCATCGAGCCCGTGACGACCTGCGTTTCCGGGGTGTTAAGGGGACCACTGGCACCCAGGCCAGCTTCCTGCAGCTCTTTCAGGGTGACCATGACAAGGTATAAATCACTTCATTTAAATAAATGATTTGTTCATTTCACCATTTTGTATTCTGGTACATTAAATTGCGCCAGTTATAATGAATAATGATTTATCATTAATTATCTTTCCTCCACCAGGTAGAAGATCTTGACAGGATGGTGACAGACATGGCTGGCTTCAAGAAGTAAGTGTCAACTTACCACCAGCCTTCAATATTCAGTAGAATCATGTATATCTTAAGTGGTGAAAAAGAGGAAAAAAATGATCATTAACAAAAGACAAGCAGGAATGGAGATGAAACTGTTATTGTGCCACCACCAAAATCAGGGTGTTGGAGACTTGCTTTGTCATTAACCCTCATGATATTGTTCCTCTGCTACCCAGAGCCTACCTGGTGACCGGTCAGACTTACAGTCGTAAAGTGGACATTGACAGTCTGTCCAGCTTGGCCAGTTTGGGAGCTACTGTCCACAAGGTAAGCTGCAGAATCTGGAGAAACATAGAGAAATGTTGCCATCTAGTGGTGATTTAATATAAGTTGGGACATTTACACAGTGACTCTTAAGTAGACTTTGAAGATTTTACATTAGCATTAAATATTTGCATTAACTTGTTGAAGCTCATTTTTTGATGTGTCTGTCTGCTGCAGATCTGTACTGACATCCGTCTGCTTGCCAACCTGAAGGAGATTGAGGAGCCTTTTGAGAAAGAACAGATTGGTATATTCACTTATTATTTGCCTTGTACAGCTGCATAAAACTCAAATGCACATTATCCTGTGGTGCAGGTACCAGTACAAAGCATACGTCAGCAAAGTTGTTTTCCTCCTCCAGGTTCTAGTGCCATGCCCTATAAGAGGAACCCCATGCGTGCGGAGCGTTGCTGTAGCTTGGCCCGACATCTGGTAGCCTTGATGGCTGATCCGCTGCAGACGGCCTCAGTCCAGTGGCTGGAGAGGACGCTAGACGACAGTGCCAACAGGTCAGACACACATCAGAATATATGAAATATTCTGATGCAGTGCTATTTTTAGTCAGCACCTGCTGCTTCTCTACATACTTAACTAATTTCACCTTCTCTCTCTCTCATGTGTAGGAGGATCTCCTTGCCCGAGTCCTTCCTGACTGCGGACATCATCCTCAGCACACTGCAGAATGTCACAGAGGGACTGGTGGTGTACCCCAAAGTCATTGAGAGACACATCCGTCATGAACTGCCCTTCATGGCAACAGAGAACATCATCATGGCTATGGTGAAGGCTGGAGGAAACAGACAGGTACGGGGAGCCAACACTCCCGATGTGTGAGGGATACTGCTCGGTGAGCAAGTCAGCCTTGCAAAATAAACCCTGACATAGTAAATCAAGATCTGAACTTCAAGCAATATTCTCTCTGTCCTAAAAGAGATGATGATATAGGTGACAGAAAATTAATTTTCAGCATGGGTCTCCATCTTCCTACTTCGTTCTTCTCTCCTTCAGGACTGCCATGAGAAGATCCGTGTCCTGTCCCAGGAGGCGGCAGCTGTGGTCAAACAGGAAGGTGGTGATAACGACCTGCTGGCCAGAGTCCAGGCTGACTCTTACTTCGCCCCAATCTTGGGGCAGCTGGATGCCCTGCTTGACCCTAAGACCTTTATTGGTCGTGCTCCTCAGCAGGTACAACACAAACAGTCCTCATCTTTATTCTAGCTGTCATTCTGACTGCTCCTCTGCTGTTACATGTATGTAGTTTTGAGTGATTGTATACATGGCACTTTGTATTTTATCTTTTCTTATGGACATTGCAGCTGCAGTAAAGTGCCCAAAAGTCCCATCTAAAATGTCATTTAGGATCCAATTTTAGACTATAGACACAAATTGATGTTAAAATTGTTTTCTTCTACTTCAGGTGGCCAGGTTCCTGTCAGAGGAGGTACGCCCCCTGCTGGAGCCCTACAAGGCTAAGATGGATGTCAAGATTGAGCTTGAGCTCTGAACACAAACCCACACGTGCACACACTGACTTGCACACAAGACAAGAGAAAGAGACTTCATCATGGTGTGTGTCCATGGTGAATGCTGTGTTGTACCTCAATAAAGAACAATGGTTGAATGAATTTCTTTATGGTAGCTTTCATTTCTGCATGCTTCATTAGAATAAAAATGAAAACTATGTAGCTGTTATGTGTTTGTAGAGTGTTACTTTTTAAATGAAATATAACATAAATCTAATAATTGTGGTTATATGATCTCATGTTCCTATCATCTTTATTAAAAGGATCATTTTATTGTCAGGAACCAAAGGTCATGTGTACTTACAGGGCTTTTACAACATGCGTAGTCAAATAAAATGCTGATGATATGCTTAGGTAAATTTATAAACCATCATTTTATGACGTAATATTAATGATAAATCCCACAATCATTTGCAGACATCAAGGTGTGAATGTGGTCATTGAAACAGCAAACATTTTTAAAACTAGTTTTAAGTTGAAACTGTTTTGAAATTCATAGTGTTTAAATCCAGGGTTTTGTTTTTAGTTAATGTAAAGGAAGATGTAAACTAGAGAACAGGAAACCCACTGTTATCATTGAGAGGAACATGTACATGAGGTTGTAAATCTAAAAAAAAAACCATGGGCTCAAAGTCCAGTCCAGCCCTCAACAGACTGTCAGTTTACTGTAAACTCCAGTCTAACTGCGCATTGTGTAATTCGCAGTTCAGAGAATGGAAAAGAAATTGCTGTTTTTTGTTTAGAAAATCAACTTTTCAAAAGTCATTACTCATCATTACTCTACACTGCTACCATTTACCACACACCTTTGACACCACTTATGTAACCATTGTAATCATGTGACTTATCACTCCACCCATTCAATGTCAGTAAGTTAGCGTTATTATGGTAATGATATACCAAATTGAAATTACTTTGAAGGTGTAATAGAGAACTGCACTCCTCAACCGTTCCTCAGCACAGAGCAGGTCGTCGTCTTCTCTCACACACACTGTTCGTAAGTTAAACTTTTAATATTGTATTTTTACATTGTCACTTAAGCTTTTGTTAGTATTCTCTCCTGAGGACTTTGAATATTTTCAAAACAGATTTATTAATTCAATTATCAATGTTTCACTTGTGTGTGTTTGCCTCCATATGAACTGAGCAGCAGCTGTACTTAAACATGGCACTGTGGGTAATGCTTCCTATCTGCCTGGCTGTCTTTGGCACTTTGGGCATTTGGACTGTGTGAGTATCTGGCCTCCTCGTTTATTAATATTCTTGCTTTTTTTTTAAAAAAAAATAGAGACTTCCTGTTTTACAAATCAATTCATTTCAATTCTTATAACTTAACCACAGAAGAAATGGTCTCTGTTGAGGAGTGGTCTTAGTTTAATTGAACATCGCAAAACTGTCCACGACAAACAACCTCATTTATGTTTATGAGAGTCTGTGCCATTTAAAGTTTGTTTATTAAAAATATAGTTTGATAGAAATAATGCTCTCTTAATTATATAACAAACCTGATGTAATACCTGACCACGAGGTTGAAACAGGTGTCTGGTTTCGATATCTTTGCTCTAATAATTAACCGCCCAAAATCTTTAACATTTCTATACAGATGTTCAAAAAACATGATTTATAAGCAGACTCACCACTGAATATTTTTTATCTCCCCTGCATTCAGTCACAATACAGTTGTTTTCTTCCCATTAGGTTCGCTATGGCTGTAACAAATGGAACAGTCAACATAACAGACGGAATGCCTTTTATCAGGTTAGTATAATTGCTTTCTTTCTTGAGACATGATGAAAATGAGTTAAACTAAAATGAATTATAATATTTCTGTTGTTACATTCTCCCTTTAGTCACTGTGGCACTTACAACCCACAGAGCTGTCTCTTCTCTCAGGTCTGCAACATCTGCTCAGTATTAGGTAATAAAATATATGGTTACTTCATTTATGGTGTCTTGGATTTGCATGTGCCTGTTCCTCAAAAGTCCTCGAATTTCAGTCAAAGTTGTCATATAAGTTGGATGTTGGTATTCGTAGATTAATCTAAATCACTGTTCCTCCTCTGTTCTCTTAGATTAACATTTTTACATCTGAAAAGACATGTTTAACACTTAATATTTCCTTTAAAATTTGACTTTAATCATAATTGTTTTCTAGAAACTTCTAGACCATTTCTTCAGCCCCTTTCTCTCTCCCTCTCTGTCTCTCTCAGCCCTGTGGATTGTGGTAATCCGTTTTCAGCAGGTTAGAGACTATGGTGACCATGGAAAGGCCAACATCGCCAGCATTATTTTAGGATTCATCTCCTCCATCGGCATCTCTATCATTGGCAACTTCCAGGTAATAGATCTGTGTTTTTATTTCTTCAACTCCCCTATCTCCCTTGCTCCATTTGTTACATTCTCCTATCCCCCATGAGTTCCACTCTGGATAAGAGTTTTTTTCTTTTTTATAACCCATCATAATCACTCACAATCTCCTGTCTCTCTGCTTACACTCTTTAGCAATCAGTCTTAATGGGAGTTCACCTTTTGGGAGCATTCCTGGCTTTCTTCGTTGGCCTGGGATACTTCTGGGTACAGCTATTTCTCACTTATCGGGCGAAGCCATGTCAGGACCAATGTTGGGTGAGGGTTGTTAGGGCGACCTGCTGCACCCTCTGCACCGTCCTTGTCGTCATTAGTATCCTTCCTATCTGAGCACATTAAGAAATGATAATAAGAAAATATCAAATCCAAGAACGGATTGGATGTTATTTAATAAAATTAAATTAAAGACTGTTACAACACACACACACACACATGCACACACACACACACAAATAAGTTTAGTTCATTTTGGTCAAGTTTTGCATTTGTGCTGCTACCATTTGGAGTGGTAGAAGATCACTTAATTAATAATTAAGATCACTTAATTATTATTTTTAGATATGTCAATTTATGGACACATATTGTGAGTTACAGCTAACTCAAATGGATATATTTTTAAATCAAATTGTAATTTCTATTTTGTATTTGAGCTTCTCCACAGTCTTGGCTAATCCCTGGCATATTGGACAGATATTGTGTGTTTGAGTGCACTAGAATTAATTTTGAGAACTCAGACCCTGAAAAGTAAAGTAGTTTTCATGACTTTTAGTTCCCTTTATTTTATCAATCTATCTACTTGTACGTCTTTAGTCTTTTTATCCTTAACTGCTCTCCTCCAGTGTCCGTTCTCCACAATACAGGCTATTCCTCTGGGGCTGCTCTGTGTGAATGGGCCTTGGTCATGGTGTTCTTTGGCCTGTTTGGCTTGTTTGCAGCTGAGTTCAGACACATCGACTGTCATCACCTCACTGTACAGAAAGAGGCTTTGAAAAATGAACGCGGCTTGAACAGTCGCACGGTAGCCTGAACACACCCATCTAAATACACACGTGTACAAAGTGTGCATGGCTCAAAATCAACCTTCATCTAGACTACCTAAAGTTGCCATATTTTATTTTCATGTCTGTACTGTATATAAGATTTTGCCGTTTTAGTCCATTTGGTACACTCAGCTGGGAGTTTCCCATAACGGCTATTTAACATGCTTTTGTATTTTCCCTTTTGAAAGATGCAATGACAGATTTGTTTCAAAGCTATATATTTGAATCTTTTAACAAATGCTGTATTTGAACCTTTTTGAACATTATTATCTCATATTTTGTCTCTGGTGTTCATAAGATTTAGAATAGAAAAATAGTAAAGAACAGATTATCTTTTATTTCTTTAAAATTAACTATAATAAACAAATAAAAAAAATACTTATGAATCTATTGACTATTATTTTCATGATGAATTGATTCATTATTTTTCCCATAAAAAACAGTAAAAGTAAAAGTAAAAAAAAACATCACAATAACAGTTCAAATGATAATGGTTCAAGATAAGGTAATGCCATAAAATTTCTTATTTTGTCTGACCAGCGATCAAGAAATAAATTAAATATATAATGTTTTTTAAAAAAACAACACAAAATCCTCACAATGGACATGCTGGAATGAACTGTTTTGACATTTCTGCTTGAAAAATAACTTGAATGAGTAATTGATTATCAGAATAGTTGCAGATTGTTTTTTCTGTCAATTGACTTATTGATTTATCATTGCAGCCCTAAAACTAGTAGACACCACATGTAGTTGGGCAGTTGTAAACTTGGACCTTTAGAGCATTACACACTTACTAACACATGGTGGCAGCATTTAACTATCATTCACTCTGCACAGCGTTTTGAATTCTTTCAAAAATTAACCTTTATATGTGAACTATTTATTCACACTTCAGTTACTTGTTAAATCATTCATACTTTATTTCTTATCTATACTGATACTTTTTCCAAATATAACCTCCTTATTCCTCTCTCACCATTCCTTTTTATAATCTTACTTTTTTACACTATAACAGTCTTTATCTTCAGAATGTGAAATGAACTCATTATTAGCGCATAGATGGTGAATACCAGGAAAAGTCTGGTCTTTTTCTCCCTCACCCTCCACCTGTCAGCTGGGTAACACAATAGAGGAAGGGGAACAGAAAAGGAGGATGGAGGTATGAAAGAAAGGGTTTGTTAGCATGAGACAAAAAGTTTCCCTATGACATAATGAGAACTGTTACCCACATACATGAAAGTATGCTCTATGTAATAGAACTGAATTTCTTTTGAAGCATTTGCAGAAATCCCCAAATGAAAGCTCTTGAAGACTTATTTATGTTATTCCAGTTAAACTAAGGTTTTAATCTTCAAACAATTCTCTCCACAACACTATAGATTTTTTTCTGTCTGGACATTTGAGATGCCCTTCAAATTCTCAGAAACAGCACTGGCCAGCAGCAATGCTGTGGAGTGATGCTGGCTGATGATAAATTTACCGATGGGAAAACGCAGAGCTGGTGCTGTGCCAGCATGTTTTTGGAAGATGCCTGTAGTTTAGACAGAGGTTCTACATTCAGCACAATTTGTCAGGGCTATTTGAGACGGGCAAAACAATGGAGCTCTCACAGCCGTGCCGATAGTGGGAGAGGTCCTACTCTTGGCTCCTCACTCAAAACTCACATCCAAATTCCCTGTTTATTTGAACATATTGTCTTGGGGTCTATTGGCACTGTCTTCAGTAGCACTGTGATCAAATTTTCACTTTTGTTTGTATCTTTTATTGATGTCATTTAAAAATCACTTGGGGCATGTAGGGAAGCTCGAGATGGGAATACTGGGCCCCCAGTGTCCTGCTATGTCCTGACAGCATTCTTTCACATACTCCATGCTGTGTGATCACTAGAGGGGGGGCTTTGACGAGCAGGCGCATGGATCAGACGGACAGCTTGGAATTCTATGGGAATTTCTCAAGCAGTTAGCAGTGTTCTGCTGCAGATTTTCTACTTACACTTGTGGTTAGACAATGCTGTCTCTGGTCTCTGATAAACTTGTTTACTGCAACTGACTGGCAACATGAACTTCATGCCACTCTTTTTTTACTTGCTGTGCTGACTGACTTTACTCCAAAATGAAGACATTCGCTGGCAAAAAAGTTGATGTTTTGAAGATTTCTAAACCAGAACTTAGTTTGTCCTGTGTTGCAAGCAAACTTTTGAACCACTTGAATGGCATAAGTTAATCTCAGATGGTGTGGATATTTCAAATCATTCTCAAGGCCTGATGAAATGACAACAAGTTCTTGCATTATACAGCAGCAGCACACACAGGAATTCAGAGGGAGAGCTTTGGCGCCAAAATACCCTTAACCCTGCTGTTTTCATTAGTGAGTATAAAAGGCTTCTGATAAAGTAATGAAACTCATAAAATCACCAGTAGCGCTGTGAAAAGACCGTGAGGCCCTCGATGTAAATGTCAGAAAAAGATCTGGATCCGCTATTGTAGTGTACGAGAACATAGTTTATGTGACGCCTGCCTTGTTGGTTTTGACTTTGATTCAAAAAGGCGGTAATAGCAGACATAGTTTCTAAAGCCTATACTGTAATCTCTCCTAACACCTGCTCGTGCTCAAGTCTCTCTTATCCCCTCCATGCTCTTGAGCAGAAACAATAGCAATGCTCTCCTATCATGCGGCAGAGCAATCGCCTCCAAGTCCGCTATCAGGCATCGGAGCGGTAGCCCTCAACCGCTCGGCTTCTCTGTAACAGCGCAACCTGTCGGCTCTTATCGTCGGAGAACCAAATCCTGTGCATTCCACCTCAAAAGGCCACTTTATCTGCAAGACAGCCGAATATGCCAAATTTGAAGGCTTAGAGGGGACGACAGGGATTTGAAATGGGAGTGTTAGGGAGATGGCGAATGACACACATAGAAGAGAGATGGGATTGTCCAGAAGTGAGAGTGCTAGATAGAGAGACAGATAGAGAGACTTATAGAGACGGCCTGACAGATTAAAAGAGTCCCAGAAAGATGGACTGAGTGATAGAGCCAGAAAAGAGGGAAAAAAGAAGAAGAGTGGGCACCAGCAGCCGTGATCTCACCCTCTCACCCTCCTCTCCTCTCCTTTGGCAGCGGCTTCCAGAAAGCTGCCCTTTCGCTGAAAAATGCCAAGCGCACTGCATTCCACCGGCCACACAAAGGCCCTCCCTCGTCTCAGCTGCACAGGCACAATCAGACAAGGGATAATTATATAATTAGGCTGGCTGGTGCAGACAGGGACCCTCAGATGGTGTGTTGGTGTGTCATATTTATGTTATCAGACAATGAAGAGAGTCTGGCCTTATCAGAGGGAGGCAGCAGAGTGTGTGTGTGTGTGTAGGGGGCTCCAGCTGTGGCACTTAGGAACAGATTGTCATGATAGAGAATAACGGGTCGATAGAATGACCTTCAGCCTGCGGCCTGGCAGAGATCTGGGCCTGTATTGTGGCCGAGGTTTAGTGTGTATGTGTGTGTGTCATACGTGAGGAGGTGGGGACTTTTGGGGACTCCAACAACCAGATGATATGATCTGACAGGAGGTGAGAAACATAGATTACATTTGAAGGGAGAGAAAAAAAAAGCTGTGCCAAGATACAAGTTCATGCAGCTCCACGGAAACGTGCACACACACACACACTGGCTGACCACTAGAATTTACAGCCAAAGAGATAAAGACCACCTCTGGCCTCTTGTAGAGGCAGGATCCACGCTCCCAGACGAGAATTGAGCCAGTGTCCCTCGCAGTTGGCCACCACCCAACAATCTCCCCTCGCACCGTGGCCTTGGCTTTGGGTGTGTCTCCACTCGCATGGGACAGCACAGAATAGACTATTGTTGATCGCACAAGACAGAGAGCCAGGGGAAGAAGGAGGGGTGGTGGTGGTGGTGGGGGACTGGAGATGGTGGTGGTGGGGAGAAATTAGCTTTTAACGAGCGAAAAGCACATGGACAATGAAGCGTGACTCCCCTCCTACTTCCATGAGTGTGAACCAATGTAGAGCCACCGGGCACTTTTTCAAACACTCATAGACACTCTTTAGTCCTTCAATATTTCCAGATACATGTACTGTATCAGTCAAAAGTTTGGACACACTTTCACATTCAAGGGAATGGGAATGTGTCCAAGCTTTTGACTGCTACTTTGGTGTTTGCTTTCATATCAACACAGAGCACAGAATTAGTACTTAACACAAGCACACAGCACTAGAAGCTAATATGAGACATGTAAAACTTAGTGTAAAGCTGGAGAGCCAGCATGTTCACAATGATTTCTATATAGTGTCACCCAACAATACACATCAAAGTAGTGTTGTATAAATCATCTCATGTCTGTACCATAAACATGAAGCTACAGCCAGCGTTAGCTTAGCCTAGAACACAAACTGGAAACGGGTGGATACAGCTACCCTAGCTTTGTTTCATTCCCTATCTCCAGTCTTTGTGCTAAGCTAAGCTAATTGGCTATTCGTGGTAGCTCCAAATTTATGGTACAGACATGTGAGTAATGACTTCACATCTAGCGAATAAGCTCTAATACAACTAAAACTGTAGGCATGGAAATATTAAACTACTCTTCAACCTTTCTTTCAATGCAATTTGATTTGAGCTGTAAATTTTTAATAAGTATTCCCCTGAGTGTTACAGATCTAATATGTATTCAGAAATGTGAAAAGTGTGTTTTTGAAAAATGATGTTAAGTGTATGTGATTTGTAGTTAATGAGCTAAAACATGCAGAACCAGTATATGGTACTTTTTTGTCTTCTCTTTGTTTAGTACATGATCATAACATTCATATGTAAATGCACCGATGCATTCTTTCAGGCACATATTTAGAAAAAAGAAAGAATCTGTCGTGAGAATGCAAATGTGAAACTGGAAAGAATCTCTGTCTCTCATAACCACAGGTGAGTGTTTGCGTATAACATCAGCAAATAGTCATTAGCACTTACGAGGCTCCAATTGTCTGTCTCTTTGGTGAGATTACTGCTTTTGAACATGTGGAAAATAGATCATACAGTAGAAAGTATCACTCTCATAGCAACAAAAACACAACTCCTCAATTACAGATTCTCATGTAACCCTCTGCTGCAGAACTATATTTGGGCTTTAGAAGTTTTGAGATGGTGAGAACTACTGTCTAAATAGAAATTGGCTGCCATGACCAAGGCTCTCTGTTTTTAATCATGCTGTTTTTAGATGTTGGCAGCAATTTCTTAAGTTTTGTCTGTCCCCAGAGGTTTGCATTGCTTTGGAACTTTAGTAAACATTTTCCTGGGGAAAAGAAGTAATTGGGCAGAGGTCACATTTGTTGGCATGGAACATGAATTAAAATAAAACAGTCCTTTCATGGCATGTCATGTTTCTAATTTCTAATTTATCAAATCCACGATTTGTGCTTGGTGTTACCATTAATGATGACGGATGCAATATAAAATGACTTAATTGACAGATTAGTCACTGTCATTGACACAAACTGTGTCACCCACTGAGGTCACAGACTTATGCTCCAAATGTCCACTTGCCCACTCACCATACCAGTTTAACAAAGCCGGACTCAGACTTGGATGCACAGCTTCATAGGTCACCTACAGACAAACTATGACATAATCAATACATCAGCATCAAGGTCAGAGAAAAGGGGAAAGAAAACTAAGTCTCCAATTGTCCAAAATGTGCACTCATGCGAAGTTGGCACCCCGATGCTAACCTTTTGCATGATGCAAGGCTTGCTTGCCAGGACCATTCTCTCCTCTCTAATGCGTGACCTTTTTGTGTCGTTGGAAGACATCAGAGCGGGTAGAGGGTTCAGCTGGTGTGTCACCACAGAAAACACATGCACAGATTATGTAAGGGCCGTGACATTTTGGGGTGGGCTGTGACCTGTTCTGCTCCTTCACCGCTTTGAGGATCTGTCAGACATTCGCTCAGACATGCTCCTGGGGTTGGCGCCACTCGTGGGCTGAACTGATGTCTTGATGCATCAAGACATCATCAGTTGAGTTGCAGTAGGAAGGCTCATCATGGGCTTATTCTATGTGACATTAGACAACAAAAACAATCATAATCAAAGCCACACAATACTTAATGTGGCAAACTGGCACTTTGAAGGTTAAGGCTAAGAGAGGATGACCATCGAATTGCACGCTTATAAAACATGGAGGAAGCATGCCTTTGTTTCCCTGAAATTTAAAAATTTTCCCTCCATGATGCATTTTTGAGTTATAATGAAAACTTTACAGTTGACAGGGAGGAATGATTGTACAATTTTTAGGTTGTGAGGTAATGGGAAATGTGACAACAAGGCAGAAATTAATAATATTTATTGATTTATGTATCATTATTTTATCTTTATAATGGATGAAAAACACTGCTCTACATACTCCTTGAAAAAAGTTGTTTGTATGATCTCTCCTGCTGTCTTACTTCATCATCATCATCATCATCATCATCATCATCATCATCATCATCATCATCTCAGTAAATACATTTTTTTTTGAATGTGCACAAAGTCACCATTTGTCCACTTGTTCAACATATTGTTTTAAATTGAACACAAACCAGATAGTATGCAGCTCTCTCAGAATATTTTGTCTAATAGTACATTCACTGTTATCATGATAAGAATTGTTCATTTGTTGCATGGACACAAGTAGATGTCCATAACTTTGGCACCTCACCAGAGATCTCTGATGAACCTGCATGTCCGATCCAAGGCTGGGCCTGGCCATGGGAAACTTGACGTCAAAGAAGTTCACCCTCCAAAATAAGTAACCTTTTTTCCCCTCTCCTCTCCGGTCTGGCCCGCATTTTCATATTTCATTGGTATTTCCGGATGGCTCCCACATTTGCAAAATAAAGGCCATCAGAGTAATCATTATAATGTTGAACAATAATAACTGGGGGAACTGAATGAAAGCCTGGAGAGGCTTGTTGACCTTTCAGAGCTAAACTGGTCCTGGCTTCTGTCTGTGCACTGCTGAGCCCATTGTGTTCCCAGACCTTATCATTGTGTTGCAGTTTCCTCTCCCTGCTGCGTGTGTGCACATGTGCATGTATGAGAGTGAGTGTATGAGCTGATGTGTGTGCGTGTGTCCTGTCCTTGTGTAAATGTGTGTTAGTGTGTGTTTAAGTGAACCAGGTCGGCGTACTACAAAGGTACAGAGACTTGAACGGTAATACTGGCTGTTTCATGCTCACTGGACCCCTCTCCCCAACACACACACACACACACATACACACATATCGAGTTGCTTTCATCACACTTTTGGATCAAAGGTTTACCTGTCGACAAGACCTCGCTTGCTTAATAAACTAAATGTTTCCTGGACAAAAACACACACAATGACACCATGTGATGACATCATTAATGCAAAAAACAGATGCATGCATATAAAATGCAGCAGTATTGAATGCACCTTTTTAAATTTATTTTTTAAATGTCCTTCATTTTATTTATTTTTTTGTATTACACTCATAGACTGTATATGAAGATAGACATAGTGAGTTTTGACTTCACTCATTGGTCTGCACTGGTGCTGGTTTGAAGCCCTAAATTAGAGATGGAGCCAGGACCTTCCAAATAAGGAGTGCCGGGTGTTCCCTTCATGCCACCTCAAACCGAAGCAAACGCTAGCTAATGTTAGTAACTTTAGCTAAATTGTGTAGCCATCACATTACAGTAATATTACATTTACCAAAATACTGTGACAATAGTCTGACTCAGTGTATCCCAGGACCCAGGAGAGAGCAGCAGGGGAGCAAACTGTCAATCAACACCCATACAGCAGACATCAAAGCTACTATAGTTCTTTAAATCTTATTAATAGAACAATAATTTCCTAAATGACCACCAGCACACAAATTTAGCAACTGAGACCATAATGACTTGTTAAAAATATTATTGACTCAGAGGGAGGTTTTGAAGTTTTTGAGTCAATTGGAGCCAAAGATTTTTTGGAGCCAACCCCTAGTGGCTATCGGTGACATTGTACTTTAAGGTACTTCTGCATTGGTTTCAGCCACAAGCTTGATTGATGATGCCTGATTAATGTGATAATGCAGTATCAAGGATGATATCATCAGTGCCTGATGCAACTACATTACAGAGGAGAACAGATGGCTGGTAAGATGTTATTTCATCAAACAATGAAGATGATCTCACACATATATCAACATAGTGTCATGGCAACATAAGAGCACATACAAGCTTGCTCTCTCTCTCCTCTCTCCCCCTCTCTTCCCCCCCCCCCCCCCCCCCTCTCTCTCTTTCACACACACACACACACATACAGTAGTTGTGTTGGAAAATCCAACAGTAGGAGTTTTCTTCCTTTGGCGTCACAGCTCAATCAATGCTCTTGCTAAATCCCACAGGGAAAAGGGAGACTTTTAACAGTGAGGTTCATTCAAAAAAGTTAATAGGTGATGATAGCTGCAGTTATCAAAGTATTATCACAACTCAGGAATGAGTGAATGGCGAGTCCTTGCCAGTAGTTGTCTGTGTTTGCTTACACAAAGAGAGAAAGAAAAGGAAAATTGTCCAAAAGAAAGAACCACTGCCTCCACCTGTTGCCCTCTCCCCTCCTTCCCGACCTTCTCGACTGACTGGTGTAGGAGAGAAACGTCCTATGATGTCACGGTCAGCTCTGTTCTTCCAGACAATACACCCACACCGCCGGGGCTTCCCCTGCCCCAGCAACAGGGGGTGCTGTTGTGTCCTGGTGGTATGTGTGCTATGACTCATCGCCTCCTTTCTCCCACGCAGGACACACACGCAGTCGTACAGAGACACACATTAAACAGCCGTACACAGCTGCTGTGAGCCAGAGCTCCATAGTGATGCACGGACACACACACAAAAACACATGGTGCATCATTGGGTACACAGTGCAGTGCATGGACAAAAGGGACAGGGGCTGCATGTAGGATGTGGGGGCGGACCAATGGAGATGTTGCCAGGGGCAACTGATATCCCAACACAGCTCTGACCCTGGTAACGCCTGTGGCTTATTGAATCAATGGCAGTATTGATACACATGGAGAGAGTGAGACAACAGAGGAGAGAAATGAGAGAAGGACTGTGTGTGTGTGTGTGTGTGTGTGTGTGTGTGAGTGAGTGATTGGTCACTGAGTTTGTATGCTTTATGTACTGCTGTGTGCACAAATGATGGTGTATTTTTATTGTTTCTACATGTGACTGTGAAGTCCAAACATTATTACAGCTGTAAAGTGCTTACTGTATAAAATATTTTAACTCAAGATGCCATGCTTTATGTATCTTTACATGAACTGGACATATTCTAGATTCTAGTGTCTTGTGCTTCATTTCATACACATTTGCCCACAATTCATCCTGATAAGCTTTACAGTTTTGGAAACTTTGAGATACTAATTAAGATTGTATTGCGTTTGCTCGTTGCAACATGTGTTTGTAATGATGGAATCACAGATGAGTCCAAGGTTGAAGAGGTTAAAAAATGACCTAAATCAACAGCTTGCTGATATGATGAGCCACGTACGGTTTAAGTTGTAAAACAATACATGGTTTACAAATTCAAAAAGGAGAACAAATCCTTGAAAGTAGCATAGCTCTGTTTTTAGTCATTTGGAGTTATGTTTCTGGTCATCCAGCAATTTTTTTGCTATCAACTCTGGAGAAAAAAATCTGGCTAAATGCTCCACTATGTTCACCAGCTAAGTGCTCACTTTGTCTGTCTGCTGTTTGCAGGAAGTTTACAGTGAGTTTATCAGAACCCCTGAAAACAGCTGCCTGCTGTGACTGCAAATTAAAATTGTGCAAATTACAGTTAATAGATTTGAGGTAAACAGGTGCTAATTCTCTGTTGGTTAAAAATAGTGATTAATGACTTATAAGCAGAAAATATTTAATAAATACTTTATAACACACAGGTAGGTACAGAGGTTATAAGCATATATAAAGACATTTTCTAAGTATATATTAATGTACAGTGTTTGCCAGCATTAATAACTTCTCCAATGAAGACATATTTTATACTATTTGAATTGTTTTACTTACCTGTTAATGCAGCAGCCTCCACTTAGGGTGCTCACAGAAGGAGTTATACAGTAGTTGTAGACAAATACATGAATAAACACTTATTTCTGCTTAAAACAATATTATACTGTGTTATAAAACATGTATAACCTGTTTATATACAGCTTATGAACATTAAATGGGGGGACTTAAAGTAGTTTAGTTTATAATAGTACAGAATTGTGAACATCAACACAAAGCCAAGTTGGTTGTTTCCTAGAAGAATTGTTAATGTTAACCGTAGGTCAACACTGACAATTGAAAGTGTTTAAAATGAACAAAGTAAGAGATTCTGGTACCTCACAGAAGAAATCTGATGCTTTTTGCAGCTGTGATGCCACAAACAGATAATAAAGATAACTGTAAATGACAAGAAAAAAAAACTCTAAAGTATATGATAAAACATTAATAGAATAGAACAGAATAGAACAGTAGCTATGACTGCACAGTCAGTATTTAGTACAAAATGGGTGGCTAACTTACTGTAAAGTAACTATAACCAACTAACATGGGGATATTCATACGCTCATACACTCTTAAAATCACCCAATGCTAATAAAATTTCCGTGCTGTCTGTTAATGCAGTTTAATTGCATGTCCATACAGCCTGACATCCTGACAGTGGTCAAGGATAAAGCTGTTCCATACTGCCAGGATCTATAGCTGATCTGCTGATGTTGGAGCTGATAAGGGAGTATCTACAACAAACTACCTCTGGCCATCAAAGCTATCCTACTATTGTTCCCCCACGCACAGGAAGCAAGGTTTGTTGTGTTATTGTTGGATGAGGGAGAAAGAGTGAGGGAGCTGGAATAAGGCGGCATGTGTGTGCATGGGTGTGTGACGTACTATGTGTGTGCATGAATGTATCATGTGTCCGTATGTGTGTATATCTTTGTTTTGTGTGGGAGTGTGATTTATTTTATGTCTGTGTATTGATTTGATTATCATATGTGCACAGTGTGACCATAGGTGTGTATATCGATCAGTGTGGTGTGTATCGTGGCCAGTGGAAGCCATCGGTTCTGTACCTGAGTCAGAACGGAAGAGGAGCTTAAGCGGCCATGAAGCCATGCAGGAAAACACCTGGGAGCTGAGGGAGAACAAACAAACCCAGAGGAGGGAAGAGGAAGAAGAGCGAGAGGAGAGGCAGGATGAGGAGGGGAATTAAACAGAGAAAAGAGAGAGAGAGGTAGAGCAGCTGCTGTTGAAGCCATGTGGAGTCCAGGAAGAAGGCCGGGTAAGAGAGATTTCCGGTGATACGTCATTGTAGCATCATTGTGATCGAGCTGCCTTACCGTAAGTCTGTTTATTAGTGACCAAAGTGGTTTTAAAACCCATCTTAGGAATGTTCAGAATGACTCATTTCCAGGCTGGTTTCCTGTCTTGATACTAAGCTAACTAAGTTGAGCGATAGATCTAAAATTTGTATATTAAATATAAGGCTACAGCCAGCAGTTGGTTAGCTTAGCTTAGCATCAGAAGAGTCATAGTGAGGAGTCAGACATTTGGGGTATGAGTGTACATTTTTCAGACTCTATTTGATGGCATTTGCTCACACGTGCTGACAAAGTGACAGAAGTTGTATGAAGAATGGAAAAAGAACGCTTGAGAAACCGTTTCCCAACTCTGCACATCTGTCCGACTGCTGCGTGAAATGAACATGCCTGTCAGATTACAATTGCAGAAATTATCAGATGCAGAATTGTCTGATGGAGTAAAGGTGTGAAGGAAGAGGGTTTCAGATGTTGTTTGACTGACTATGTGACAAGCACTTTAGCTGAGGCATAGTGATGTCTTTATGGCCTGAAAGCCCAGGGGTTAAGATGCCAGCCATGAACCACAACATCCCTGACAGCCTTCCTCTCTTGTTTCCTGTGAGCCCTCTACTATTTCTATCTGATAAAGGTATAAAATGCCGCCCCCCCTAAATAATTTGAAAACATAAGGTGACATCCAGTGTCAGTGTGTGGCTCAAAATGAAAAAAAAAGGAATATGGATTTATTGATCGTTATTTACTTTGTCACAAAGAAAACACTGTCAGGCACAGACCGGCCCTTACCAAGAAACAAGGCCTTGCACACATAAAGTCTGGTCTGTTGTAGCTGTCCAGACATCACATCCTTGACACAGTTCCCTGGCTGCCATGCAGCTGAACTGGGCCACTCCAAAGTTTCTTCCCACTCTGTCTCTGCAGATGGCATTGTTTTCAGACACAATTTTCATTGTATCTGGAGTAGGAGGGGATGGAAATCACTGCTACAGCAGACGCCAAGCGTTTTTGTACTCAACGACCCTCATCAGCAGTCGAGAGTCAGTGGCAGTTCTTCTTGCCTATACCTCCCTCTTGCAACCCCCCTCCTTTGCCCCCGCCCCTGTCTTCTGGGAGGTAAAGCCTGGATTTCCCCGTTTCCACTCTCCCTACCTCTTTAACAACTAACGCCTCGCTCTCACCCTCTCATTTAGCACCACTCCTCTCATTTCCTCTCCTCCCCTGTTAAACCATTATGTCCTTTTATTCAACAAGCTTCCTCCTCCCCCTTCCCTCTGTACCTACCTGTGCCCTGATCACTGAACCTGTCCCCATCTATTGGATACTTACAACACCCTATTTTCCATTTGTTTTTCATTGCACAAGTTAGTTCTGACTGAAATCTCATCATCAAAATCTTACTACTGTCCTGGTCCTGTGATACAAAAATGGCAGCTTTAGCTTTAAAATTGTGGTGTAAGTAACATGGTATAATGTGAGAGGATATCTTCCTTTCTCTCTGTCTCTTTGCTTGCCTAGAGTACTCGTTTTTCTACCATCATCACCTCAATAGAAAGTGCCAACATTGTTTGCTCTTTTCTTTCTCTTCTCTCCCTTGCCGTCCCCAAATCCATCTGATAAGTAATTACCTCCATAATGTAATAAGCAGGTTCGGCAGAGATATTTAAGGCATTTTCGGATGCAGTTTGGTATTCGCTCCGTGTTCCCTCTGCATTACGTCGGTGCTGTCTGGACCTGTCTGATTGTTCACTTTGATTATAGGGTCTTCGGCTCAACCGACGTATTAAAACTTCCTACTAAGCATGTGTGAGATACAGTACAGAAGGACAAAGTGTAGAGTCTGTGTGTGTGTGTGTGTGTGTGTGGA
Organism: Euthynnus affinis; assembly: GCA_029490765.1. Lineage (NCBI taxonomy): Eukaryota > Metazoa > Chordata > Actinopteri > Scombriformes > Scombridae > Euthynnus > Euthynnus affinis. The sequence goes on along the minus strand of CM055856.1, from coordinate 20,057,788 downwards.
ACAGATGCACTGATGGTTGAGTGTCTGTATGCGTGTGTGTGTGTGTGTGTGTGCATGTACAGTATGTGGGTGTGTACTGTATGTGTATACATGCATGTTTGTGCAGTACATTATACAGTATGTGTGGTTGTGAATGCAGGTGTGCACACTCTCTCTGTATAAAAGCCTTCCAAGAATCTGTGAGGAGGACTTGACATCTGTGTAATTTATGGCACTCTAAGGATTTTCAAAGTTCGGTGAGCAGCTGCATGGCAAAGCAACAAAGACAAACGCTACCAAATTACAAAGGTGTCAAGCCTGGGTGTGTCACATTAATTTCCTCCTGACCTGGCATATATGTCTTTTTCAGTGGATTTTTAGGGTCTTCATTTTCCACTTAATGGACCTAACACAGAGTCATAATGGCACACTAAGGTGCTTGTAGGTGATAGTTACTAATGAGCATCTCTGGGTTTGTGTGCAAACTTCTAAAGAAGCAAATGCTTAAATGTTGAAAAAGAGCATTACTCTCTGACCCTCCTGCTGAATTAATACTGACTTGTGCGACTAAAAGTTTCAAGTTGGGTCTCAAATTGACTGTATGATTTTGAATAGCTAATGTGTTTTTGTTCTTTTTTACTCTAAGTACTTTGGCTCTGTTGATCCCTGGATTTTTTGTTTATTTATTTATAATACAACCTTGCTTTGACCTGCTCTGTCTTTTTTCTTCATTTGCTTATATAGGTGCAAACCTTTTTTAGCTTTATTTTCACATTTCACAACACGTCACATTCAAGTTCAATTTCACACTACTAATGTAGTACTAATGCAAGTGACACATCTCACTGGTTAATTTCCTTAGATTAGTCTATTTCCTTTATTAAAATAAAAACTGTAATTGTGCTGGCATTTGCGTGCCAATTTCTCATTTTTTTCAAGGCCCCATGGGCCAGGTTATGACCACTAAGCCAACTATTTCAAATTTGTCATTTCAGAGAGTCAGAGAACAATGTCATGTCCTCTGTACCAGGATGTAAACATGTGTAACCTACACACAGGATAGCTGACAGCTGCGGTTAGAAAGGTGGACTCATCACCAGATCACTGCTGTATGGGATCCAAAATCAGAAGGAAGTGAATGGAGATGTACCTGAAATGTACATTAAAGGATTGTGTGCAGTGATTTATAAGAACAGGAACAATTAATAAAGTCACACACACATGCAGCATGCATACATCCTGATTTCTGAGAGGAATACCAGATGACGGACCATGACACACTCAGCACAAAGTCATCAGGAAGCAACCTTGTAAACAGGAATGACTGGGAGGAGGCTCAGTCACTTTGCAAGTAGAAAACGCAGAGAGAGACAGAGTTCATGTATTCATTTTTAGATCGACCGTTACAAATACACCTGTAATCCTGTTCCCCCTCCTCCCTTTCTGATTCAACTTCCCTTTCTATTTCTGTCATGTGATGAATCTCGGGAGCCTTCTCGTCTGTCTCACATGCTTGACTCGCTCATCTTCTCTCTTAAAACTGTTGGTGCTCTGGTATGATAATCCAGCTGTATAGCGTAGAGTGCACCATGTTTTTTTTCCCATTTTGATACAAAATTCAATTAAATACTGTATAATAAATAGTGCACTAAACTCAGATTAAATACAAATCACTAAATATGGATACACTATGATGATTAAGTAAAATAAAATAACATAAAATGTATGTGTTAAAATATTAAAAAAAATAACATTTCAGCTCTCTTTTATAACTTGATATTTTTATTTTCGGGTGTATCAGGTGTCTGTTAACCTGCTTCTTATGAGATGGAACTCAAACATTAATGGTTTTCTTGTAAACAAACCAAAATGCATTATGTGTATCCTTGAGGCCTAACAAATGTGGTGAATGCATTTCCCTCCTCATGCAATATTTGTGAAGCTGATTTTTAATATATTTAAAATTATGCATTGTTTACATCCATGTTTGCTTGTTAGCCTTTACCTTCAAGCAAGGCCCCAACTACTGTGGCGCTGCTTAGTGTCTGGCAGATTAGACTGTGAGGCAGCTTTTAGACGTGAATGTGTGTAAGTGTGTGAATATGATCAGGATGTTCTGACAAAAAAGAAGCGTCCTTTCAGTGAAATTTCTGTGAAAAAACCTTCCCAAAAAACTACACTACTAGCTACAGTGGCTAGGGGGATGGAGTTAGCCAGAGTGGTAGTGAAATCAAAATGCTTCTTAGTTAATAAAACGCTGTGCTACAATGTCCAAACTCATACCACAATGATCCAGAAATGATAAATATACTGATTTACGCTGTAAAATCAATTAAAATCAGTTTTTGCCAATGGCTTAATCTTTGGCTTCCACCCTCCATTACTGAGGCACATGGCAGAATTTTAAGCTCAGTGATTGGATGTTTTTTTGCTAAAATATACCTCTGTTGTAGTTAACTTCTTCCCCAAATTTATGTATGGAGACTTGTACCTTTGACTTTTTATCAAAGAACCACATACTTTTAAATGCAGTGGTTAATTGTTGGGACTGATGATTTAACTGAGGGACTTTCTTAAGACTGTAACACATTGATAAATATCTTAAATATATAAATATATGGCTAGCTAGCTAACATGTTTGAGAACAAATGCTCAGACTTGTGTACACATGAATGATATTGTAAATTGTACTCCAGTATTCATTACTATAATACTTGATTTTTATGAGAGTAGAGGCTGTCAGAGTGAGAATGAATGAGAGGGTTAGTCCAGCTTATAAAAAAGAGACATAATTCATTAGTGCCCTTTGCACAGTGATACTAATTATACAGTAGTTTACAGTATACGAGGCCTATGTAGTATTCATTAGAATAGTTTCAGTACAGTAGAGAGCAGGGAAGTCCCTGTGAACCAGGATAGGGAGGGGAGTCTGGGGGAGGAATGCTACTGTGTACAGCCTCTTAGAGCTGAACAAAACCAGGCATTCCTCACGGAGGTGTTTATACTCTGCAGTGTGGTGTGGTCCATCCTCACTGGATCTGTTAGTGTCTTCAAAATGTCATTGTCAGCAGCATGCTCATCCCACAGACATAATAGCCTTCAAATTTAGAGACAACTATTCACACATTGTGAATAGTTTTTTGGGCCAGTTTGGGGAGAAATACATTTGAAACACAGCTATCGTATTAAAAGAGAGCATACACAACATCTTCATAAATATTTAAGAAAGAATGAATAATTTGTTGACTACACTGACAAGATAACAATCATGGGTTGAAAAGTTTCTTTTGATTAATGACAATCTATCTTTTCTACGTCCATTTTTAGCCATACTAGCGGATGGCAATGTTAGTCTATGTTATCTGTTTGATGGACTGCCATGAAATTTTGTACAGACATGGATGGTCCCATGAGGATGAATCTCTCAGACTTTGGTGATCCCCCTTAACCTTTCATCTAGTATCATCATCAGGTCAAAATTTAAAATTACTTACTTCAAATACTTACAAAATGAATCACATTCCCATCATGCTGTATTTTAGGTTCAGTGCTGATTATCAAATGTTAGCATGATAACATGCTGAACTCAGAAGGTGAAAGTAATAATAACTTTATTAATACAGTACCTTTCAAAAACAGAGATACAAAGTGCTTTACAATAAAAACAGATCATGCAAGTAAATAAGATCCAAAACAAAGATACAGGGAAAATACAATGAATTAATTCATACAACAGTTACCATCAGTTAAAAAAAGCCATACGATAAAAGTTTTAAGAAGAGATTTAAAAGGTGACACTGAATTTGCCTGCCATGGTAAATATTATAACTACTTAGCATTAGCATTGTCATTGTGAACATGTTACAGTAGCATGCTGACTGTGCTATATACAGTCTCACAAAGCTGCTAGCATGGCCTGTAAAATTTAAGACCAATGTTTGCCATTAAAAAAAATCCTGACAAAGTTTTCTTTGCACAGGTGATGTGCCAACAATAAAAATAACAGTAGTTTGGGCTTTCATGATTGTGCAATGCATGATTCAGGTTCCTTTTCCACAATAACTACAACATATTTTCTCTTATACTATATTGCTGATAAGCATTGGCTATTTTCTTTGAAATGTAAAGCCAGAAAACATCTTTGGCTAAATTGTCACACTGATGCTGTATCAGTTTTGTTATTAGAAGCACTGGTCCCACACTGACAAGCTTATTGGTCTAATGCGGGACTGTGATAGATGTGATAAGATAGTTTTCAATATATGTTTATCGGGAAGAATGAGTTACAGAAGTTTAGATGTTCCCTTTGCACTTGACACAAGCTGTTTACTGTACCACTTAGGACACAATGGTGTAGTTATGTGGGGTCACATGTCTGGCGATAAACTTAAACTTAGTGCACAAAGAGTACAGACTGGCATTAGGGGAGAGGATGTGAAATAAGAGTTCATATCAGCTGTGAGAGTGATACGCCTGTAAATTAGCCTCACTTGCAACAGCAGGGCTAGAAACATCAGAGGGACTGGTGTTGGCACCAGTCCAGAAGCACTCTGAGTGTTTGAAGGGAGAGAAACTGACTGATTGTGTTTTCTCCTTAACATAATGTATGTGAGCTCTTTCTCTTCTCTCAGACATGTACCACAATATCTTTCTGCCCCTATTCTTTCATTAGTTTTTTTCTTGGTTTCAATCTATTCTGTCGCTTTGCGTATCTCAAATGTGTCTCTCTCTGTCTTCCCTTTTCTACATCTTCCTCTCTCTCTCTGTCCATGTTTCAATAGAGCGCATTCCAACAATTCTTCACTGTCAGTCCCTCGCTCTCTCATTCAGACTCATTCGTTAGCTGCTGTTGACAGATCCTTGCTGAGACATGAAGACTTTGTCCTGCCATGACTCTGTCAAACAGGTCGCAGTCACGCTGAGCTCATTCCTGTTGGGTTAACGACACAATATCGAAAGGGCATATTATCGTATAATCATGTTCATTTAGACTCAATTACAAGAGTCTCACATCTAAGTTGCATTATTAGTGTTTATGATTTGATGTAGCTGTACAGAGAGAGCTAATTGGATGAATAAGGCCACAGGGATTGCATGTTGCATAAATATTTCTGTTTGTTTTCTGAATATGAATAAATCAGCTACTGGTCTCGGCACCTGAAACCACCCTTGTTTTGTCTTTTGATCTGATGCAGCCACATTCCTCCTTCAGGGATTGGGAAACCTGAGAACCGGGGTGAGTGGTCATACTCGAGGCTCGAGGGGCCAACTAATGACTTCCCATTAGTCCATTTGGTCTACATGATCCTCTATTATCTCAGAGACACGCGCTGGAGAGAGTCTATCCCCACGACTAATCGAGGGTCAATTGTCTCCCCTCTTGACTCCCATTCAGCTTTCATGCATATGACAGCAGCAAAAAATGCACCTATACATACACACACACACATGCAGACACCAGCACACATGTGCACATACACAAACCCAGAGTCCTTTGTGCAACACAAATACAGTAGATTCATGTTTTTCATCTAGAAAAGCTGTCTGTGGGGGGGACTCAGCTATGCGATGACTACGTCAAATTAACCACTGAAGCTTTTCAGCCGACAACGGAAAAACGCATGAAATCAAATGCCATCATTGTTCAATTGAAGATTAGTTCAGGGTGCCGCGACCTTCTCCGGATCTTCTGAAAAGCTCTTAAATATTTGAGCGAGTGCTGTCATTTCTCACTCAGTTGTTAAGCATAGAAGGCCCTCTGTCCTCTGCTCATGGTGGAAATGGTTGTCAGCTCAGGACAGTGTGTGTGTGTGTGTGCATGAGCCAATATGTGAAGGGGTGTGATTTGTTACACACAACAAGCCCTTCGTATGCGCTTTCATTGAGTCTGTTTGTCTATGTGTGAACATTTGTGTGTGTGTGCGCATACATGCAAGAGTGCATTTTGCAATCATGTACTGTATGAAAATGTAATTTTCATCGAAATCATTATTCAGTTTTTTTTGTGTATACATTAGTAATATGTAGAGAGCCCAGTATTTGTATTTGTATCTGTATTTGTTGAGGCAGTTGTTTTTGTTTTTATTACATTTTTAATTTTAGAAAATTAAAGTGTCACAATAAATGTTCATGAATAAGCTACCATACAAAGGAGGTCCCCACACTAGGTCTGGAACTGGAGTCTCCCAGATCATAGACGACTGCACTGACTACTGAGCTAAAACTTTACTTATCACATCATTGCAGACAGACCTATTCAAACACCCATAGCACAGGGACAGCACACCATGTAACGTGTAGGGGAGAAGTTCAAAGTTGATTATTGCTTTACACTTCTCATTTTTTGCCTATTTTTTACAACCTAATTTTGTGGAAAGTGGGAGGGGAACAACAGTTTATGAGAGTCCATTGGGAGCACCCCACATGTGTCAGTAGCTCAGCTTTATCTCTGGGGAACACTCCCTACTTCGAGAGTGATGTCCAAATTAGGAAATGTGCATCACGTAGCAGGTGGATGTGACTCCTCTCATTGAGACCTACTGATAGACGTAACAGCAGGGCAGGGGAGAGAGACTGAGATAGCGATGTAACCGACTTGTGTGCTGGTGTTTTCTTTTTCTTTCCCGAAAAACAAATACTTTAAAATATTTGTATGAAAACAAATATTTGTAAAAAAAAAAAAAACAACACAAAACACTGTTTGTGCTAACATACTTTTATTGGGGCACAACTGTAGTATGCATATACCAGGATGAAATGTGTGTGTTTTTACACACACACACACACACACACACACACACACACACACACACACACACACACACACACACACACACACACACACTATTTTGAACTCTAGCTTTGGGTGCACATACAGTATTCTTATGAATGTTTCTCATTAAGTTGTCACCTGTGTATATAATGATGGATGGCCTTCTCTCTATGGGATTGTGGTAAGATGTTACAGTCACAGGTGTGTGTGTGTGTGTGTGTGTGTGTGTGTGTGTGTGTGTGTGTGTGTGTGTGGGTGTGTGTGAGAGAGAGAGAGAGAGTGAGAAAGTTTGCTATAGTTTGATATGAATGCTGGTCCCGATGGGAAAATCCCTACCTCTAGTCAAGAACCTGCTCCCCCCCTCCTCATCCTCCTCTTCCTTCTCCTCCTCCTTTTCCCCTTTCTCCTTGGAAACTAAACACACCACACACTCACACATGTTTTGGGAACCAAAACCTGAGCATGAAATAAAATATGTTTTGACTTGTATAAAACTTGCAACATTTCTAGGGTAGGAAAGAGGAAAAAACATACTCACATTTATTTACTTCTGTCTTTTCTTGAATCATGCACCATTCAATACATTTTATTTATCACAGTCATATCTACAGACTTATTCATTCCCTTAGAAAAAACTATATGCAGTATATTTAAAAAATATTTACAAGTATCAAACATGAGATGTACTTAAATTACTTTAAAGTTCTTAAAGAAATGGCGTCATATGTAACTTTTTTTTAAACATTTAAACACAGAAAGGTTTGATGTGCAATTTGTGTTGCATTGCATTGGTATCTTAAGTCACAATTGTTGCCCTGTGCTGCCAGTGGCCTTGGCCAAACGTGTGAATATGAAATGCAGTGTAAATATAGCTCCATAGCTCATGCTGTTTCCTCCATTGGCTCTTGTTAGAAAAACAATGGCATCCTATTATTCAGGGGGCCATGACTGAACTGGAAGAAAAGATTTTACTAACTGCAGTGGTTAAGAAACTGCAAGTATCTATAATAAGATTCATTCTTCATTCAGAAACCATTCAGAAACTATGGAAGAACTGAGAGGAATTTTGTTATTTTATGCACTTCATCTTTCAGATGTATTCTCCATGGTTTAAACTTTCATGCTCTTTTGCGCCTGTCACGTATTATTCTAAGTAATTTAAAGTCCACAAGGGTGGCTGGCTGACATACTATTTTTGGGCCTGGGTCGGCTGAGTTTCGACATTGCAGAGTCACCGTCGGCCATTGTTCAAAAATGTTCCCTAAACATGAGTGGCCGTCAAAGGTCAGGACTCTGAGAATAACTCCTGTGATATTTAGAAACATCTTTTGTTTCCTGATAGCCTAGCTAGCAGTGATGCTGAGGTAATAAGAGGAGTCAGTTGACATGGCAACTATCCTGGTGACCTCTCCAGCAATAGTAGGTGCATAAAGGCCTGTTATGCAATAGGATGAATTTAGGATTATGGGTTATTCATAAGTGTTGACATTGCTTAAAGCATCTTTTGTTTTACATAAACTCCTTGAATGAAAGTGAATATGGGAACATAGTCTGACTTCAGTCTTAATCCTCACATACTGTTTGGGTCACTTTGACCCATTTTGACATTTAAAAAAATAAAAACACCCTAAATGGTATTCTTCAAGTCTGAAAGTATTATGACTTTTCCTAAAGAGGCATAGACTACAAAAATGTTATATTTCAAAATTAGTTGTTTTTGTGCAAAAGGTGTACATATTTGCACATAGAGGGTGATCTGGATCAGTGTTAATTGATGGTTTTAATGGTTATAATGGCACCTGCCATTCAAATGCTGTTACATGTTTCACTTTCAATAAATTAATAGAAATGGCTGTTATGACCTCTTGTTTTAGATAACATGAGATCATAATGTAGCGTGACTGTAAATGTATTTTCTCTAGATGAACAGAGTCATACCTAAAGAAAACACCCTCTCTGCTCCCTGAAACATTAATGAAGAATCAATCACCCATTTATTGATGACTGATAAGATATTTATGTATGCAAAATACATTTGTGGTTCAAAATTTGGTATAGGGAATAATTATAAAGGAATACTTGAGCCAGGTCAAACCTGCTCCATATTGTGAAGGGTCAGAATATGAACAGTTTGTAAGGGTTGAAAACTCACAGAACAAAGTTTGTTACTGCTCATAAATGTTATTCTTTTTTGAGACATTTTATTTGGAGTTGATTACACAGTGTTTTTAATTATTTGTCCATCAGAAACCATATGTGGACACCTGTTCAAAACTTGAATATGAAAGTATAAAATGGGTGTGTGCCTGTGTGCACTCATATCTAACACCATGTTGATATTTAAAAATAAAAAAAACAAAGTTATTAATACTGATGCGCGTTTCAAAACAGATCATGCAGTGAAAATAAAATTCAGATCAACAGAAAAAATTCACAAGACTTGGCACAGCCTCAGGAATATCTGCATAAATGATTCACGACAGAGGAAATATTGCTCAGAGTGGCTGCTGTGAGGCGGTCGTTTGTGGACTATGTCGGGTCTTTGTACGCAGATTATCACCCATTCTTCAGGCAGGGGGCGGGAGAGAGATACTGTTGAGCAGACCCGCAGCAGACTCTTGGAAATCTGCTCTTCCCCTCACCACCGCCACCACCACCGCTGCGTAATCAGGCCGGTCCAGGGCTGAGGCGCACCGAGCCACACAGCGCTTTTCTTATTGATAAGACTCCTTGGAAGAAGAGGACCGCAAACTACCGTCCTGACCTGCGACTTTATGTCAGATGTTCAGCCAGTGAGCTGGACTTTGAGACGCATCACGGTTAAAAAAAAAAGAGAGACTCTTGAGGAGGACTACTGAAGAGAGAGAAGAAGAGATGGATTTTTTTTTTAAATTTAATGTCTGTTTTGGATGATTATAACTTTACTTTTAATTACTTTTTCACAGTCTGACTACAGTTGGATAGTTTTGTGTCGTGGTGTTTGGACCTTTAATATCGTGTTTATTAAGTTAAGCGCTCCTCAAACAACCACCGCACTCAATTTGAGCTTCAAAACGCAATTTGTGCGCTCAAGAGAGACGACTGAAGAAAAAGCAGCTGAGTTAAAACTTGGAGGTTTATTGTTTATCCAGCACGTTGGAGCTTTTTCTTTTCTTTTCATTTTTTAAACAAGGGGGACTTAAAACTTGGGTGCCACCGCTGACCGAGCACGATCTTCTTCTTCTTCGGATATCTCTCCTGGAGAGACAACAGTGTGGACAGGCCGTCTACGCGCGCGCAGTTCCTCAAGGCGAGCCGCTGTCCCCCCGCGCGCAGTGCTGAGGAGAGAGGGACTCTCGCGCTTCCATAAATGCCCGGTCCGTCGAAGAGGCTCGAGGCTGGGCAGCAAGATGAGCTCGTGGGTACAGCTGCTGCTCGCGTTGCTGGCGGCGTGTCTGCGGTTTGGCGTAGCCGAGGTGAGTTAGCATCAATCACAGTTGGACAAACTTTTAGAGGTGCTTCGCTTTTACTTTAAAGTAATCCTAAGGTAGCCCAAAGTAAAGGGTTAATTATCTTTAAGCTCTATATAATCAAAGCAAAAGGTTAAACTTCTATTTAGTGTTATTGATAAACTGACACAAGCTCTGCCCGGGCGAAAAAATACCCATAATGCCATTATAAACTTAATATGAAGTCATATTTAAATAACTGTTGCAGCCATTTCATAATAATGACTTAAAACATTAATCTTTATAACCCAAGTGATGTTTTATAACTTTGGAATTAGTGCACCTGCTTCATTCTAGTCTCATCATAAAAGCCATTTTTCCTCTTATTGCTTCAGAGAGGGGTGGGATCCTCGCAGAAAATAACTGTTATTCTTCCCATTAACTGGCGTTATGAATGGATGCCCAGGGGCAGACACATGCAGAGGTCGTCCTCTGTGGGTGATGAGCCAGGAAACAGAGGCTTGCCTGCATGATAGGCTCCTTTTTGCAGCTGGATGCTCCACGTGGTTAAGTGGTGCATTCATGGATGCTGTTCCAGATGTTGAGTGCGGCCATAAATCAGTCATGAAGCAACATCATACTGTAACATCGTGCTGTAGAAGCCACATGTTTGTTACAGCAGATGACCAGGAGAGAACACACTGGCAGTGACACTGTTTTTTTTCTTTTTTTTTTCTTCAAAACCTTGACGCCCAGGGTGAACTATATCTACAGGACTAAGCTGACACTGAATATATGTTGTGGTGTGACTCAATACAATACAAATCACTTGTCGTTCTGTTTTTTTTAATGTGTTAAAAACACATTTTTTTATTTTTTTTACAGTATTGACCTTTAAATGAAGACAAACATGCGGATTAGATTAAAATACACACAGTATGTCTGACTGTCTGCTGGGGTCAAACAGGAAGACAAAACTTAACTGAGGGTCCTATCTGGGTCAAGTGAGGCTTGACAATAACTGACATTATGTTCATTTTTGAAAAAAAAAACATCTTTGCCTCTTGCTGATTGCTGTAGATATGAATTCTATAGAAGTAGGTTCAGATGCACATCGAATCAGATTTTATCAGTTTTTCTGCCTCCATTCAGACTATATATGTGTTTCTGACCCTGGTCATTCATCTCCATAATGAGTCACTAGTGTCAACACACACAAGTCAGTCATGGGAAGTGGACATTTAAACAAGTCAAAAAAAGAGGGCCCAACTGTGGGTTTGCCTTTGTTTTTACATCCAGTGAGAAAGGGCAGCATGGTTTTCTCTCAGGATTTAAACTATTAGCTGTCAGTTTAAGTATAATAATAAAAAAAGAAGAGGGAAAATAAACACAGGAGGTGAACTGTTAGCTTAATACTTCTGCTTCTGAACCATCAAACATCAGAACAGCTTAATTCCTCCTTTCATTCACTGAACCCATACACTGCAGTATGCGTACCATCACCATGACTACTTCACATGAAGGTAGATTTTGAGAGAAGCGCAGCTATGATGGATGACTTCAAATTCCTGTCATAAACCCCTCTTTTCATTTTATGGCTTCTGTAGGCACCACATGTAAAAGAAAACTCAAATTTGACAGGCCAAGTGTTTTAGAGGGAGAAAGTTACAGAGGCTTTGAGGTATACAACCAGGAATTTCCCCCCGTGTCTAATTTTAAAGTTATAGTATAGCAGCTGTGAAATCATGGAGTCTGTATACGAGGTTCAGTCATGCTTCGTAGAAAAAAGAACATTATCATAAAAAGGTTTTAACCCACAGCCAGTCTGCTAATATACAAAGTGCCACTTATAATGAACATATACATCCAACTGGAGACCACCAAAGAGGACTCTTTAAGCTAACACAAACTCATCATTATCCTTTATCGCATCAGGCGCCTTTCCAACTCCAAGGTAAATTATGAAAAAGGAATTAATTAAAGTCACATCTATTCACACATTCCAGTATTGTACACGTGTAGGCATAGTTTCAGTGACTAAAGGTGAAACTTCACACGTGTGCTGTGGCTGCTGCCTCTGTGCCGGCAGCAAACCTGACCCCCTAATTATCTACGATTAGATGTTCCCTCTCCTCTCCTGCCCACTGCAGCCGCTGCCTGTACCTGGCATTCCTCAATATGTCCAACAGACCCTCAGGGGATGAGAGCTTGCTTCAGGTGATATGTAAATTGGGCTAAGCACTGGATTATGCCAAAAAAAAAATTGGGGTTTTTGGGTCATGTGAAAAGGATAGCAGACGCTGTACGTTCTCATGATGTGAGAAGATGGTAGTTAGCGTACGTCACTGCACTTGTGGGGGCAGTTCAGTTTTACAATGCAGTTTGTAAGACGTGGTAGTACAAAAATCCCAACTGGATGTATTGCTGTAGATTAACATTAAACCAGCATGATAATGTTTAATGTAACAGCTGTCTCTGCTTCCTCAGCTGAAGTCCATCATTTGAAACAGGCTAACTGCTCCAGATGTAGCTCAGCTGGATGTGGAGATACAGTTTACTTAGACTCCCACTGAGGGGAATGTTAACATTAGATTCACTGACTTAACCTTTTGCCATTTACCGTTTTACGGGCAATTTACTGTCTCTTTATAAGTCCAAGGGAGAGCTTCTCCTCTTCAAGGGAAGAATGACATTGAACTTAACAGTATCCCCCCATTTATAATCCTGTGAGTATAGCTCTTCAGTAGAGGACATTTTTTTTTCTCAATGAAATTCCACTATTATATCTTATTACATTGATATATTGAACGTATATAAATCCTTATCCCTCATAGTTGTACATTATCAATGAGTGTTTACATATTCAGTCTGCGCAGTCCGAATCTGTTTACATCCGTTTTGTTTATCAGACCAAAAGTGTTTATTTCATATTTCCTGCTTAGACACAAATCGTCATGACAGCAGGCACCACTGTGAACAAAGGCACACATCCTATAATTAACATCAGACACAATTAGCCAAGTGGGCAGGTTTGCTCCGTTGGCAAAGAGAGGAAATAATCATGATGACTCCTCAGGGGCATCTGCAGCTATGCAACAGAGATGTAAGTGTAATACAGCAGGCATTTCCCTGCTGTATTATTTGACTCTCTGAAAAGCCAGCCAACAATAGGGGACAATCAATGGCATACAGTATGGGCAGGGTGAGAATACATGCTCATGCATGGATGGCTGCTTCCTTTGGCTGAAACATGCTTCCCACAGGGATTCATTATGTTCTCTACAACCTGAATGAAATCTTTAAAAGTTATTTTTTTTTACCTAACTGGACACACTGGTGACTATAAAATGAATACGTTTTTTTTTTTTTTTTAAAGTTAAATGATAAAGGTTTTGCTTACTGTTGCACAAGCCAGCCCACATTAGCTCTTTCGAGATCATTTTCACTGGTTGCATATGAGATGTAAAATCAAATGAAGCACATCCACACCATTTAAACCAATGCGAGGAAGTGTCTCGACCCATGTCTGATCCTTGTCCATTTTAACCCGTCTTTTATTCAATCTATTATTCCTCTTTTTTCAGATGCCTTCTCTCCTCCTCTCTATATCACTCCTTCCCCCACTTCCTGACTCCTTCCTGGCTCCTTTGACCCCTAAATGTTAGCAGATGAGAAGACACAACGCCAATAGTCATTCACCCTGCTCTTAGTGACCATTGTGTGTCTGCTTTGGTTAATACTCACCCCCTCCCACCTCTCTAGCCCATTAATGACCAGGGGGGTTAAACCCACAGTCAGTCCATAGGATCACAGTGTAGTGCTGTTGCTTTGCTCTTTGCTGTGGTGGTATGGTAATATTAGGGCAAATGTATATTGTTAAAGGATAAGACCAAAAGAAGCAAGAATTAATTAAGTATCGCCTTCGGAGCAACCTATCATTCTTATGCATGCGTACTAGAAAACTCCTTTGTTGTCCAAAAACTATTAAAAACATATAAAAGACCCTAAATTAATGTCGCACATATGAATTTATCACAGGATGGAAAAATGTCTAAATAAATCATATTTTTCCCATAATCATCCATGTTCCAAGATATTCCAGAGTGATTTAACTTCCCGTATTTATAAAATCTTATACGTTTATTCATATATACCTCTGTGTGTGTATATGTGTGTGTTTCAGGAGGACCCTCTGCCTGCAGCCCTGGTGGAGCTGGTTAGAAACAGCCCCATCTCCTCCATAGAGGACCTTCAGCTGCTGCTGCTCTCTGACTCCGTAGGTAAAGACCAGAGCATTCGAATATTACCGTTCATACATACGCAACATTAACTAATCTGAACATTCAAACCAAACTGTCTTCACTCTTAACATGACTATAACAATATTCAGTTTTATCACTAAATGTAATTAACTAAATCAACACTAACTGACTTTTAATCTTATGCCTAGAACCAATCATGTAGTTTGGAAGGCTGACTATAGTCTATAATGCGGATGGGATCCACATTTTCTGTGTATTTTAAAATAATTAATCACAGCTTCACTAATAACTCAGTTTAAAAGATCACATTTTTAAAGCTGCAACATTCAGTCAATAGACAGAAAATTAACCTCCAACTATTTTGACAAGCGATTGATTGTTCTGAATCATTTTTTGCAAAGGGATTAATTGAAATTCTCTGATTCCAGTGTCTGAAAAGTGAACATTTTCTTTAGTAAACTGAATATCTTTGGGTTGTGGACTCTTGATCAGGACAAAACAAGACATTTTAGGTTGCATCTTGAGTTTTGGGAAAGATTGATCAACATTTTTAACCATTTTACAACCCAAATGACTAATTTGAGAACATAATTGATGGATTAATCATTAATCAAAATAATTGTTAATTGCAGCCCTGTACATATTACTGTCTTCACACAACACAACACAACATTTTCTTAGTTCTTAAAAATGTGGGTTTAGACATGCTGTTTTCACTTAACATCAGCCCAATAAATGAAATTTTATAACTTCAGGCACTATTTAAATTGCAGGGAATTGTAATCATGATTGTGCATGCCGTCTGCTGTGCATGCTGTATTATGTGCGTGAGCAATGCAAAGATGAACTTAAATCTAACATAACAACAGTGAGTCTTTACTTTTGTACCCTAATTGTGACTTGTAAACATCTTGAGCAATAAAAGCAAGTCAAGCAAACAAACAAACGCAGAAAAAAAAGCTCTCAGAAACACATGCATGCAAAACATAGATGCAAATAAGTTTGAATTATAACAGTGCACTTATTTAAACTTGCTCTCCTTTTGTCTGTTTCTGCCTGCACACTCACATGTGACATTTACTACCCCCACACCCTCTTTGTCTCTCCCTCTCTCTTTCTATCTTCTTGTGCACGCTCACATTTACACACCCACATGCAAGGACCTGAACTCATTTTTTTTATCTGTGTACATGCAGAGGGCGCTTAGAAGGCCTTAGAATAAAATATACTGTATATCACATGCCGAAAACAAAACATTCACAAAACAGTTGCCATGTTTACATAAGTCAAATATTGCATTTGTTTATTGTTTTGTCTCAGATGAGGAGGAGGAGGGAAATTCAGCAGCCAACGGAGGTCACAGACTACCAAGGAGCCTTGGTGAGCAACCCCCCCCTCCACCTCCTTCCTTTTTATTCCTCTAGAGTGTCTTTTGAGGGACTGTTTTCTTGTTGCACTCAAGACAAAAATTTAATCATAACATAGAGAAACATCACTGCATATTATGTGGCTCTCATGTCGTTAAAAATAAGCTCTGTCATGGAATCAGTGATGTCACCATAAATATATACTTCTCTCCCACACAAAAAGCTGAACAGAAGGTTGTAGTGCTGGCATGGAGCATTCCTGATTTTCCTCATGAATGTAGAAGTACTCCATCCTCATTAGTCAGCCTTCCTGTGAGCTGATTAATGAGACAAGTATGGCTTTATTGGCACAGAAAAATCCTTCCCATTAACCTTTTCTTCGCTATCATGATAAAGCAGATGTATGAATCACCCAACATCCATCTACAACGGACTGGGTGACTTTGCAGGATTCCCTCTAGCAAGAGGAGATACTAATGGCCCTACATCAATCCAGATGTAAACTATGCTGAATATTTTATATGCTTCCATAATCTCGGAGAAACTGAAGAGTCTTAAACGTTTGTGAAGCGAAGCGGTCTGAGTTTCGCTCATGTTTCAGAGCGATGCAATGCAATAACCTATGAAGTGTGATTAGAAGAAGTTGTTGCATATCTACTCATTTGAAATGCATGAGTTTTATAATCCATCTCCTTGCTTCTGCTCTGCTACAGCTAATAACAGGCTGTAGTGGATCGTGCAGTGCTAATGCAGGATAGTTGTAGGTGAGCAGCATATATCACTGCCACTATTGTATAAAATAGTAAGAAACTTGTGTCACACAATACAAATGCACTCAAGTAAGATTTCTGTAGCTAATCATGTGCATTTTGTTCTTTTTTACTTATTGGCTCAATGAACACAAACAAACGAGACGGATTTTCTAAAACCAGCTAGTGGTCTTAATAGTCATTTTTAAAATGCAGTAAGTTGCGAGTATGAATACTAATACTAATCCCAGTATTACCATTTGTACTTATATTCACTCATATTTCATTCCTCAGATGCCCAGCCAGCCCAGCAAGCTCTATGTAAAGTTCGTACAGAGGTGGCTGAGGTCACCAGGGCGATGTTGGACCGGAGCAACGCTAACTTCCTGCCATGGCCGCCCTGCGTTGAGGTGCAGCGCTGCTCCGGCTGCTGCAACACCAAGAGCCTGCAGTGCGTCCCTGTTGTAACACACACCAGACACTTGCAGGTAAGCCACCGCACACAGAGATATACACACTAAACACACACGTCTACAACTTCCCAAGAAGGCAAGTTGGTTATAAAGTGTGAATTATTCCCTGTGACTACCATCTTCTTCTCAACTTCTCCAGGTCATGAAGATCGAGTACATGAACAAAAAACCCACGTACACTAAAACAGTGGTATCAGTGGTCGATCATGTGGAGTGTCGATGTCAGCCAGTTCCACGGCCCCCGGTGTTCAAGAGAAAATCATCTCGCAGACAGCACAGCCACAATAAAGATCAGCATCGAAACCAGACACTCAGCCAAGGACATGGACATGGACAGGTACGATACAAATGCAACACTATTGCGCATGCTGTCTGCTGTTGTGGATACTTTAACCACACTAAATTATGAGTGTGTATGCCAAAAACTGCCTCTGTTTGATGTATCCCAACACTGAAATTCACACACTTTATGGCAATATTAAGTTTATATTATCCACAAGAATTTTGTTCATGGCTCATCATGAGGCTATGGGGTTAAGAGGGTGTAACTCCACTACCAGGTTGACCCCAAACTTTATAAGCGTTTACTAATTTACAATAAATTCATAATCAGTTTTCCCTCTGTAGATATATTATTTTCTGAGAAGCGCCTGCCCCAGGAGCTGACTTTGTACTGTGTGGTTCAAAAGCCTTTATTTTTGTTTAAGGCACTAATAATGCTGGGGTTCGTTTTAACATTAACGGACTAAACTGACTCTAGAATTGAAATTTCATTTCATAATTTTGTGTGGATGTCATACAAATGCATAGTAAACTGCATGTAGATTGCACAGCTATTGATCTTCATCTTCTTGTTTTAAGCTGAACTTAATTTTGTTGAATTTTACCCTCAAGGGCAAGGTGCACTCCAAGGATGAGCTCCATCAGTGGGATGACCTGAAGCAGAACCAGAGAGCCCATCTGGAGGATCTCCTGGAGCAGCACTGGAGCCCCAGAGGAGACACCTTCACTCAGCATGGGGAAGGGTACAGTCTAGCTGGGGATGACACATCTCGGTCTGAAGAGGCTATTCTCTATGGTCCACACTGGGCGCATAATTCCACAGGGCTCCTTGGGAATAAAGACCAAACAGAGAATCAGGAACATGTGGAGAGAAAGAATGGTAGGATCTCAGAAGGAAATAAGACTTTGTCCGCAGCAAACAATGTTGGCGTTGACCAAAAGTTGGCAGAAGGTGGGGATGGGTTACTGCTCAACAGCACTGAGGGGAAGGTTAATCAGGGAAACAGGGAAACACAAACACGCAGCCCATCATGGCATGATGACAAATCCAAATTTTCAAAGCCTGCAACTCACAATCCTCAAGCCAAGTTCAGTCCCACTGAGGCAACCGTTGAGCAGGTTGGAGGCAGGTTCAGGCCTACCAAAGAGCCAAATCCAGATCCTCGAGAGCAGGTGAGACGGAGAGGGAATGAGACTCCAGAGGAGGAGAGGATATTACAGATTGAGAAGGAAAAAGTAGAGGAGGAGAGAAAAGAGCTGCAACTCCTCCACATGAGGTTAGACCAAGAGAAGGAGATACTGAGACAGCAACAAATGAAGCGAGAAGAAGAGGAGCGGCAGAGAGAAAAGGAGACAGTTAGTCAACACCACCTGCACAATAAACATCATCATCATCTGCAAACAACAACACAGAAACCAGGTAATAGACGTTACGTAATACTAAAAAACAAAATGGGATTAAAAAAATGATGTGGTTAAATGGAATTATTTAACTGTTGATATGTAAATCCTGTTCTGACAGAGACAACATCCACGACTACTACACAGCAGCCATCAGCTCCAGCAGGCCCCAGGCCTCCAGCCCGTCCAAAGAAAAGGATGAGGAAAAATCGCAAGCGAATCAGCAAGGCAGCTATGAGAGCAATGCTAATGTAGAACTAAAACAATCCCAGGTGGGTTTAAAGAATATTAAGAAAAATGGATGAATGAATACATTTATGAAAAAATCAATTTTGTGTTTACTGAGTATTAATTTTATATTTATTTCAGTGTTTCTTTTTCATTATGGAAAACTGTGTAGTTTTAAGTGTGTTTTCCTTTATTTTCAGGGACACAAAGTGAACTTGGAGTATTTTGTGGATAATCCAGAGGTGCAGCAGAGTGACTCCCTTCATATAAGTATTTATTCACTTGTCAGTAACCTGCTCGTCCTGTGAGATCTCCTCAGTAACACTACTAATGCCTGTCTGATGAACCTGTAACTACACCTGGATGGAGTAAGAGGAGGGTGAGAAGAAAGTGGAATATAAATAAAAGGTGGACCTCTACAACGACAGTTGCTGGTATGAAGTAACGAGTGGCACCCAAAGACTGACAAACTGTGTGCAAGCACAGAACCTGTGGGGGACTGAAACTGCATGGCTGTAGAACTGTGGAAAATAGTGCAATTTCAAAATTCTCCTTGGAACCTTGTTTTGATATCAACAGAGAGAAATTGCACTTATACGTCGACAGAACCAAGTCTATATGGGGTTTAAATTAGAGAGTTGTTGCTGAAAGACTTGATTTTGTGATAAGACTCATCACGACTACCAAGTGCATTTGGAGGAGAAAAAGGACATAACTCCTTTGTGTCGTTGAGGAATTTATTGTATTGTAATCGGATAATCGTAGAGACAATCACCAGTAGACTGCAACAAACGTTGGCTAAAATGAGCAGTATTTCCGTGTGTGATAGAACCCACATCCTGAGGGTTCAGTGTTGTCTCTGTTGGGAAGGCAAATCTGTGTAAATTTACCGTACAGTACCAAGTCCTGATATCATTTATTAGCTAATTAAAACAGTGATGGTCTTTTTTTAATCATATTTAATTCTATTCAACTCATTGCAAACACTGGAATTACACTGACACGTGATTAGCAAAAAAAAAAACAAAAAAAAAAACATAAAATCTTGCTTCAGTGAGGTTTTCTGTTTCACAAACAAGTCACAGGTGTACAGAAAAAAAGAGCTTTATGAATAGTGATAGGCGATAGTGTTACACCTGTGACATTACTGTGTGCTACAGTATGTTTCCTATTTATTTATCTCTACCATTACTGTGGATTAACTTTATTTACACATGCATCAAACACAATGTAACAATGAGTCCGTCTGGGTAGTTAAAGAAAGAAAGACAGAAGAAGATCAAACCTTCTGTGACCTCCCAGTATCATGCAGTGTTTAATGTCTATGACCAAAAGTGTGTGCATGTGTGTTTGTTTTGTACATTGTGTAGTGTGTGTATGGGCTTGTGGCCGCACCTACACTTCTGTCATGCATCTCAATACTCATGTAGAAGTATATCTGTTATGATGAGAGATGTCTCTCTTCCAATGATTACTTTTTGATAGAAACAATCGCATTCCTTTCAAACTCTGTGAGGAAAAGAAACACTTTACTGCAACATGTTTTTCTTCAAGTGGCCCCACTGTATTTCTTTAATTTATCTACCATCACAATGATTCTGACATTTCACTCACAGGAAAAGAAATAAGGAACAGATCACTTAAAGAGACAGCAAAATGTCAAACTTTGCAAATGTAGATATTGTTTTGTGTCCTTCATTTCTCCATTAGTGACATCAAGTAGAACCACAGTGGTGATGCTATTCTTTGTCCAATAATGTATAACCAGCGAAAAACACCTTAAGTTATTGAAAGACATGTACGTTCTTCGTGCCAACTTACAACTGTTACTGATTCTATCTGTTTTTATTTTGAGTTACGACAAAAATAAGGAATGTTTGTGATAATGTTGCCACCTAATGCTATTTTCATATGGGTATAAGAAGCTGATGTGCTTAAATCTGCCTTGTTTTGTGTTTTTATTCCTTTTCACCAATTTTCCTTCTATAGTATTTCCACATTCTTTTTATGCCTAAATTTGGCTATGAAAGATGCATTTGCAATTTAAAGAAACTATCACATGACCAACAATGAACAAGCAAAGTGATTTTAAAAACAAACCTTGGCTAATCGTGTGGCTAATTCACATGACAGTCCGCATGAGATTTGAAGGCTGAAGTGTTCTTGAAAATTTAGAGTTTAGCATTTTAAGCTAATCTGTTAATCAGAGAACAGTTAGGGCTTTTTAACCTGACACATTAGAAGTTACAAGGACTTATGAGCACAGGTGGATTTATTTACTCAGCCTGTTTGTCATGTCGTGTCTATACAGTACATCTTCAGTTCTCCAGAGACATCATATTGACTCTTTTAATTCACACGAGTGCAGAATTGCCTTGTAGTCAGTTTCAACCCCAGTGATGCACCGTGAGTTTCGTTCCAATCTGACAAAATGTACAGTCAGTGAACTCTGGCACACACTCTCTTCGTGGTTTATTTTTCACATTTACCCACTTGACTCCTGGCTCCAAAAAATCCAACTCAGCAGCAAGCTGCGTGACTATGTGTGCTTATTATCGAGTCAGGAAGTCATCTGTCCTCACAGAATCATATGAGAAATGGTTTTGAAAGAAATGATCATGTCCTTATGTCCTCAGTTGTAATCCATATAGGGGCTTCATATTTCTCATACTTTCATATTTTTGGCTTTAAGAGCCTGGTTCATGGTCTTTATTCAACATATTTTGCATAAATCACAAGGTTTGATCTCAAATGAATGTGTCTTTACCAAATAACACCTTACATAAAGCTCTTACATCTCATCCTTAATCCTCCTGTATGTGACTCCTTAGACTCAATGTGTATTCAGGTACTCATGCAATACTTCCCATTGCCCTACTGTCAATCTCACACAGACGTTCTACTTCTAAACAGCACACTGTCTCCAAATTCATCATCGAGGTGGGATGCCTGCTTTCCGTGGGTGTCCGAGCAGTTCCCCACCCCCAGTGGACATCAAACAAGAGCAGAGAAGAGAGGTGCGTGGAGGCTTGTTGACTGTGACAAACACACACAGGCATGCTTGCGCTCATTCAAACACACACAGGGGTCAATCACCATGACAGTGTGGGAGTGTCTCTGAAGGACCAGAGACTGTGACTAAAGACACGAGATGGTTCATAGCTGACTGATTGACCTTAAAGGGCGATATGGTTTGTTGGGTCTCAACAACACTATTACCTCACCAGCAAACAACCACTGGAAAAATATAATGACCTAATATGACAAACTGCAATGCAATCACTGAATCAATTCTGTGACATAGACTAGTTGCATATTCAAAGATTTTAAAACCCTAATTCCAGCGATGGCCCAGAGAAAACCCACTAAGTACTGTGGTGCTTGTAAGAGTGACACAATTAGTCAGCACTTTCCCCTCACAACAAGAGGGAACCTGACCAGGCTGATAGAAGCCTTTCTCTGTTGAGTTTTCATGTTTAGCCCATATCTGTTTCAAAAACATTCAGGTTAGGTGAACTTGGGTGATCAAACTGCCTATAACAGTGATTATGTTAGTGTTTGCCTGTCTATATGTGTGACCTGTCTAGTGTTAATGCAGGTTTTTGCCCAGTGCATGCTGGAAGAAGTATTCAGAACCTTTACTTAAGCAAAATCACTAATATAATGATGTGAGTACTAAGTGTTATTAGCAGAATGTATGTAAAATATCAAAGTAAAAATTCTAAAATGGTTCATGTGATTGATGTATTATTATATATTATCAGATTCTTAATGCTAATCATCAACACCAATGTGCATGTTGTAGCTGGTTGAGGTGGAGCTAATTCTATTGACTCATACTGGGTAGATTATTTAAGTATTTTCCAAACTAGGGGGTGGATATTTCCTTGAGATGTGGTCGAGTAGAAGTAGAAAGTGGCAAATACTTTAACAGAAATCAAACACAAACCGTTACATTTAGCGATAAGACTTGATTTAAGGATAAAGTTAGGGTAAAGGTTTGGGTGAGGCATGTAGTAGGTAGTGGTTAAGTCTCCTGGGAAAGAATGTAATACAATGAAGTGTCCTACTAAGTGATGGAAACACATTTTAGTGTGTGTGTGTGTGTGTGTGTGTGTGTGTGTGTGTATGTAAAGGCATTTAAACATGTGGTAGACCTCTGGGAATATGCATCCATGCAGAACAGGGGCAGCTTCAGTGTTACTTAACTAAAAGCCTGTTCAAGTTGTATTCTTTCCTCCTATCTAATCTAAGGGATCGGTTTTCATTCATCAGTGGTATTACAAACAGGCTTTGGTCGACAGGCTGGAATTAAAGACACCACAGCCGAGGCAAGGAAGAATTTTGATGCATTCATTGTTGCGTTTATTAATAAAAATTTCACGGTTATGCATTTTAAGCTTTAGGATAAACCACCAAATTAAAAAACAATGTTAAAAAATGATGTGTTCACATGTGTTGACACATAGAGGCATCAAGGTTGTTTTCACCCCTGTCTTCCCAACTTTGTATTGTAATTGGTTTCATTTCATCTCTCGTCTTACGGTTGGTGCAGGACTTTAGTTCCAGTTAATGAGGTAGGTATACTATTAGGTAGATGGGTATATCACAAAGTAGAAAGTGGATATACTCTCTTTTATATTTCATTGGCTCTTTCGCTGATAGGTGGGTATACTGCAAATTGTCAGAAAAAGAGGTGGGTATACTCTATATACCAAAAGAAAGAAACAAAAAAAAAAGACAAGAAACCACACAACAACAGTGTGATATTGTTTTGCCCTGCTATAATGCTTCTATCCCTCTATCTGCTCCGGAGAAGAGAAGTCTTTGCTATGAGCATCTGGGTTTCAGCGTGGCCTGGATTCCCTGATGTATATTCGTAAGGAAACAGGAGGCCTTTGAACAGGAGGTTACACAAGCATCCGTGTGGCGCCACGCACTCCCTACACCTTCCAGCACTTTTATTTTCCTGTTTTTATGTACGACAAAGGACAGGGACATGCTGTACACAGATGACCACCCCTCATCCAGCACATGCACACTAATGCTGGTCTTTCCATCAACACCCACCTTTGTCTTTTACCTATCCCCTTTATTCACCCTTCTGATGATTATAGGTATCAGTCAATCAGTCAGTCAGTTGCGGGGAACAACAGTCCTCTAATGGTGACTGTGAGACTGAGGAATGTCACTGCTTTTTGGGGGTCTGAGTATCTTGAAAAGCCTTGGAATGGTGGGAAAGGACATCAAATCACCTTCGCCACCTTTTCCTCCACCACCATGGTCAAGGCCAAGTAAATGAGCCCATTAGTGTCATCATGACTGCGTTGGTGTGTGTCAAACTGTTCCTCAAACCTCATCAGACAGGAAGTTGTACCTAGCGATGGGCTGAAAACACAGGAAGTCGATATCAGCATGCCTGGAATTCCAGCATTGTGTTCTGTTTGCAGAGACAAGAAAGACATATGTATTGCTCAAGCACAATATGTTCAAATGATAATAAATGTGTTACAAATATATTGCGGTGCAATTTCATACATGCAAGCTGTATGTATGCATATGCACATTCACATGTGCTTCCAGAAACAAAGATACCCTGAATCCTCTGTACAATCCAGTCAGGCCAGACAGATGTTCAGATAAACAGAGCAATAAATTAGATAACAATGTGAATGTGTGTGTGTGTGTGTGTGTGTGTGTGTGTGTGTAGGTTAGAGAAAGAGAGATACTCTGGTTATACATGATACCACAGACACAGTGATCCACCTTCTGATCTGGAATTCAGCTGCAAAATGACTGTATATAAATTTCTAACATAAAAACACCAGGTTAACAAGAGTGCATGAGGTTAAGAACAAAAAAATGTCGGTTAGACACAAAGAATCTAGCCGTGTGGACAAATACTGATATAGCAGAAGATAAGGAAGTGAGACTCGGGCACCATTTTGTAAGTTGTGAGTTTGTAATAGATCTTTCGAGTGCACTTCCTAGTATTTGTGTAGACTTTTGTGCATTAAAGAAAGAGACAGAAAGACAGAGTTTATGTGCTAATATGTTGTCATATCCAAAGACAAAAGTGACTGTTTTTCCCTGCAAACACAAAACTCAGTAACCACACATTTGGTCAAAATTGGGTTAAGGTCTGTTTTATGAAGAAATATTATGCAACAGAAATGTATTTTTAAATTTGCAGTAACAACAAAATATAGATAAAAACCAAGCCACACCACAGTAATTGGATCTGTAGTTAACTGCTGTCACATTTACTGCATTGTCTGCCATAGAAAGACACAGGGATTAAAGCAAGAAACTATTTGTGAGCCTGAAAAGTTTTACAGGAGGAATTGTGTACAATGTATTGGTTGTATATATATAGTAGTATATGATTTAAAAACTGCTCTATGCCTGAAGAGGAATGGTGCCTGAGAGTGTTAATCCCTGAACACAACTACAGAGCTAAACAAAGAAATAGTAAAAGTAAATGAGACAATAACTAAATTCAATAACCCAGCAAAACTCCTGCTAAAGGGAGAAAGCTCAACATATTTCAGTCTCTGCCATCTCAGCTTTATTGAATTCTTGCTTTTAACATGCTTATAATGTATCAAATTGTACATTAATTTGTTATATTGAGTTCAATATAAAATGTATTGTAAATTAACAAGTAGTTTAGTTTGTAGTAGCAGTAGTTTGACAGACTGACACATAGCAAAACAGTAACATTGTTTTACCAAAACAAAGGTCATAAAACATTTATTTTACTATTAAATCACTATCACAATACAAAAGTGCGGTAAATATTGAAAACCAATCTTACTCATTGATGATCTTTTACTGACAATAAAATAGGCCTAAAATACACCTGAAGAAGACGGCATGTTAAATTTAAAAAAATACCTTTAACATAATTCCAGTACTTTCTTTCCATTTCAAGTGTCTCTGCAGGCCTCAGTTGTTGGCTAAGAATTTGTATACAGTTACATTACTGGTGCCATTTAACACAGCAATGACAGCGCATCACAAAGTAGATGACATACTGTATATATACATTCAGCAACACCTAGGCTACAACATTGGCAACAAGGTCCAAATTCACACACCGTTGTGCAAACATGCATAGCTACATGACCACAGTGAACATGGCAGTCAGCAAACACACAAGCTTTTCCCATGAAACACAGTTAATGTAATTCTTACCTCGGCTGTGCAAGACAGAGAGGGGAAATTCTGAGGAAGTGATAAAAAAAGACAATTTCAAAACAGTTCTCGAGAGTCTGTGGTTGGGTACACTAAGTATGAAACAACTTACATGGTAGGGAAATGTAAGCAATCTGTACATAACCCTCATTTTCTGGAAAATTTTTGAAAGAATGTCATTGACACAGTCTCAACAAAAAAAAAATGAAACATTTATGAAAGATATTTTTTGCAGGGCTGTTGTATTGGATTATATCAGACTGTAAGGTGATCCATTTATTCCATCCTGACCCAGTATGCATAAGGAAGTTCAGACAGAAAAAACTGTTTTGTGTGCTGCACTGAAATCTATCTCCATCTCCACCAATCCATCTGCGTTGGCACCAGAGACAGTGGCATTCACAGGCTCAGCTCACTATTGCCCTCCATTGGTCAGACGTCTGACCTGATGTTAGGTCAGACACAATAAACGGGTTCTGAAAAAGTCATCTCTAATGTGTAACAACCCATTGATTAATATATGTGCATATGTATGTAACAAGAAAGCAAAAGTAGGTTGAGATAAAGTAGAATGCTTATAAAAAGAAGTAATAGCTCCATGAGTCATCTTTGATATGCCCTTTCCTTGCATACATGGCAAGTTACTGTGTTGCTTTCATGAAGTCTGTGGGGAGCAGGCAGTACCCTGAGGCCTGCCTGGTACCCCCATGAGGCCAGGAGATGAAAGGTCCTGAGGTCTGGGCTAGAGGCTGGTGGCCACCAGTGGGCTCGCTGAGTTCCGGCTGGATGTCCACCTTATCCGACCTCAGTGTGCTATCTGGACACTGTTGGTCCTGCTCAGCGTTGTCGTGCCTGTGTGTGCTTGTGTTGGCATCGCTGTGAGATACCAGATCCTGTGTGGACCTTGAGGCGCTGCGGTTGGGCAGACACACATAACCTTCGCCGTAAAGAGTAAAATTCACAGGGGGAGCAGATGCGGTGTCATGTGATGAGGTTTCTTCCTTTTTCTCCCATTTCTCCTCACGCTTGTCCTCCACTGAGTTGCAGTTTGGCTCCGGTGTCTGCATATCAGATAGACATAATACTGCTCAGTATGACATTTAATGGTTTTTGTTCTTATTCATTTAAATATAGAGATTAATTGTCTTTCCTTGTCTTTTGATTTATGCTGAGTGCCAGAGAAATTCTCTGCACCTGGATACCTGACAAATGACTATAACTGACCTGACAGAAGATATATGGCCCGCTGAAGCTCATGGAAGACGTGTCAGATCCCATTAACCTTCTCAGCAGGGGAGAGCAGGTTATCACAGTTCCAGCAGTCCCTGTACTGCTCCAAATGCTTTTTGTCAGTGTCCTTGGTTGGCCACAGCGAAATGTCTGAGGAGCTGCAAGGAGAGAGAGAGAGCAGAAAGTGTTTGTGTCAGTAATTTATTGATTCATGCATCAAACCCTTGTCATTTTATATTCATGTCTCAGGAGATTTGCCAGGTGATTGGCCACAAATTAGTCTATCCTGAATTATAATTGCTCTACTCCACACATTCTCTGTCGGATGTGCAGCAGCCTGTAGAGCATCACTCATGTGTTTTCTTCTATGATAGAAGAATTGTTATCTGTCTGGAAATGTCAAGTGTGCGACGTATTACCATGTAGATAAGCTGTCCAAGTTCAGCACTTTGGCAGATGTAAGTGTTCTCGCTCTGCATGTGGCTCCGGCTGGAGGCAGACTGGATCACAAAAACATGCAAAGGTTTATACATAATAAACTACAATCAGAAAAACACCAATATGTTGAATTATTTACAGCAGAAATGGAAAGGAATATTTTAGTCAGACAAACAGAAGAATTATCCAGACTCACCTTGATCTCAGAAAGAGATTTTGCTTTTGCCTGGAGAAGGAACTGACTCCACCCACACAACTACTTTCCTATTTGTTCAAAATACACCATGTAAAGAGTTACATTTACAGTAAAAGTGAGAAAAAATCACTTGAAACATGAAAGTGAAGCACATCATGGGCAGTTTACCTCTACATTTAACCTATTTTTTACTTACTGGTTTGACATAAAGGAATTAGTTAAGTGTGTAAAAATGAATAAAGTGAGTATGAATAATGCACCTTTGACAGGCTGGATGATGTAGTAGAGTGTGCAGAAGGCTATGGTCACAAACACACTGATGAAGACATAGATGAAGTTGATAAAGGACCAGCTGGCTGTCATGGGACACAAGACAAAAGATATGATGATGATGATATTTATGATGACTGTGTAAGCAATGCCTGTATTTGTGTGCATACTGCTACTGCTACTGTGCAGTACCTGCATGTGAGGTCCAGTCCACTGGGTCGGTCCAGTTAGAGGGGATTCCTTTGTACTCTGAACCATGTCCTGGGGCAACCAGAGACCTGACCTTGACCTGATATTGTTGGGATGGGTCCAGAAGCGCTGAAGGGATGATCAGGGACATGGAACCATCTGAAAGGTTCGTCGGGATACAAGGAGCCTGACAGAGGAATTCAAATAAAAATCATTATTTTTTTCCACTTTGTGTCTATTTTTCTATAGACAAATAGTATTGATGTAACTTTAAAATCAACTCTTATGACTTATAAAGTATACAGCAAAAATTAATGCCCCTTTTTTGCAATGACACGTTTGAATGATGAGCTCATAAATACATCAAGAATAAGTGAAAAACACTTTCCAGGCAGCAGCCCAGTAATATATTAACATATTGTAGAGTTCCTGTGTGATAAACAGCTACAAATGAAATACAATACACATCATAAACAATTTTAAATGAATATGACTTTTAAATTACTTTATTTATTACTAAATAAGTTTCAGGGATAGTGTAAAGAGTTCAGAGTTGGACAGAAAAAAACAACATTTGTATTAAAGTATCTCACCTGATGCTGTTTCTTGTAATAGCACACCTGATACCACAGATTGTACACAGTGTATCCGCTCGGTTTAGTCCATGCCACGTTCCAGTTCTTGCCTTTCTTATTCACTGTTACCTGCTGTGGTGGGCTGGGAATAACTGTGCACAAAGAGATTAGATTGGGAGATTAGTCATGCTGACAAAGTTTATTAATCCTTTTTTTTTTCTTTGTGTGTAGTTTTTAAAAAGTTCATATTACTCCATACATATTGAGCAGTTTCTCAAAATCACCATAATTTCCACCGTAACATCTTATCTTATCTTATGGATGGATAATAAGCAGACATGGATGGGGTGCAGTTGTGCCATTCAAACACTAGGTGGGGGCACTCAATCACATCCTAGTACTTCTGCTCAGTGCTGCTCTTCTTAACAGCTCCTGCAGTTTTATTGTGTGCTTTTTTAGGTGGGACAGATTATCTCTTACCCCCCTCCCCCATCCCCTCACTGCCCTTCCGCCTCTCCCTAATCATTCTCTGTCGAATGTTGTGCCCTCTCTCTTGCGTCCACTCACTGTTTTCCCTGGGTTCAAAAGTCTTGGCATTGCGTGTCGGTTTAAGCTCCAGTAGCAGATGTGCAGGGTCTGTGACATTCAGTGAGCAGCTGTACCTCCGCATCGACCCACTAAGGTCACGAGTGACTGTTTGGTTCATACAGCATCCTTCCAACCTGGAGGCAGGGATTACAAGAAGGAGAGGAGAGGAATGGTCAGATAACTGAACAAATTGATGTAGATTGTTAAACCTCGCCCAGGTGGTGTTGTAATGAACAGCTTTGCACCACACATACTGTACATGCAAACATGACCTCCAGCACACACATACACATATGCAGACTTACCGTGAAGAATCATTGTGTCGACAGTCCAGCTGGTAGGTAATGAAGTGAGTCAGCTCTTCGCTCACCTCCCAGCTACACGTCACCTCCTTCTCTCCATCCAGCACACAATGCAAAGTGGAAACAGCGTCTACAGCGAGAGAGAGAGAGTTAATAACAACAGCGGCAAAGCAGCTCAATTTTCCGGGCTCCCGTGAAAATGGACGGAGGGGAGAAGATTAGAAATGTGAGGAGAGAAGATAAGGAGCAGGTTCTCTATCAGAAGAGAGGGATTTCAGTACAGGAACATTAAATATGCATAGCCAAATGGTTTACTCCAGTCAGAAATGTCAAAGTTAAAGCTCAGTCCCCCTACACATACTGGAAAATGCTTCACAATTTTGTTGGTGGGTTGCATTTTTTTCATTCACCTTCTTCAGTCCAGGTCCAGTTCCAGGTCACCACAGGGACTCCAGTCACTCCAGTGACCCACACTGGCCCGGGGCCCTCACCCTGGCTTCATACCTGTAACCTGGAAACATTGATCGCTTATCTAGTTTCATGTTGGTACTTGTGACATTCTTAATCTTGCAGAGAGAGAGAGAGAGAGAGAGAGAGAGAGAGAGAGAGACAAGAGACGAGAGAGAGAGAGAGAGAGAGAGAGAGAGAGAGAGAGAGAGAGAGAGATGGAGCTTGAGTCCTGGTTTACAAAGAAATATTTGGTAGAGTACAGTTATTGTTTCTGCACTCAGTGTGTGGTGATAGAGTGTAGAATTAAATACACTCATTTAACATCAAACTGGAAAATTTTGGGGATTCTGAAAGCCTTTCAAAACTCCATGATTTCAAAAACAATGTTTTTCATTGTCTTTTGGCTAAAAGCTGGTAGAAGAGTGTGCATGTTCGATACTTACAGTCCAGTTGTCCTGTCTGTCCGACCTGTAGCTGAGTTGGTATTTGAGGTTTTTGCTCAGGGAGGAGGAGGAAGGGTAGGGGCTGGACCATATGAGCTGCCAGCTTCCATCATCTGACTCTTGCATGGACAGTTTCACTGGTGGGCGCGCTCTCACTGTACAATACAAACACAAAAATACAACCATTATTATTTCTGTACAAAATGTATACATTTTGTACTCAATTACATGATTTATTTCTATAATTATCACAGCAAATATGTTATTATTGACAGATGTCATGTTAACTTACCGTGCTGCGAGAGATTCAGAGGCTTGTGTGGGACAGATGAGCAGAGGGCCTGTGTGTTCTTCTTGCTCAAGAAGACGGTGTGTGTAAGTGCCGATAGAAAACAGGTTAGTAACTAATCTGCACTTGACAATTCTGTGCTTATCTGCATCCTGGACTGGCTCACCGTAAGGGACACACGGCTTGCTGCAAGGACATGGACGCAAAGTGGTGAGACAGAAAACCTTGGCTCCAGAATGACTACTCCTCCTTGCTAAACCTCCTCTTCACCTTGCTCTTCTAAACCGTTCTTACCTGTTACTTTTTCCGATCTTGATCAAGAGCTGCAGTGGTGTGTTTATGTGCGGTGCTTCCTTCCACTCGCACTGGATGTAGGAATTGTAGTCGTTATGGCACTCTAAGGACTCCAGCAATGAAGACACTGGATAGAGAGGGAGACATTTTGGTTTCAGGTAACTGGTTGATTTATGTGCTAAACTGAGTTTAATGGCTATTACTTTGTGCTGAATCTATTCTGTAACTATCCTGTATAATAATGCGATGTCACAGTGGCTATATTCATTCGTGTTGATGTTGTTTTCAGCATTTTTTAATTAGAAACTGTGTCAAAAAATACTACAAATGGAAGTAGAGGATTCGATTAGATTCTAAAACCTTATGTGTAATTTGTCAGGTAAATACTGCACAGACTTACCAGGCTGTGAGATGTGATTCCCATGGATGGTACAATTATCCAGATCAGAGAGAAGAGCCAGATGAGAGAGTGTTGACCAAAGCATGACCCGGAAGAGAGACATGATTCCTGTGGACAGATAGGGCAATTGGAGCCCCTTTTTCTGAATTGATCTCAGTAAACTCTCTTAACTGTGTATCCACATCATCAAGAAGTCTGTGAATGACAGGAAAGGTATGGTGTATACAGAGAAGAGAGAGAGAGAAAGAGAGAGAGAGAGAGAGAGAGAGAGAGAGAGAGAGAGAGAGAGAGAGAGAGAGAGAGAGAGAGAGAGAGAGAGAGACAGAGTGAGAGCGAATTAGTTCATTTACTAGAAATAATGAAGAAATGACCACATTGCCAGCGCTCACTTCCGCTTTGAGTATATGCTTGTTGTGGGATGTCACCACACATCCGCTTGCCTCTTATCTCTCTCTGTCACATGTGATAGGCCCTGATAAAAAAAGAAAAACATGCTGCCACTGGGGATCGTACACATTAATGTAAAATAGCAAACACTGGTGAAACAGATGAGTGGTTTTACTACTCAGTTCGAATCTCTCCATCTGTTCATAAGCAGACTACCTGAAGAAAATGTTTACATCTTTAATATGGCAGAATATCTAAGATGAAAAGGGCATTTTTCAATTTTTGTGTTGCAAAAATATTTGTTTATCAGGGAACAGAATGATCCTCAAACTAACTAGACTAAGTTATAAAAGGTTCAATCTGTCAGAGTGTTGGTACAGCGTAACAGATACAGTACTATGAAAATGTTCTTTCACTTTTGCTCAATTTCATGGGCTACAAAGGATTTCAAAAATCTGTTTATCCACTGAACTATAATGCAACTTCCATTTTCAGGAAGTTACACATGACTATTTTTAGGTTGCTTTTGTATGTTTTTCATTGTCTTTAGAATGTGATTATTCGAACCCAAAAGCCACCATAAGTTGCCCACACATTTAACATAATGCCTTTAATCCTTAAAATTCACCCTAAAATTCACAAACTATCATTATTAGTTTTGTTAACTATCATGCTTATTAAAATTATTAACAAGTTCTACAATTCTGAAGGGTAAATAATGATAACTACAAAGCGAAGCTTAAGAAATGTTGAAAACACATTTTTCACCGATTTATTGCGATCAGTTCAGCTTCCTAATAAAAATAATCCTCCTACAATAATAAATTTATGTATTTGATTTATATTGCAAATATAACAATGCAAATCTTGGACAAATAAATACAAATAACACAATTTAAACTATTTTTGTCGCATAACTTGTGTAAACCTTAGTGTTCAACCTTTTTTTACCTTTAATATATTGAAATTGACTTGAGGAATAAAGAAAGGGGGAGACAATTTGAAAAGAACACAAAATAAAAAAGACAGCTGTAATAATTTCAGCGCAATTAAAAAGAAAAGATAAACCAAAGGGGGGATTTTAAGGTTCAGTCAGGTGTAACAGACCTCCCCTTCTGTGTTTTTGCTACTGCTTACAGTAGAAGGTTGGGGAATCCCCCCATCAGGAGATTGTGCAAATCCAACAATGACTTTGAAACCAAACAAACTTGTTAACCTTTTCTTGCTTGTGGTGCAGCAAGTCACTCAAAGAAGAAAGCAAAAGTTTTAATGGTGATGCTGACGTGAAACCGTCAGCCGGGTAAAATTAGACACAATGGAGATTAACCCATACTATGCACTTACACAGAAAACCTGCACATCTAATCTCTGTCTCTCCGTATGTCCGTCGTGTTTCTACACAAACCATTCATCCAATTGATTTCACAGTTGGGATGTTCTGTTTATGACCCAAGGACGTGCAGTGTTGAATTTGGTAGACACGCAAGACATGTAATATTAATAAAAGGACTATGCTGTCCAGGAAAGAACGTGATGTTGAAATGCTGACCATCCTTGTCGGAGTGGAGCACTTCTCTGAATCTGGAAATGAATTTGGATTAGTGAGTGGATATTCTTACTCAAGATAAAATTTGTTGATTTGGAAATTGTACAGGGCTTAATTGGAAATGACTAATCCCTGCATGAGTCGTTTTTCACGAAAAAATGTTTATGTTTCTCCAAAATAATAATAACCATAATGAGCACAGCTCGAGATCAGAGCTGTACAGTCAGACAGAGAAGTTCTTTCACATGGCATGCTCTAAAAAGAGAAGAGTAGATTGCGAAAACACAGCTTTTAATCTAGAATGGACAGACTCATAGGCTACTTCCCACAGGCAGTTCATATGTCTCATATAAGAACACAACCTTTGAGCAAACATACCTACTCAAATGATCTGAACTGAAACCACAGAAAATAAACTAAGAGCCCAATATGATCGATTGGGATCTTAGAAGCTCTCTGTTATGTGTTTTATATAAATGTAGCCCTCATTATACTTTAAATGAGAAAAGATTCACTATTACAGTACTTAACATCTGTGTGTAATAGAATGTTAGTTTCTTTCTTGTATTACGTTTTCTGTGTGTTGATACAGCAATACCTGAGGCCAAGCGATCGATCCGTTCCAAACAGGCACTTTTTGAACAGCCGCTGATCAAATTCATTACTATTTACTTATATAGCTGTACTGTGTGTGTTTTTCCTTGGTGATGTTTGGATTATGTGGTCCATTTATACATTTCTTTCAGTGTGTTGTCCAAGTCATCCTCCCTAATTTACACACTTCTCGTCTGTTGCTGAGAATTCACAGTAATCCAGCTCATATGAGTCACAGGATCAACATGAAAGACTTAATGTCACTCAACACATTTCACAACTGATTCAAGAGGCTTTATCCTCTCTAATGAAGAAGAAACAGCAAGTCCAGTTGCCTTTGACGTACTACTTTCAGATGAAATGATTGTATCCTGATATCATCACAGGAAATTAGTGCTGAACTTACAATGAATATCACTGCAAATGAACATTTACTTTTACAGCATAGTCATTATGTCAAATCATTATGAAGCTGAATGACATGTTCAAATTAAACACAGTTAAAGTATACACAGCAGAGTACACACAAGTCCACACGCACTCAGCCATCCACAAATCACTAGATCACCTACCTTACGTTATGAAGATTTTTACATATTTTCCTTTGTATGTCTGCCGGTCTGTCAACCTTGCTTCCTTCTTGTCAACCAGCTCCTCATGAACATTGTCGAGAACTCTGTGGGAGTTTCCTCTGTGACGAGTTTAATTTCCCCTTTCTGTCCATGGTAACTCTTAAATGCATGCTCAGCTGTTTTAATTTACAGCCTCCAAAACACCATTATCCACTGGCATTACTTGCCCTTATCATGCAGCCATTATTAGTGGTTGCCAAGGTTAATTTAAAAACTCACATTATTGTGGAAACAGCTAATGAGGAATCATGTAAAAGCCTACAAAATCCAGAAATACATGTACATGATTAGCTTGAAACATGACCCCAGAAAGGTTTTTCACATTACTTTTTTTCCTATTTAAATGCAATAAATGAAACCAATCCTGTTTTCTGGTTGCACTGAGGATACATATTTTGGTTTCATGAGATTGTTGCCTCAAGATTCGCCAACTAAATACAAGTATCAGTGGTTAATCAACCACATACTTTGAGATAACAGCACGGTTACACATTTCCTTTATGTAGCAAAGGCACTTGCAGGTGAAACCCTCATCTGATTCAGGATTGCACATACATTTGTTCTTTTATTTTGAAACACTGTCATTCATTCATAATATTGTTGCAGAATATATATATACTTTCCCTTAAACTGTCTTGTCTATTGCTAATTACATTTTCCGATAAGTGACTTTAAGTGCCTCACAGAGCTGGTTTGACTGTACCGCTGCCAATCAAAGGTGGGTGTAATGAAAATAGCTTCAAAGTGTGATGGTTTAGTGCAGAGGCACGTGCTGCACCCACTTTTTTGAGGGGGAACAGTTTCACAACTCTGTGGCAGTGAAGTGAACTATTTTGCCTGAATGAGAATCATGTTGTGAGTAAAGCACAAGTGGTTAGATTAGATTAGATTAGATTAGATTAGACTAGATCACTCATTTTGAACTATATGTATATATACAGTACTGTGCAAAAGTTTTAGGCACTAAAAGTAAAGTGAGAATGCTTATAAAAACATTGCTAGAAATTGTTTTAATTTATCAACTGACTTCTTTCAAAGTTGAGTAAACAGCAGAAACCTAAATGAAATCAATATTTGCTGTGAGCAGCTTTGCCTTTAAAACAACAAAAGTTCTCCTCAGTGCACTTTAACACAGTTTTTCATGGTAATTTGGCGGGTAGGTTGTTGTAACCATCCTGGAGAAAGAATGTTTTTCTGTGGATTTATTATTTTGGCCATCTCAGGTGCTATTTCATGTAATCCCAGATTGACTCCATGATGTTGAGATCAGGGCTCTGTGGGGGCCATATACCATACCATCTGTTGCAGGACTCGTCATTCTTCTTGTTGCTGAAAATAGTTCTTTATGATTCTAGCTGTATGCTTGGGGTCATTGTCATGCCATGAATAAATCTGGAATCAGACACCTCCTGGATGGTATTGCACAATGGATAAGAATCCAAAACATCTAGGGTACCTAAAACTTTTGCACTTTTGTGTTAAATGCTGAACTGAACTCAATGAACAGTAATCTCACATAGTCTCCTTCATAATGTCTCCTACATAGTGTCTTCCATTGATTGGTTGGGATGATAGGCAAACTTAAGTGGGTCTAGCGTGCTAGGTAGTGAGGAGCAGATGTAATCTTTGACCAGCTGTTCAAAGCACTTCATCACTCCAGAGGTGAGTGATGCTGGGCGCTAGTCATTCAGGCAGGCTGGTCTTATTTGAAAAGGTGGTGGGCTGTTTGAAGCACATGCGCATCATGGTCTGGGGTTAGGGTGAGGTCTTGTAATCTGTTGTAGTTCTTAGATCACATGCTTCTGGGATTGCCCTCCTGGAATTGTAGTTCAACTTTCTTCCTATTGTCCCTTTTCGCCTCTTTTATTGATCTTCTTACATTGTAGGCTGCTGCTTTATAATTGTCCATTTTTCCAGACTGCAGCCCTAAGCTGTAGGCTGCAGTGTGTGTGTTTATGGCATCCCGGATGGTTCTGGAAATCCATGGTTTCTGGTTGTGGAATGATTTAACTGTAGTTTTTGGTACAATGCCTTCTGTTGTTTTACAAATTACAGTAAATCCACCAAAGAGCATTTTCTGACCTCTCACATCACGGGGGGGCATGCGTCGTAGTTTGTTTACATAATTTGACCACGGCAAGATGGCCACATGATCACTCTCCCCGAACATGGGTAGTGATTCTGCTCTGTGGCTGTTTTTGAATGGTGTGTGGCAGTGATTCAGAGTGTTTATTCCCCTTGTGGTGCAGTCAATATGTTGATAGAAGTCAGGCACATTCTTCTTAAGGTTAGCCTGATCGACAGCAACAATGAGTGCAGCATCAGGATTATCGGTCTGTGAACAGTTCAAGTCTTTGCAAAGATCCCACAGGGCAGCTTCTGTACTCGTCTGTGGTGGGATGTAGACTGCTGCGATAATGACAGATGTAAATTCCCTTGGTATAATGTCCAGTAACTCCAGATCAGGTGAGTAGGAATAGGACAGCATAAAGCATAGGCTACCCCTGCTCCTTTTTTCTTTCAAGAGTCTTCTGTTCTGTCAGATCTGCGCTGAATTGGCGCTGTCCAGTATTTAAGGATTTAGCAAAATTTCAGTGAAGCATAGGACATTACAGTTCCTGATATCCCATTACAAACTAATGCCACCATGGAGGTTGTCCAGTTTTTTATCCAACACCTGTACATTGGCTAGCAAGATGCTTGGCAGAGAAGATGTCCATGTGGCTGGGATTGCAGATGGTGTTTATTCCCTCCGCATTTACCTCAGTGTTTTCTCACATGTTGAGATGGTCTTTCTTTACTTTGTGGTTGAGATCTAACAATCTTTATTCCCTCCACTTTTTCCTTAATGTTAACTCTGATGTATACATTTGAAAATCTCAAGTTGGTAGTTTGCAGAGTCAGCAGAAGGAGAGTTTATAAAGTGGTGAGCTGACCATTTCCCTATTCTCTATTGCCATCATTGCCCAATATTATTCACAAAAAGTTTTTATGTAATCAATTTTTCATTTAAATTGTTGGTTATTTCTCCAACTACATATTTGTCCTTTCAAATATGTAATTGGATAAAATTACATAGCTAATATACTGTATACCGTTATACAGTATGCAGTTGTGTGTATGACTTAAACCATAACTATGACTTTGACCATGTTGGTAAAAACAATATGCATATGGCATATGCTCTTCTGTTCTAATACTGGCAGTGGTGCTGGTGTGACTTTTTTTCTTAGTGAGAGATACCACTAAAGCTATTTGACACCTTTTATTGTTTCTGAACATTTCATCCACCAGCCCACACTCACTCATGGTGGTTACACATTCAGACTATTACTTAAATGCATCAGTATTTACAGTATTTACCTTTTCACTTTCCTATCAATACCAGTTCCTAAAAAACAGAACTTTGATTCTGACTCACACAAGCTTTTCAGATCTGTTTCACTGAACCATTAAGTGCCTTTTACAAAATGAGTACTGTATACTCTTTGAGGTTGTCCCTGAGGACGTGTGGCCTTTAAAATCCCCACACTGCCTTTAAGTAGCTGCTTGCTGCATTACATGCATGCTACAGTTACACTCGTCATTTCAACATGACTTTAAAGACTTCATGCCAGCACATGTTATCTGACAGGTCCAGTAGTTTACTTGTCTCGGATCATGAGTCACATCACAGTCTAATGGCAGTCTTGGTTGGATGGCTTTGAGTCATGAGGAAGAAAAAAACCCAGCTAAATCAACCTGACAAAGAGAGCAAGATGAAAAATGCAAAGGACATTTTAAGGCCATGTAGAAAAAGCCAGAAACATGCATGCACAGCATGAAATGTTCATAGATCATCAGCTTTCCAATACTGTAGCTGTGATGTGCTTCTACATACAGTTTAAAGATCA
Organism: Euthynnus affinis; assembly: GCA_029490765.1. NCBI lineage: Eukaryota > Metazoa > Chordata > Actinopteri > Scombriformes > Scombridae > Euthynnus > Euthynnus affinis. Next base: position 20,018,934 of record CM055856.1, on the reverse strand, counting down.
AGAAAACAGAGGCAAAACACACTGATGTTACCTACGTGTGAGCTGACTGTTTCTTGTTGCACATAACAAGTCAGCTTCATTATTTGCACCATTAGTATTCAAAAGGCTCAGCTGACCCTCTCATTCTCTCTCTCAAGCCCTCTGACTTCCTGCTAACAAATATCCTTAACGCCTCAGTCTGAGCAAAGTTGATAATGAATGAAGATAGCATGACCAATTCCTCATTTCAACTCGGACCACACTGATGAGAACCTACGCACACATTTCACACTTGCAGTACTTTATATTTTAGTTTTGACATAAAAGGTCATTGCTTTGGCAGTTCACAGTCTCTACTGTGATGACATGGAGTTGCAATCTGCAAGAAACAGTCACAAACAAACCATTTACTGCTTCAACATAGATGTAAAATGTATTCTTAGACGCCACCTGCAACGAAAGGTCCCCTGTTTCTTGCTTGGTTGACATTCCTTTTCATTGCAATACAAACTCAAGCTAAAATTCAACCACTGACAACTGAGCTTCAGAGATGTCACTGTTAGCACTTCACAGTGGGTTTGGCTTCAGTCCAGACAAATTGGGAAGACTAGAATAGTTTCTTTCTCTAGAGACTGTAGGAAAAAATACCCTCCCTCTGGTTCTCGGAAATGATGGGGAACTTGCCAATCAACTTGCTGATCACCGCATATCAGATACTTGAGGTTTGCTTACGTCAAGAATTGGTCTTTACATGAGTTTATCAGAGTGTAGTATTTTACAAAAAGAAGCTAAATAAATTTATTTTACTCATGTTCTTTTATAGAAGTAATTGGTTATAGCGCATGAGCTAATAAACTACATGAAGGAGTGTAGCAGCAAGGTCGGACTATAGCTTCAGTGTAGCACATGAGAGCAACTACAGATATGAAAATGTGGCACATGGGTCATTACAGTTTAAGATACTGGACCCATAGGTCACTCCTCTACTTCTGGTATATTTTTAAGGGGTTAAGGGGCTTTAGATACACACTGGTGAACTTCACATCATTCAGTTTCTTTCACTTTCAATCATTCATTCTTGTACATTCCTGAGATTGACCCATAATCATACAATGATGTATCAGAAAAATTACTAAATGAATTTTCTGCTTAGGAAAGCCAGTCCCTCTCAATTGTTGCACCTAGTCGCCACAAAGTACAACTGTTGTTTGGTGTACTTAATATCTCTGCTGCACACCAATGTTGGATAATGAAAACAGGAAAACATCGATAAACTTTGAAGAAAACAGAAGGTAGAGGTTCATGTAAATCTTTGTTGTTTTTCTTGGCCTTGGAAAAAAGAATACAATCTCTAATTCCTACAGTCTGGACTGATTAGGAACACAGCACAGCAAAAACATCCAGCATTATTGAGCAGTGTTGGGCACGTTACTTGAAAAATGTAGTAAGTTATTCATTACATACAATTAATTGAAAAATGAATTACATTACTATGCTAATTACTTGACAGTAAAGGTCAAGGTATGTCACAGGTGCCTTTACACATTTCTGAAGCCTACATAACCATTCCTCACATATTCTGCATTTAAAGGGTAGAAATATAAAAGGAGACATTATGGTTTAAAAAGCATCTGGCCTATAGTTATTGACCATCAACAGCTTGCTTAGCCTCCATGACTGCACACAGCATGACCAACTCTGAACAAAAAAGTGAAGTGAGCTCTTGTTACAAGCAGCTAACTTTAGCAATACAGCTAAGAAGACACAACATGCATAAGACAAGACAACTGTAGAGTTACTGGGGTGTGAGTCTGTAATGTTCACCAGTCTCTCCACTGAATGTACTCAAAACTGTGATCAACCCTCCATCAAACTCCAGGTAAGACAACAAACAAGTTGACTCCAAATTTTTGAAGTAATGGAGCATTACTAGGACAAGTAACTGCACTTCTCTTTACTCAGAAAAATATAACATTACTGTAATGCGTCACTAAGTGATGCATTATTAGCCAACACCGGTACATTTGACGGAACAATATCCAATTATGCAACTGTTGTGTCAACTCTGGGGGTTCAATTCAGTTTCTGTTTGAATGACTGTATCATATTTGTTTAAGTGAACAGTAAAAAAGTATCAGTCCTGGAGACCATCATCTCCAAATGCCCCTAAATTAAATGCAAATTAAAATGATTTAACACAGAAACAATACATTACATGCACACTCCACAAAGAGAATCCATACAGAATCCTGACCTTGTAAATCCTCTCTAAAAAGAAACAAAACTATTAAGGTCATATGGAGTATGGGTTTATTTTTGATTTATGTGAAAAAAACAATACATTTTTTCAGTATCAGTTTCATCAGTTTTAAGGTGTACTGTATGTGGTAACGTGATTATTTCAGTAGTATGCTTTACATGATCTCTTGAGTTCGGGCCATCAGGAAATTTCTATTTCCTTTTCATCGCTCACAGCTGTACCAGTTTGCATCTGATTTTGCCTTGCTGGTAAATGAACTAAATAAGAAAAAAACAAATAACAAAACAGAACCTTGTTAAATTATGCTGTCTCACCCTTGGGACACCTTAGCTTTGGTTGCACTATTTCCTCTTTTCTTGACTACGACTGTAAACAAAAACAGTAACCTTTTTATTTTATGTACATTATTTTTGGGCTTGTGCCAAAAATGGGGGTGCCTGGTAAGAGGTTATTTTGGTTAATTTTTTTACACAATGCCTTGTGTAGCTTTAACAGTGCATGGGTGGTTCCATTTGACACATATTAATCCTTTTGATGATTGCAGAAGCAAATGCAACGGTTGAGTAAGTCTAATTTGCATGTAAAATATTTATACGTACATTCAAAAATCTATAGCATATTTTGCATGAAATGTGGTTTTAGGGTGAAGTTCTGCAAATGCACGTAGCTCACGTACAGAAACAAGCGATGTAATTGTAAGAAATCAGTTTGATTTCTACAGACAGGACGAGTGATCAAAAGCATTTATCCTTTGTCTTTAATTGTTTTGAGGGGAATTTTTCACAGGAAAATCAAAGCAGCTCAGCCAAGTTTCTTGATAGGAAAAAAAAGTATGGATAAAAATCATCAATATAATAACAATAGAATTATAACAGATTTAAAAAATATTTTCCAAACTGCTAAATTAGTGGTAATAGTATTTATGCACAACGTGATTTGAATGACGGTACTAATCTGATGTTGTTGTCTGATATTGCTGCTCTCACCACTGAGTAGCAATCATCCTGCTGTTGAAAAATGAAATACTCTTTGAGGCTAATGAGAATGTAATGTAATGCAAATTAAGGAGATCAATAGTGTGTATGTGTATGTGTGTTTTGAGAGGGATGGGGCACTAAAGGAGCAGCAGAAAGGGAGAGAGTCAATTATTGAACTCTTTATTAAGAAAGGCATACGTGTCTAATAAGAATACATTATAGTAATTATAAAGTAGTTGTGTTCTAATCTGAGCAGAGTGTTCTGGGCTGATAAACAGCTGGAGGAGAAACGTCTTTCTCTCTTTATCCTATCTCATTCATTTTGTGTCTTCTCTTTCTGCCACGGGGCGTGCACACACACACCCACACACACACACACACACACACACACACACACACACACACACACACACACACACACACACACACACACACACACACAAACTATGTTATTACCTTCACAGCACAGTTGCTTTCCATAACGGCCTGTTTCTGCATATCACTTGAGAACAATAAAATCAAAAGCAAGACTTGACATCACATCAAATTTTATGCTGGTGTCAGCTGTGGAGCATGCATCCATTGAAATGACATGTGCATTCAAATGCATTCACTTAACAATGCATGTAATAGCCTGGGAGCAACAATAGCACAGTTCACTTCATTTACTTTTCTCAATTTCACCTCCAAATGGTGTTCAGAAAAGTCAAAGATCAAAACAATGATTTTGAAATAATTTCTTTGGTTTTACTTCACAGGGTGTGCAGTGCAAACACTTCCTTTTTTAGTGCTAGCGGTACTTGTGAAGGTCTAGCAGTCTGGTCTGGAAAGTCGAAGCAGCAGCTCTGGAGTCAACAGAAACACAGCTTGCAAGGCGAAATCCCTCAAAGCTGGAACTCTGCCAGTGTGTCTTGCTGTCTCTCTGTTGCTGTCCATCTTTTTTTTGTTACAAACACAAAATATACAAGTGGGCTTTGCTTACACTACAAGTCCATGCACACACACAATAGAATAGAGTGCAACCTTATTGTCCTTATTATCCTTAGCTCTCACCAAAATGTAGAAGCAGCACCACAGCATGTAATATATAAAAGAAGTTATATATAGAAGATAGAAATGTGACAATAAGAAACAGCTGAGACCCCCCCCCCCTCCCCCCTCACACACACACACACACACACACACACACACACACTTAGTTATGAAGTATACTAGGCCTACAGTAATAACCTGACATGCCAGATGGTTTGTTACACAGAACCATCTGACAAGTTGTGCATGGAAACTGCTTGAAAAAGGGCAGACACTTTCAAAAACCACTTGGCAGGTCATTGGATGAATCATCAGTCTATCATCGTCATACCTTGCGAAGCAGCTGGATTTGTGACATGATTGGTCCGAACCACCAGTGGTTCAGACACAAGTGCATAACTGACAAAATGGATGCCCGTGATCTTGCAAATCCAGCTGCCTCGCAAGGTAAAAAAGTTAAAAAAAAAAAAACAAGTATAAAAAAAACTAAAGCATAAAACATGATAACATAAATCTGTGGAGCAGTCTTCTGAGTTTAAAATTCTGATTGCACTTGGAATAAAAGCCTTCTTAAAAATATTAACACAAGGCATCATACAGCGCCTCCCAGAGCTCAGAGTCTCAAACTGAGAAAATAAAGGATTGAGAACTGTCTGTCAGGATGCTTAAAGGATTTATCTCTTGTCCTGGCAGTTTACAGATCCCTCAGCTTCATTTGGGACTTCCCAATTCTTCTGCCGACATTTGGTGATGCCGACACATTTACAACATTCACACATTCTGAATGGTGATTTGTCTGAAAGTCTCATAGGGGTGAATCCCACGGTGCAGCACATTAATGTGTGGAAAACAACACATTACAGGTGAGAATCAGGGCATTTTAGATTTTTTTTTTTGAAAAGCTGTATTGCAGCATTTTGGAAAATTGACTGTCTGTAATGTGTTTAAACAGCTGAATAAGGCTTTTTTTGATAGGGAGACAAGAAGTCCCAGGATTAAGCTATTGCCTTGGCAAGCATCCACCGTGCCAGAGTGTCCTTGAGCAAACAAATCCTCACCTTGACAAAATAAATCTGAGTGCTGCAGCTGACCCGGCCCTCTGACACTGAATACAAAGAGAGACTTTCAAACGCATCACATCTGCATTATCACTGGGCCTCGGGATGCTACCGCGACAAATGAGACTGACCCGTAATTTAAGATCGGTACCTTTATTCAGAACCATGTCCAGGAGGTATTTCACGGCTGTACATTTTCAGTGCATTCAGTACGAGATTCATTCGCTTGCAATTGTAAAACGATCAAAAGCGGACCACGGGACACACAACGCTTCGCAGGTTTTTCTTTTTAGGTCACATGTACTCAGTGACACTGCACCATACATTAACATTCACATCCTTCCGAAACTTTCTCAAAGGCAGCATGACAGATCAGTGGATTTCCACAATATCATCATCGTCCATTGAGCCTTCTTTTCTCTTTCTTCTCTTTCTTCGCATCTCTCTTCTCCACCAACCTTTCATCCCCTGATTGCATTTAGCCAGAGGCCAATCTGCTCCTCTTCCTCCACTCTCTGCATGTCCAATGTCAAATGCCTTCTGTCATTATCACCCGTAAAGTAACATCATGTTCCCTTGATTCCATTTTTGTCATAAAACTCAGTCATCTCTCCTCTTTTCTCCTCTTCTCTTGTCTCCCTCCCTTCTTTTTCTCTCACAGCTCTTCTCATCCCAGCTCCGGTAAGTTATTGCTCCAAAGTTAATTGCAGGATCTGTACTGCAACACACCAACACAGGATTGGATTACAGTGTGATTTAATGGATGGAAGGTCATTTTTTTCCACTCTGAAATTGATTGTCTCCACGGACCAGCCGTGTGTGTCGGCTTGACATGAATTGTACTTCTATTTTTTGGGAGCTGTAAAAGGTTACACTTGTAATGGAGTAAAGTAGGAGCTGTGCTCTGAAGTCTGATGGTTTTTGTTTTTTTCAAAGATTACAGCTATTTTTTCTTTCATGTTCTTACTTGCACACCATCTCTCTTTTCGACGGACTCTCGTCCACCTCCACCACTTCTCTCCATCCGCCCTTCACTCTTTCATCACTCCCTTCTTACCCTTTTCTCCTCTTTCTTCGCTGTCTCTGCATCTATCTCCTTCCCTCCTCCCTCCTCTCTCCAACTTTCCTCTCCTTCTATTCCCTGCAATCCCTCCTCCTCCTCTCGAACATCACACAATCCCCTCCTATCCCAATCCAGCGCACCCTCTCTCTCTCCCTCCCTCTGCCTTTATCTCTCGCTCCCTCTCTCTTTCTCTCCTTCATCTCACCTCCAGCCAGCCTGAGCACCCTCCTCCTCCTCCTCTTGGATCGCGCAGCTGTCCGTTCTTGTCCACTTTCTCTTTCTCTATCATCATACCTCTCACTCTCTCAGCTGTCTCTCACTGTCTTTGCTTCTCTCATCTTTTATCTCTTTCTCTCTCTTTCTTCTCTGTCTGCCCTCCACACTTCGGCTGCCAGAAGCTCACAGGCTCGCTGCTCTTCCTTCAACCACTGAGGTTTCAGAAGCACTCGGGACAAAGACTCTATCAGTGGAGGTAAGTGTCCGTGTGTGTGTGTGCGTGTGTGTGTGTGTGTATGTGTGTGTGTGTGTGTGTGTGTGTGTGTGTGTGTGGTGGTCATTAACCTTACTTGCATCGGCTGCTGTGAAAGAGAAGGAATGACAGACAAAAAAATGCATAGGAGAATCAAGCTGTTCTGCAGTATTTGGAAAAAGTGACATGACCAGACAGTGAAAAAGATGTAAAAGAGGCAAACAGCTGTACTGTATATGATGATGATGATGGTGATGGTATACAATGAAAAAAGTGAAAAAGAAAGCTATTTTTGATGCATCATAATTGACTGCTGCATTAAAAATGATGCAAAAAAAAGAATCTGAAAGAGTAAAATATGAGGAAAAGAGAAGCAAAAATGGAAATGAGGCCATAAGAAAAAACAAACATCAAAAATGAACTAGAGAGCAGCCAACAGAGAGTGAGAGAAATATTTCAGGTGGAGGGGGAAAAAAATGAGAAGAAGAGAGAATGGGATGCTGATGTTTCCCCGGTGAAGCGCCTGCATGCCTACAAACGCAGTGGTGCCTGCCTCCTCCTCTCCCGTAAAAATCCCATTCACAAACAGGACCTGAAAACAGGCAATGGTGATTGGTTCCCCGAGCGCTGTGTGTCTGCCTGTGCTTCATTGAGTGTGTATATGTGTGAGATGGAGCAAGAGAGGGAGAGGGAGGAGGGGGAGAAAACCCATTTCATTCCTGTGCGGGTGATGCTGAGGCTTCGGAGCAGAAGCTTGAATGAAACTGCAGGGTGTGCACTTGTATGTGCACACTATCTATATTACACAGCCCGCACTATACAAAAATGTAGAGACGGATGTGATGTATATTGTCTCTTTTTTTCCCAATTTTGTTCAATGTCACAAGTGATATACAGATGTAACGACAGACTGGGACGTGAGTGGTGATTTTGCACCATCTTTAAACTCTTTTTTTTTTTTTTCTTAAACTCTTTCTCCCTGATTGCGTCATTCAATGCTGTACCAGACTGTCATCCCTCTCCCTGCCACTGCCACCGTCACAATCTTGCAACCACTGCCAACCCTCCAAGATTAACAGCTGTCCAAACAGCGATGCTCTCCTGCCTCGCTTGTGCTGGCCAATTAGATAATGACATTTGTTCGGGGAGGGGGGCAAAGGGGAGGATAACTGTTGGTGTGTTGGACCTGAAGGGCAGGGAGGTGGTGAAGAGGAGAGAAACTTCAGATACCTGCTCAGGTGGCAAAGCAGCAGAGAGAGAGAGAGAGAGAGAGAGAGAGAGAGAGAGAGAGAGAGAGAGAGAGAGAGAGAAAGAGAAAGAGAAAGAGTAGGTTGAGATTTGATTAGAAATTTAGAAATAATTCCACAGTTTATGCATCATGGCAAATATCACCTTTGGTTACAAATGTAGAAATCAGAAGACACAAGAGGAACTTCAGTGTGCGCCCTTATATGAGTGGGCTTTGTGGGTATGTACTCCCATATTTCTGACAGATGATTTGGTGTTGGATGACATCAAGCCAGGTTCTCCATTAATTGAGACTGTCAGGCTGTGTGGGGCAAATATCTGGAGAAAATTACATGAAATGCAACATAAAATTAAAGCATGTAAATAGAAAAAAGAATAGGGCCCAGGATCTACCCCTGAGGTACACCACAAGTAAATTGTGTAAAAGAGGAAATTACCCAATTTCACATCGCAATTCATAGAACGAAGGCGAAGATTAAATCAGCTTCACCACAGCAGGAAGCACATAATTAGTCATTATTATTTAAAAACAACAACTTTATCCTTTTTTCAGTTCAATGAAAAGCAGAATACCCACAGCCATAGCTATCCATACACCATTCTTCCCTCCAGCCCTTGCGCTATCCCTCTCCATTTTTAAAACCACACATCATACCTCCTCATAAGCTTTATCACCACTTCCCTATTAGATATAAAAGTCAGGCGTGATGCATGGAAGCATACCTTCTCCTGATTTCATGGGAATTCAGTGATTTAACGAGCGTGGAGCTCTGTGGAGTGTGAAATACCCAGGTGTGATATAACGCTCCTTGGGGAGGAGACCTCACAATGTGACTGCGGAAGGTGTGTGTGTGTGAGAGAGAGGGAGTGAGAGAATGGTTATGGATGTCAGCATATGAGATGAGGCAAGGAAGGCATATAGAGGGACAGAAAAGTGGAAGTTTGGCTGAGTGTGTGTGTGAGAGAGAAAGAGAGAGGGAAAAGGAAAGAGATACAGTAGGTGTGTTGGTTAGGGAAGTGTGGAGAGGCATTAAAGGAGAAATTTAGGACTTGTGTCAATGGGATTGGCACAGGTGGACTGAGAAAAGTACCATAACAGCCAGACTGGGGCTTCAGTGAGAGTGTGTTTCTGTGTGTGTGAACAGTATATTAACAATATGTGAGCAAGGTGATCATCTGTCAATCGAAATAAAAGAAAATAGTGTGTTTCCCTATTAGTTTCTTTCACAGTTCATGATTCCAGACAGTCCTCCACACCAACCCAGTATCATGTTTCGTATATCCATGATGTGTTTGGTTCAGGGGCAGACCGCCAATATTGCTGTCAGCACATCTGCTGAAGTAATACACATCGCCACATGAACATTGTCACAACAAATTGAAAAATGGGGATGGGGAATTACACTGCATTTTATGTTGTAAGAAGAAGAAAATCCAGGATTTCCGCTGCTGTATTGTTGTTTCATCTGAGAGGCTCCTGTAATCTGTTCTCCCTTGACATTACATCTAAGGGTCATCAACTGTTCGCTTGTGTATATCGCCACCTACAGTATGGCTTCTGATTTAGCTTGTTATGAGGTGAAAGATCCAGACAAGGTTTGCTTTTAAAGAATGTTCAAAAAGTGTGACAATTAATGATTTTACTAGAAATTTAAAATTAGTCTAAAACTGTGAAATTGTTTTAATTGTGGTACAGATTAAATTCCTGACACTTTTCCTGACAAGACTAATGCAATAAAATGCACAAAGCAGTGACACATACAGACAGAAGTAGCTAAGTAGATTTACTAAAATAATTTTCAGTTTCCCTGAGTATTTCTGCTTCATGGTACTTTATACTTCTAGTCCACAAATTTCAGATGGAAATTGCATTAATTTAATAGATATAGTTATAAAACTATGGTAAGCTTATAACATACAGACGCTTTCAACCTTTTTGGCTTGTGACCCTTTTAAGAAAAGGGGCCCTTTGTTAAGTTTTAGATGTCAGTGAGCTGTAAAACTGCCCAATATTTTAGAAGAAAGGAATAATCATCTCAATACCCTTCAGATTTATCTCGTAAACCTTTGTAGGGGGTTTGAATGTGTAACTTTAACTTGTAATGAAATATTTCTGAACACTTCACATATACAAACGTATTAATTATACGCTACTACCCCAGCTGCACTGTGCAGACCTGCAGAACTAAAGTGAAACACAACGAAAAAAGCTTCATTAGTGGTTGAGTTGATGATTGTGTGTGGGCATCCATGCGTGTGTTTATATACAGTATGTTTGTGTGTATTGCTGGGGTGCCTATCCTTTGTCCTACATTGCCAGTTGCCCTCTGGTTGTTTTATTTTCTCTCCTCTGCTGTTCAATGTTCTGTGGAGACATGACTGTGAATGTGAGTGAGTAGGATGGAAACATGCCGGTGGGTGGGCAGGATAGGGAAATGTCATTTTACTGGGAAAGAGGGGCAATTGTTTGTGTGGGCTTGTGATAGCAGGTGAGAGAGTGTCAGGAAGGGGTCGGTTAATTGTGAGTAGTGAGAGGGTAGCATGGTGCTTATGTGGGCAAACATCAATGTAAAAAGACCTACCCTGGGAAATAGGAAAATGAATAAAAAAGAAGATCAAAGCATTTCTCTTGATCTTTTCTCTTGACCTTCAGTTTTAAAATACTCACTCCCCCGCCCCCCTTCATTTGCTCTCCTTCCATTCCTTCCTTTTCTGATCAGTGTTCATCTTCTTCTTCCATTTCTTCATGTCCTCCACCACCTGTGAGCTGATATATAACTGCATGATAAGATGTGAGTGCTGAGCATATGGTCACCTCACCACCGAGGTTTCACCACCACTTAAGAGGTTGTCTGGATAATTAAAACACTGTTCCCAGCCACGGAATGGAGGTCGCTCTGAGACAATTTGCATTTGCACTGATTTTGTCATGAAAAGCACAATTAACCTGGTGTTCAGCGCCCTTGTTAAAAGCCATTAATTAAAACACAGATTCTGATAAAAGAGAATGAAGAAGAAGACATCACACATTTTTGTGCTGAGTTGACAGGTTTGAGCAATGAAGGGAAAAGGGTTTTGCTGGCTATCAGATAAGATTTACATTATTCAACATTCCGACACACAAAGGGATGCAAGGCAGGTCACAGATGACATGCTCTTTCTACCTCTCCAACACTCCCACCAATTGCACAATCACATTGCCAAAACATAAATATATTGAAATTGCCCCTGATATCATAATGGGCCTGGACAGAAGGCTGTGATTGGCAGACATGCTCTCTGGAGCCATCACTGGTGAGACTTCAATTGCCAAGGTCAAGGACAGATGTTGTGCAAGGCAGATGGCATCTGGAGAGAGCTTGATGAGCTCACTGATGTGCAGGATGACCAGAGAAAAACGTGCCTGATGCTCTCATTTTGGGTCTTATTATCACACGTGTCTGGAACATTATGTGCAGATGTTTGCATATGTGTGAATGGCATCGGCGCTGGAAACGAGCCACCTGCTAAGAAGGAATTATGTGCATGAAGTGAACAGCGTCTATTGGAACATCAGCTGTTTGTGGTTTGGTTAATATTTGCATAAGTGATGAGCTTGTAGCGGTGCATAGTGTTCTGCTGGACAGTGCTCAGCTGGATTTTGTGAGTTCATGTGAAGGTTTTTACGAATGATCACAATGAGTGGAAAGGTCTCAGGTGTTATGCTGCCGTATGATTGAATTACTTTAAATTGTCTTTGGTTTAAAGATGTCCTCTGTTGTAGCTCATTTATGCTTCCTCTGTGCTTTATAACTGCAGATTATCTCAGTTTCTTTCTATATGTTGAGGCAAGGCCAAAGAATAACTTACCATTTTTTCAAGTGTTCTTCAAGCAAATCACTTTTCCTCCTTGAGGGAATACTTAGGTCCAAAGGTTGTTTGAGCTATTTGAAGAGTTCGGTGTGTTTCTAAGGACAGTGGCGACACAAGTGTGAGTATTTTTACCAAGGTCCAAAAGTCGATACTAACTTTAGACTGACACAGAGGTCAGTGCAGCAGAAAAGATGTCAGCCCACTTCCAATTAGAGAACCCATGACCTCTTAAATGAGATCATTAATGAACCCATGGTCAGGTGGGAGAGAGAGCGAACAAAAATGGATTGAGACATTTCTTATTTTAGAGCATGGTCTTTTTTTTTTTTTTAGAAAGAAAAATTAAATAGGATGATGATGTGACCTATTTTGTAAAAGCCACTTAAAGCCTCCACCTTTTGGGAACAAAGTCTTGGTATATATAGAGTTGCACCTTTTTAAAGCAATGCCCTAAGGTTAAATGTTCACTCGGTCAACAAAAGCAGTTCTGTCCCATGTTTGATTTCTGTCCCTCTGCACTGCGCAATTATACAATATCTGCTCTTTCAGTGTTGCTTCCATTGGACTTTAAAGTAGTTATCAGTTATCACTCACATAAAACACAATCTTAATTCAAAACCACCAACCCATCATTTATATAAACTGCATACTTTGTCTAGGGGCTACAACAGTAAGGGATATATGAATATCACCAAACTTTATTATTACATATACTGCTAATTTGCTACTTGATTTGAACAAGAGCAACAGCATAAGATGAGTTTCATATTCTTAAAGGTCAACAATCCTTAAAAGGTCAAAATATCTGTTGTATGAAAATATTTTACTTCACATTTTAGACAGATGTCTATTCTTGTTCTATAGTCTCTACAATAAGTTCTTCAAATTAAATGAAGTTCAAATCCAAAAAGCAATGGAACATCACTTTCAGTTCTTTACCTTTACCTCCTCCCCTTTACGACATCTAATGTTTTCGAAGTAATAAAGTTTAAACTTCTTGGCTCCCAGTGCAACAGAAAAGAGCAGTGCCCTAGCACTGAAAAGCATAGTTATCTTGAAACAGCTCATTCTAATGTGGAGCAACGCACTGTTAATGGTCAGATGGAATTGCATTAGCCTATCAACTCATGAAGTGACCGACAGCTCATCTCAATAGCAGCGATTAGGCTTGATGAGCCGAGGCTGAGGCCTTGCAAAGCAGCATTCGTTGTGAACAATATCCATCAATCCCCTTTGAATGTCAGATCCCTGGCCACATCCCGCCTCGGAGGAAAAAAGGCAAGGATAGCTGCAGGGAAGTTTTCTTTCCGTTTATCGCTTCCTCCTCTTACTGTACTCCCCTTTCAACTGACCTTCATTTCTAATTCCCTGACTCTACATTTCATTTAATCTGTAATCCTTATCCCATCACCCATCCTCTCTCTCCTCTACCTCCATCTCTATTATCGCCTGCTTTACTAGCCTACGCTGTTCTTTACTCAACCATTCCCAGCTGAAATTTCAATGCTAGTCCGATTCATTAAAGCCAGAGCTTGCTGGGCCAACATATTACCTGAACCCCCCCCCGCCCTCTCCCTCTCTCTCTGTCCCTCTTGTTCTCTCTCTTGTACCCACAACTGCTGAGGGGTGAACTGGTCTAAAGGTGCCTAGAGATTCTACTCAAGAGATTTAAAGGTGGCATGATTCAAAGTCTATGGAAAGATGTGAATGGATGCAAACACACCACAAATTGAGGCAGGTTGAACATGAGCAATATATTTACACATACACCAAGTCATATGACTCCATGAACAGAGAAAGGCAACACGGAAATGGACAGTCCGTGGCAAAATAACAGACACAACTGGTAAGTTTCATACAAACACAAATATATTTGACTTTTTTTTTCATATCCGTAACATTAAATCAAATGTTCCTTCATGAATCATTGAAATTTTGTATGATATATTTGGATGCCTGACTGAAATCAAAATAAAGTGTTGATTCTCAACATGCATTAGTGATAATGGACCTGTGAAAAGGTCTGCGGTACCTTCATCTCACAGATAAATATGGAGCACTAAAGGCCAGGATATGTGCCGTCCAATGATGAAATGAAAAATTTAAGCAAAAAAGGGTTCCAAACATATTCAAAAGTGGGGTCAAAAGCTTCATATTCTAAACCTGAACTATATAAAAGTGGCTTGAAAATGGTCTAACTTACATGATATTGCAGTTTTTCTTTTGGAGGGGTTAAGCGCCAAAGTGCATAAGCAACAAAACAAATTTCCAGGCTTTAAATACAGTGATGTTTTCATTCAGAATTCATATCAGTGATCAGAGCCAGCAGGATAAACAAAAGCAGTCTCAGAAGCAATACCCAGTGACAATGTTTATCCCATATTGCACTCTGTCATGAGACCCACTTCAGTGTCATATTCAATCTGGCGACACCAGGCTGAGGTTATCATCAGTAAGAGGCATTAGGATGGAAACAGATGATGCTTTGATGAGGCTATTTTCGCATTCATATTGCACTGGTATGGAAGAAAGACTCTTACAGCTGACATTTATCAAGGGGGTTTGAGGGCGCATGTATGTGTTTTTTTCTGTGCCTGCATAAATATATTCTGTAATACACACTTCCTTACATATGCAGAAACTATATATTGATGGAGGAGAATCATTTTTGGAGTTCACATGTGTCTTTATACATGTATATACCTACTTAGAAGTGTGTTCTGACTCTGTGTGTGTGTGTCTTTATTCACTGCTCTCCCGCAGCTATAACTCAGTTACACTGTCTCTGTCTTTTGTGACTTCATGAATGACTGCACATTTGTTTCCTTTATGTGAATGTACATATTCCGTCCTCAATCCTCTCCCTCCCGCCCATTTTCCTTCCTGCTCTCTATCTCCTACTTTATAAGAAGGCTGGCCCCGGCATACAGGCCCGAGGCATGTCCTGAGCACCAGAGTGTGCATCGAGGGTCAGAGTGAACATGAGACGCTGAGAGGGAGAGTGTGTGTGTCTTTGTGTATGAGCAATCAAGAGTGTGCTACTATCGCTGTAACTGTTATAGTTTTCTGCTGCAAGGTCAATGCTGCAAGCCTCCCCAAACCCTCCACCCCACCCCATCTCTCTCTTTCTCTCTCTCTCTCTCTCTCTCTCTCTCTCTCTCTCTCTCTCTCTCTCTCTCGGCACTGCAGGAGCTGCTGTCAGTGACAAGAGGGTGTCAGCTGCTGCTGCTGACCAGGCATCACTGCTGGGGTTAGGGATAGGGCAACACACACATACTGGCACAAATTGGCATCCACTTGTACTCTTGCATGGGTGAGAATCGCTCATTCATGCGAATGCAGATTCACATGCGCATACATCATGCCACCAGCGCTGTAAATCTAAAAAAAAAAAAAGAAGAAGAAGAAGAAAAAGAAAAAAATTGCAATAATGAACACTTGAGTTGTTATGTGTGGACAGCCATCCCACTTATTTTCCTTCTCTGCTAAACACATCATTATCCAACTGTGAGCATACAAGAGCCTATATTTAGACAATCTTAAACAACCACCAGCAAACTCAAGTGCACTGCAGGCAAGTCATGTGTCAATATACAAATTGCTCCTATAATGATGCACAAAAGTAGTTAGATGAATAATACTCTTTGAGATCTAAGCAACACCAGTGAGAACTCTGCCTGAGTATGAAATATTAATCATTATAACACTATTTTGTAGTACCCTCTCTCGCATGAGTGTATTTTGGCATTTGGTTTACTTGTTATTTTTATTCAAATTATTGCTGATTCAGTGTCCTTAAGAAGAAACAAATCTGCCCCCAAGACACCCGCATTTATGTCCAGTGAATTTAACCACTCCTCAAACTGTGACTTTAACAACCCCTCCTCTCCTTGCTGCCTCTTTTTTCTCCCCGCTCCTCATTCCCTCTCTCCTCTCACATCACAGACATGGTGCAGAATACAAATTGTGTTTTCCTTTCTTTATTTGGGTAGCCTATAATGCTGTAGGCCAGAGGAGAATGGGAGGACGGGAGTGAATGCGTCCCGCCAAAAGAAAAGGGAGGCAACAATAGGGCGCTAAAGAAGCTCTACAGACAAAAAGACGAGAGGACAATGAGACGTAGAAATAGAGACGTGCCGCGAGACAGAGAATATGTGGAGATGAATGGAAGATGCATGAATAGAGAGAGACAGGGAGAAAAGACACAAAGACAAAAGGTAAAATTTTAATAAAAAAGGATACTTGAGATATATTCCATGAAAGATGGGCAGGTGGATAGTCTTCGAAGATGTGGTTTGTTGTGTACTTTCTCCTTGACGGTGGTTCTTGAGAGCTGACAGGCGAACCAAAGACAACGAGACGAAAGAGGCTAAAAGCTGCATTGTGGTGCAGATGGTGGTGTTGATTCTCAGAGGGATCAACAGCATGAGTGACCCTTTCACATTACAGGGAGTCATCTGATTCAATGTTCAGATCACAAATATTGATCAATGGATCTTTGACTTTTCCCTGTAAGATAATAAGACACATCAGGCACTGCTTGTTTCCCTGAGTCTGCTTTCATCAGTACATCAGTTGTGGTTGTTGATTTAGACTGAAGGGCAACGGAAGCAGTGCCCAGTGACAAAGTCAAACTATCTCTAGGAGATAGCTGCAGTAAAGTTTTACTATTCTCTATGAATCTTAATGACTTTGGTACCACAATAAGGTTGACATTTTATTTGCTTTGGTGAAATATCTCGACAGTTAATGCATAGATTGCTGTGATATTTGGTCACAGATATCCATGGAGCCCATATAAACCCTAATTACTTCGGTGACCCCCTGGATTTTCCTCTAGCACCACCAGCAGGTCAAAGTTTTCACATATCCAGCAAAATATCACAACATCTATGAGATGAATCAGAACATTATGATGAATCCTAATGACTTTAGGGGTTCTGACTTTTCATCTTCCACCAACATTAGGTTCACATTTGTGGTTTTGAGTGAAATATCTCAACAACTATTGGATAGATATTCATGGAATTTTGTGCAGATATTTATGTTCCTCTTTGGATGAACTGTAATAACTTTTTGATCATTTAACTTTTCATCTAGTGACATCATCAGGCCAAAATTTGAAATTGTCCATTACTTTGGTTTGTGACTAAATACCTGCAAAACTCATGCATTACACATGGGTACCTTCTACAACCCACACCCACAGCTAAGCTGTGAGTTAGCCATTGAAATAATGTTAAATAAATACTTAGAGGAGTGAATGGAAAAGAATGAATAAGCAAGAAATTGTATTATTTGTAATCAAGGTTATAAAGCTTAAAATGACATTACTTTTGTGATTATTTCAATACAAGTCCTACCTTACACTGAAACAGGGACATGTTAAAATGAAAAAAAAAAAAAATAAAAAACTCAGACTGTTTTAGCAAATCGCTGCCTTGAGAGTAGAGATGAAGGATTTAATATCACACATTACAAGCTGTATTATTAAGTGAACTATATTAACATGCTCAAAACAGGGGGACTGCTAATTTGACTTGTCGTTGATCTCTAGAATCTCCAGACAAGCCAAACTCTTGATCTACAAATATGTGTGACGGTGACCTTGAGCAAATTTAACATTCAAATTTAACTTGAAGGAGCTTTTGAAAGTATAAATTGCGATTGTACTGGGAAGGTGGGTGTATGTACTGTGTGTAAAGCTTACCCCTCTTGCAGTTAGTCCTGCGGGCCACTGAGGCATCATTATGACATGGTGAGTGGAAAGGCTGCATGAGTAAGCATTTGCCTGAGAGCCTTTGAGCAAGACACTAAATTCTTAAGTAAAATGGGCTTTTTCCGCCTGACAAGAAAGAGACCTCAGATGAACCCACAGTGTACAAACAACAGCTTACTAGTAACAGCTTACTTCATCAAGTTTTACAGTTGTATGCTTAACTAGGCAAGGTCCTGTGCTCCTCACAGACAGTATGCAGTGAGTCACATCTCAGAGTCCATCAACCCTTATTAAAATCAATAGAAACGGACCTGTCTGCAACTCTCCCCATAGGATCCCTTTTGTCCACTGGATGGAAGGGTAAACACTGTCAATGCTTTGCTCTGCGTGGGGCGGCTGGCAGAGAGCGAGACAGAGTGACAACATTGGCGGAAACAAAGTGGAACAGGGGAAAATGGAAAAGAGGGAGGGCAGGATCTGCGCCAAAAGGCCAGGGGTGTTTTTGGATTTTTGTGACTGTGAATGCCCACGCTGCATATTTTGTGTGTGTGTGTGTGTATGTACTGCATATTGTGTGTGTGTGTGTGTGTGTGTGTGTGTGTGTATGTACACCACCACCCAGAAGAGGTGTGTGTCTGTATGAGTAAGAAAGCATACACGTCTCTCGTGACTCTCTCTGACCCCGTTTACTCAGGGCTCAAACAATTTTTGTGTTGCATTGCCCTGAGTGCCACACCAGTCCCCCTGTCCCTACACACGCACACACGCACACACACACACACACACACGCACGCACACACACACTCTGTCTCTTTGTGACACCATCGACATCTGTCTCATCTGATTTAATGTTTTCCCTAACCAAAGCCCAGCCAAACTGGACTGCATCACTTTAAAGCAGCAGAGGAAAAAAATAGGCCCTTACATCACACTGCTGTGAGCCAGCCAGGCATGACGAAGACTGCAGTATTTTCAGCTAGGGAGACACAAACTCTCACACACACGCATACTCTTTTAAGACACTACAGTAAACTAGTCACTCCCTCTCTAACGTCACACCTTCAGTAACAAGTAACAGTCTTTAGAAATTCTTCTGTTATGCTTGTTCTCAGTGCAGTCGCAGCCTGGTGAAGGTCAAAGTTCCAGTTTGATGCTTTTCCACCTGGATCCACTTTTGTAGTTTTTCCCATTACACGAATCCATCAGTGTCAGAGTAAGTCAAATGCGTGTCGCATTTCATTTGTAGGATAATAGAATAATATATGTGTGATAGAGCTGCTCCAGTGCATGTGTGTGTGACAGATCTGCTTCCTGCTTCAAATGAACTTTGAAATACAGTATATGACAGTGCTTTGACTCTTCCAGTCAGTGCCTTATCCAGAAGTCATGACATTCAGAAATATGTGCGTACACTTACGAATGAGTATTTTTTTTTTGTATGTGTGAGAGAGTACCTGTATGCATTTTCCTGCTGGCCTGCTTTGCTCCATGTGTAGCACCTGCTCTGTAACAGTGTATGCAAACATGAGTGTATGTGTGTGTTTGGCAAGAAACCCGGCTTTCAAGTTAACTTCGCGAGATCCTGACATCATCAGGTTTCAAGTTATGTGCTTGTGTCCAAACCTGTTTTGCAATGCTGAGGAATAAAACAAGAGAAGAAGAAGACAGCAAAAAAACGATGAGGCATTGCAGTAAAGAGACAGAGGAGAGGAGATCACTCTTGACTGACGTGCAGCCTGCAGGATTTTGACACCAATCACAGAGAACACTTAGAAACTGGCATTTCATAGTCAAAGTCAAGGTCATGTATACCATTTAAGTATTCTGTTAGTGAAGCAAAGCATGAGTAACACTAAAGAAGAGCAACCTTTGCTGCCGTCACATCCCCGTTCTCTGCCTCATCTTAATTTCAAAAATCTGGAAAAAATACTATTAACATGATGGTCACATCTGCTTTTTATTAAGCTTATTAGCAATTCAGTGGACCAGGTTAACTTTGTATCAGCAGGGGAAGGAAAGCAAGGTTGATGATTACGTACACAGCAGTTTAGCAAATTGTGTAATAGTGGAAAGGGCATGTGTGCCTGTAAATGAATGGTTCAAGAGTAACATATATGTGCTGCTTTTGTCACCCAGTTTCATGAAAACAAATGGGTTTGAACGCGTAGCCTTTTTGTGTCATGTGTCTGAGTTTCTTCAAGGTGTTCAAGTTTCCTCCCATGGTCCAATAAATGGTTTTTAGGTGTAAGTGTTTGACTATAGCAACCTGCCCAGAATAACACAACTCTTGCCCAATGCATACTGGGATCAGCTTCAAAAAATAAATAAATAAATAAATTGATGAAACTCACCTCCATCAACTTAAAAAAAATACCTTCAGGATTTGCAGAGACTCACTTCCACCAATGTGCAGCACATCACTCAGGCCTCCCCTGCTGCCCCAACAAGCCAAAGGGTTTAAGATGTATTTGGGCATGTCAGTTGAAATAAATCGATCTTCCATCGTTGAAACACATAGGAGGTGAGAAAGTGCAACAAATTGTCCAGACACAGTACAACCTATTTATTTCTGTAGGTAGATCATCATCAGAGATTCTTCACCGTGTCACTGGCTCCCATGATGATAGCAATGGTTTTCTGAGGTGTCACAGTTCCCTATAATTTTCCCTTGAAAACAGTTTTTTTTCTGCTTGATGGAACAACAGAAGAGGCCTGAGTGATGCACCGCACATTGTTTACAGTAATTGTAAGTAAACCCTGCAGGTCTTTTCTTAACATTTCTATTTATCTAAAACATTGTTTTATTATAGTAGTGTCCATGTCACCAGAAGAAATGCAAGTACAACTGAAAAAGAGACATCTTGCCTAACTGTCAGGAATACAAAATAAATCCTTGCAATGACAGCTGATGTGTTTGAGGTGGCAGCTGGATAAATGAGCTATTTCATGTATTATATCGTCATTGTTTTGCTGGGTCCCTCTGCAATTCCAAAGCTTTTATATACTTTGCTTGATTAAAATGACTAACAATGGAGCCATTTTCATTTTGTGATAAATGACGAAACTGCATTAATCTGTCCCTCAAGTAAGGCTCACACAAAACCAAAAATACCAATAAGAAAAGTAATTAATTCCGAAAATTCTCCTCAGCGGTCGCAAACATTGCATTGATTTCTACCATGAAAGATTACTTCCATTCAGTGACTCCTATTCAGATACAGTGATTCTTATGTCTTCCCCAACAATTTATAATAGCCATTTTTACACCTCACTGAGCCTCCAGGCAAAATTATGATAGCGCAGTCTTGAAAACTATTGATGCTGCTGTCAATTTAATCGGCTAGATGAATTAATCCATTTGGAATGAGAAAAAGAGAAAGAAGAGGAGAGGACAGAGTAATGGCTTGGCAGAGGACCCAGTGGACGAGGCGATGGCATGAAATACACATTTGTCACATGGAGCCTCAAAAGGATTGGACTACGCTTGTTTGTGTGTGTATATTTATGTGAAACGTCATTATATATTAGTGTGTCTGTCTCCTTGTGTGTGCTAGCTATATATGAATGGGGTGTGTTTTTGCAAGCCCATTTATTAGCCACAGAGTGATAATGCTATTGTCTGAAGCAGGTATTATAGAAAGCGGCCACAGCAGACGCTGACTGGCAAAACATGACAGATAGTTTTCCTGGAAGAAGAGGAAAGAAAAAAAAAAGGAGAGATGCCGGGCAGAGAAAGGTTGGTGCACTGATCAGGGCTAGTGGCTGCTCGCTGTGTGTGTGTGTATTTGTGTGTGTGTTTGTGTGTGACATCCTGGTCCTCATGTGGTCATCATTCAATGCATCACACCTGGAGTATAAGAGCCCGTCTGTTGCGGCCAAATGATCCTGCCAGAGGGGTGGAGGGACACAGGGATGGAGAGAGATAAAAGGAGAGAGTGAGAGAGGGAGGGAGCAGGGGAATCAAGGATTTAGGAGTGAGAGGATGGGGGATGCAAAATGTGCCAGGAGAGGAGGATGATGAGATGAGACCGCATAGATGTGTGTTGCTAAGAGGGAATATGAAAGCGTAAAATTAATGGAAGGAGATGGGAAGAAGAGAGAGAGAAAGAGAGAGAGATAGGGAAGGACAGCCAAATGAGAGGCAGTAGATGGATGGAGAGGCAGAGAGATAGATGAGAGTGTTAATTTGGGGTGCAGGGACACATTGTCTCTGCAGTTGCAAGCAGATGGAGAGGAGCCACACACCCAAATGACGGAAAATTGAATTAAAAAGAAAACAGAAAAAAAGTAGAAATCGAGAATGGAGCCAAACTGTCATCGAAATAAGACAAACATGTGAGCAAAAACAGAAGAAGCAAAGCCTCATTATGTTGCTATTTAGGCTTTAATATTTTCACTCTGTTTCCCAATCTGGCTAAGATATCAGAGCACTTCTTTGGATGCACTCTGACATTAAATGGATAAAAGTTGGATCCAAGGACACACCTCCCTCCACTCACACCCTCCCCCAAACTCACTCACTCCTCACTCAAAGCACCTTTTAAATCATGTAGCTGGCAGAGACAGACTGGCGCAGTGTGCAATAAATCTGTAATATGGGGCCCTTTGTAGAAAGTTGTTCTTTAGGTTATTACTTGACTCTACTGATGGGACTTAACTTAGGAACTACATGGAAAAGCATTCAACATGTTTGCTACATCTTAAGGATAAACATAATTGCATTTTATATGACATTTTGTCATTTGGCAGACTTTGATACTCAATCATACACACTTATAGACTCAAAAAGAAGTACAAATTCTCAAGTGGCTGGCCAGTGCATTTAGAAAGAGCACTATTTTTTTCTCCTCTTTTTATAAATTAGTAAGAAACAACTGGAAATAGACAAGTGCATAAGAAGTATCATAAACAATGAAACATATCATATGAAGGTAAAAACGCCACATGGTGTCTTTAAGGGAACCAAAACAAAGTTGATATAAGGTTGAGTAATGGTTGAAAACATCAACATGCTCACAATGCTAACATGCTGATGTGTAGCAGGTATAATGTGCATCATGATCGTCATCTTAGTTGAGCATGTTAGCATAATAACATTTGCTAATGAGCACTAAACATAAAATACAGAATGCCATTAGTTTTGAAGGTATTTGGTCACAGACTGAATACCTGAACAAATAAAAAAATTGATCTGATGTTGGTGCGAGATGAAAAGTGAGGGGATCACCAAAGTTTTGACAATTCATCTTGAGAGGACATTAGTATGCGTACCAAAGTACCAAAGTACCAAAGTGGTGGACTGACCAACCCTAGAGGTGTGCTGCTAGCGTGGCTAAAATTACTTTAGAGTTAAACTGATCTCACCCTTGAAGGACAGACTGTGTTTTCATGAGTCATGAGTGTTTTGAATACAGATCACCAGAGTACGAGGCAAATCTATTTACCACTTTGCCACCTCAATCACAAAACAAAAAGCTGACAAATCAGTGAAAAGGAACAAAAGCTTTCCCACTTACCTTAAAATATACCGCACAGTCTTACACACATTCAGTACATTTGCATGTTTAGTTACATCTGCTTTATATAAAACATTCAGTAGGTACTTGAGATGCAAAGAGACACCTGCTCATCGAGGCACGGCAACTGATCTCGTCTCATCTCACCTGAATAGTGAATGGCGTGATGATGAATTGAAAGAAATCAGAAAACCATCACGAAATTGACAGCTGGCAGCGTCCAGATCAGTGAGAGAAAGAGACAGGCGTTCCTTCCTTCCAGAAAGAAAGAACTAACTTTGCAGCCTGGCACAAGATGTTACCTTGACAAGAGAAGAAGGGAGGAGGAGAGGCGTAGAGATGGGATGCCATGGAAGAAAAGAAGATGAAGAGGAAAGGAGGGAAAGCAAAATGAGAGAAATCCACCTGGAGGAGAGAGGTGACAGGAAAATGAGGGAAGGTGAAAAAAAAGACCAGAAGAAATTAATAGTTTGAAGTGTACATTTCTTTTCTGTGATTAAAAAAGAAGAGTAAAAGATAATATAAGAGGGTCATAAACAGTTTGGCCCCTCGTTGGTCTCATCAAACTCATCACAGCAGAATCAGCACCGCATGATCACATGTGCCTGTTATCATTTCCCTCTCTCATCCTACCCCTCCTCCCTCTATCTCATCTCTCCCGTCTCCTCTCTCCAGCATCACATGCCTGTCCTAATTACTCCCCCTGTCCGTCTCCTTGTCTCCCTCCCCGCTCCACCTTCCCCCACCTCCCTGCTCCTCTCCTCACCTGCCTCACCTGTCACCTCCGATTCCAGGTCAGGATGTTTTATTGGCAGGCCTGGTTCAACAACTACTACAACCGAGTCCTCTGTGAGCGGGTGTGTGTGTCTGTCTCTGCGGGCGTGTGCGATGTGATTTGAGAGCAGAGGGGAAAGAAGGGAAAAATGTGTGTGATCTGATGTGTGACCTGTGTCCTAACTCCTGGCAGCTTCTATTAATGCTGCTGAGCATCCAGGGAAGACGGGCATAGCGTTATTGAATGAATGATAAACTGAAGCCATGGGGGACGAGTAGATCAGAGGAAATCACTCTTTCTCAAACACACCCCCTTCTGCTCCTCTCTCTCTTCTTTCTGTCATTCACTCCCTTTGTTTTCCCCTCTCTCACGCTCTCTTTTCCACCTTATCAGCTCTATGTTCTCTTCATCTGTTTGTTCTGTGAGATGACAGAAGTGAAAAATCTTTGGAGTACTGTGCAGTATGTAGGAAGAACTGTAAACCCTGCAGGTCTCTGTGTGTTACACACACACACACACACACACACACACACACACACACACACACACACACACACACACACACACACACACACACAGGCACACACACACACACACACATAGAAAACTGTTTAAATGACACGTGGTAGTGAAGTGTGTAAGTTTTGATGCAGGCTGGTAACTGCTTTGGGTGCAGCAGCTACCCTTCAGGTGGTAACAACAAAGGTCAAAGTATTGATCATTATTCCCCTTCGCGAGCTCTGTGAGTTTCTTTCTTCCATTCTTTCTTTCTAACACACACACACACACACACACACGCACACAGACACACACAGCTTGACGGTCAGGGAAAGAACGGGAGTGTGATGTTATGGAATAACTCCTACATTATCTTTGTACTTTAGGCTATACAATAACAGATTCCAATACTGGTTCACTGTTCAGCCTACACATGAAAGACACAGTGTGCACACACATGCAGGCATAACTCCGTTGTTCAACCACAGCGCTAACAAATCCCTCTTACATATATAAAGACACATGTTCATCTATTCATGCATGTATAAATGTCTACACAAACACCTAAACACTTATTTGGAACACATAAAGTGTATCTTGTACATTATGTAATGCTTCCTCACAGCTGATGGAAGAGTTAATGCACATTAAGACTGCAGGCTCAGAACAGGAACAGTCACTGCATGGTAATTTCTGTTGTTTGTGTGTGTATAGACTTTATATATGATATGGCACTGTATCAGGTCAGAGAGGTTAATGAAAAGGTGCAATCATTGACTTATTTTGATGAGAGTGAGGAGCGTGTGTGCGTGTGTGTGTGTGTATCTGTGTAGAGAGAGAGAGAGTAGAGTAGAGAGAGATGAACAGGCCAAAGGGTGAGCCAGCAGCAGATTAAGTCACGTTTCGAGGAGGCTGTTTGATCCAAAGCAAGCTATGCATGAAAGTGTGAGAGAAGAAACTGAAGCTGAAATTGAATCCTGGGGCTGCTGGATGCTCATTGTTTCCACAGAGGAGCTCTGACAGAACAGTCTCTAAAACAAGTCTTCCCTTCTCTTTTCTCTTCTTTTGTCTTCTCTTCTTTTCTCCCCTCTGTTTTTATTTTTCTTTTCTATAAAATTTAATTACAAAAGTACTCATATTTAAATCACACCATACCTCATAGTATTAATAATTCAAGTGCCCATTGACCAACTTGCTCCATGGGGATTTTTTTTTAAAACTTTGTATTAGCTGTAAAACCACTTTGTATGGCTTCCTACACTCATAATTTAGCATTAAGTTAATTTACATTAACAATACATTAACATATTGGCCAAGTAATATTCTAAAATCCCAGGTGAGCCTGTCTCTGTGTTCTTTAATCAAGTCTTTTATGTATTTCTGCTGAGAGAACAGTAAGAACAAGCTGTTCTTCAAATGATTTATTACATCTGTTTCCCCAAAAAGTTATGAATGATGCAGAGTTTGCTCAAACACTTGGCAGCACCTCACCCAAACTGCTCAATTATAACTACACTCTGCACTCTCCTTCATAAAATGCACTACTGAACTCATTTTAATCCAGGAATTAAAAGGAATTTCTCTCTCTAGAATTAACCATGAAAGGTGTGACGATAATTAGATAAAAGGACTTTGCTTTTCTGGATTCCACAGGAAAAAAAGGTTTTCCATAATTTGCCTACTTCATTAAACTATATTTACAGTCACTCCTGTTAGAACCAATAGCTCAGAGTGCAGGTTGAGGTAGTGCTCTTTTATCTAATCAGATCATACTGCGGCTGTAGGTGTGCTCTTAATAAGGCTAACATTCATGCTGCCATGGGACATTAGCACGGAGTAGATCGATGCACCCGAGATTCCACTGCATTAACTTGACTTAATTATAGAGTCTCTCTAGTGGCAGAGCGCACCTCCTCTCCCCCTGCAACACATGGGTACATAGATATACGTGGGTGTACTTAATGAATACACACGTTTACTTATGTCACTTTTGGGGACATTACATAGACTTGCACTCATTTCCTAGAGACTTGCCCTAACCCTAACCCTAACCCTAACCCTAATGTTAACCACTGAACAAAAAATCTGCTTTTTCCAAATTGGAGACACCGTTTCTGTCCCCAATTGGACAAGGTCTTTGGTCTGAAATTTGTCCCCAACAGAAGCCTATGACAGACACACTGAAAATATATACATTCACAGGTGCACACACATTATGGACATCAATGAGCTCAGAATTAAATTTCATATACACATGCTACCCTTATGCCATATAGAAATGACTTCAGTTAGACGTTTAATTGATGATATAATGATAATAGGTCCCTCCTTTCTACTTGCAAACTGGCAGCGTGCAGAAGAATCCTTCATGAGAGCGAATCCTTGACTGAAATTTGATTTTAACTGCAATGCAGCTGGCTTTTCAGTGCACAGCATACTGCTAGCCAGTTAGCATAATCTGTGTTAATGGACCATTTACTTAGGAGTGACTCTTAAACGTATACTGTCCATAAAGAGCAGATAAAGTCAGACATCTGCAGGATGAGAGTGCAGAACAGGTGCTGTTTTCTTCATGAATGCCAGCCTTGCTATTCCTCCAATGTTTTTCTAATATGCTGCATTTAGTAGCGCGGTAATACCAAATTGCCCTTGGATTAACAAAGGGAACACATGAATGTCAGGCCGTCTGTGACAGACATCTTTGTTGGTTATTATCATAATGTGCAGATGTGGCCATGTGCTACTGATATAATTCAGGCTTGAAAGGATTTAATGCTGGAATAATCTTCAGAGATTTTCTCTTTTTTATTGCCTGACACTAGTGATCTGTTAGAATTCAATATACTGCCCACATTTCTCTGTACACACTGAACTTCAAGGTCATTTGCCTCTTTGTTCATTTTTTTAAAATAGGCATGAATGCAGATAATGTGTAGATCAACTGTATATGTGTATATCCACATACTTATGTTGGCATATTGTGTAGGTGTTCAACTGTGAGAGTAGGAGGAGGGTTACATGTAGCGTGTATCTGTATGTCGAAGTGTAAGCTATCATGCATTTGTGAGTGTGTGTGTGTGTGTAAAGCAATTTTTCTCATTAATTTCCCTTCATCTTCCATTTTTCTTTAAGTGCTGTAAATCTCTCACATCAGGCAAACTCACACTTGTAGAGATAAAGGAATTTTTCCAGTAACACATAATTTTCAATTAAGATGCATTTGCTCAAACTGCCTCTCTGATTAATGTGCATGTGAGCATGTGTGTGTGTCTGACTTCAATACAGATCAATGTTATCCCCCTGTAACAAAATGTTTGATGTGCTGTATGAAACATAACTCAAACATTTTATACCCATTTTGTGATTTGTTTACAGCGCTGTTTCTGCCCACCTGTCACTTTAACTCCACATGATTTACATTGAGATTGCAGCCAGCATAACAGAGTGGACGTGACCTGCATTTGAATACAGATAACATAACTGCACCGGACAGTCATTTAATGTAATTTGCTTAAAATTCACTCAGTCATATCTATTATTCTGATCAATGCATGTCTCTCTGGTGTCACCAGTGTGTGACTATAAAATTTTGATAAATGTCTTAGATGCACCCATAGACCCTCTGAGCTTCTACCAGTCTACCAACTTCTGCCTTCAAATTTAAGATACATGAGAAAAATGTAAAAAAAACAACAACAAAAAAACAATATAAATGAGCTTAGCATTAAATACAGTACGCAAGTGAGTAAATTGTGCTAACAGGGCAGATATTGCAGATATTGTAATCAAATAACATTAGAGTCTATGAAATATTGTAACAATAGTCAAATTCTTGTTAATGGAGCAGCAATTTCCAAACTGACCACCAGCACACTAATTAGGATAAAAATAAAATTATTGAATTAGTATTTCTAAAGATGATGCTTTTTGAATGGGAGTCATTTGGGGCCAGGGATATTTTAGAGTCAGCATCTAGTGGCTGTCGATGGCATTGAATCCACATTGGCTTCAGCCTCAAGCCATAGTAGTTGTTACTTGTTGTCACTACATTCAAATCCTGTTTTGTACAATCTGTACACCTCCTCTAGGGACACCAGTGACCACATATGCTCTAACTAGACATCCATTCACTTTGTGGTAGAACAGTCTATACTATTTACTATTTTTTTCTGTATTAACTCTCCTCTTATATCTCTATCTCTTTTCGATTCCAATAGTTATATTTCACCTTCCATCTAGCTGTTCCCACAAAATAGTCCCTCTTCCCCACTACAGTTTTCATCAGCATTGCTTTTTCCAATTATGTATATCATAACCCTAATCCTAAAACTTTTTTTCTTGGTTGGAAACTTAACTAAAACTTGTGTCTCCATTTTGTCTCCTCTCCTCTCTCTCGGAGTCTTTTTCGTCATCATATCTGGGTGATTGAACTCATATTGCCTCTGAAGTCCGTTTTTTCAATTTGGTTTTATTTATATGCCCCCAAATCACAACAGACGTTGTCTCATGGCACTTTCACATAGAGCGGGTCAAGATTGTGCTCTTTTAATTTACACAGAACCATCATTTCCCCATGAACAAGCAAGGAAAATCTCCCCTTCAATGGGAAGAAACTTCAAGCAGAACCGGGCTCAAGTTTGGTGGCCATCTGCCTTGACCGGTTGGTCAAGTCAGTCACAACTATTCCCAGACACCTGTTGCCTGGGTTCATGCTATTCTGCCAGCCAAGGCCGGCACCAGATACTGTGTGAATCACACCCCACCACCCCAGATCGCTTATCTAGACCCTGCACTTCACACGCTTTAGCTCACCTCTGCATTCCTTGCAAGTGTGTGTGCCAGTTTGTGTATGTGGTTGTTTATGTGTATGTCTCTCTACACTTGTGTTTTGATTCTGATTAGAATGGAGACATCTAGATTTGTTTTCTTCTGCAGATATTTTTGTGTTTGGATAATATTTTATATTAGGACATGATTTAGATAGCATGTTAAACTGGGGACTTTAAAAATTGCTATTTGCCCTTATGGAGCTTATTGTAAAACCGTGTGTACCAGTGTCACCACATCTCCAGATCTGAAATGTTATAAGAACAAAGATGGAAAAATCTATAAAAATAAGACTATAAACCAGTGTGCAGGATTTAGTGACATTTAGGGGTGAGCTTGCAGATTGCAACCAGCTACGATGGCTGCGGAATTCACGAAAAGGCCCTCTCTAGAGCCAGTGTTTGGTTTGTCTGTTTGGGCTACTGTAGAAACATGGTGGTGCATTATGATGGGCTCTTGAAAGGTACGGCTGTCCTAGCCTATGACGCTTGCAGATCTTTCTAAATGAACAGAATCATATGTTAATGGTTAAGTGTCATGTCGAAGAGAGAGTCGATCTTTTCTAAAGAGCTCCTGGAGGCTTCCTTCTTTGACATTTAATCTTTATAAACTCATGACCAGTGTGGGGTGTAACACATTTCAAAGTGATGCATTATTTTATTTTATTTTTTAAAAGTGACAAGTAATGTGTGTGTAATGACCCCAACACTGCTCATGACAAGCTTGCGGCATAGTGTTGTGAAGATGTAAGTTAAAGTTATAGCCTATAAAGTTATGAATGATGAGGATACTGTTGCTGATAAAAACAACAGCCTTGACACCTCATGGATTGGATAGTTTCAACACTGACCTGAGAGATTGTATTTTCTAGACTGTCCAGAGCAATAGACTGAAACATAGATGAATGCCTGACAGTCTTCCGTCACCACACTCATACATCTTCCTCCTTAAATCACAGCCAACAAATCCTCCTCTGCGCTGCGTTTTGCTTCTTCTTTTTGCCCTCTATCATCCCAGCTTCTCTCTGTCAACGTGTCATCCCTCTGTGTGTATACAGACAGGTCAATCATTCTTTCTGTCTTCCGGGCCTCTTGGTATCTCTGTTCTTCTGATAGAGTTCTGTCCAATATCTGCAGGCCCTGCAGCGGGGACTGTTCCTTTGCATCAAAATGAGCCTGATGTGTTAAGCCTTATATCTGATTATACAGTGCAAGAGGGGGTGGGTGGGTGGTGGAGGGGTTGTCTTGATGCCTAGATGTTTATGCTGAAAGAACAATGATTAAGCAGGTGGATCCTGGACACACATGGACAAATACACACACCCAAAAACAGACAGCAGACGAGATTGGATTGGATTTCCTATTAACAGGTGAATCATTCCTCTCCTCTCCTGTCTCTTTCTCATTTTTGCTGTCAGATATCATGTCCCCTCATCCTCTCTCTCTCTCTCTCTCTCTCTCTCTCTCTCTCTCTCTCTCTATCTATCTATCTATCTATCTATCTATCTAACATCCCCCCTGCTCAGCACATGACATTTTTCCATTTCTCCTCTGTCCTGATTCTCTGCCTCTTTATCTTTCCATCCATCTCTGCCTTTAACATTTCCCTTGCCATTCTAAGTCTACTCGTTTTTTTAATGCTGCGCCTTTTCAATGTGAGAGACAGACAGATGGGAAAAAACTGCTGAGACAGAGTACTAACATGCACATGGGGGACAAAGATGATGCTGTATAACAGCTCTATTCTCTCTTTCTGTCTCTTTCACAGACATTATTGTGTGTGTGTGTGTGTGTGTGTGTGTGTGTGTGTGTGTGTGTGTGTGTGTGTGTGTGCGTGTGTGTTTGTGTGTCATAATACCTATCGAAAAGGTGTGAGTGCCTCCACCTAAACATTTTTAAGTATTTATCTATGCCTTTAGCAATCTTCATTGTTTTAAATGAACCCAATGAGTTCCTTTTTTGATAGAATAATATAAAATGTTATGAGTATTCTTCCCGTCAGATGATCTTATACTGTAGTTAGTGTCTACTTCAGCATTTGTTCCATGAAATCATGTCTTTCTCCCTCTATCACGTCCATGTCTATCAAGCCTGTCACTTTGCTCAATCTTAAGCACTCGCACGCAGCTCCAAACTAAATTAATCAAACAGATTGACTTTATATAAAATGCAAAACCTTGTCAAAAAGATGCTTGCTGTGTGTGAGACAACCTGCACAGTTCAGTGGAAAACTGAAATCAAAGACCCCAGTTCCCATCATATGCAGTTTAGGCTTTTAGCAGATGTTCCTACCCAGAAAGAACAGCGAAAGTATTCTGTTGTGCTATTTAGAGTAAAAAAATAGGTGCCACTGTAATAGAAGAAAATAATGTAAGTTACCTTTCTATCAACTGATAACAAATAAGTGTCTAAGCTGAGAGATTGTTTTTTTCATCTTACGCAAGTTCTTGAGTAATTTCCGTTTCGTAACTGTGACAGAACCTTTTTCTAGAGGATGGCAAAATTGCATATCACATAACCATAAAAGGTGGATCTGCAGCCTGCAAGGATTGTCCTCTCCTTAATGACATTTACCTCAAACATGAGTCCCTCAAACAGCAGTCTTACCAATTAAAGGATATGGGAATCACAAGTTAATGATGGTACGATCTTTTGCATTTGATAATACTTCTTATTATGTGGAAGGAGATCATGGAGGACAATATAGGAATAGGATATTTCAGTGAGGCAAAACCATATGCATTCTTGAACTTTTGTGTTGGATGCAGGAAGAAGATATGGAGTTGAGTATCATCTGTATAGCGGGACAGTGACTTATTATGTGTTCAGTGTTATCTACAAAGATTACATTCAACAGGTCACAACAATATGATGTTAGATGTGACAGGAAGTCAAAGAGACTAGGTGTGAATTAAGAATGGGTTAGGCGAAGGTTTAAGTCCATCATGGAGAGCATACGTAGTGAGGAAAGACACTTTCCCCGTGAAATTTGATTGCTCAAACAGTAAAATATATAAAGAAGGAAGTACTAGTCGACAATGTCAAGATAAGAATGGTGGAAAGTCTGTGGGAAAGAACATAGTCAGGGGTTGGATACACCTCAGCTGAAGAAAAAAAAGTCTTGTGATCTTAGGTGTTTTCTTTTTTTAAATTTCTGCCATATCCATATTGTGTTAGCGCACACAATCAAAATGTGCAGGGAAACAGCTGACTGGAAGTATACTTTCTGTTTCTCTCTCTCTGTGTCTTGCTCTGCTACCCTTAAACAGGTTCAAAACTTGTCTGCATTATGTTGGATTACCTGGACTCAGGTTCAAAGGCATCTCTCTCTCAGTATCTCTCTTCTCTTATCACCATCACTCTTTCACTCTTCCTTTCCTCCGTGGAATTCTTCCTTTTATCCTCTTAGTTGAACCCAAGACAAAGTTCTCTTTGTTCTAAATCTCAGGAAGTAATATAAATGTCTCATGACGTGCTCAAAACCTGTGTTGAAGGAAGTTTAGATGTTAAGTTTGTATGTTATGCCAAAAGAAGACAATAAAAATATTATGTGGAAATTAGCAGTGAAGATCAAGTCACAAGATTCGCTTAACTCCAAATTCAAAATAATATTTAGTGTACTCTTTTAAAATTTGAACTAACATGTTTGTTCTGCACCACAAACCTTTGATCATCATTTGACTAACAAACTAAAGTGAAACACCCTCAGAAGGATTTCAGAATAAACAGTGATTGTTTGTGTGATTAACAATAGATCTGGAGATGGTTTGCTTGACTGCAAAGGAAGCCCCAGTGGAAAATCCACATACATTCTCACTGTGGAAGGTTGTAAATTCCTGCATTAATATGCCAGTCAGCTCCCATGTGACTCCATTTGAAACAATCTCAAACAAGTCATTATGAATGGGAGTCCCATAAGTAATCACACAAGCCAAAAGCCTTTTTAATGAAGCCGAAAGGACAATTGGGACTAAAATTCTGATGCTGTTTAGTTACAAGGAGTTTGTGTTGATTAAGAATGCCATGTTGCCATCAATAAGGGAACAGAGGAAAAACATAGTCCACAAAAGGTTTCCCTTTA
Organism: Euthynnus affinis; assembly: GCA_029490765.1. NCBI lineage: Eukaryota > Metazoa > Chordata > Actinopteri > Scombriformes > Scombridae > Euthynnus > Euthynnus affinis. The sequence goes on along the minus strand of CM055856.1, from coordinate 19,985,581 downwards.
GTCTTCAGTAGCCAAACCAGATGGTTTTCCTTTCCCAGCAATAGCCATGCAGGCTTTGGGTGAGATAAAACCTTTCAATTTTGGAAGTATCTCTTCCTGATTTTCAGCAATTTTATTTTCTCATCTCCTCCTCACACTCATATTCATGCCTCATCTAACATTGACATTCCCTGGTAAGATCCACTGTTGACTTCCATCCCTCTACCACTTCACTGGTCTCATCTCTCGCTTTTTGCTTTTCTCTTTTGCTCTGATGGAACTCCTCTTTTAATCTCTCCCCTTTCATCATCCTCCTCTATTTCCCTCCCTCCCCAACTTGTCACTACTCCATCGCCTCCTTCTCTCATTCCTTCATTCCTCCTGTTTCCCTGCTGAGCCCCTTGTCAGCCCTAAGAGAACTGCAAGAGGTACCCTGGTACAGCATGGGATCAAGGCAATCCACCCTCTGCATCCTTTGGCTGCTGTGAGGGGATGGAGAAGGTGATACATTGGTAACAGCAAAAGAGTAAGATATCAAGAGAGAGAGGAACAGTGGTCACATGATTGCACCAAACTTAGATAAGGACGATTAAGAGAGAGATGAGTGAAAGGGCATGCAATGGTTAAAAAGATTTAGGACTTTGAGGAGAAGGTTAGAATTGGATTGGGAGTGATGTCCCTGTGCAGTTATGCGGAGGGGAATACAGATTAGAAGACAGAAAGAGACGAAAGAGATTCAAAGGCAAGTTTCAAAGAGCTAGGCAGATCGACTAGTCCTCAAACCAAAACAACAAATATACAGTTCATTAGTAGTATTGGGCAAGATACTTGAAAACCATAACCAATTACTGATTACACATTACTTATTGTAAAAGTAATTTCATTATTTTACTCATTACTCAGCAGCCAAAATAATGTGTTATATTATTTGTTACTTTACTTTCATTACTCAGCTGTCAGTTCTGTCAAAGTTGCCTTTAAGCAGTTCAGAATCCTCCTCACACCCACATGCTGCTTTTTTGTATTTTGAACATGTAGATATAGAAAATGAGATGTGTGTGGTTTAACAAGCAGGCAGGAGACAGTTTTGGAGAACTGATTGACCATCCAACAGCTAGTGTTAGTGTGGCCTCTGTGATGCACATAGCACTCCATAAGTCTTGGTAATCCCTTACACTACACGTTATTGAAAAAAGTAATTACATCAACAGTAATGTTGTCAGCATTACTGACAACATTGTTCATCAATGCACAACATACTACTGTATGATTATTCACATGACCATAAGATGGCTTTTGCCAGTAAACATAGGTCATGTGTCAAGTATTTGCGGGTAAGGACAGTCTCTACAAAATGATTAAGTGTCAAAGGTAATAAATCTCTACCACTTTCAAAAATTCTGGTATGAAACATCCCACATCAGTAAAAAGTCTATCATAAATTTGATAGCTGTCTCATCAATATAATACCTTGACAGCAACGAAGATAATAACACCTGTTGTCAAAAGCTGTGCCACAGCAGAGAACATAGATCCCTGTTTTCATGTCTGACACACACTCTGCATCATTTCCCACACGCCTACACACACAAACATTCACACCACGCACACAGACACTCTAACACACATAAACCTGTCCCTCCCAACAAAACTTGTTTATGGGTTTCATGTACAGACAGTAGCCCAAATCAGTCTCTCCAAACCGAAGCCCCATAAAGGTCACTGTGAGAGGGTCTTCAGTAATACCACTGGTGGAAACAGCTGATGTTTGCTGTGATATTTAATCACTTCACATCTACAAGTGAGCCTTAGGGAGGATTCCTGGGCAGGGAGTGCTGTTTCAGAGGGATTTATATCCTGCCAGTGCCTGAGTGTTTTATTATTGGGGTTAGCGATGAAAAGCAATGGGGCCCTCACATATTCTGTCTACAAAGTCACAAGGTGGCTTTGTAGATGTAGTAGACCATACAGGTTTTCTAGATCAGTGCACATCTGGCTATTGCTTTCAAATAATACCACAATGCCCATGAATGTTTTTTTTAATTCAGTTTTCAAATGGATCCAAACTATGACAGAATCAATTTAGTGTTTGCTACCCCCCTCCCCTGCATAGCTTTGCAACTTTGTAAATAGGCACAGGAAGCATGTCAAGCCTTGGATTTTTCCGGTGTACATGGGATTGATGTCTTTTTTTAGCCTTTAAAAAGCCAAAAACACAAGAGTGAAAGTGAATGGAAACACTCTATTTGACTACTCTAACATAAGCCAATGAGCACATTAATTAGGTTACATTTAGTTTATAGTGTTAAAAATGCTCTGTTAAAGATTTGCTCATCCACTGAGTAGAGTTTCACCACTTTGTAAAAGCTGGTTTCCTTAATGCTACAGAGTCTAGGCTAATATTTGCTACACTGTTTTGCTCTTTATAAGATTTGGGGTAGTTTACACACTAGTAAAACCAGCCAACATTACCCAAGAAGTACATTTGCGAAACAATTCAATTAGTTCTTCTGTCTTGCAATGTTAAACGTGAGCAGAGTATGTAAGCTAACACAGCCAGAGATAGGCAACTTACAGCCTCAGTCTTTTAGCATGGTATTGTGTAGCTATCTAGCTATCAAGAATACGTCCTTTTGACAAGATTACCATTTTAATCTCGGAGACTTTGGAGACATGAAAAAGCCATGGAGCTTAAATTTTCTTAATTAGCTAGCTAGCTAGCTGCAGCTGATAAAGACAACCGGCAACAGTTGTCATTTCAATCATTAAAATCTACAGTCACTGGCTAGATATGAGAAACCAACTTCAGTGTACCACTATCTGAAATGACATTTCCATTGGTAAGACTGACAAGTGTAGCAAAAGTAAGAGGTCCAGGGCATGTAACATATGTTTGATTGAAGATTTAGCCAAAATAGGCTTTGTTCTATTACTCTCTTTTCTGTGATGTTTTAGATTAGCAAAAGAGAAAAACTGCTGGTGGTATAGGAGCACTGAGCCTCATAATTTATCACTATGATGCTGAATGCCTTGGAGGAGGAAACGGTAGATGAGAATTGAAAGTGAAAATTAAAAGTTTAACAGAACAGAGACAGAGAAAGGTAAAGCGAAAAAGAAGGGGAGAGATCAGATCGGAGGGGGATTAGAGGACAGAGCGAGGTCCCTCGGGTGGGAGGAGTGAGAAAATTAGGTGGAGAAATCAAATGGCTGCAGGGAGGAAGGAGTGAGCATTAGAGAAAGGGAGGGCTGAGAAAGGGTGATCATAAGAAAAGAAGTCTGGAATGAGGAGGTGGAGATTGACGATTATTAATAGTAATGTTTAATTAGCATGAGTGCAGTCAGGAAAGTGATACGCCTGGGCCCAGCAGCCGAACATCACTGACCCCATGCTGAACTGGGTTTCCATTTTTCATCCTAAAATAGTTGGAGAGGACACATATAAAACAGAAGCAGAGCCTCTGATCTTTTATTTGACATCCCTCCTGCACCTACCTGCCCAACTCAACACCTGTCAGCCAGTTACCAGGTAAGAGAGGTTATATAGGGTTGTAAAATAGGACAACAAGGCTCAGTATTTTCGTTTACTAGCAGTAACAAACCACATGTTTTAAGACAAGGATTACCTGTCACAAGGCACAAATATGGATAGCAGATGGTTGATACTGAAATTACAATGGTTTTATAGTTCTTAATGTTGCTTTGTAATCAAATGCAGTGATAGATGAAACTAATAGGAGAGGTGATAGAATCAGAGCTAAAGAAATGTGCGATGAAATGTAATTTATCTCCTTTTACAGGCTCCTCTATAGACTAGAGATTAGATTTAGATACAGAGACAGTATATCAACAAGGTAATTACTTTCTGATAGCAATGGTTTGCTGCCAAAGTAAGAGGCACAGGCGTAACTTTGTTGCAGTGCTTACTTGTGATATCTTTCAAGGTCAACTTTTAATTACATCTAATGAGATTGACTACAGTCTGACGTCTGCTGCAGGGCAACGTAACTTTGTCAAGATGCTGATGCAGTAAAACGTATAAAGTTCCTCTTCAGGATTCTTTCTATGTACTTATGATCCTATGGATGATCACAGATATGTAAAAAATGTTGCATGTACAGTAGGTGCATTATGTACCGTGAATATTAATTGACAGAGAGATACATAAGTGAATGTCATCTCAGTTAATTAATGCAGAAGACATCTATTTTGTTTGTGTGTCAGAATGAAATATGTATGCCTTTTTAACACTCTTCACGCTGTTGCTTTCAATGGGTGATTAAATGGAATTTACATCTTTAATGTGCTTGTTAATATTTTATGCAAATGTATCTCAAATTTGTATGCTTAAGACCGCTTTCATCACGTTTATTTTGCAAAGTCATCTCATTAGTATGGGACTTTATTAGACTGTGACTCTTAATTGTTCCTATGTAAGTGGGAGTGTATCACCAGGGGAACCTGCATATATACCCAAACACAATTTAGCCATGCTAGCAGAATGACTCTGGAGATGGCAATATCGTTCCATTGATCAGTCCTCCTCTTTGGTCTAGACTGAAATAACAATTATGAGACTATGAAACTATGTACATGACTACGAAATTTCATACAGACAGTCATGGCCCCCAGAGGATGACACCTAATAACTACATTTTTAATCTAGCATCATCATTCAATTTGCATATGCAAAACTAATAACATTCCCATCAGCCTTAGCTGTACTTTCTATGTAGTGCTAATTTAGTGCAAATATTAGCATGCTAATACACTATATTAAGATGGTGAACAGGGTAAATATTATACCTGCTCATCTTCATGTTAGCATTGCCATTGTGAACATATTAACATATTACATATTACAACACAACACAACGCAACACACTACTGGCCAGTCACATACATGCAAGCATGCATTCCTTCTTATAACATGAATGCCGTGTTTCTGCTGTTTACCTTGCAAATTTCACAATGAAAGGTAAAACAGTTGCTGCCATGATAACTTTCTAGAGTTGTAAAATTCTGTCTGCTAGTATTATCAATCACAATAGTGTGTTTTGACATCTGATAAACCTTTAAACGTATGAGTATGTCTCACTGGTACCTAAACAACACATCCTCATCAACCCAGTCCTTTGCATTATTTTAACACATGGTTGATTTCAGTCTAAATGAAACCTAAGTCGGTTTCAGCCTTACAAATCCACTATAGCGAGGCTGGAGACTCTTTGTCTGGTTTTCACACATACCAAAATATTGTCTTACCTGCATGTCATTCAGCAAAGTGCCCACATATATAAATAGATGATTTCTAACTTACAAACTGACTTAGCCAATCAGAAAGACAATTATATACTGTACAGCTGGACACACACACCATAAATGCAGGGTATAGTTGCCAAGCTGTAACTGTCTGGTTAAGCTATCCTGCCCTGTACCTGCCAGAGGATTAGACAGTGGACAGCGGTGATAACAACCAGATGATCCCCAGGCCTCTGCACTACTTATCAAATCCATTCTTTCCTTACTGTGTGTTTGTGTGCGTCCATGGGTGTGTGCTTTTGTTTTTGTTTTCGAACAAACACCATTGTACTTCCTCTCCCTATCAGCCTCTCTGTAAAATCAATAGACATTGTAATGCACACTGAAAAGATAGCTCTCACCACATTCAACCACCAAGCCTATTTGATATTTGATCCTATTTGATCAACTGTACAGATCAGTGGCAAATCAGATAGAAAGCTTTTATGGGAGGAGAAAATCACTGGGGCCACTGTGTTTTGGGAAAAGGGTCTGGTAGAGTTGTTCACGTTCTTCAGATTTATGGTCTGACAGTGGGCATGGTAAAGCTTGTCATCCTATGTGACAAGAAAATGTTTAAGACAAATAATTATGCAAAATGTCTATTGTCACTGGCTAGACAAGAAATATATTGGCAGTCATTTGTAAAGCATTTTAATATTATCCACTAAAATTCTGATTTGTCCTTACCAGTAGATCTGTAAACTTTTCTTTGTTTGAACATTGCCAGCCAGGGAAGAAGCTTATGTGTGTATTATGGCAACAGCACTGGGGTTCATAAAAATAACCAAAGGCACATCCAGAAGAATGTGCTTTCATATTCAGTATGTCATAACAAAAGAAATCCGAATATTGGTGACCTCAGTTATACTTGAAATAGCATAAAGCTCAAGGGGTTGATGAATCACGTAAAAACAATGATTCCACAAAACAATGCTCAGTGTCTTAAAATACAATGACACAGCGACATGAAGGGGGAAAAAAAACTCAACAAACAATACCTTCAAAGGCTATTTCTGTAGAGGACAAAAGTTCAGTTCCAGTTCACAACTGACATGTAATGATACCGAAGTGGCAGATTTTCTTCTGCATTATGTCTCTCTATATCTCTAACATATACTCACATACACACATTTTCTCTGCTTTTTACAGACTCCCCAACTCCCCAACAAACACAGACACACTGGTCAAATGAGCACAAGGGGCTCAAATTTCATGAAAAGCAAGGACATTCTTCTTTAAGCCTTCCACCTCTTCAGGCTAGCCTGCTCGGCACCATAACACACATAAATACTGTACTTGCGTGCACACAGACACACTTGCATTCACACGTTCATGCAGCTGTTACAGTAGATGTGGGAGTTGGCAGCCCTGCAGCATGGTTAGGTTTCCCACACCTAATGTGACCATCAGGTTGATGGGACTTCCCACTGAAGGAAACCCCTGTAGCACATTATTGCTTTGCTTCAAAACCCTCACATGTCAGACGGCCATGGAGATGTCCTACAGAAACCTTTCAAACTCCATTTTTATGTCACATATTAGGGACTTGTTATTCTCCTTTCCATATGAAGCATATACTGAATGTTCTGTTAACTATTTTATAAATATGTGGACTGCATCTTTATACCTCAGTAACCTTACCAGTGTAAAGCCTCTAAGTAACTTAAATGTATGTATTTAAAGGGTTTTTATGAAAAGGTATCCTGTGTCTGCCTAACAAAATGTGTGTTTGACTGACTATGTAGCCTAACAGAGGACATGCCTGCCAATAAAAACACTTACATCTATGCATATTAAAGAATCCAGAGTTTGTGTAAACTCAACATCTTTTATCGACTTAGATTAAAAATCCACAGGGAAAGACAACAGATCAGCACAACCACAATGAGTCCCTATTGTGGGTGACTTTATACAGTTCCAGCAGCTGCACACTGACAGAGATATCTCAGTAAATCAATCTTATCCCCTTTATTTCACGGTAAATTGTTTCTTTCCCCCTCCCTGGACACCTTTGTGCTAAAGGTCAGAAAAGGAGGCTGTGCTTTTATAATGATAAAAGATTGTATGTGTGGCCACACAAGTTAAGCACTGTTGAGTATTGATCTGTGCACGCAGCAGTATGTTTCTGAAGTAGATAACACTGTACTTCTCCAGAAGCTCATACATCATTGAAGCTGAGGGTGACACCAATGGAAGACATCCATGAACTACTTCAGATTATGGTTAACACTACATTTATCTGTTAGTAGTTTATTTCTAAAACACTTAACACTTAAAGATCTAGACATATACAGTATACCATATTCTAAAATGTGTTATAATATCTTTTAATTGTGTGGTATTAACATTGCAAATGTGATCATTTTTATTATCAGTTCACGCTCCACTCAATAAATGATGATTTCTCCACTAATATTTTCATGAATACCATTAGTGTTATTGTGGATATTAGTCTTAAATGCAGCCAAATAAATGCACAGTTTGACAAATAATGAAGCAGATTATATTTGAATAGTGAGATTGCTTGAGGCATGATGCAGCAAAATTCTGTAGCACGAGTGAGTGGTAATGGGTAGAAATGTACAGGCAACTCAGACTGTATTTCCAACTCTAAGAAGGACAGAGCGATGATATCAGCCAGCTCAGCATTATCTGCTGCACAGAGGGAACACTGTGATGACGATGGTACAAGGATGATGGTGATATAGTCTCAGTACTGTCACCTTCCTTCGAGACATTTAATTTCACGTTTCTCTTTGCATCAATGTCACAGTTTAAAGGGAACTTATTATGCTTTTTGTGGTTTTCTTGGTTGTGGTTATTTAAATACTGTTAGGATGTCGGATATTTAGGTGTAAAATGTCCAAAACCTGAAGTTAACATATGTAGAAATATTCCCTTCAAGTCAAAAGCCAGGGTGTCAACCTGCTCTGAAAGCCTCGTTTGTGGCGTTTTTTTCTACCTTGTCAATGAGCTGACATCAGATTGTTGTGTATAAAAAGTTATTGAAAGAATAAAAACAAGCAGTCCATGTATTTCCAGTTTGACAATAGGAGGCAAAGCCCACTGACAGCTTAAGGCGATGTGTGTGTGTTGAAGAATGGTTTAAGAAGTTTGTGTGGATGTGTAAGTGAAGTGTCAATCATCTGTCACACGGACTACTTGAAATAATGTCTGTCACAAGCAAATCCCTATCAAGGTTTGTCAGACCACTGAGCATCCTTTAATCCACATCACCCACACACTCCTCAACGCTGAAACTCCTTGTTTTTCTCCACTGCTTGCTTGGAGACCCTTTGTGTATTCAGCTTAAAGTTTATACATGCTGTATATGTGCGCTTGCTATAGCAACAGAGGAGAGGAGGGCATCAGTCAAAGTCGGGTAGAAGGTGACAACTTCATAAGCGGCGATCAGGTTCAGTCACACACACGAAGTGAAAAGCCAAAGCGCTGTTAAGTGCTGGGCTCACCTTTCATAGTGTGAGGTACAAGAAGATTTTCCGTCTGGACTGGGCTGACAAACTGATTCCTCTTAGGGTATTTCAGACACAGCGAAAGACTCATATGGTCTGTTAAACCCCTGCTGACTTGGCTTCTGGCCATCTGCCCTGCTTTCATCTGTAACTGCCCAATGATATCACACACATGAAATGGAAAACATTGTTATGAACACTTTGCTGGTTGCCCTGCCCCTCCCTCCTTTCATTCATGCTAGTAATTACTTTATAACTTAATATTTCCCCTCAGTTCATCATTTTTGATACATTTTCCCACCTTCACAGCAGCCTGGTAACAGTCCCCAGCACCACAACTGTTTCCCTCAACATCATCCCTCTACAATGTCCTCTCTCCACCTCTGTCACATCTCCTTCTCCTCTCTCCCTTTGTCACTCCTCCTTGACTGTCACTAATTCATTCTGTCACTCATCACCTCCCTCTCACATGTCCTGGTTTCCTGCTCCATTTCTAGAGTGTCACCAGTGTAATACGAGAATGTCTAGGACTTCTCTCTCTGCTCTCTAACGACCTTGTTTTTAACCTTGTCCCCTCTCTGTCCTTTTCTTCTTCCCTGTCCCTATCTCTTTTTCTCTTTTCCTCCATTCATCTCTCCTGTCCAACAGCCAAGATGTCAATGACCAGCATCCTCAACGCAGATGACATCAAGAAAGCTCTGGATGCATTTGCAGGTAAAAACTTGTCACGGATAAATCACAGGGAAGCCCAGTGTGACGAGCTGATTGCAGCTGAGTGTACCAACACTTGGCTGCAAATGTGTTCCAGCTCTGGCCCAAATAACCTCACAGATTTCATTAGGATTTAGGGGGTGGATGATTAGGGATAGGATTCAGCTTCACGTTGCAGAGCCTGGATTAGCCTTGAGCTGGTGTTGAATATAACTGTTGACGTTGGCTGAAACAGTTTGTCATGCAAAATCTGATACTAATGAATAGTTTTGCTTAAAGTCTTTCAGGCAAAATTAAGGTATTTGGTAAAATTAGGTATTTGGACAGTTACATATTTTTTGTTCTCAGCACATTCAGTTTAAAATAAAGTAACTACACAAGACTCCTCCATCTACCAGCTTGTTTGCTATTTTCTAGTTTTCCTGTGCACACTTCCTTTTTTAGAATGTACCCAACTGTTGCTTTTGGTAAACCTTGGATCTCTCTCTCTCTCTCTCTCTCTCTCTCTCTTTCACTTGCATGGTCACCTTTTTACTCCTCATATTGACAGACAACTCCACCTCAATCTAAATGGCATTTCTCAACTCTCAATCAACATTCACATCACAGGCCTTAATGCACAATTCCGATTTTTTGTCAGAGCCGATCTTTTTGTAGTAATGGTTCATATTCACGTTGTAAGTGATATAAGTCCAGCACACAGTTGAGGTCCTAAAGTGCAGATTTAATTGAAATGTGAGCTGCATGCGGACAAAAGTAACAACAGTAACATCATTCATGCGACAATCAAATCATAAACATGGATGACATGGCTGTGCTAGCATTGGTTTAGGATAAGCTCCCTCCAGTTTGGCTTGAATAGAAGCTTCTCCATAAATGTCCAACAAATGTCCATAGACTTCTGTAGCTGTTGATGCCGTCCTCCATGTTTATTTTTACTGGGATGTGAGGTGCCAACACGGAATGATAATGACAGGCGATATGCACAGAGAAGTGAGATGTTAAATGAATGAATATAGCCCTTGAACCACATGATGCGTGATGCACAGCTGGCCAAGAACCATGTAGTAGACAAGTGTCCAATTATGTTTGAACCCCTAAACTTTTGACACTACATGTAAAAAGGGCTATATTTCCCACACTGTTCTTTTACTATTTAGATTAAAGCTGAGATTTTACACTTTACTGTAGTATCAATTACTTTATCTCAAAAGCACAAGAACCTGAAGAAGAAAAAACTGTGTAACTGTTCAAATACTTACTGTGTGGACTTTATCTGTTTGTGTAATAATGTGCAACTGTGTCATTGCCATGCCTTTCTTTTACATATGTGTATACCTGTAGTCAGTTGTACTATTTGCTTGTATAGCTTAGACAGACAAAGGAGGAAGACAGAGCTCCATGACCCAGAACTGATAGGTCCTCTGGCAAACATGCAATCTATAACTGTCACACTGCCTTGTTACAATTAATTCTTTTGCCTTTGGGCTTCATCACCCAGATCAGAACAAGCAACTTTCTGTGACTTAAAGTAACTTTTATTTTCATCCCCTTCCTATTTATGTGCTTATGAGTATGCACGCTTACCCATGTGTGCAGGATTTCAAGCCCATTACAGGAAAATTTGGGGGTTTAGAGATGCGTGCAACTAATCATCTTTGGGTTTGTATGCCTGTGTGTGTATGTGTGTGTGTATGCGTGCAGTTGCTGACTCCTTTGATCATAGGAAGTTTTTTGAGATGATTGGTCTGAAGGCCAAGTCTTCTGATGATGTGAAGAAGGTCTTCACGGTGCTGGACGCCGACAACAGCGGCTTCATAGAGGAGGAGGAGCTCAAGTAAGTCGAACAAACACAAATAAAAACCCCGAAACATGCAATGAATGATCTTGCTGCGAACGAAACATTATATTTCTGTGACGCAGATCCTGTTGGCTTTTTTGTCCCCATTTAGATTTGTCCTGAAAGGTTTTGCCAAAGATGGCAGGGACCTGACAGACAAAGAAACCAAAGCATTTTTAAAAGCAGCCGACAAGGATGGTGACGGCAAGATTGGAATCGATGGTAAACACCAACATCAAATTCCATTAGTGGGAATGTCACAAGGTCACACACACATACACAGATACACACACACAAAAGTCAGACATGCAAACACACGCCAGCAGAATGTCAATGTGGGAATTTACCAAACATTTATTGGTCATTATGTGGTCTATATGTGATGATGTGTACAGTTTAACTTCTTTAGTTCAGTGAATAATCCATAAGAGAAGACAATAGTTCAACTGTAGGGTTTTAAATTTTTATTGTTTTGGGCTTTTAATTATTTAATGATGGTTATCAGCATCAATGTCATTGTGGTCATGAAATCTTATATTACACTAAGTTTTATGTAGATCATTTTTATCATAATGCCAAAAGAATCATAACCTGAAATTTACATGACATTACATTACTGAGATAGGAAATCTAGAAAAATGTATAAACTAATGGAAGCTTTTGTTAAATTGTGAAAAACTCAAACATCCTGACAACTTTTGTTTTGTCTCCCTCTCTTACAGAGTTTGCTGCCCTTGTGAAAGAATGAACAGTCACCTATCAAGGCTGACTAGCGCTCCAAGATCACTTCCTAACCCCCGCCACATCCTGACACCCACTGACCCCATTTCCTACCCAGCACCTACACCTCACCACCCCACCCAAACTCCCAGCCCACCAGACTGCAGCCAATTCCTGCCACACACACACACACAAACACACACACACGCACACACACTCCTATTCCTCAACCTCTCCCCCACTGCTCTCTTCACTAAGCACAATGCTGCGCTGAAGTACGCTGTGGTTTGCAGCCCTAAATGCTCCAATACCTTCACATGCACACATCTCCCCATCAAATTCCCCCACAGCTACACTCATCCTATTTATTTTATCCTTTTTATACAAACTGTTCTTGTCTCTGTTTATGTATAGATATAAAACATGCCTGCAGGAGTAAACCTCACATTTTAAAGCATAAAGTAGATATGTAAAGAAAACTGAGATTATAAGAGAAAGCCCCTCATTTCCTTCTGCGTTTCTGACGTCTCCCTCTTTCTTTTGGTTTTCTTCACTTCCCCTTTGTCCCTTTTTTCTGTTTTTCTCTTCTTTATCGATTCCCCTTTTGGCAGTGTTCCCCTCTTGCATTCCCTCCCCTCCAATCCGCCCCTCTCGCGCCATCACCCCATTCATCCTTACATCCATTTATCCATCCCTCTTTCCTCTGGTAATGAGCTGTTGTAAAACATACCAAAAGAGAAAGAAGTCAAGCTGTGAAAGAATAAAATAAAGTGATAAGAAAACAAAGCCTCTACAACTGTGACTCATTGAGACTCTTCTCTTAATTCCTTGCTTTGATGAGACTTTTTTTTTTAAATCTGATTTTTCTCCTTCTTTCCCTCTTTCTCTGTTTCGCTGTCACTTTTACTCTTATCAGGTGACAAAAAGCTTGACAGCAACCTAATAATGTATAAAGAGGTGTTCTGTGAAAAGCTTTTTGTCTGTATGGAGGTCATAATGATCCCTCAGTGTCATTTGTTAGTATTCATTAGCACTGTCTGTGTCATCTCAGCAGTGACAGGAGAATAAGAAACTGCATTAAAACAAACTTGGTGCAATTATTCAGCGCTTGCTTTGCGTTCCATATTACATATGAATATGAAAAGGGAGGAGGAGGCTGTATTATTCCACTTGCCAAACAGTCTTTATTCAGATGTGCCGTGCCAGTTTAACAGAACCATGCTGTAAAGCCATTAGCAGAATTGGATTCATACTGAGGTTCAATTTGGGTTAAGTATCCCCAGCGGAAGACCCAGCGGAGAACAGGCAACACGGGATTGCTGATCTTCTTTAGTAGGCCATTATACCGCCTGAGCAAATAAACACAGAACTGAAACTTGGAGGCTACCACTTAAACAACAAGCACAGAAGTTCAGTTCAGGCCGCAAAGGTCAATGTCAATTCATAAGAAAAACAAATCATGACTGGAGAGAGAGAGAGAGAGAAAGAGAGGATGCATGTGGAAAAGGCATCTTCTTTAACATGACAAAGTGATTGCCAAACACAACAAAACAAAAGTGTCAAAATGTTATACAAGATCCCTTTAATAAACATAGTATGACTGTTTATTATGTAATAGCAACTCATTACGATTCTTGTTGGTTTTTATATCACATTATATATCAATATTATCGTAATGACATCAGTTCAATATGTCACCTGCTTATTGAGTGATACACAAAGGAATAATATGATGCTACTAAGATGATATTACATTAACCATGAATGCATTGCATTATTCATTGCAGTTCTCCCGCTGACATTTTATCCTATTTTTACGAGATATTACACTCTCTGCCAGAGGTTACATCATCATATTTCTACAAGCCATTTTTCCGAAGTACATTTGTAATGTAATTAACATTTAGTTATGGACTTAATTTAGTAGCGCACGCAGAGAAAAATGGCATAGACACAATACAATGGCAATAAAGACATAAAAAAGATCTTTGAAACAGCTTCATATAGTATGTGGCTCCATCCCTGAGCTTTAACATCTTACATGACAACATTTTGGTAGGCATCAATCCCTAACATCAACTGTACATTATATACATTTCATAGACAGTAATCATTTATTGCCAAATAAACAACATCAAAGTCATTTCTTGTCTTGAGAAGATTTCAATGTCAATAAATCAAATATCTCAGAGAAGGAATGATCATATAAGACAAGGTAAGATAAATGCACATATTGGTTTATATTGCACACATTGGTATCACAGTTATTCATTATTAGCATTTTATTGATCACAAAACCAGAACCAATCATATAAAAATCAACATGGACATTATGGACACCAAAAAAACATGAGTAGGTTGGTTGGTTTACAAAGATCTACAAAATGTAAATCTATAGTGCCTGCACACTCAAGAATCCTAGAATATTTATTCAACTTTATGCCCCCCTTTTCCTACTTGAGGCAGGAAATAAGACACAACGGCAAATGGAAGAATGACAAAACAGTCTCCACTCAATGTGGACTTGCTTATCTTAGCTTTTGGCCACACATACTGCACTGCTGTTTCCAAGGTCAGGAATGATTCAGCGATGTAAACGCGGGCCCGATCTGTCATTGGTCATTGTGGGCTTCAGCTTAACTGTAGCAAATGGGTTGGTACCCCTTCAAAAAGAAAAGAATGAGGAAAGGAGAGAGGGAAATAGATGTTAGAACAGAGACAAAGTAGAGAAAACTTATATAAGAAAATGCTCTGGCCCAAAATAATGTCTTTGAGCCTAACAGCAGAAGTTATAGGAAGAGAAATGGGCAATGCATTTCAACAAGCATCATCTAACAAACTGTTCACTTGAAGTGAGAACGATAGCCATCGTTCCCAAATGGCTATAACTGAAAATGGTACAGTACTAAACTGCACTTCAAACTCTAATGGTGGGAAAGCGATTCTGTGCCATTCAGATCACTGCCCTCATCTGTTGTTCTCTGATTTAATGGGTTCATGATATACTTCAAAAATATCATTACTTTCTCCAGAGGAGTACATGAGTGGCCTCCATTTGAACATTTTACAAACCGCCTGTGCTTCGAAAGTAGAGCCGTATGCGTTCCAGGTACATTATTCTTACCTCGGGAAGAGTTCTTGTGGTCCTCCGTGCCGAGGTTGTGATCTCTGTGGAAGCATATGAGAAAGGTAAAAGGTGAGCAAGGCGAGGGCCAATCCAAACCACAAAATGTAGACATATGCGCTAATGGAGTCTCAGCAGGCTCCAGTCCTTGACCCCTTGCCCTTATGCTTTCAGTCAGTCCTCCCATAAGCTGCTCACTGATATGCTGTGCCACACAGCCCCGCACACACTTCATGGTGTGTCCAGCTGACACAAACTGCAAAATCACATTTTTATAACAGAGATGGACAAGGGAACAAACTACAGCAGAGACTATGCAGAGACATCTAGTAAATATATCAATATCACATTCTGCTTTGTCATTTGTGCAGTTGGCTTGAGAAAAAGATTCAAAGCTGAAATGCTTTGCAGTGTCACTAAAAGCATCACTTTCCATGATGGAATATCTTACTTATTGCCCTTTTATAGGTAACAATTTGCTTTAATATCAATCATTTTATAAAACTGTAATACCACAGTTGAGGAGGGCCGTTCATCAAACTCCTTCCTGCTAAAACATCTCTGCATGAAACAGAAACAGAAATGCTTTTCAAACCATTATGTGATTAAAAAGCATTTCCAAGGACTCATTATCACACAGCAGCACGCCAAGGGTTGCATAGACCTATTTAGTTAAGAGGAACAAACTTCAAATAGGTCTTTAACTTAAAAATCAACATTTAACAAGTAGACAGGACAGCAGAACACACACACACTCCAACACACACAACCTCCTGGTCTATACACCATCAGCAGCTGGAGCTTCCTCCCTGCATCCACCAGAAAGATGGGTGAGGTGCCATTGAGAACAGCACCGTGCCGCAGTGCCCCTGCTGGACAGACGTGCAAAATACCATCAAAGATATACATAGTATATTGCATCTCACTGGAGCTGTCCCATATGATCTCTCTGTTCACTTTGAAGAAAACACACAGGTATTCAGTCTATTTGTAACCATTAACATACAGTTGTACACGTTCATTCAGTTCCCCTTTTTGCTCTGTGTTCAACAGCTGTCTTTGCTTTGGTAAATGTGAACTTCTTTTATCAAAACTTGATAATAATGAATCAATTTAAATACAGATTTATGAAGACAATGTAACCAAAAATTCCAAAATAAAACCCATTGTTCTAATAAGGCACTCTTTATAAATGAGTCATAAGTTGTGACCACTGGCTGTATTCATAATAAATTGTTTTCTCATTCTATAGGTCAGTAAAAAAACAAACAAACAAAAAATAGAGATAAACTTTTGGGTTGCCAGATTATGACAATCTTCTTGAACTGTTTCACCATTTGACTATTTCTAGAAAACAGCTGTGGACAATCTAGACAAAATCTGTTTATTAACGACCTATTAACATGGACAATTATTTAATCACTTATTAACATCTATAACTGCAGACTTGATATTTTATTAGAAAGTGAGAAACCTATGAGAATTTATTAATGTAATATCAACTGTATTATTATCAAAAAGAGGGCATAAACACCAGCACACCAAGATGAGTTTTCACAACCTAGCTGCCTCAGAATTTTATTCCTATTAATGGGTTTTTAATTTATCAATAAAACATTAGTGAATGATTTATTAACCATTAATAAAGCCATTAGTTACAACTTATAAAGACTTCACAAAACCCAAAATGTCTTTAACAAAGGCTGTAGAGGAGCTTTTCATTCCTTTAATAAGGAAAGAGAATTGATTGATTCTAGCTACACATGAAAAATAATCGAACAACCTCAGATTGCCATACCTTGTTTTCTGAATTTGACTCTGCCCTTCTGTCAAGGGTAGGAGTGACTGGCATAGATGGCGGAGGTGGAGGTGGAGGGGGTGGGGCTCCATTCTGGCTGCTGCTTCCTGGTTGGTTGAACAACTTGCCCATACTGCTGCTGCTTTGGAGAGTGGAATAACTGAAAATACACAAAAATTCACTTTGTTTTCTTTGTTGAAGTATACAATCTGTTTTTTCTCACTTGACACTTGAGCTCCTGTCCTTCTGAGATGTTTAATGCACTTCAGACTTAAATAATATTAGCTTTGAACATAAAAAATATGGGGTAAAACATGCTCTACTGTTTGAGCTATATTAGATTTCACATGAAATACATACATTCAGTGCATTCAATCTACGTTTACATTAAATTTTTAGGCATTTAGCCATGGCACGTGTCCCCAGTGACTGAACAATGCTTTAGTTTAGAAGCTCTTACTGGTCCACCTCACAGCAATGGGTCACCCAAATATCTTAAATAGTTCATGTTATTATTCCAGGCCTGAGTTTCATGATGACCCTCTTTTAAAACCTATAAAACAGTAGGGACAGCCTAGGGGAGCTGCAAAATGTATTATGTATCAGGTTTGAAAGGCAAACTTCATGCAGTGGATGGGTTGTCAATCTATCACAGAACTCACTAATACATAGTGTAGCTGGAGGCACACTCACATCTATAGGCATTTAGCAATTAAGGTTTCACTGGGATTGACCTGCATTTCTTTGGACTGATGGAGACATACAAACATGGAGAGAACACATGGAAACTCCAGGACTATGGTCAAATTCAATTCTAATGACTGAGCCAACAGGCCGCAAGGCTCAAAATAATTCAAAAACTATAAATGAAGTCACACAGAAAATAGTAAAAGATTATTTTTAGATAGATAATAATGGTGGTGTCTTGGAATTTAGAGATCATTTGTGTTTTTTAGTGATGTTTTCATATCCTTCCTCAAGGTAAATTGTAATGACTTTGGTGATGCTCTGAGTTTTCATCTAGCGCCATCATCAGATGAAAATTATAAGTTGTACAGTTTGGCTTGTGACCAAATACCTGCAAAACTAATGGCATTATTATAAGTTGTACAGTTTGGCTTGTGACCAAATACCTGCAAAACTAATGGCATTCCCATCAGCCTCAGTTGTACTTTGTGCTCAGCGCTAATTAGCAAATGTTATCATTGCAACAAGCTAATCTTAGATGGTGAACATGGTAAACATTACTTGCTACACATCAGCATGTCAGCATTGTCAGCATTTTAGCATGCTGATGTTAGCATTTCACTCAAAACCGTGCTGTGCCAAAGTGCAGCCTCATTGAGCTGCTATGACTGTACTCTTAACCTTGTTACAAAATTAGATGGAAGAGTGGCTTTGGCAGCATCTGTAGTTCTGTTTGAAGCTCAGAAATGCAAGACTGGCAGTGTCCATGGGATGTTAACAACTCCTTCCGTCTTGCCACTGTATGTAATCATGAATATTTAATGTAACCTCAGTATACTGAAGCTAATATTTATATTAACCTACAGATGTGGAGGACTTAACCTGCAATCTGTTATAACTCTTTCTTGTCTTTTGTTGTATTGTTATGCATAGTATTAGTTAACATGATATAACTATACATTTCTGCACTTAGCATGACAAAATGTTATTCAACAGTCTAAATTAGATCCATTTCAATGGATGTTTACCTGGAGCTAGTTGGCATTGGAAAATCCTCCACTGCTTCCACATAGGAAGCTGGGAACCACCCCTGACTGAAAGTGAAAGGGACGGAAATTAAAGGTGACATAAGTGGATTCAGTGTTAATGTAAAAGTACAAATATTTAAATGAACACTTTGTAATACACTTGAAAGCTTCTGTAAGTAGCTTTTATCCTTTTTATTAATGTTTATTAATTATTTTTAATTTTTAACCTGTAACAACACACATTTTAAAAAATATTCTGTTTTCCCCAGAACATGGTTGCTTCTATAAATGTAAAAGTTTTTGTCTTACTAGCTGATATTCTCCCAGAATATTTGTAACTTACAAATAAATAACTTAATAAGTTAAACTACTGAATGTACAGTGGGTACAGATAGAGAGTGGCAGATACGCACACTCACAGTGACACATGTCTTACCGTGAACTGCTTTCAGCACGTCCAAACAGCCAGCCGTTCTTGGGCTGTTGGTTCAGCACAGTGATCATCTCTCCCTTGGAGAAGTGCAGCAAGGTGGGATTGGAGTCAGTAGGTTGGTGGGCCACCCGTGCCCTCATGGATCTTCCTCCACCGGCACCACCACCACCTCCCGCTGACTCTCCAGAGCGAGACATGTTTCCATAGGGAGATGGGGCTGTAGAGAAAAATGAAACACATAGGTGCAGAGAGGAGAGTTTGTTAAAACACACATTAGCTGATGAACCCACTTAAATGGCAAAGAATCTTTCAGAAGGGGAAAAATGAAATATAAGGAGGAGCACAATTTAATATTCTATTTATTATCTGTTTTTGATACACCCTCACTGTATCTATTTTTACTCTAGATTAGCAAACTTAATAATAATTAAAATGACTTTGGGCAGAGGAAAGTATAAATGAGGAGGTATGAAAGTGCATAATTTGCAAAACTACGCTGAGGGAGAGCGAGAGAGATGGACGAAAGAGGGAGAAACAGAGATAAACGGCTTAAAGAATGATAAAGCGGTTGGTAGAGTGAAGGCTAAATGAGCTCTGATATACAGGAAGAGACATTATGAGCTGGAAATGATTTACAGACGAAAATGAATATTACAGAAACACTGTGATTGAAAACAAAAAATGAAAAATGTTGCAACAAATTAAAATGGCAACATGCTTTTTTTGAGGACTTAAACAACTAAGAGGTTGAAGCTCTGTTCAAATGAAGCACTCACGTCTTGATGGTATGAAACCTAGGGGCTGCTCTTCTCTGATCTTCCTGATCTCCTCCCTTCTCCCCATCTGTGCAACCAAGATTACACAACATTATATTACATGCACTGTTACAGACAACTTAATCACTGCAGTTGTAATGCTAATATGTTTTATAAACACCAGGAAGCACTGCAGTCATAATGGCAAATAGCTAACTCATATCAGAATCAGAAAACAAAAAATGGCCGCCAGTCGATTTTGTCAGTTTGGAATTTCACACATAAGCAGCTCCGAATGAGCTGCAATCTTTCCACATTTGAGGACTTCATCATGTAATGTGGCATCACTGAAATCATACAGCATATAAGGAGGGAGTTAGTGGAAAATGAACCGCCTTAATATGGAGGGTGTTTTTGGATATATGCATGTTGCAATAAGAAGAGAATGTTGTGTGTGATTGTAGAAACCACAATATCTGTCTGAACTGGCTCACAGGCTTCACTCTGGGCAGGAATAAATCCCACGTCAAACCAAAGCAAACACAGGATCCATGTTAATCCTCTGATTGTTATTACAGTAGGATGCAGGATCTGCAGGGTTCATTGGCATGTCACCTTTCAATGAGGAACAGACTGAAACTGACAGGGTTTATCTCAGGAGCGTCTTTGTTGATCACTTGAATAGTAATTGCAGCCTTCATACAAAGAACAATATGCTTTGAGTGTGTAAATTATCCATAATCCTACTGTTATGGGATGTTAAGTTGTCTGAATTCATACTCAGAGACATTACAGATGATGTGTAATGTTCAGATTTAGTTTGCATGACAGATTCAATTATTTAAAAGTGTCTGGACAGAAAAATACTTATAGTCTTTTATTCATGTGAGACAATCTGTGATCTGTGTCTTTCCATTTCAGTGACAGGTGAAATCTTCCTCAGAAAGCTTTGCTGTAACAGAATTATGCCTCATGCCAGAGGTGTGAGTCATACTGATGGCTTCAAATTCAATGATGCTCAAACCACCAGAGGGCAGCCTGGTAACAAAAATATTTTTGCAAAAATTCACTGGTTTCCCCTCCAACATGCTGTGTGTCTGTGTGTAATGTAGTAATTCTTGGTGCTGATAACACCCTCTTCCATCAAAATATTTCTTATCTAATATTTGTTTTATGAATTCAGTTCATTCAGTAACTTTAAAACAAAATTTTAAAAGTTATAATAGTTTCATATTCTGTATATTTGCCCAGGCAGATCTTATAGAGCTTCTCTCAGCTCGTTCCCCAAAGACAGAATTATATCACACACTGGCAGCATATTCTTGGGAGTTTTGAAAGATTCAGATACTATCCATCTCAGACCCTACTCCAGTAACTCACTTTATAAACTCAGTGGAGTTGCTTTGTGAGTGACTGATTTCTATGAACTCACAGTGTTGTCAAGTGTGGTGGGTTGTCTGGCCTCAGGTCTTCTGGTGGCATTCACATCCTCTTTCCAGGCATCCGCTCTCTGCTGGAGAGAACCCCCTGTCTGCCGCACACACATGCACACGCGCACGCACGCATGCACACACACACGCACGCACGCACACGCACACACACACACACACACACACACAAATATAGAAACAGAAATAAATATAAGCACACAAGGAGAAAGTACAGGAAAGTAACTAAGCATGTTTATTCAAGAACTATACTTTTCTTTTTACTTTTTTCTCTCTATGATATTTCAGAAAGAAATATTTTTTACTCTATGTACACTTATCTGACATGTATTGTTAGTTACTTAAAATGAATAAATCTTTTTTGGCTTGTGACCACTTACCAAAAAAACTGCATCTTGGAGCTCCTTCTTAGATTTTAGGCGCCCAGTGCAACATGAGCAACATGAGACCACATCCCTCTTGCTAATTTTGACATGTGTTACTAATTGAAGTTAACACCATACTTGCAACCCTTGTGTGAACCATGTGAGAACCCTGTAGGCATGCAAATTTAACTGCAATTTATGAGTGGTAATCATCTGTGAAACATGACGTTACCACCATTTATGATCCATGTGTTAATAGTGCTCACACCCTTAAAAAATATTTACCCTTTAGACTGTTTCGTGTAATCAACATTCTGAGGGCAAAATGTCTAACATTTTACAAAAATATAAATGAAAAATAATTGAGAAACATAAAAAATGATTAAAATAATGTAGCAGAACTCCTCCTTTTTTAGTATAAAAGTACAACTTTTATACTTCTACTTTTACTTAGAACTTTTACTTGTAATGGAGTATTAAAATATTTGAATAGTTCTTCACCTGCAAAGGGTTAAACACACATCAGGCAAATGTGTGTCAGGTTTATTATAGTCCTGAACCATTGGGTACAGTCTCAAAGGGCTTTCTGACTGACTCATTATGGAAAATTAAAAAAGTAGACTTCTCATTCTCTATAAGTGTGTACCACAGTATGAAGCTGTGGGTTAAGAAGAAGTCATAAACATTTTTCTTAGAGGTTAATTAATTTGAAGTTGCTAAACACAGTAAATGTTTAATTGTGTCAGTATAGTGGTGTGATAAAATGGTGAGCAGGGAGTCCAGAGTTCAAACAGGCGACCTGTTAATAAGGCATCAGCCCTGCTGAAGTCACTGAATTTCTATCAGCTCCAAAGCCACAGCTCTGCGGTCGACCCTCTTTATAAAAAGGGGGACATTTCCCCGCAGGGGCCGATAACATCTCACATAATCATTAAACATTATTGTGAATTATCTTTTGAGTGCCCTACTGTCATTGTCTCCGTGACATTCATTGTAATGAGTCGCATGAGAAACCTGACCCACTTGGCACCTGTAGTCAATAAGGAAAAACAAACCATGAAATATTATATTCACTAACGCTGTTTAAAGTAGGATGCACACCTTATTCATGAGACGGGTGATGGACTGTACCAGGCCACAGTGTTTCTCAGCCAGGAAGCGATATCGCCTCTCCTCCTCTTCCATAGCCTCATTATGGCTCTCCCTGAGGAACCGCACATACTCACTACAATCCTGAGGATACACAAAATTGACAGTACATGCATTTATACAGTATATATATAGAGACTGATACAGAAAAAGTGAGAAATACACAGACCTGGTTAATTCCTCTCCTTAGCTGTCTTTCCAGAGCTGTTGCCTGGTTGTGGACTTCCATCTCATATTGCTTTCTACTACCCTGTGTAGCAGAGAATTCAGAGCACGTTTTTGTTATATAATCTCAGTCATCAAGAAACTGCAGTATAGTCTTAGTTCAATAACAATCCAGTGAAATTAAAGACATTTTCCATTAAAGGTGGCAATCTCATCAGGATAAATGTTCATGCTAATATCAGGGTGGAATTAATTGCCACTGCTTTATTGCTAGATTCATTTATCAGATAACTCACTCTACAAACTACTCCTATGTCAATTACTATTCCGTAGTACCCTGCAGTTATTCATTTTACTTTTCATTGCTGAAGATAGTTATGAGATAACAGCTTGTCATTCTGTGAAAACCCTTTTGACCTTCTCATGGCCCTGTTTATCCCTCACTCACTGATATGTAGTCTACGTCCATTCTAATGTTATTTTCCATCTCCTGAAGCACCTCCACGTTGAACCAGTGGAACTGGAATGACACACACAAAATTATATTCACTCACACATGAGAAAATGAAGCACAGAGGAGTTTTTATTATATTCAGAAGATGTGATGGAGTGATTAGTGTAGCGTTGATGTAACTTACTACTCCCTTCAGCTCCATGGTGAGTCTGCTTTGGCTCTCACATATCTGAATCAGAATATCTCCTTAAAGACAAGTATTACATGCTATGTTATATACAGTATATTATTAGAAAACAATAAAATAACATTATGCAACTTTCTACTTTGTTTATCTCTTATCTATTCATTAACCCTTGTTCTACATACTAATGCAAAATCTGCAGCTTTATCTCACACTGCCACATACAGTTAGACCCTCTCTTACACACACCAGCTGACACACACACACACACACTTACATTTAGCCACTGTTAATCCCAGCTGAAAAAGATTAGTGCAAGACTATGTAACTTTTGACAGTAGAAATAACACCGTCTTTGTCTCACAAATGTAAAGTTAGGTTAATAAGGAATAAAATGCACCATCATTCTCTTCAATATACTTTGCTGATATAGCTTTACATGGTCTGCTATAACCAGTCGCTCATGCTGGTTAATGTTAGCAACTAACTGACTTTGCTGACTTTGTGCCAATGTTACACTATGTTTAAGCATTATCTACTGCTTGTCACTTGTGGCCACAGCATCTTTTATTTAGCAAACATTTCATCCAACTATAAAGCTTTTATAAAAAGCAACTCTGACTTCTATGAGGTCAGACTATTATGAATAAAATCTAAACATTGTTTTGTGGCACAGATACAGAATATTTTTGGAAATGGGACCTAAACACTGGATAAAAGCTTGATTTCTTTAAAAAAAAAAAGCAGTTTTAATATCACTTTCTACCATGCCATAACATTATATTCAGCAAATATGAACTGCATCACTGTACAGTGAGAATAGACTAATGATCTAATTTGGACAGTATCATCAACTCCAACTGCTAAACGCAACATGAGTGCATTTTAGAGTGGCTGGGTTAAGTGAGCAGAGCACGGCCTGCTGCCTGTCATCATTTATTATTCATGCCCCCTACTGGCATCTGATACCCACTCTGCCTCTCTGATAGTTCTCATGAAAAACAAACTCAAACATATATAATAGCTCTATAAAGGTATTAAATGTATTATGAGCTGTGGGTAAAAAGTCTGTTAATCTTTATAGGCAATGACTGTTATATGTACTATGAAATGCCAGTAATTTTGCAATATGTCTTATACACCTACACTTCAAAGCGTATGCTCATCACACACATACACACACATACATTTATACATGCACAGAATGTTAGTAATTGTGAAAGTAAGTAATAAAGTGCTGTCAGAGGGTCAACTGGTCCTCATGACACAAAAGAACACTGTTCAATTAGGTTAGTAAATGGCCATAAACACATCAAAGACAAAACACTGACATTGTGGATTGTAGGTATGGAATTGCCCCTTTATTACCACTTGATAGACATGAGATTGCATAAATCACCTGTGCATGAATGCATGGGGCACATACCTATGGAGCGTGAGGACATGGTTTGGAAAGCCTGCTTGCCAATCTTTGAAAGTGCACTGAAGTAGGCCTCACTTGTTACAGAAAGAGCTGAAACACACAAACACACACATACAATGTAGTCATTTGAAATGCAAATTTATCTGGCACATCATTTCCCATTTCGCATGGAGCTGGAGCAAAAGCAACTAAACAGATCCATTAATTACAAACGAGGAAATTATTCAATAATTCAAATGGTTATAGGCTAACCATTTCCATATACACATTTATCTCTGTGCTGTCATTTGGAAATGTGCTTAAAATTAAAAAAGTCTTTGGCATAAAATCATTGCTACCTTTGCATTTTGACCATTTACAGTTGCTTCTACTACAAATGATTATTTTAAAATAAAACTTTTTTTCAGTCTTATCCTGGTTTTGATCATTCATTCATGAAAATACCTTTACAAGTAGGTTGAGAAACCTGTCCTTTATATCTCTGTTTACATGATTCTAACAGTATCCAGGTTTTTGATTATCTGTGTCCAGTTGTTTCTTGATTTCTCAACATCTTAGCCACTCATTTCTTTACCAACAGAGAATGTGCATAAGGTGTTTACATGCGACAATATTCTGGTTTCTATTTGAGTACTCCAGGTACAGTAGCTTATCCAGGTTTCTGAAATCAGGTACTAAAACTGATCATAACCAGGATAATTGCATAAACAAACACATGTAAACAAAGATCAGGCTTTAGTCGTAAATTCAGCAGGTGATAAAAATGTTTTAGCCAATGTGAGTGGTGTGGCAATATGGATGACAATGTCTGTTGGTTGGTTCAGAACTTTGATCCAGACTGAAATATCTCATGAACTGTTGGATGATTATCTATGACATGTGGCACAGATATTATGATTCATAAGAATTATAGAATACAATGCGCTCAACTCACAATCAAAAAAGCAGAGTTCTGAATCCTTAAATTATAAAATTGAACAAAGAATGGAATCCAGACAGCACACCTGGTCAACTGATTTTAATTTGAACCATGAATGTATTGGAAGTTTCGGGCCAGGCACCCTTCCTTAGCGTGTATACTGGCAATCAACACAATCCACCACAGGTGGACTTAATTATAGACTTCCACAAAAAAAATCAGTTGACTTGGCATGCTGTCCAAATTCTATTCTTCAACAGATATTATGGTTCCCAGATGACATATTCTAATGACTTTGGTGATCAGATCACAATAAATGTGGGTTATACCTACTAAACAGCTACCCATATAGCTGCTAGCAACCTGCATGGCTGTGAACTCCTGTTTTTAGGTAGATGAGGCTACAGTAAATGCTATTCAATCGCACACACACACTCACCCAAGGCTGTGAGACTAATGGAATTCAATAACACACACCTACAGTGTGTGACAGTGGTGGAAAGTACATTTACTCAAGTACTGCACTTAGGTACCATTTTGAGGCACTTTACTTGAGTATTTCCATTTGATGCTACTTCATACTTCCACTCCACTACATTTCAGAGAGAATTATTGTACTTTATACTTCACTACATTTGACACATTGGATAATATAACAGGCTTTTAAAATACAACAACACAGTGTTAAAGATGAAACCAGCAGTTTCCAACCTTTTTAACTTTTGACGTCTTACAAAAAGCAATGTGTAGTCATGGTCACATTTCAGATGTCTATGAGCTTCACCAAATAGTGATTTTTCCCTCTAAACTTCTCACATAGTTTCATTTAAATCAACATGTTGAGAAGTTATGGCTCTACCCTGAACACAAAGAGGGGGTAACTTATAGCCTCTGTACAGGTGGCAATGAGAGACATCATGATCTGTATTTTATGTCTGCAGGGCATTTGGTGCAGTGGCGCTACCATGAAGTAATTGTTGATGATGTAGCATTAGTGCTACTGCATACATTAAACAAACATGTATAATGCTATAAGGTGCATCACCATGTAATACTACTTCTGTAGCTGAATTTCATTTACATTTCAGCATCTTAAAGTCCTCTCACATTTAAAACATTGCACAGATTTATGAGATGATTACAACATGGATATTGAAGACATAAAATATAGATGCAATTACTGTACATTCACGTTCAAATTGAAAGTTTAATGACCTATACACTTCCTTATAGGATGTACATCCAACATAGTCCAATACAGAGATATAGATATAAAAATCAATTCAAACCAGTGTGGTCAATTAAAATGACATTCAATATCTTAAATCACTTCCTCTAGATAGGAAAATTAGCTACAGTTGTGACTCCTTCTTTATCTGTTGACTATGTAGTCAAAACAACCTTCACAGGCCTTGGTTACAGGCTTATAACTGCAGCTATAACAGCACCAGATATTCCTGAAGGACTTTGGAATGTGTATTACCATTAGTTTGTTTAGTTTATGACACTTGTAAAGGAAGGTGTGCAGATTTTACTGAAGATTGTAGATTTTGCTGTATAAAACATTTAGATAAGAAATTCTTATTAACATATTGTTTTTCTTTCTTCTTTTCTGTGTCTGTCTTACCCTGGAAAGCTTGGGTGTAGCTTTTTCCCAGTGAAACCAGTTTCTGTAGGCTTGGATTGAACTCATCTGTCAAGCCCTGTTTGAGAAAAACAAACATATACACACAGACAAACATATTACACCACAGACTCTGTTGAATTTAGAAAGTTAGAGAAACTTTGAGACCAACCTAAAGGAGAATCAATAAGATTCTAATCTTTTTTTCAATCTGTATTTATGAGGACAGACTCTCCCTCTCAACATGTGTACAGAAAACCTAAAACTCTTAATCTCTGGTGTTATCAAGCTGAGGAAATACTCCTTGAGTTTGAAACTGACTTTCTCAATTCACATCATGTCTGCTTGAGAGAAATTATGTCAAAAAAGTTAATCTGATTTTTACTCCATGTTTTACCAGAAACAGTTCCTGAAGAGTCATATGAAAACAAATCACAACCTGACAAAGACCACTGTTACAAGTGTTCTTACTCATGCAACAACTTCTTGTGTGTCTCACAGGCAAGTCTGTTGTCTAATCTGAGCTGTTGGGCAACACAAAATATCTAATATATAATATATTACTCACTGAATAAATCCCCAAGGTCGAGCGATGCAGCTGATCACTGTTTATCCCCGACATGTTTATATCCACAATAGTGCAACGTCAATGAAACCTTGAGAGGGTCAGCAGGTCTTAAATCACCTAGCAAATGTACCACAGCCTTTCTGAGAAGTGAGAGTGGAGTTGAACGTATCAGACTGAACGTGGAGTTGAGGAGAGGAGGCAGCTCAGAGTTTTGGTAATTGACACCACTGTGGCCTGAGAAAGACTGGAGTAAATAATTAAACAGGGCCCAGCCATAAAACAAACCGACGTGCTGTAAACCCTGACCATCTGGGAGTGTATGTTTGTGTGACTGGGTGTGTGTGTTTGCCACATTGCATGTTTTATTCAGCACCATAAAACAGATATGTTTTCACATAGTAAAAATAATAATTTAATTCTCCTGATACATATTAAAGCTTTTGTAGTGCAGATGCAAAGAATGCAGCATATTGACCCAAAAGCAGCTGGATTCACAAAATCATGGCAACCATCTGGTACATCACCTTAAATAAGGAGATAAGGCAATAAAAATTTAGAAGCAAGAGTAAGTACATGGAGATGGATCCATACCATATTTGAGCCAGCGAGAACAGCTGCCATAAATATGATTTTGAACATTTACCTTATCAAGCGATTCTTTGGAATCGCTTTAAAACCTCATAAAGTGCACTTTTAAATGAAGCAGATTTAAAAATCCATCCATGATTTACTTAATACCAACCCTTTAATGCAGTACTATCACAGACACTCCTCATTTTTTTTATGGTTGATACAAGATTCAGTGGTCATTCTGTGTGTGCTAAAAAGTCCTATAATCCTCTCACTTTAATCACCTTACATGTCAAAATCCTACTTGCACAAAGTGTTCAAGGCAAAACTAAACAATAGAGCCCCTATATTTTTTATTACTAATTTAAAATAACATGTTAATTTAATGTATTTTGACCTTTGTCAGTAATTTTGTGTTCCAGATAGTGTATACAGTAGACACTAAACCATAGAAAATATTGATTACTGTTATACATCAACTGAGAAAGAGAGCTGAGAAAAGACTTGTTCTTCAACAAACCAAAAGATAACAGAAAGGTTAACATACAGGAAAAGGTGCTCTGTCATATCCAATCAAAACCTCAGACAAGTGGGGAGAAAGTTAGTGATTCTTTGCTTACTTACTTCAACCATCATTTTTTGGCATTAGGCCCAATACTTGACCCTCCTGCTGCAGAGCTGAAGTACACACCAATGTGCACTGCACTAGATCCATAACTATGATGGATTCATTTTTATCAGGCTGTAGTTATTTTCTCTGACATTTCAGAGTCAGTGAACTCCCCATGAACTCCTTGCAGAGAGGTGCAGTTGCCACATAGATGATGATGTATCCCTTTGTGAATGCATATAGGATAATGTGGTAGGGGTGATGATTGTGTTCTGTCCTATACATATCTGTGAGAGAATCCAGGGAGAAAGTAAAGAAGAAAATTGTGGTTCCTAAGTTCAATAGCAGTTTAATAAATTACAGAGAGAGAGAGGGACAGAGAGAGAGAGAGAGAGAGAGAGAGAGAGAGAGAGAGAGAGAGAGAGAGAGAGAGAGAGAGAGAGAGAGAGAGAGAGATTTCAATCAATTTATATTAGATTAGTGACCAAAAAAGCAATACAAAAGAAAGGTTCAGATATTAAAGGATCTCTATGTAGGTAATTTAATGGCATCTAGTGGTGAGGCTGCAGATCTGAAAAGCCCTCCCCTCATCCTTCCTTCCAAGTGTGTAGGAGAAACTATGGTGGCTGCGAAATGCAAAATAATGCCAGAGTCCCTCTCTAGAGCCAGTGTTTGTTTTGTCCATTCTGGGCTACTGTAGAAACATGGCAGTACAACATGGTGGGCTCCATGGAAGGTTACCTGGTCCCTATGTAGATATAAAGTACTCATTCTAAGCTAACAAAAATACAAAGAAATGTTTTCATCAAAATCTCTAAAAACATCAGTGAGTAGCTTAAATAAACCTAAACCTAACTTTCTTACACTCACTCAAACCATGAAAAGCTGTTTCAGTTAACCCACAGAAAGGAGATTTTACCACTACTCCAGGCTGAATAAGAAACCAGAAGTCACATCCATTTCAGTCACATTCTTGAAACAGGACCTCACTAAAGCTAATTGAGCCTTCACACCTAGCAGGTCTTTTTTTTTTTTTTAAGAATTCTTTTCTTCAAAATGTCCCTGATATCCTGTGTTCACAATCATTTTCTCAAGGTCCACTATCTCAGTCTCCTGATCTTTCCTAGAGTTAGTGTTGTCTCCAGTAACATTGAGAGAATGTTGTTGACAAAGCTATTTAATTTATATTTTACCATAGTCCCACCACTGTCTATGAGATGAAAATTAATTTTTAGTCCATTCACATGAAAGCTCCTCCATATATCTATTAAGCCATGTGTGTGTACAAGCTGTCATAGTGCACTTTGAGAAACTGGATGGGGTTCATTATGATTCCTGTCAAATCTGCTATTCTCTGTGCAATCAACATAGACAAATAAAACATCTTCTGGTTTAAAGTCTGGCAACTTGGTACACACAAATTGTGCTTTCACTACAATAAATCTATACTCTACAATATGTTCTACAATATAAAAAAAACACTCCATTTCGTGTTGTAGTATTGTGACTTACAATTGAATTTCCCTCCCATTCCTTGAGTCCATTAAGTCTCATTTTCCATGTCACATGGTAAAAGTTTCAGAAACACTCTTCTCTGTCATGTCCACATCTTTTACCTGTCCACCAGCCACTGCAGTGTTGTCCATGTCCTGTTTATCATACACAACGCAGATACTTTTCTTCTGTGTGTTACCCTCACTCACAGCACTGCCAGCTGCTATTTGTTTCTCACACACAGCTCTGTCCACTTCTGCCTGCTCTTCACATACACACTGTTATCTATTCCCTCTGTCTCAGTGTTTGGTGCTTATTTGATCTTTCTTTCCTGCAATTCCTTCTTTCCTCCATCTGTATGTCCACTAGTTTTAGCTGCATAGCTGCCAGCACCTTTACTGGCCTGTCCCTGACCACTACTGTAGTTCCCTCTCCTGGGTCATCATTATTAGTCTACGATTACCATCTACGGGAAACAACAGCAAGGGCAACATACATCTTGTGAACACTTTCTTAATGGGAGAGTCTGTCTTTACATGTCTGGACAGTTCTTTATTTAGAAATTCTTTGGAAATGAATGGAGGGACATTAGACAGTTGGATTTTAGTTGACGGTTGTGAAAGTGGTGAAACAGGAACGTGCAGATCCTTAACAGTAATATCGCATTCAATTACATCGTTAATTTTCTCAACTCAATCCAGAAAGATAACCACAGCACTATTCATCCTTGCAGCAGATTTAACACTGTTTTAAACAACCACTTCTCCCACCATTAAACTAACCTCCTCCACTGAGCAGGGAAACAGGATGCTGACCTTGATACCATGTCTCCTACTCTAGTGGATCTCAACCCTCTTGGTGTCAAGTCAACCAAATTGAAACACATCAGGCCACGGACCCATATTTCATAAGATGCAGTCTCAGGGATCCCCATCCGATAAGATTTAGTTATTCCTGTCTATGATATAGGTTGGTATGTTAACATTGAAGAGTGTGAAATCTATTATCAGAGTCATTCTTATACATTCTTTCATTGGGCTAACTTTTAGTCAATGAAATAATAATGAAATTAAAATAATCCCCATTTTTCTGGGGATCCTCTGGAAGCCCCTCAAGAACCCATTGGGGGTCCCTGGACACCAGGTTGAGAACCGTTGTCCTAGTCAGTTTGCTCAAATCATCAGCCATGATACCGACACACCAACATCAGCCAGAGAACTTTAACTCAGTTTAGCACAACACAACATAAAACTGACAAAACAAATCCAAATTAATGAATGATAGAAAAATGTAACAATGGAAAATTCACTCACTCAGTTCTGCATTCACTCCACACTCACCATCCACTCAGAGAGAGAGAGAGAGAAAGAGAGAGAGAGAGAGAGAGAGAGAGAGAGAGAGAGAGAGAGAGAGAGAGAGAGAGAGAAAGCCATGGACACTAGGTGGCACCAGAAACCAACTGGAGACATGACTGGAATTTTAAAACAGCTTCATAACACACACACACACACACACACACACACACACACACACATTCATTTTATGTCTTCTCTTTTCTTCTCCTCTCTTCTTCTGTATAGATTTAATGTAACAGATTTAGTATTGAGTATAACAAATTAAATATTTTTTTTATAATAATACAGATATACGACTCATCCTATTGCCACAGATGACCTTCAGGGAAACAACAGTCTAGTCATAATCCTATTCATACTGACCATTATAAGATCCCTTCATGATGCAATTTCAATGTAAGTGTGGGGGCAAAAAATTATTTAACTGTTTATCTGAAGCTAATATGAAGCTGCTTCAGTCATCCAAATCAAATCAAGTAGATATCTTTCAACATTATACAGTCTTTTTAGTGCCTTTTTAGTGTTGCAGTGTTTTTACTATACTTCCACTGCAGCTCAACAGGAAAACACTGTCCAAGGAAACACAAAGTGGGAATTTGATGCTAAACAGACAGTAAATGATGTAGATATCCACTTGATATGACTAACTCAGACTGCTGAGGGCTCATATGGGCTTCATTTAAACTTTTAAATGCATTTTTGCACAAAATGACTATGTGGACACTGTGGATTTTGGCTCCAATCTTGTAAATTGAAAGCACAGCTGAAGGAGATCTTTTAATAGCCAGTATGAACAGAGGGAAAGATTACAGCAAGGAAAACCCCTTTCAGTGTTGACTGTTGTCGGGTGCCCATAAGATAGACTTGAAAACTGTGAACGTGTTCTTTACAGTAAATGCTTCACTCCTTGGTAAAAAGCAATTAAAGCTGTATACTTAATAAATGCCAGAACAATCAAGCACCACACACATCAGAAGGCGTATGATTAAACAAAAGGAAGAAGAAATACGACAATACACAAAATAACGACAGTGAAAAGTTTTACATAATGCATCCAGTTCTTTGTTCTCACAGCTCAATGAGGTAAAGTCATAGATGTCAATAGACAAAGAATGGCTCTTTTTTTCTTTTCGTAGAAGCAATGCTTTTAGACTTTTCAAAAAAAAAAAAAAATCCCCAGAATAGATTATGCATAACATGCTGTGCAAAATGAACACTAATGTAATAATAATAAAAAAAATCCAACATAGGAAAACTTTAAAGCTCTAACACACAACACAAAGGTCAAGGGTGACCTGAATGATGAATTGAGCTCAGACTTGCAGACCACAGAGTCTCTCGCAGAGGCTTTTATCGACATAATAGATCAGCAGTATATTCTGGGTAGCAGAGTCCAGAATGTTTCACCCTGTCTGGCCTTTTTAATGCACTTGAACCCTTTATATTACCAAAGCTTGGTAGATGGAAAATGAACCTTGCTGCAGTGTTGAACAATCATTTAATTCCAATAAGCCACAGCTGCTAGAGAAAATATTAATTTTATATGCTTTAAATCCTGGATGCATTCATGTACAGGCTCAGGTTTACACTTTCATCATCCTAAAATACTGAAATAACAACCAGTGAAAGCTACAAGCATTACTACAGTCAATATCAAGACTGTACAGTGACGAATAACAATAATAATTAATACTACAGCTGAAAAAGGTATGCATAGCTGAAAATGCCACCAGTGAGATTTAGCTTTTACATTGAATACAAATGTGTATAGCTCAGCCATCACCCTTTGAGGATTCATTGTTTTGTACTTTCTTCCCCACTCTTGTCCCTATCTGTAAAGGAGTGCTTCTCAATCTCTTTTACTATTCTAGAGTGTTCTCCAGTGAGGACTGAAAGCTACTTTTTGCTGCAAACATGTTGGATGTTCCTTCCCTCCCTCCCTCATCTTAAATTAGAGCTTTCAGTGGCTATGACTTTGAGAAGTATTAGCTTAAAATCCCCTTTGTTACTTGTGTGAGAATGTACATCACACACTCATTTTAAACACACCATAGCTATTCCCTTCACGTGTGTGTGCGTGCATCGCCCTGAGATTTACATGTATTATTGCTTGGCCTGGTAACCATGGTTTAATGACATCCGCTAATAGCACTGGGTCTGTATCATGCATAACACACACACACACACACACAAACCCCAACCAAGGCCATCATTCTGTCATCAGTGCTGCTGTAGAGCTGTTCCATAGGGAGCCTTGAGGCTGACTTATAGCCACACACACATCATATTGCAGCACTCCTGTAATGTGTTGCTGAGCTAGAAAATATTAATCCAAGGGGAGGGGAAAAATCATATTCTGATGCAATACAGATGGCTATGAATGCAGGAAAGCTCTAGTTCAGGACTGCATCTTCAATGAAAGCTGTAAAAAAAAAAAAAAAAGAAAAAAAAGAAAAGTCACGAAGAGGAATGTTTGTGTAGCTTTTTTCAGACCAATAACCCAGTGTTTGTGAGAGAAAGTTAACATATCCTCTAAGGCTGCACAGAACATGGCTTTTAGCTCATACTGCAACAATTCAGAGGGAAATATTGAGGGCAATGTGGAATATTCTCATTCCACAATAAAAGAACAAAAATTAGAGAAAAAAAAATACAATTTCAAACATCGCTGGAAAAGTTAGCTCTGGGCTACAGGATGAGGACAAAAAGTCATATGTGTTGTCTAACTTCGTCTCTCTCTCTTTCTCTCTCTCTCTCTCTCTCTCTCTCTCTCTCTCTCTCTCCTACAGTATATTGTCTCTCTCCGTCTCTTTCCCCTCACTCTGCCTTATGTAGGCTATTAACAGGCTGGATTTTGCCGAATACCGAGGACATGCGCGCTGCACAGGAGGAGGAGGAGGAGGTGAAACAGACTGCCTGCTTCTGATGTTTTGTGTTGACTCGATGATCACTCAATTATGGTGCGGAACTCTCAATTCTAATCGCCTGTTCTTGTGAGGAAAAGTAAACCGGTTTTGTTTTGTTTTGTTTCTTCATCCTATGCAAGTCATTTGATACTTTGGCTGTTTTGGAGCTTTTTTAGTTTCTTGCGGATCCAAAGTGTTATTATTAGATTTTTCTAATAATCGATCGCCCCCGCCGCCACCCTGAAGTTCATTGTTATCATCTTGGCCGCCGGGATGGTGGCCTTCATCGGAGCGGTAATCTGCATCATCGCGGCCGTTCACACCGGAGCCTCCAAGGCTGCCGCGGCTCAACAGCAACCAGCAAACGACAACCACTCGCTGTATCCGGACGCCGCTGCGCAGACCCCTGCTTCAGGGGGCTCGGTGGCCCGGCCTGGATCTTTGGGCGCTCTCCATGGTTCTGAAACGCCAGCATCGGAGGCACCGACCTTTAACATCGGGCTTGGTGGGCTAGACGGGGTCACCGGACTAACCGGACATGACCCAACGGTCAGTCGACTCATCTGCACGCCGATCCCCGCCGGAGAGTGCAACCCGAAAAACTTTCAGCAACAAGCGGACGACCCGTCGCTGTACGCGGGTGAAGACTGGGGTTTTCTCCGCACTACCGCGGAGGAGCTCCGACAGACCGTTCTGCAGCAGAAGGACCAAATATTAACAGACCAGCGGACCATCAGAGAACTGACAGGGAAACTATCAGAGTGTGAGAAAGGGCTGGACGGCCAAAGCAGCATCGCAGATAGACGTGGGAGCGCTGCGGGACTGTGGGGGGGCAAAGGCGCGGCAGAGGACACGCACCTGGAGAGAATCATGGTGCGGGACAGCCCGGTGTCGACATCTGACAGTGTCCACTTGCTCACCGTCAGAGCTGTGGATGAATTGGAGCAGGCTATCACTCAGCTCAAAGACCGTATAGAGAAACTGGAGGTAGGTAAAGTATGAAAAAAAACATCCCTTCCTCATAAATCATCCTCCGCATGAAACTACAAAACACGACACGATCGTAATTAACCCCAAGGAGCAGTCCTCGATCCCACATGAACGCGTTTGAAAGGCAAGGAAGGATCCTCTAATTAGATTAAACCAGAATGAGGTTTCATTGGTCTGATAACTGCTTTGAATATTTAAGTATAGCTCCAACTCTACAGCTTGCTTTAAAAGATTAAATCAATGTCCAAATGTGTCCCTTGTTCCCTGTAGTCTCTTCTGAAATCTAGGCATCTAGGAGTGGTTTAAGTGAAGGTCTTCATTTTGAATGAGAACAAGTGAGTTATCTAAAAGGCCTTGTGGATACTGGCAGTAACATATTCCATTTTTTTCTTTGTAAACATCAAATAAAGCTCATCACTAATTAATAGGTATTTAAAATAATAATAATAAAAAACCTTCACAACAGGAGTGAAATCCCCCTCTTACTTACGATATAATCATTTAATTGAATCACGTGATTTCATTTAAAATGATATTGGATGTTAATTGCTGATGACATCCACATTTAGTGATTTTGTGTAATTATAGTTGGTCATATTTTAATGTCTTTACTAATACATGAATTGATTGTTTTGACAACATACAGCAAGTGTATGCCAAGAACACTGATTGAAATTCACATTAGAAAAAAAAAAAACAAAGATTAAGAGAAAGGCAAAGGGGAGAAAGAGGAGGGAGAGGAGAGATGAAGATAAGGATAAAGGGGGAGGAGAAAAAGCAGCAGCAGCAGGAGGTGGAGGTGGAGGAGAGAATATCGCAGAGTAACATGAAACATGCTCTTATCTGACCACAATCCGATGATGTACAACCTCATTTTTGGCTAGAGGGATTCCATAAATAATTTATGAGTTTCCTATATTTGTTGAAAGCACAGGCTTCTCCTCTGTATAGTAACTACTCCTCACTCAAGGGTAGTTTATGTAGGACATGCCTGAATGGGTCATTTTTTTGCGGATTATGTGCACTTTCCTTTTCATATTTCCACCATCAGATGAAAAAAGGGATGAATGTAATGTCACTGTTTTTGGCTTTTCAGGAATGAAGAAATTTGGACTTCTCAGCACACATTCTCCTATAACAGAATAAGATCTGATGCATTTCACAGGTCTCAGGGTGATCTGTAATTTTGTGCAATAACATGTAGTTTCTGTGATAAGCCTTCACCACTATGACACAATTGTTCTCACCCCCACCACCCCCCTCTCTTCAATATCCAAGTCACGTTTCTATGTACAGTAGGTACTTGGTCTATTTCAGTAGCACAGTGCAATATTTACATCAGATCATGTGTTACACGAAGAGCACTCATCTGGGAATACTACTGAGGTCAAATAACTGTTAAGTTCCTTAGCTCCTAAAATTCCCTCTGGGATGTGGTCTGCCGGGGTTGTTTTGCTGATCATCCAGCAGCTTTAGTCGCTAGATGTTCCCATATTTTTCATACAACTAGAACCCCTACAGTCACCAAGTACAGAAAGTACAGAAAATTTAAATTCACAGGCAACATCAATTATTCGTATCCAAATCACATACAACTATATTTCCTGCCTGTTTCACAAGTAGCATCTGGTCTGACATGATGCAGACAAATGGTGTGAATGTGTAGTTAATGGTTTTCCATTTCTAGCAGTACACTTAGCACCACAGTTTCTGTTCACAGCTTGAGCAGTTACGATGGCAGTAAGCTCTCTGTAATACCAGGTTTCAATACAGTGATCAACCAAACTGTGCTTTATCTTATTGATAGCTTTTAGATTGAAATAAAAGTGTGAAAATGAGGAGCAATGTCCTCATCCTATGCTATGTAACTTAGACTCACGAGAGCTTTATTAAGAAAACCTGCACAATCTAATGCAATCCAATAAAACAGCTCTGCCATAAATTCTACTTTTATGAACCATATGGTGTACTGGAGTGCATTACATTGAAAAGTGTGAGGAACACTTTTCAATGTAATGCACTCCAGTACATCATCACCATCCACCATGACCTCAGTTATAAACATGAAGTACAATTATCACGTTTCTGACAATGTCAAGAAGAACTGAAAATGTATAAGCTTCATGAAAGTAGAATTTATTTAATTTTCTTTTTATAATTTTATTTAAAGGAAAGATGCTCTTTTTCTTATACAGTTGGTTTAGTTTAAATATTGTGCTTATATGGACTCTGAAAATTTGACATTTATGCAATCCCAAATCTGTGTAGTTCCCCTAAAAATCCCTTAAAATATACAGATAGCAACTGTCCTAAAATAAAGTAAGATATGGCAATTACAGTTATTCTATTAAGCACCTGAACAGGCAAACACAAATTTGCTTAAGTTTTAATAAGAGCGTCATTACAGTACAGGTACAGTTTTATTGCTACAAAAAACCTTTAACATGTAGCATTATATTTGATGACTTAAAAACATAATGCCTGTACCACACATACACCACTCTTGATTTATTTTGTACACATTCATGCATTTATGGATTTGAGGATATTGCAATTTTGATATTTTTCTCTCTCGAAATGCCTGACATCTGCCTCAGAGCCTAACCGCAGGCTCAATAACAGAACTGAAATATTAGAGAGTAGATCACCTGTCATGCCAAGATCCACAAGAGTGTTTGTGATGTAAGCTGCTCCATTAGAATATGTATGTTTTCAGCAAATGCATCACAGTAAGGTGTATGCTTACCATTTTTAGTGTAGTTTTCAATGGACACGTCAACTACCACTGCAAATCTATTTGTGCCCTCAGAAAATAACAAATTCAATACAGTATACTTGACAGTTGAAATAAAAAAGATAAAATATCAGGAACGTTTGAGAATTTTCTTATCAATTTTAGCACAAAATGTATCTTAAGAACCATGTTTGTATGGATGAGTGACATATAGGTTAGTAAAATATACATGTTAAAAGGTGAGGATTGCATTGAAATTGCCATTCATTGTGTATCTCTTTTGGGACAAAAATCAATACCTGCCAATATTCTTTTAGAATCTTTAAAAATATAAACACTTCTGTAAACATATTCTTTTACTTAAACCAGCTGTGCTCACATGAACTTCTCTCTGAATCTACTTTTTTTTTATCATTCATTATCATTTCATAATGTCACTTTTTCCTCATAGTAGTTATCAATGTAGAAAGTAATGCTCTTCCTCCCAACTGTAGCTTCAGTTTATTTCTAACATCTTATACAACATAGGTAAGCACAGTGTGCACTGTATTGCTCAGAGTGCACTGTGTGTATTTTTTGTAGTAATTCCCTTGTGGTCTCTATGTATTTCAGTTGCTGTGAAAAGATATGCTTGGTGAATATACTGGCCCACGTAGGTTTTTAGGAATCTTGCAGAGTCCAAGCCACATTTCTTCCCTTATGGTTAGGTGTTGTTTATTTTTTATATCAGTGAACAATTATGCAACGATGCCTAGCAATTTGTTGCTCACTAAAATAGTTCATACTCTTGGCAGTCTCTCTGACTTTCAATTATTCATTGTGTTATACCTAATTGAGAAAATATCCCTTCAGATATGAGATGGCTCTGCTCGATTTGATCAGACCCAAAACTTGTTTAACTTGTGGCTAACATATCATCCAGTATATCAACTCTAAGCAAAGTTGCAAAAGCATGCCAATACTCAATCAAGTAGCTCAACTATGGTAAGCTTTGAGATTCAGTATGAAGGAAACAAGACTAAGAATCTACAGCCATGCTAGTGGCTCTGTGAGGTTGTACTTAGGAAGGCAGAGTGTTTTGAGCTAAACATCCTGCTAACATGCTCACAGTGACAATTTTAACATACAGATGTTAAAGGAGATATATTATGCACATTAAAATGTCTATATTTATATGCTGTGGCTCTACTGGAATATCTTTGCATGATTTACAGTTAAAACTCCATATTTAACTCACACTGTCTCTTTACGCAGCCCCTCAGTTCAGCCTTTCTCTGAAACAGGCTGTGATTGTGATTTCATAACAAACCATGAAATAGTGTGCACAACATTTCATAACCATCACATATTTGTCAAGACATTTTACTCTGAAGCAAAAACATCAAGCTACTGGTGGTGATAGAGGAAAAGTCATTGTCATTAAGATGTATCTTCTGGGGACCACAAATATCTATTTTTCAAAACAATCCATCCAATAGCTGTTGAGACATTTCATTCTGGACTAAACCAACTAATTGAATAGCCACCAAGTATAAGGAAAAAGCATTACATTAACTAAGGCATATTGAAACCTTATTAAATCAGCTGCTAGATGTATCCCCAGGCGTAATGTAATTTTTCAGAGGAATCAATTATTTACTGGGTCTAAGAATTTTGCTTCTCATATAGACAGGAAACCACAATGTAATCTTGAGAACCACTGCTATAGCTAGTTTGATGGTGTTTTCATACCATAGTGTAGTACCTAAACTCTACACCATAGCAAGTGCCTTACAGTATTTACCAAAGACAGTAAAATCCATTTTGAACCAATTTTGTCTTCTTCCTCTGCAGTCAGACATTGGCCCATTTCCTCACAACCAGACGGACAGCAGTACCTCAGGAGCACCAGAGGAAAGCGGGATGTCTGGCGGCCCAGAAAAGTTGGCCGATCCTTGGCACAAAGCTGGTGCCGAGAGGCCCTGGAGGATGGAAGACTTGGAGGGGGAGCTTGAAAGGAAGGTGGAGCTGCTTGAGAAAGAGAGAAAAGCCCTGAGGCAAGAAACAGAGAAACACAGACAGGAAATCGACCAGGGCATCAATAAACTACACCACCGAATCTCAGTACTGGAGGGAGGTAGGTATTGAGAGAGAGGAAAAAAGAAAGTTGGCATTAGATAATGTGTGTGTATGTGTGGGTACATTTAATGTGCATATTAAAATGTTGTAAAGAGCTTTACAAAATGATGAGAGAAATGATAAGTGTCTGTGACTAATGACTCACATGACAACTCAAGTCGCTAATGACGAGCAATAACATGGCTAAAAAATGACCTCATATGTTTCATTTTTGTATTACTGTTAATCAAATCAAGCCATGGAATTTCTTTATGATGAATAAATTATGTTTAACTTATGCAAAGCAAAAAAGATCAGAAAGACTATAAAATGGTTGCCAATGCTTAAAAAACAGTTCAGATTATTTCATGTGAAGAAAGTGCAGACGGATGAGAAAAGCAGGAAATCTATTTGATCTTCTTGCCAGATCACATTGATTTCCCCTTGCATTCTCTATCACTTTCTCGCTTTTGTGTCTTTATTTATGCTTTCTTTCTGTTTTCTCAGGTATCTCAGGACATTCTTTCCCAGAGGGCTACAGACTGTCTTTCCCAACTCGGACAAACTACATGTATGCTGTTTTGAAACACCCCATCCCAAAATTGCGGGCCTTCACCATCTGTCTGTGGCTACGGCCCGCAGAAGGGGGCATTGGTACACCCCTGTCTTATGCAGTTCCTGAACAACCGAATGAACTGGTGCTGCTGCAAGGCCTGCATACCCCCACTGAGCTTCTCATCAATGACAAGGTACTGTATCAGTCAAGAGGCTGAGCATCTACTGTATATCTGCAACTGAACTGTCCACTGCTTGTGCACAATTGATTTTCCCAAGGAGATTTATATCATGGTCTCTGGGTCATATTTCATATTATTCATTGATTAAATTCCTAAAATGTGTCACTACTGTGCTCAGGCACATGTTGTGCAACATTGTTCATCAGAACTTTATTTTAAATTCTAGTAGAGATGAACACATACATATTGACATTTGCGATTAATAACTGAATATTAACAATAATTGTTTATTGAATATATTGGCAACATATTGCTCATTATGTCAGTTATTGCTAGTAAAGATGTACATAAATGTAGTGTGTATGTGTTGTTTGTGTTCTTGAAGAAAAAATACTTTGGCATGCTTTATAAATATGGAGCCCCACTATCCATTTGAATATTTATTTTGATACACAGACGTCATTTTTCAATCTATGTTAGTCTGTTTGTGTTACTGTGATAATACACAAAACATGGTAAATTTGTTAGATTAAGAACTTGTTACAATGACTTAAAGGTTCCAAAAATTCAGGACCGTTCAAAAGTTTTCCCTTGGCGAATGGATCCAACAGTCTGCAGCATTAATCTGGGATAGGTATAGCATGAGAGACTTGAAGGCAACCAGTGTCGTTCTACAAGGCTCACTGACTTTTTGAATTTTTAAAAGTTGTACTCTATTTAAAAAAGGTCTTGATTAGAATTTATAATGTCTATTATGGAAGAAAAGCTGTACTGTATTAGCATACAAATACATAGAACACATCAAATGAA
Organism: Euthynnus affinis; assembly: GCA_029490765.1. Classification (NCBI taxonomy): domain Eukaryota; kingdom Metazoa; phylum Chordata; class Actinopteri; order Scombriformes; family Scombridae; genus Euthynnus; species Euthynnus affinis. The sequence goes on along the minus strand of CM055856.1, from coordinate 19,943,130 downwards.
ATAGCCAATTTAGCAGACAAGCTAAATAGGCTCATGCATGTGTTTAAATGACAAATGAAGGTACCACCTTGTCAGCCTTGGAGGATGGTGTAGTGCAGTGTAGTGGTTTAAGATATAATTCAGTGAAGTCATTATGGTAATAGATGCCTGGAGGAAAAGTTGTGTGTCCTTGGAGGCGGCAGAATGACTTTGGGACTGAGGAAATACTGTATAATAGCCAACACTTGTGCCCTGAAGAAAAAGAAGATTAAATAGATGACAAAAAATACCACTATGTAGCTACAGCTGCACCACTATCATGCAAAGATACAGTTTATCACATCCAGTTGCCAGATGACATGTCGCACCTTAAAATGTGTATCATTCAGAAACAGCAGAGTAAAATCAACTACCTCTTCTCTTCCCTTCTGTAGGTGGCGCAGTTGCCTCTGAACCTCTCCAGGGGCAGCTGGCAACACATCTGTGTGAGCTGGAGCCAAAAAGGAGGAGCCTGGCAGGCCTACCAAGGGGGAAAGCTGAGGGGCGAGGGCCAGGCACTGGCAGCTGGACATCACATCAGACCTGGAGGAGTGTTCGTACTGGGACAGGAGCAGGTGAATTCATGAAAGAGTGAGCGAAAGACTGAATGAATGACTGAAGTTTTAAGAGATTGGAGGCAGGCATAAGGTGGGTAGGGTACTCCAAAAGAAATTAAATTTGTTGTGCTACTGCTGACTACAGTGTTGCAAGCAAATAATAGCTTACCCTGCTGCAACTCTGGGTCTTTTCACTTACTGCCTTTTCAATGAGTTGTGAATAGAAACCATTAAAGACTGAGAGGCTAGACACAGTAAATCTTCAAATTCAATTTAGTTTGGACAACACTGCTAGTCAAAGTGTTGAGGGAGTGGGTGAATGAGGTGTGTATCTGCATAGATCCAGGCACAGGCAACAAGGGTCATAAGCAACAAGGGTAATAGCCTTTTAGACCCTTGTCCATAGCCAAAAGAACTCCTCCTATGTGGTGTCTTGGTTTTGTAGTCCTGCATTTATACTGGTTGCCTTTCATCACATCTTCATCTTCCCAAAAGCAAGTCCACAGTGTTGCCCGAGGCAGCAAAACAGCCCAAGCTGCCTCTGCATGTAAATTAAATGTGTTTTTGTTTTTGAATCATCATCCATCTTCAATCATCTTTCTGTTATCCATCTAATGGGTCTTTTTTTTCTCTAGGATTCCCTAGGTGGAGGTTTCGACTCATCCCAAGCCTTGGTTGGAGAGCTGTCCCAGGTGGGTCTTTGGGACCGGGTGCTGTCTTCTAGCCAAGTGGCCAGCTTGGCTCGCTGTGGCAGAGTAACCCAGGGCAGTGTGGCGCCCTGGACTGAGAGCGGAGTCGAGGTTTACGGTGGAGCCACCAAGGACCCTGGGGAGCCTTGTAGTAAACACAGCCGGAGCTCTCAGTGACTGACAGGGAAAAATCAATGGGGAAAAGAGAAGCAAAACAATGATGGCGGGGAAAGGTGTAGCCCTTTTAAGAAGTTCCATCAGCCCAGTATTACTGGATTTTTAAACAACTCTGTGTGGCATGGACTAACAAGTATGTAAAAAAAAAGAAAAAAAAAAAAAAGAAAATGAATGGTATATTTACATGACATGAGTAGAGGCTTTGCAGTTACTTCAGTAAACTTCTAGCAACCACAGCCAATGCCATCATGGAGGTCCACTGGTATTAAATTTGTGTCATAATAATTGAACAAAATTTCCCAATCATCAAACAAGAAAATTTAATTGAAGGTCAACTTTAAAAAATTGAAAGCAAGAAATGACCCCAAACACAGAATTTACAATGAAAGTTTTGTGGTCACTTTTTTCAGTTTTGCTACTTTCAGTGTTACATGGCTGCATCCCCATTAGTTACTTTTGGAGGGACAGGTCAATGGTAAGTTGTACTTCTTGTTTTAGTTTATTTTTTGCTTTTGATTTAAAGTTTTGATTGATGATGGAGATTTTGTTAATTATTATGACACAATTTAATGTACTCCATACACTGGAGAGCTGTGCAATACAAGATGAGATTCCTCATTAATATAGCTGTAGTATGGGTTTACTGTAGTTCACATTTTGTATGTTACATGCACTTTAGGAGTAATAGAACAGTGTGATAAAGTTGTGTCCAGATTAAGGTCACAACAGACTATGTTGTCATTGGTCCAGCTCCTTATCTCTGCTTTTTCGCAAACCAGCAAGTAGTCTAATTAAGAAAAGCATCTAATGTAAATGTTAGCAATATACTACTAGCCAACTATTGAACCCTCTACTAGCTATTATCTAATGAGAAAATGTGTTAGCAACAACACAGTGATGGTTAACTGAAAAGAACTACAGTATGTTTATCAGATATTATTGGGGATATTGTTAAAGTCTGTGCATAAATAAACCTTGTTTATTTATTCTGTGACAGCCAAGTTGTAAGAAATTCAATAAGATGTTAACAGCTGTTGTAGCTTAAGAGCTGTTGACCTCCTATATGGCTGCCAGAAGTTGTGTCAAGCCAGCTGAAAGCCCTCCGTGAGTGCAGCGGGCCACAGTGGAGTTAGATAGGGGCTGTGACAGCTTTGCAGTTTGGGAGTCAAGGTGAGATGATGAAAATGTTGGAGAAAGGGGTAGAATGAATATTAAGTAGTTAATAACAGCAAGGAATGATGAAAGACAAAGGAAAGAAGGAGGAGCAGGAAATAAATAAATGGTTACATTTTGAGGAGCTTTTATAAAGTGATGCTACATTGTTTTCACCTCTGCATGATGTACAGTATCCATATACTGTCTTGCCACTGCAATGTGTTTCTCACAAGTTTCACAAAAAGTGGACAGTGCCTCCTGCATTTTAAACTTGTAGGCGTATTTTTTATTTTATTTCATTTCATTTTTTGTCTATTAAGGCCTGACGATCTCTTCAGTTTCCTAACAGAGTCACTGAACAAATCTAAAATGAAAGGAAGAGTCTTATTCTCTGAGGAAATCATCACCACACACAATCTTATTATTTTTGGATGCATTCTATACATTTCTTGATAAACTTTTGCTCCTTTATGTCATTTTGTGGGAATTTAGGAAATCAAGGTCAAAGTATGTGGTCTGATCAAGGAAACTTTTGGCTTGATCTCGTAGTGCAGATTCATACATTATGTTCTTTAAATTAAAGTTCTTTAAAGCAAACTTCATATATTTTACATTTACATAATGCAGTAACAATTATTTTTAGATATCAACTGTTTCATCTCTGCAATTTTATACATTCAACCACTCAGTAACATGGTATAACAACCCGCAACCTCCAACTCTTTCAACCTTCCTACATTCCATGCATGAGTTGTACTGTATGTTTGTAACACGCCTTGTTGCATCCAATATGTTTCTGAAAACCAATCTCTGATCATGTTTGTACTCCAAAATCCTTTGGACAATTATCCTCTTGTTTTATATGAGACATGATGTTAAAGACAGATTGTTAATTTCAATATTTCCAAAACACTGGCTCTCCCCAGCTTATAAAAGTGGAAAGTGCCTGCCAGGGTATTTGTACCCATGTAAACAAATCATCTAACTTATCCTGATGGAAAATGCACACTGCAAGATATTTTGTGCTAATTAAGCATCAGTGTTTCTGTCCCCGGTGAATTTTCAAGAGGTTTCAAGAGAATTTTAAGAGGTTTTATAAAACATTTGAAAATACAGGACTCAAAACGTCTGTGCAGTGCTGCCTAAACTGATGCTAAATCAGGTCAAAATAATCTTGTTGTGCCTAATAGTGTTTGATGATGCCTCTTTGTCTGCAGTGTTATTATGAATATTATGCCTGGTGTCTGTTCAGCTCATGTCAGAGCTTTTTTGGGCTTTTTGATAGTGGTGTGGCATTATTCTGTTTATGATTATTGGAACTGAAAGCAGCTTTTCAACTCTATCTGGAATGTTTGTCTTTTCTTACATGCCAATTCTGTTTTTATGTTTCACTGTATGCATTGGTATCTGTCTATTTACTTGTTATTGTGTGTATTAATACTGTATGTCTATGTCTTGTTTGGTGTTGTATTGTTCTGCACATGTGCCGTGTACAAACGTCAAATCTTTAAAATTAAATTCCTAATTTTTTCGATGTACAGAATGTGAGTCTTTTCATAGTATCTCTGAGCTAATACTGTATTAGCATCAGGAAAAAGTGCAATGAAATAAGTTTATAAGAGTTCCAGCTACTCTTTTACCCAAGGATACACACACACAAACTTGTCATTGGCGTACAGCAGTAACCAAACAGCATGAACCAAACAGTTTTAACTTTGGTAGGAACATTTTTTGTCAGACAGCCAAAATAATTGTGTGCACTTGCTCTCTATCACTCTTTTCTCTTTCATCGGCACATACACACACACACATATACACATGAAGAGCCTGATTCTGCAAAATGTCTCCTTTTTACTGAATATGAATTTGCTGACTTGCCTGAAACTGGACTTGTATCATGAATTTTTCTCTGATTTTTACATTTTATTTTATTGATAGACTACTTAACTATAAATCTGCAACCAAAATGAACATGTCCTATTAATATTAGAATATTGACTATTTGTTTCATACAAATATTTTTTAAATAATTTGTTTTCAGGAAGAAAAACAATCCATGTCAAATACCAGTGCACAGGTCGGTTACATCGTTATCTCAGTCTCTCTCCTCTGCTCTGCTGTTAATGTCTGTCAGCAAGGGGAGTCACATCCACCAGTTACATGATGCACATTTCCTTATTTGGGCATCATTCCCAGAGTTGAGGGTGTTCCCCAGAGATAAAGCTGAGCTACTGACACACATGAAGTGCTCCCAAAGGATTCTCGTAACCTGTTGTTCCCCCTCTATTTTACATAAACTTAGGTTGTAAAAATAGGCAATAAATGAAAAGTGCAAGCAAGAATCACCTTTGAAGTTCTTCCCCAGACATTACATGGTTTGCTGTCTCTGTGTTATGGGTGTATAAATAGGTAGAGGTCTGTCTGCAATGAGGTGATGAGTAAAGTTTTAACTCAGTAGTCAGTGCAGTTGCTCAGTTGTCAGTGCAGTGTGATCTGTGAGACTCCAGTTCCAGACCTGGTGTGGGGCCCTCCTTTGTAAGGTAGTTTACTCATGAACATTTATTGTAACACTTTAATTTTCTAAAATGAGAAGCATAGTATAAACAAAAGCAGGATTTTTAAGCCTCTTTCCACTTTTATTCAAATACAAATACAAATAATCGCTGCCTCAACAAATACAGATACATATGCAAATACTGGGCCCTCTGCACATCCCTAGTTCCTACCATCCATACCCAAATCTATGCCCATGGCAAGACCAAAACCTGCTGTGAGGACAAATCCACCAACAGTAACAGTGCTCTCTGCACTTCACAAGAGAAATATTTTTTTTTCATTGAAAGAAAAAAAGTATCTTTCTTTGTTCTCCAAGTCCTCTGTTCATTCTCTTTCCAAGTAAATGAAAGAACAGAGTTCAAGGAGAAAAGCCTAGAGCCTTCTCCCTCGGGTGCAGCAGGTGTAGTTGTGAGTTGTGAGTTAATTGAGAGTTTGGGAGACCCAGTGAGTCATTTGCTTTGATTCAGCTGCTGATCTAGTTGTGGAAAAACATGGTCTATTTCTGTACCACATGTTTTCGAGGCAAAGGGTTCAGGGCTTTGCACTTCAAGCACAGAATAGATAAAACAGACAAATTCTATGTATACAGTCAGTGGTGGAAAGTAAGTGAGTGCATTTACTCAAGTACTGCTTCCACTCCACTACATTTCAGAAGGAAATATTGTATTTTCTACACCACAACATTATTTCATAGCTTAGGTACTTTTCAGATGAAGATTTGACACAATGGATAATATAACAAGCTTTCAAAATACAACACATTGTTAAAGATGAAAAGAGTGGTTTCCAAACTTTTTGGCTTTTGACATCTTACAAAAAGCAATGTGTAGTCAGGATCACATTTCAGATGTCTATGAGTTGTTAACAGCTCCACCCTCTAAATTTATCACATGGTCTCATTTTAATAAATGTTCAAATGATCCAATACAAAGATTAGAGAAAAACTGAAAACAGATTTCAGAACCTGGTTTTTTTCTTCTTTTCTCTCCCGTTAATCATCTGATGACCCCTCAGATTTATCAGTCAGAGGGAACAAAGCACTAGTTTTACTTTAAATTGCTGTATTGGTACTTTTACTTAAGTAAATGATCTGAATACTTCTTCCACCACTGTATACACTATATTAATCCATGTCTCCTATGGGCTCTATGTATTCATCATGCTTGTCATTTGTTTGGGCCTGCTAAGACAGATACATTTTATTCACAGTTTCCAGCTTGCTGTCTAGGGAAATTCACTTTTTCTTTTTTCTTTTTTTTTGCCAAAAGTTAGATGAGAAGATTGACACCACTTTGAAATTTGTCTGGGAGGCTACAGCAAGCAGCCAATTAGCTTAGCATAAGTAAATGAGTTGAGTGACAGAAAATTATTCAGGAACTATTTTGATCAATTAATCATTTACTAGTGTCAACCAACTGGCATTTTTCCTTGCCACGTGCTTGGTCATGGGGAAATGTTGGTTCTCTGTAAAATAAAGAGTACATTCTACACCTGCCCTATGTGAAAGGTGCCCTGAGATAACTTCTGTTGTGATTTGGAACTATATAAATAAAACTGAATTTAATTGAAAAAAAAAAATTAATCTAGCAGCTGGCTAGTTGGTGGCATTGGCTTTGGTACTTCCACTCTGGCTTCAGCTTCAAACAGTGATAGTCATGGCTTCGTCTGAAAGTAACAAAATTCACCAACAAACACCTCTGAAGTGCACCAATAAATAAAAACATATCCTGTACAAAATTCAAATTTTGACCATTTTGTTACCTTCAGACAGAACAAGGCAAGCTTTTTTCTAGCCTTTATGCTAAGCTAAGCTAACCATGTGCTAGTCAAACCCATATATTTAATGGACAATCATAAGAGGTGTATAAATCTTCTCATCTAACTTTTGGCAAGAAAGAGAATAAACATATTTCCTAAGATGTCAAACAATTTCTTTGAAATCACAATTTCAATAAATGTCCTAACTGAATTCCCATATTATCAAAGAATGACTTAGCACTGTTTTCTTCTAAGAATTGCAGGTGTATTTTACCAGATTGCATTAAATTGCACATGTGTTAATGTTATTGTGCCTATCCCTATTTGCCATTATTGTGTAATTTCCATGTCTCCATTTTGTATATCAAAATAGACACATTTAATTCTCACTCTGCATTCATTTCCCATCTCTCTGTCACCCTCTATTCTCACACTCATCTCATCTTCTCACTTCCCCTCTCCCTCCTCCTCTCAGAGGCACGTCTTCTTCATACCCCACATCCTCCTCCGCTCCTCAATTGTCACCTGCTTTTTACTCATATCCCTGCATTCCTCATGTCCTATTTTTCCACTTTTCTCCAGCCAAGACACCCTCAACACTCCTACTTTATAAAAAGGAGAAGCTCACACCACACAAAACTCTGACTTTTTCAAGGTCGCTATCAGGAATCTATTATTTTTATAGAAATGTTGGGATATTGAGGGCAAAAACTGAAGGGAGCAAGCATGCAAGAGTGTGGAGTGCTTAAACTCCATGGTGGTGATTTGACAAGTCGCCAAGTGAAAAGGCAATAGATACCAAACCACTAGATACAACAATTAACAGACACTGTTCAGCAGTGAGTGCTGCAGAACAAAGCAGTTATATCTGTAATCCCTAATTAGCGTGAGCAAATCTGTTCATCTACTCTGATAGATAAGACAAGACTGAGCACTGTTTGTTCACGCAATCCTCTGTCTAAGTATTGGACTTACAACTTAAGCCTATCAGCGACTCTTCTGGTCATGCCAGACATTCACAGTCAGCTGGCCAGTGTCACACAACTTAGATCTAAACTGCCTCAAAATCCTGTTAACCTTGTTAGTGTGTGGGTGTAACCTGCTGTGTGTGAGAAACTGCTTAAATTGACTGATGAGTTAGAACATAACTTTAACCTCGTCAACACTGATGCTCCACTTCAAGAATCACTGTCAGTAAGCCATTTCAAAGTAAGAAAAAAATGAATTTTCCATGCTGTACACAAAAATGTCACTTTACTTTGAGGTTATGTCGTGTTTTCATTGTGTGAAATATTTAAGTCCCCATCTGCCAAAAATTGTGTTTATCTTATTGTTGCTTGGATGTTTGACCTTCAATGTGCAGAATGATGTATTTGCAGACTTTGACACTAGAAGGCTGTTTTCACATTCATCTGCTTAAGAGGGAAAGTTTCTTACCTTAAATCTATGTGTTTTGTTATGTATGTGAAGCCTTGGGGTACAAGACAAATTTTAGAGAAATATTCTGGCAATAAAGTTAAATCAAATCAAAAATAAAGTTTAACATGTGCACCTGCGAGCAAAATTTGCTCTAGCACTAGCCGTGAGCCAATCATGATCCAGTATGTAACTTAGACAAACTATATACACAGACAAACTTGAAGCGTCCAGTGTACATACACTGAGTATGGACTTTTTAGTGACGTAGGAGATCTTGTGTCCTGTAGTTCAAATTTTGAGATGAAAACATTTGCATATTCAAAGTTTCTGTATTTTCCAATGAAGGAGAAGGGGGATATGTAATTTTATGAACTATTAATAAAGTATTTTTTGTGGAAAACCCATATCAAACATAAATATAATAATATATAATAGTATTTAATATAATAGTATTTTATGTCTGTGGGGTTCTTTAAACTAAATAATGTCATAATGTTCTTGCAGTTTAAGTGGTAATATGTGATATGTTTGGAAACTTAACTGTGTTGTATAAAAATGTAAATAAAGTGTAAAAAATGTGTCTATAAACATTTGTTTGAATGATGGACTCATTAACGGGTCTGTGGAAGCTGAATGCTGTCATCCAAAGACCCTACGAGTATCACAGCTGTACTGTATCTTGCTGTTTGAAAGACAAATTGGAACAGGCCAGGGTTTATTTTTTTATTTTTGATACATGTGTCTCACACCTGCCAACGGTACTGTAGCTTTAATAAAACTGCCTGTCACAGCCAGTTTCTAACTGCTGTTGGCAGGCTGTCGAGTGTTAATTTCTTTCTCTGTGCTCTCAACATTTCTCAGAGGCAGCAAATGGAAGAGACGTAGGAGGAGACACAAATTCAATGTGTGAGTCTTACACATCAGTTCAGATCTGTTCTCTTTTGTCTTAGCACCTCAAACAAAAGCATCAAGCTTAGGGCTTAGTGTCTTTGCTTTTCTAATGGAAACATAAAAATGTCTTCAGAGTGACAGACCACCAGAGTGGAGCAGCAGCCTTCAGAAACACGCGTGGTGGACGTAAGAATGGATATACTGGATTTAACCTGTGACCCTCTGGCTCTTTAGAAAACTCTATGACCACCAGGCCAGCCATCATTCAACTCATATCATCCACAAGAAGATGATATTCCCTGTTGGATTACCAGCCCCTATCTAATCCATAATGTTGCATCTAGGAATGAACAGATTGTAATCCCATATAATCCATGGGATGGGAGGATCAACAAACAGAGAGTTTGCAGCATATTAAATGAACTGTCTTTCAGTCATCATAACCTGGTTTATCTCAGACTATGCAGGGCAGTATACAGTACACTTATACAGTAAAAAAAAAACAATTCATGCTAAAAGATGAACAATTTGCAATGCATGTGCTATTTTGATTGTCTTGAGTTTAATGGCTACTTCCTTCAAAGACCAAATTTATTGACTCTTCTCTGAAGATGGGACTTTTTCTGATTCAAAGCTGTGTTGTTCCCACACGGAACTCATTTGGGTTTTAAAAGCTCAAGCACATATTCAGCCTAGAAGCAGCATTTTCTATTCTTGACAAATGAGCAGCTCCAGGAAGTGTCTGTTGATCACAAAATGAAGTGTTGCTCTGCTGGGATTTGACTTTATGGGGGAACTATTCATTTATAGCCCTAGTAAATATTGAATGAACTGTCCCACTGGAAATTAAGAAGCATGTTTTTTTGCTTCTCATTTCCTTTTTTCGCTGGAGAGATTGCAACTCCAAAACTCTTTTTAGGGGATTTATTTCATACTGCAAGGATGTGTGTTGCTGTACAATTTCTAAAAACACAGCATAAAAGCCAATCAAATAATATTGAAAGGTGAGACTTAAGGGGGATAGGTAAAGTTGCAGTCTTTAAGATTTCCATCTTGGTTGATTTGGTGACAACCATGGTCACTGGTTATAACAGTCAATATGATTTAACACTTCAGGTCCTAGAATTCTTATTGTGACTGCTTCACAATATAAACATACCTGTGTTTCATGAACTAGCAGCAGCAGTAAATGTTTAGTTAGCATTAGCAATAACTTGATATAGCTCTGACATGGAGTTGGGAGCATAAACACTAAACAGTGAGGCTGATGATGAGACGTTACATTGTTTCCTGTAAATGTCATGTTGGGAGGTATTTGAATCCTGTGCAGGACTGGCAGACTCCGCCTCTAACAATGAAAACTATTAAATGGAGAGATAATTACAGGAAAAAGAAGAAAAAAGAGCTTTGAGTTCATGAGGATTATAACTTTAACACGTGGGTAATGCTATTCACACTCAACATAACATTTTGACATTTTGCTGCCATCACAATAACTGCTTTCTATCAAAATCCTTAAATCCACCTACTCATCACTTTCCCTGTTGAACCAGAGTAGGTAATCCACCTACTCAGCCTCCACATGGCAGAGTACCAGAATCGTTACTCTTCATCCACACGCACACACACACACACACACACAGTCCAAAATCCCTGCCGAGTCTCCATCTGGACAGGAACAGGCTTTGCACTTCCTCCGTCTTCGTCACCCACTTTGCATCTCATATTCTTCCCTCCCACACTCAGTCTCCTCTGCTTTGTTAATGCAATATTCTTTCAAATACAGGTAGGTGGCCTTGTGTACCTCCATTGCCAAAGCATGACTATTATACTGCTAAAGGGATTGGTTTTGTTTCCTCTGAGGCTACTTATGTTAAAAATAGACACTCACACCAAAACTATACTCCAAATGGCTTATTTAGTAATAAAGAAAATAGCATTGGTTTGCTTCATCTCTCATTGGATTCATCTGAAAATCACTTGATACTCGGTATAATGTGGCTCCTGGTCTCATGTTTAGTTTGAATATTTCTACCATTTCAACCTTGAAAGCTGCAGTTCACAATCAGGGCACAGCTAATAGAAAGTGAGCCAGAATTGAAAATCTTATTTTAATATTATTATTTTGTTTTGTTTTGCTTTGCTTTGCCACGTATCAGAGGAAATGAAGAAGCTTCACCACAGGCACCAGCACTTAATGTATCTCAGGCAGAGAGAGGACCATAGTCAGGTAAATTATAATATATATAAGATTGGTTAAGCTTTTAGCCAACATTAATGATAACATTAGCTAGTTAACAGTTAATGTAGTTTATTTGGCTAATGTCATTTAACTTTTACAATATAATTTCATATTTAAAAATAACCCTAACCTTACTTTAATGATAAAAAATGATCTTGTCTACCATGACATGTTGCTATAACACAAGTTTATTTAATATGTCACCCACAGACAAATAAAATATTATATTAGATATTTCTTATATTTCCTTAAAGCTTTTTCCTTTTCCTTTCCTTTTAAATAAAGATATTTCTGATGGCAAAAAGAGATAAATGTTAAATGTGATTTCAGTTTAACTGTGGCTCAGGAGGTAGAGCAGGTCGTCCAGTAATCGGAAGATCAGTGGTTCAATCTTTGGCTCCTCCACATGCTGCATATTGAATTGTCCTTGGACAAGATACTGAACCCCAAATTGCTCCTGAAGGCTGTGCCATCAGTGTACGAGTGTGTGTGTGTGTGAATGATTAGAAACCCCTCCTGATGAGCAGGTTGGCACCTTGCATGGTAGCTTCTGCCATCAGTGTGTGAGTGGGGTGAATGTTGGCATATATTGTAAAGCACTTTGAGTGGTTGGAAGATTAGAAAGGTGCTATATAAATGCAGCTCATTTAACACCGCTATACATGCTTTAATCACAGCTTCACTTGTTTTACTACAAGATCCCAAAGCACCTGTGAGATGAGGATTTATGTATTTCATTTTGTTTGTGGAATTACTTACTTATAACCAAGCAAAATGTTGTATACTGGCATCCTCATGAGACCCCTCTTGAAGAAGGTGTATCTTTTGAAGACACACCATCAAAACCGTCTCAAGGGTTTCATAGATCAAAGCTCTATTGATCACGCTCCGTGACTTCCTACAACTATTCCTCACTTTATTCAGAATGTGTTTATGTTTCATAAGCAGCCTTCAGGGGACTTCTTGGTTGAATACTGGAGGATTGATCAGGTATTTCCACACTAATGTAATCCCTCCCTGACATTTCCCTTCAAATCTCCCTCTCTCTCTGTCTAATTACATCCCCTCTCTCTGAACCTTTTGTCTCTTGCTCCTTCCCGTCTCACTGCGATGGGATGAGCAGATGCATGATAATTATTGCAGCCTGTGACTCAATTCAGTTCTCAGTTGTCAAGATTATGTGTTTGTGTGTGTGTGTGTGTGTGTGTGTGTGTGTGTGTGTGTGTGTGTGTGTGCGTGTGTGAAGGCACCTTGCCCAGCTCTTGGTCGTGCCTGTTACTGACAACCCACTTTGTGCCTTCATTTATTTATAAAACACATCCTGAATGATTCACTCTCTGTGCATTGTATTTTTTTTTTTTTTTTTAAATGTTCACTTGCTTGAACACTTATGTCCTTCATGTTGTCCTTTCTTTGGATTTTGGACTGAAGTGTTTGTGTCTCCAGGCAAGAAGCTGTCAAGTATTTTGTTTTGTGGTGATACATTTTGAAAATCCATCAGTCTTAGTATCTGTATTCACAATATAGATGATTCTTCATTAGATACATTTATCTCCTTGTTTCTGTATACTGCGCAAACAATGAATAAAGATGGGGAAAAAATAAAATTGTTATGTGAAGACAATAAGTGTCAGTAGATGAGAGGGGGAGAGAGTAGATGAGTGGAGTGTGAGAATGCGAAATGATGAAGGGTGAGAAATGCAGAGTGACTACATAACTGAACTGTCCAATTTCATAAACACAAGCGGAGCATGAAAAATAAAATTGCTAGGGACAGGCAACCAAATCAGATGTTTGTCATGTCAGATTTTACATGCATTTCCTTCCATCAACAGAATGTGTTTCTGATTAAATCATGTTATGTACAGGACTACACAGAGCAGCCAACGTGGAGAGATGGAGTCTATTTTATTACCTCAGCTAAAATATGAATGTGTTCTGCACTCAAAGACCCTCCATTGTTGTATTTCAAGGTGCGTGCGTGTGTGTTTGTCTGAATAGACCTGTTTAAAAATGTATCCATCTCTGTGTTTTGTCCTCCAAATATTTCCTGAGCGAGCACACGCTTGTGTCTTCTGAGGGCTTTTCATGCCATCTGCTAGAAATCAATTTACTGCTGGGTGGAAAGATACACACACACACACACACTTTGCAATTTTGGCTTTTTGCTGACAACTTCATCTTTGTTATCAATTGTTTTTATTTTGAAAGGAAGAGCAGAGCAATAATCATCACAATGATGACACAAAAGAACAAAATATAATGAAATAACAAAATATAATGAAATCAAACAAACCCCACTGTAACCCCATCATTAACATGAGGGGTCAAACAATTTGAAAAAAATTCCAATAAAGTCCTAAACCAATAATGATCAATTAATTCATGGACAGATAGTTAGTTCAGCTGATAAGTTATTTTCATCATCAATTAATCTACCAGGCAAGATCTTGATCAATTGCTTTATATAATGTCAAATAGAGCTGCAACGATTAGTCAGTTTATCAATCAGCAGACAACTTTATCTTGAGAAAATTAAAAATCATTCTCGCCCCATATGTCCTCTCAGTTCTCTTCTCCTCAGTATTTATAAAACTGTAGTCAAGAAAAAAAGACCCACAGCCTGCATTTTCATGAGTAATGAATTCTCCAAATCTACCACACAATCACTCTAAATAAAACTCATCAATTAAGAATCACATGCACGTGTTCCCAGCACGACAATGCTGCAACTCTCTGACTCATGATATATCACATGCTTAAGTCTTTTAAAAGTCTTACTTCTCTGATTTTCTTTTTGTACCAACAAAAACACATATCTTGCTTCTTTATTTTTGCAGTGTAAAGTCTGTGTGAAGCTGTCATCAAATTTCTAGGATGGTGTTGAAAGCGAGGAGGCTGAGGTGGTTTTTCTTGCATCACTTGCCAGGAGACTAGCTGAGCTGTTGCAGGTTTTGTGAAATGAGCAAGCAACAAACAAGTAGAGGTAGAAAAGAGTCATTACTTGCATAGGATGCTGCCAGTGCCAGTGTCACTGTACTCATGCTAACTGTGTCGCTATGCTGCTCTAAGCTCTCCACTTCAAAGGCAGACTTATTGCTTCATCACAGACCTCCTAAGGCTAAGTTTGTAAGCTGTGATGACCTCTGACCTCTCCCATGGCTCTGTAGAGATGATCTAGTTGTTACTACCAGCTACAGTGTAGGGCTCTCCAGTTGGAATAACAACTGCAGAGCTTGAATTTCTCGATTTATTACAATTCAAGCCGGAATACAATAGAGTTGAATAGATGGAGCACTGTAACATGACTGATGTTATACTGCAGGTTTTTCAAGTGTTGCAATGTTAGAATGTGAGCTGGTGAGCAGAGACACAAAAGCAGACAGACAACATTAGAAGCACCCGCAAAGATAAAACAGCGCAGATCTGGGACAAAGGTACTGCATTTGACTTTAGATTCTGATTACGCAACCTAGTGCTGTTTGGATTATTTTACAGAAAAAAGTAGTTTCTCCAACTGTGCTAAAATAAGTCAGTTTATCGATTTTTAATATAATAAATTGAAAACCAATATAACAAAGTGCTTTATTAAAAAGACATGCTGAAAGAGTAAAAGATAATACAGAGATCAGACAATAAAATTAGTAAAATATCAGGAATAAAAATATTTAAAAGGGACAAGAATAAAAGAATATACAGTACCTGAAACATAAAGGTAAAAAACTGCAGTATTGAGCACAAAACTTAAAGTGAATAAACAAGAACATATGGACCGATAGAACACAGAAGCCTTTTTAAGTTTTCAAAAGCACTCCCAGCATGCAAGTTTTTCTACTGTGATGTGATTTTACACATTTTACACATGAAGTTCAGTTTACTTATCATATGCCTATATATCCTGTATAATTTTATATATATATTCTGTGGCTCTGTAGGGATCGTTTAAAGTCTGTAGAAGTAACCCTGATTACATCATCAGGATTATCTCTGTTTCATCTCTAGACTTCAAATGTATGTATGTATAACTATTTAATTCTGTCACTACCTGGAGTGTAATTTGAAAGATGTGTGCGTTTATCAGGCGGGGAGAGTAAGATGAAAGATGCTATGAAGTTGCATTATGGGAAATGTAAGATTCAGAATCAGACATGACTTACTTGATTTAGGCCCTTTGCTCAGTCAGACACGTAGGTGCTAAAAGTCAGGATATCTCAGCCTCTGCTGATTCAATTTTGACCATGCTCTTTCATTCTGTCTTCCCTTCCTCTCTTTTTCATTTCATTCTTAATTGCCTTCCACTACCTCTCACAATAACGTCCACAGATCCACGCACTTCGCTACATCTCGTGACAGAACGTCCCATGTGGAGAGATGCAGGATTAGATTATCCCAAAAGCTGTCACCTTGAAATAGATGAGAAGGAGAGAGAGAGAAATGCACCAGAGGTTATGAAAGATGGATGGAGTGAGGATATGAACACAGTGTGAAAATTAGAATGACTACTGAGAGTACAATATTGCTGGATTGCAGACAGTTTATATGATTTTCCACTTTTATGAGTGTTGTTTTGGTGAGTTGTGTTTGTGTGTGTGTGTGTGAGTGTGTGTTCGCAGAGGAGCAAATGCGCCTCTCCAAATAAACCATGCATATCAAATACATTGTTGCTCTAACTCTACTTGGTATTCCATGCGAGCTTCCTCCTCATGGTCTCCAACATCTATCTTACCTCTCCTCTCCTCCATCTCTCTCTCTGTCTCCCTCTCTCTCTCTCTCTCTCCCTGTTTGTGTCTTTTGTTTCCCTCTCTTCCACATTTGATTTGTTCCTCTTTGTCTTTATTTGTACCTATTGCACTCACCTGATTTGCTCCATCACACTCTCTCATTCTCTCTCTTTCGTCTCCCACGTCTTTCGATCCCCGCCAACCTCCAACTCCCCCCTCCCTTCTCTCTCTCTTTCTCTCTCTCTCCCCAGATGAAATATTCATGCCCATCCATACCAGGAGTGTAGCAGCAGCAGCAGCCGGAGCCACAGGAGTCAATGCTTTCAAAGACTTCAGGCCTCTGAGCTTAGAGAGAGAGAGAGGGAGGGGGAGGGGTCTGGAGGGGCGAGTGGGAGTAGGCAGAAAGAGAGAAGAGATGAAGACAGAGCAGGTGAGAGAGACATAAGTAGTGACCGTGTGAGAGATGAAGAGTAGGAGGACAAGTGAAAAGGATGGGGGCAGGGAATGGGGGTGGGGGTGGGGGTCAAGGACCCCCTCCATAACATCAGACACTTGCTGACACATGATGAAACACAACACACACACACTGTAGGTTAAACACAAAGAGAAAGAAAACCAGAGAGTGAGAGGGAGTAAGAGAGATCATACAGCGCCTCCAGCACTTCAAACATTGGCTGACACATGATTAAACACTTCACTCTCTTTATATTCCACACTCGCACACACCTAAAAAAAAACCCTGCACCCTTGGGTGCTCATAAAGCCACTTAAGCTGTTTTTACTCACACACACAACTAGTACATGGGGAGACAAATTTGACACACATACAGGCATGGGTACCTAGTTAGTGAAAGGCAAAAAGAGGTATGGCAGGAAAAAAATCATTTAATTAACATCTGAAAGTGCCATTTCCTGGAATATAGAGCCTTTTATCATCACCAATAAAGTTGCTCTTTCATTATAAAGCTCAGTTTAAGCTGCACTATATATTAAAATATTAGGTCTCTTTCTGTCCTCCCTGTGTCTGCTCTGTCACTTCATTCTACATTAAGGAGAGCAACATTTTATGAATACACTGAACTGGTTTGAATAAATGAACTTC
This sequence comes from Euthynnus affinis, assembly GCA_029490765.1. Lineage (NCBI taxonomy): Eukaryota > Metazoa > Chordata > Actinopteri > Scombriformes > Scombridae > Euthynnus > Euthynnus affinis. The sequence goes on along the minus strand of CM055856.1, from coordinate 19,925,845 downwards.
AACTCATTTGAAGAATGGGAGGGAGAGTGTGTGTGAGTGAGAGAGAGAAAGAGAGAGAGGAATAATCCAAGTCTTTTAGCTATATTGTTACAGTAGCTAGCTAGCAAACATTAGCTAGCTAAATAGCTTCTTCATTCACATGCAAAAGCTAATGTTGGCTAGATAGCTATTCCAATAACACATTACGTAGCTAACAGACTTGATGGCTATCTTAGCTTTGACAACTAACAAGCTAGCTAATCTACCTGTTCTTGTGATTCAGCATCATCATGTCTCGACTTCTTGCTGGGCAGTTTGAAAATATTCAGCAAATATTTCATTTTTAGCCTCCACCAACAGAGTTGGACTTAACACAATAATTCAGAGCACAGTAACATAGTTAGCATGTCTTACATAGTTCTCTGACTATAAGAGACTAGGTAAGGATGATACAAATGTAATTTTTATTTATTTTCTTTAATCCAAACTAGCTCAAATGTTTAAAAATAGCAAAGTTGTATGGTCAAAAGTTGGGATGCAAAAGCACACGTTTGCTCCACCAAGTCTAGTAGTGGGGGTGCAACTAGCTCTGCTAGCTCCATTGCTCAGGCACCTACTCTATGCATATAGGACTCTGCAACACATGCACTCTCTCTAATACATTAACAAGCATGCACACATTTGATCTCTAAGGTTTTCATTGGTCAACCTTCCACACGATCCAATCGCTCCTTTGCTGCTTGTTCTCCCTCCGAAGTGCCAGATGTGATCTTGAATTCACTTTGTCTTATTATCCTGAGTTTGCACAACAGTGTCGCCGTCTGCCTGCCTGGTGGATAAAGCACGCGCACGCTCCAATTAGGTGCCAAATTCTGGGTTGTTTCCAAGCAACCTACATTAAGCTGCAAGTGCTGTGAGGGAAATGGGGCTTCAAAGCTTTGAAGGATGTTTTCGCTGTTTGAATGTGAGGGTTTCAGTGTGTTTTATGTGCGTGGATGAGAGAAAGAAATGTAATAAAGATGGGAGAAGGGCTGTAAATAAATTGAAAGCAACACAAATTCAAAATATGTTGTTATATTTGATTTCCTGTCATCCTGTAATAAGATCAGAGCTCTGAGAGACCAGAATCACTGTATGTAGGATTGTGCCTTCACTGATCAGAGACACTTTAAACAAAAATGCAGTGGCTGTTGAAAGACAGGGATTCATATGATATCACATTACATAACAGTTAGTTATACTATATGGCCTACACCATGAGCTGTCATTATGCCTGTTCCCTGTGATAGTGTGTGCTCCACACACACACCAGTCAGTATTAGAGCCAGCTCTCCCTTTATTTCCAAACTTTTGAAGCCATTCACAGTTTATTCGCAGCTCTTAAATGATCTTGTGCAGTGCCAAGGTTAATCTTTATAAACAGATATCTTCGTATGAATGCAGAACCTGTAGGAAAGGGACACTCTTTTGCTTTCTGAAGTGTTCTGGTTTCCATGCAGGTAAATATTCTGTGTGGGTAGCATAAGATGTATTGGACAAAATGTCTGGACCTAAAATACCCACAAAAAGTATCAATGTTTGTGTATTGTGTGAAGAGACATTTGACTTGTGTAATAAAAAAAAACAAACTGCTTGAAATTTGCTAATTGAACTTCAAACAATGACCAGCGCATAGAAAAAGAAGCTGTCTGGAAACACTGACTGTTGCCCCCAGAGGCTAAATCAGCCAGTGAGTTCTGAGTTTATTATGTTAGTATACGTGTGGTGACATTGGTGACATATACTGCATTTCTTTTGTGTCAGCGAATCCTTTACAAAGACCCAAACCAAAAATTCATTTATCAATCTAGTGCCACGGAGCTCCATTGCTGTCCATAAACTATTAAAAATACATCAATGAACATGGGAACTGTAGTTTATTTTTGAGTCAATCTCACATCCACCATCCTGCTGCTGTAAATACTGTCCCTAACTATTTACTCCTGTTTGAGTAACGTTTGCTAAAACTACAGTGCTCAGCTGTTTCAGGAAATTATTTATCCTTATTTAAAAATGAAAGCACATATTTATGACCTGTTTAAAGATTTATGTCTTCAGTAGGAACCATTGGGCTTGGGGCTGAGTGCCACAGATAGACGGGAGATGACAAAGTATTTCTTGGTCTTGGTCTTTTGATGAGATTTGCTGACAATAATATAACAATGTTCCCAGTCTTGTCCTGGGTTTTTTGGTACAGTATGACTCACTTTAATGATATATTGTGTCCTGCTGTTCCTTACATGGCTTGCATTCAAACAATGACGTAAACTGTTTAATGCCAGTTTTGCTGAACGATGCAGTGTTGTAGCTGTTGAGCTGAGATCATATCTTCTGTTCTTAAACCACACATACACACACACATGCACGCTCACACACACGCACACACATAGAACAAATGATTAACTGATTAATAAAGAAAATAATTTCATGGATTTTTTCCTCATTCAAACATGAGAAATAATGGCACTGAGTAATCTAACAATTCATTCATTCTCATTCTTGTGTGAGTGCTTGTGATGTAATTTGTGACATTTAACCGTTGTTTACAAGTAATGGAACACTCCTAGAAACTGCATATTACTGCACAGCATATTGCCGCAGGTTTAAAAAAACACTGGCCTATTCTGCTGGGACCTGCTGCAACATACATTATACATTCTATCTCAAAGCTTAGTTAGCAAATTAACAGAAACATATAGTTTGCTAATTAGCAGTATGTGAGAAAACGATTTTTCAACCCTCAGAGGACAGAAAATTCTGAAAGTGAGAGAGGATTAAACATGACAGCAGGAGATATAATGGATGGTTTTATGAAAAAAGGGAGTGGGAGAGAAAATAAGGGGGACAGGTTCAAAGAAAGACAGAAAGAGGCTGTGTTAAAGAGATGAATATTTAATTTAATCTGGGCTCCTTTAGAATATGAATTCATTACTCTGCATGTTTCTCTGTGTGCATGTGTGTGCACCTTATATTGATATACTGCCAGGATTAAACTGTTTAACAGAAGACCCAACTGCCCAATCTTGACATCCACCACATTTTCAGAGAGTGTTAAAGCAAAACTTTGTGCTTTTTTTCTTTTTTTTCTTTTCTTTCTTTCTTTCTTTCTTTTTTTTTTTTTTTTTAAGGAGCTTCCTTTAACTCAAAGCATGAACACAAATCACATCATGTGTCCTTTCAAAAGTAAAACCAGAGGCAGAAATTATTTGAATTAAATTGAGAGAGAATCTGTTGAAGAGGGACTACAACCAGAGCCATATGGAGAAAGATGGAGAAAATAATATTTGTGGACTATATAGGGTTAAAGGAATAACTTGAAATTCTTAGCTCACACACTTACTTATTCGAGTTATATGAGAAGATTGACACCACTTTCATGTCTTGGGTGCAGTAAACATGAAGCTACCACAAGCAATTACATAGCTTAGCTAAAGCTAGCCAACTGGCTCTGTATAAGGGTTCCAAAATCTGCCCAACAGCACCTCTAAAGCTCACTAATTGACACGTTATGGCTCATTTGCTTTAATCTGTAATTAAATCCTAAATTTAAAAATGATATGTTATGATAAACTAAGCTAACCAGTTGCTTGTGGTAGCTTCATGTTTACCATACAGACATGAGAGTGGTGTCAGTTAGTGTTTTAGGGACTGGACATTAAAGAAGGAGAAATTGAGGTGAAATTTAAAGTCTTTTTTTTTTTTTTTAACATTTTCCTACATGATGTGTCAAACATATTGTGTTAGTCCTATGAACAGCAGTGCTGTTTAGTGTCACCATTATCACATTCTGTATTGATCCAGGCAGAAAGATCATTTGGCAGTATATTGTGATTCCCTCCCTCTTGACTGTGGGTCACACAGACACAGGTCACTGCGACCACAACATGCCAATCCTCTCATTTCTGTTTGGATTGCAGTGACCACATGATAGAAAACAAACACACCGATGCAGTCTGTGGTAGAAATGCTACGAAACATTGAATATCTCTCTCATTAACAGAGGAAGGGGAGCGGAGCAGAGAGTCAGGGAGAAGAAAAAGGTCTAGAAGGGAAAGAGATGTAAGTAATTCCTCCAGCCTGCTGGTCCACACAGGGAATTTGGGAGCAGCAAGTCATTCAATAATGTATTGATCTTCTTCAGTGAGCTTTCCTCTTTTTTGGAGCATTTGATTTAAATGATTATCTGATAATTTGGTACTTAATGCAGTGTGAATGTCTGTATAGGTGTCCGTCTATGTGTCCATCCACCTCTCTGTCTGTCAGTCTAAATTAATCAGTTTATTCCTCTAAATGTTTGCTTATTTGTGCAAAGAGAGTTTAACCAATAATAAAAGCAATATCTCTATCACTATACATTATATACTGTATGTATGAGGTACTGTAGATAAAAAAAAGTGCAGGGCAACTCTGTGCCCTCAGAAGCTGCAGTTGGATTGTATAGGGATCCATTTAGTAGGATATAGTTCATTTTTCAAGAGGAGCCTCAAGTTTATTGAATGAATAAGGTAGAAATGTCCTTTGTGTTCCTAAACATCTCATAAAGTCTCAATTGTGTTTTTACTGAGGAGACTAAGGCAGGTGTTCAACTTCATCCTGATGATCATGAAACAGCTGCTGAATTTCTTTACCAGTGGCATGTTGTATTGTTGAAGTAGGGGAGCAAGGTGAGGTAACAGTGTTTGTTGTACAGTAAATGGGAAGCTATCACATGCAACCGGTTAGCTTAGCTTAGCATGAAGCCTGGAAACAAGGGGAAACAGTGAGCTGGCTCTACTCAACGGCAACAAAATGCACCTACTGACACATCTAAAGCTTACAAATTGACATGAAGTAGTTCTTGGCTATGTGAAGTCATTTCCTGGAGTCTCTGCTGGCTGCCTGGCAAAAATCACAGTCACCACAAGACTCCAGAAAGGGAATGCTCCCAGCCAAGAAATATTCTAGTGCATAAAAAAACCAAAGATAATCAATTAACTATCACAGGAGACTAAGGTAATGTTCAAATTTGAGAAGCCGGAATCAGTAACTTTATGGTATTTTCAGTTTTAATTATTATTAATTATCTTTTTTTTCATTTTCATTTTCTTTGATGCACTGCCTTCAGTGTTACTTCAAAGTTAAGGTTATTTTTTATCTGGTGTATTTCTTATTTTGTGGAATGCAATGAGCACAAAAACTTTTATCTTCATCTGAAGGGTTTGGCAGGGCTCCGCAGTCTGTTTGGATTTGTAATGTTTCACTCTGTTGATCCCTTTCTGTCTCCCAGCATGGCGAGACAGTACCTGGGACGAACCACTCGCTCCATCTATCTTGGTCTGGCATGTCTGTCCCTTGCTCTCCATCTCCTTCTGGCATTATTTTGTCTCTCTGTCCTCCAGACAGCCTGTGTCCTTCCCCCCTCCTCCTCTTCCTCCTCTTCCAATCTCAGAACAGACACCCAAGGTCATCAGTCAATCTCAACACCTTCTCTGACTGCCTCCTCTTCACAAAAACTGCCAAAAAGCACCCGAAATGAAGAACATGACAAGCTAAATGCCCTGTTACACCATAAAGAGAGAGACTCCCTCAGTGACACCACTGAGAGAGAGAAGAAACTCATTGGAGATGAAAAACTGATCCAAAAGGTTAAGGGTCGTTCTCAGCTGGAGGCACTTTTTGAGCACCCTCTGTACAACCTGCCACGCCCAGAGCTGCAAGAAGATGACTGGCTATTAAGGGTGAAGACACATGAAGATGTAAGAGAAACAGAAAGTGAGGAGGATGAGAGGGAAGACGCCATCACCAGTGACAGTCAGTGGTGAGTGAAACAGGTGGCAGTGTAATAATGAAACAGATGGAGAAAATAGATCAATTAATGTCAAGTACAAGTCCCCTAAAATGTGTTTAGTGTTCTCCCTCCTTGTTATTTCTCCATGATTATTCATTAACATTGGCTTCTAAATAAATAACTCTTTGTGAGACCCACAAGTTTGAGAGGTTCCTGTTCAAAACCTGAACATTTACAAACGAGAATATGACGCACCTCTCTTGAGCCACGTTAGTGGTATGACTCTAGGAATGGCAATGTTGGTCTGTTAGTCAGTCAATCACTTTTCTCCTGACTGAAATATCTTAATTTTTGGATGGATTGCAATTAAGAACATTCATGGTCACCAGAGGATGAAACCTATTAACTTTGGTGATCTTCCAACTTTTCCTCCAGCACCACCATGAGGTTGACATTTTGTTTTTTTTAGATAAATGTCTCAGCAACTACTGGATGGATTGCCATAAAATATGGTAGGCTCTCATGATGAAATGTCATCACTTTAAAGATCCTCTGACTTTTCATTTATTGTCAAATTTCAAATTTTCCAATACTTCCCCTCAACTGCAGCTTTACTTTGTGTGGAGAGTTAATTAGCTAAGACACTAACTTAGATGGTTAATATGGTTAACATTGTATTATTGTGAGCATGTCAGCATGCTGACATTGGAATTTAACTCAAGTATCCAGCACAGGCATTGTTGTGTCTAAATACAGCCTCACTAAGCTGCTAGTATGACTGTAGATGTGATTCACAATGGTCTGTATTGTATAATAAATCATTGTTGCCCTACAGACTCATTACTAGAAACAACTCTTGGGAATATTTATTCCTACCATGAATGTAATGCAATGTGTTGCTTTAAATGGAGCTTGTATTCTTCATTACACATTTTAGCCACAGTATGTTTTATGGCTCTTTGTAGCCACATGAAACAAACTCTCTAAGCTTCAGTTTGACAGTAACCCTCATTGGCCGGTTCTGTCTATTTATCACCTCTACTTCCTCTCCTGAAGGCACAGTGCCAGTCAGGAGGAAGGCTACGACAAAGTCGCATGGACCAGCGATGTGGAGACCCACCCTCCCTGGCTGCGGTTCCACCTGGGCATCTCTCGCTGGGAGCTGTACAACAGGAAGGACCCCAATCTGGCCCATCTGACTCACTATTTGGCAACACAGCGTATCCTCGGTGCTGGTGAGTAAGGAGGAGAGGCAGGGCTAACAGGTCAGGGCCAGGGTAGAAGGTAGATGGTTTACAGTTTGGATGGATTTAATTTCTCTATTTTTTCTTTATTGCTCCGTTCCTAAAATACATCCCGAAGTGTCAGCTGGGCAGAATTGCTTCTCACTGGTGCACCTGTGTACAATATATTAGCAAACATATTGCAGAGTGCAGTCGTGATTCTTTATACATTATTTATGCTCTGCCAAAACTCGCACTCCTGACATGAACTAATTCAGTCATTAACACATTAAACCTGGATCTATATTCTGCATCATGTTCAGAATGATGTGATGAAGGCAGTCTGAGGAGCCAAGTATCAGGAAATGTGTTATGAGTGGAGTCTAACAACCCATAACAGCTGGGTAAACTCTTGCTTTTTTCGTTTTTCAGTGCCACTATCCCCATATTTGATTCCTTTTGGTTAAACACAATTACAGAGTTGCAACCATGCTGCTTTCTCATTTTATTTCTAATCCCTTTAAACAAACAATGTAGTTTGTGAGAGAGCCAGAGGCAATACAGAGCATCCACTGAGACTTTCACTCTGTGGATACGGTGTGCCAAAGTTTAGGTTTTTGAGAAACAAATGCACACATTCACACAAAGATAGAGCCATAACATAACAGATCCTCAGGCGCATGTGACATTAATGTATAGAAAAACTTTTAAATTCACACATATTGATATCGCAAAGTGCATTTACACAGAATGAAAGAATAAACCCAGGAGGAGGCCTCAGCACACTGATTGATAACCCCATGTCAAAAAGGAAAGAGAGAAGAGGTATATTACAGACCCTTCAATAAATACTTATGAAGCTTGTAGTGTTGATGAGGCTGTAGTTTGTGTTGTGATGTGTACTAAATAGCATCACACTGTACTGGAGTGCACGATGTTTTTGTACAACTTATGGTAAAAACATAAGGAAAGAGCAATCCCTCCTTGGAGGCAAATGAAGCACTGCACACACATGTACACACACTAATGCCTAAACACAAAATACAATTATAATTTTAAACAGCTGGCACATATGTAGAGGTTCAGAAAAAAAAAATCTTGACAGCCAGATAACTGTATCTCTAATCTGCAGTGCACATGACCTTTTGTTGTAAGGTGTTCAACATAATCCGCTCACAAACTTGCATTATCTCTCACACACATACATAAACACACACAACTTGCATCACCTCACGCACATTTTGTGTTTGCTCATTTCAGACACCCTGTCCCCATCTCTCAGCGCGCCACATAATGAATAATGTATTGAGATTTGTATTATACGGTGCAGATTAAGCACTAATCTCAGCTACAGGCTGATTTTTTTTTTGTTGCTGTGTCATCCATTTCTTTTTCATGTTTGACACAATGTATATATCTTTAAACATTTAAATTCAAGCACATTTTCTATAATCATCAAGATCATCATCATCATCATCATCATCATCATCATCATCATCAACAACAACAACAACAACATCATAAATAAATATGAGAGAGAAACTGGTGATGACTCAGGATCTCATTTATGTCTCATATTTCATATATTTTGAAATATTTACTGAACTTGTTCCTCCAAACTTGGCATGCAACAACTAAAGCAGCCTCTTTTTCTGGCAGTCTGAGACCTTGCACTGAACTCATGCACTTGAAAGAACACATTCTTTGATTTAGAGTGTGGGTGAGGTGGATTACACTTGCTGTACTTGGATAAAAAGTGTCTTAGTTTTCAACCTAGCTAATGATACACTGATTTCCTTGTTTTTGAGTTGCAGAGGCAAAACTGCTACCAAATGTTCCCTGAAGAGACATCTAAGATAACAAAATTATATATTTTTTATAGTTTTACACAAATAATACATAATAAGATAAGTTCCATAGAGCCAGAGAGATCAAACGATGCAATAAAACTAATTAAGTCCATTTCATAAAGTATTTTATCCTGGACTTGCAGTAATGTACAAAATAGAAGGTCTAGTGTTAACTATGTAATGGGCCACCATATGGACAAACAAGTGAAATACATTGCACTGAACAGTATCCAGTGCAGCACTCATGTAAATGTTACACAGTCTTTTTTTCTTGTCCTTTTCTAATTATTATTATATGCACATTATGCATATCTTTCAGTTCAGAAGACAGGAGGCACCCAGCTCAAACTGCTCATATCATTCCCAAACTATGGACAAGCTCTACTAAAACCCATGAAGTAAGACTGTCCTTCTGTAATACTGACTGTCTGACATTCCAGCTGACTTAAAGTGTTTTCTCCTGTACAGTTTCTTTTTTTTCAGTGTGTTGTGTGTGTTTTTATTGCACAGACAATCCAGAGATGCAGAGACGGACGTAAACCTCTTTTACTTCTCGGATTTTGAAAGACACAACGCAGAAATATCTGCCTTTCACCTTGACAGGTACAGACGATTTAACACCCTGTCAGCAGGCAGGAGGTGTTCTTGTGGGTAGACAGATCATTCTGTAACCATCAAGTCACTGATCTGACACTCATTCATCTGCGAATATGATCACGCTGCTTGTCTCACAGGGATAAAGTGTGATTAATTAGCACTAGAATTATACACACTGTTCTTGTTAATCTTTGTCTCTGTTCTCATCTCTCTGTCTTGTTCTGTCTCTCAGGTTGCTGGGCTTTAATAGGATCCCTCCAGTAGTTGGTCGACTCATCAATGTCACCACAGAGATCAGAGAGATTACCACTGACCAACGGCTGTCTAGGACCTTCTTCACCTCCCCTGGTAAGCTTATGTCAGGCTTACCACTGTAGTTATACCAGACATCAGCATACTGTATACTGTATACCATCCATGCAAACCACCTTACTACTAAAGTCAAGCCATCTCTCTGACTCCCTCTAGTGGGGAACGTGTGTTTCTATGGCCAGTGTGAGTACTACTGTACAACAGAGAACCCGGTGTGCGGTCAGCCACATGCCCTGGAAGTATCCCTGGCTGCCATGCTACCCGACCTCACCCTTGGTCCCCGCAGGTCCTGGAGATCGCCATGGAGAAGATCCTACAGCCGCACCAAGCTGGCACAGTGGGTACACTGTCAGTGTCTTAGCCTGTCTGATTAATTAGGCTCTGTCTCAGTCTCTTAATTATTGTTAATATCAGCATGATCAATATTGTCATCAATAAATAGAACTCATCATTAGTGTGATTATAACTAAAAAGGGTATCATCAGTAGTGTTTCACGCATCCCTGTGGAGGGAAAAATTATAAATAAGCTCATTTCAAGCTGTTAGAGGATCATTAAGTCCGTATATGTGCAGCAGTTATTATAACTATCTATCAAATGCTTCTGGATCACAATGAATAAACAGTGAACATACAATTTAAGTGAGTTTAAATAACATCAAGTAAAGTACTGCAGCCTCAGTGTCCTGAGTGCTCCTGTTCAGCTCAAGTGGCTTTTCAGAACACTTTGCACAAACTGTGTCACAATCACTGTCCAAGGTGCTGATCCTGGGACCCCCAGGGATGTGGGATCTGTCCCAGGTGACATGCAGGATTACATAAAAAATATCATTGTTATTTTAGAAATTTGTGTTGTTACTGTGCTGTTTCTGGCCACCAGTCTAGTATTTTGTTTTATTTTGATCATATATTTGCTTATTCTGTATCAGGCTCAGTAGGCAGATTGAATCATTCACTAATCACACTCCACTCTTCCTGTCAAACAAAGACAAACTTTTTTTTTTTTGTTCTTGAAGTTTCTGAATAATTTCCTCAGTTTCCTGCTGCTTGAGGCAAATTTGTGATTTGTGATATTGGACTATGTAAATTAAATTGACTTGACTTAACTTGAACCAAAAGACACTGATAAATTGTTTACTTTGCTTAGATATATACTAAGTATCTGGACCCCATTTAATGGCAAGCATTAACTTTAACCACTGTAGTACTACTATGAATATTTATATGAGCCTCACTACATAGCTGAGCAGATTGCCAACTGCTAAAACTCAAACTTATCAACAAAGCTGGTTATATTATTGATAAAAAATACTCCTTTTAACAGAACTAAAATAGACAAAAAAGCCAAACATTCATTATTCATTATTGTTTAATTTAGTGAAATTCAAATCAATAATGACTAGGGCCCATCAAGATCTATTTTCTTCTATTTTTTTAAACTGCACTGTCGTTCCCAGGTGGGAGAAGGACCCGGCCTACTGTGACACAGTGAAACAGACACCTCCTTACAACTACGGCACCAGACTGGTGGATCTCATAGACATGGCCATACTGGACTTCCTCATGAGTCAGTACATTTTAAATTTAACACGGCATTCAATTTATTTGTAACTTAAGAGGGCTTACAGGAGAGTGTAATGGGAGTCACTGACCTACATGTCCTCCATCTCCTTCAAGAGAAGAGAGTCAAATCATTCAAAACAAGTCGATGAAAACAGAATTTCAGCTAACAAAAAAAGTAAAAATGAATGTTAAGGTTACTAATAATTAAAGAAGATCCTGATAGTGTTGCTTATCTCAGCACACTGTGTAGCAAGCATCAACTCTTGAAACACCTTTAATAATATGAACAGCATGGAGTTATTAATATTAGACCTTTTTATATACATGCAGATAAAAAAGTAATTAAAACTAATTAATTGTGTATGTTCATTCAAAGGCAACATGGATAGACATCACTATGAGACATTTGAGAAGTTTGGCAATGAAACTTTCCTGCTTCATCTGGATAATGGACGGGCGTGAGTACCAGTATCAATCTTTCAGCTCATTTCACTTCAGGTTATACAAGTTCTGGTGTTCTGGTATAATGTAACAACATTGCAACATCTGTTATATTTCTCACTTGGGTATCAGTATTATTTATGTTACTTTCTCATGTCTTAGACATTGTTGAAAATATTTTCCAGATTTGGGCGTCACTCTCGGGATGAGCCGTCTATTCTGGCTCCATTGCAACAGTGTTGCAGGTAAAACTGAGTGACTTGAACTCTTAAAAATAAAGCATTGGTGAAATAAATTGTAAGAAACTAGTTTGTGTCATTTAAGAGTGTGTAAGTTCAAAGATGTAGTAAAGGAAAGATTTAATTCAGTGAATATTGCATTGCTTACAAATAACAAAAAGAAACTTATTCTGGTTTATGTTGGTGTCACCTTCGTAGGATCCGTCGCTCAACCCTCCTCCGCTTGCGTCTCTTGTCCCTCCCAAACTTCCGCCTGAGTGATGTCATGCGGGAGTCACTAACCCAGGATCCTCTGGCAGGTGTGGCCCCACTCCTCTCTGAATTACACCTCTCTGCTCTGGACCGACGCCTAGCAACCATCCTGCAGGTGGTGCAGACCTGTCAGGGTCACCACAGTGATGTCATTTATGATGACATGGAGGGATATGATAAAGAATATGATCAACAGCCTAACTAAGGGAAAAAAAACCCAATAAATTATAAATCTTTCACATATATCTGTCTGTAACTAATTTTGTAACATTGTAGCAAGTCTGCTCTCAGAAGTTTAATCTTAGTGATTAACTTCAGCCATAAAAAGATAATGTATCAGGATAAATGACCCCTTTTTACCTTTGAAGACTCCCTTCAGACATGTTTTAAGACAGATAAAATTCTCTGCTTTCACTAATAATTTACCCCTGATGTGGTTATTAAAAGTTCCAAAATTACTTCACCATTGAAAAATCTGTGAAAAAAATTGGTGAATATTGTTTATTTTAAAAGTTGAACTAGTTGTGATATCACAAAATCATCCTTGTATGTACATATCTTAAGTATTTAAGGTGAATTCAAAGTGAAAACAGCCTTCTGGAGTCAGACACTACGCATACATCATTTTGCATATGCAAGTAATAATAAGCAGAAGTGGGGGTGGAGGGGGACTTTAAGATATAACAGTGAATCTTGAATGTGAATCACAGAGGAGTGTTTTTTCAGTTCCTGTAAAAGGAGGAACCTAAAAACAGCACATACACTCTGAAGAACAGAATATAAATGCTGGAATATTTACAAAATGCCACCATGTTTTGACCTTTACATAAACGTGTAATGTCCGTCATCAGTCAAGACTAGCAGGCCTTGTATTCAGTATTTCAAGCCATATACTTCATCAAAGAACTACAGGAAGTCTACAGGATGCAGCCAGTCAGGTTTCAAAAGCTGTACAGTTTTGCCCCCTGCAGCCACTGACCAGTACTGCGACTTTCCAGCAGAAAATAAAATACTTTCACTTTCCCAACGTCACTATGAGGAGGAACTGAGAACACATTTGTGGGCAGTTCCACACGACTAGCTTTGATGATTTTATGGAGGGACTTCCGCCTACTCTGCGAATCTTCTGCTTGTTTCATATTTTGATTTCTGACATAACAGCGTGAACTTTTAAGTTTTCCAGTGGCCATCTGGAGCAGTGTCTCTGGGTCTGGTAGAGTTATTTTTGCACGGTAGTGGCGGGGAAGTGACAGGATACACCGCTGATGGATCCACTGGATTTTCTGGAGCCTGAAGAACTGCTGCGGTTTTTCCACTGCCATAAAACCGAAATGTCATGCATGGAGAACCCGCACACCTTTCTCAGCCAGCTGCGGGATTACAACCTGATCCCGGAGGACAGATACAAGGTGAGCTACTGAAGTGGAAACATCGTGCATTTGTTATTACGCTCCTCACGCACCGTCCCTCTTCCTCATATAGGGCTGGTTTGAATGAAACGGCGCGCGCCGGAGCGAAAGCGGGAAATCTGGCACACGCGGTCATTTAATTACCTATATATGGCTAGTGGTCCTTACAGGACTGATTAGTTATAATGAATGTTGAGTTTTATTTAAATAGTAATATCATGTTCCCTAGTATTCTTAGGTATGTGGTTATCAGAAAGTCATATAAAGCCAGGGCTGTATTAGCCATAAGGAATTTCAGGTGCGAAGATTGAGTTGTGGGTCCCCATAGACTCATTGCTTTTTCACACTCTGTGCATTTTGTAAGGGGTGGACGATATGAAATTAACAGTTTTCAGATATTTTTGAATGATAATTCCTGAAACAGAAACTAAATTTCTTTCTGGTTAACAACTCACATGTGTAGTCTATCAATACAAGGTGCTATTTTGTACAAATGTAGAATGACGTCAGTATAATTTGGTTTGAACAGAGGTTGCACATTGTTACTTTCCACCCTGTCAGTCAGTTCGATGAAAGTAACAGGAATGGGTCAAAGCAAAGGTAACATAATGATATAAACTTGAATTGTTTATATTATTCTTGATTTTTATTTTAAAAATATCTGATATTGTCCTTATTAATATGTAATTGCAAATATAGTATGTCTTTATCTTAATAAAAATATAAATTTCATCTTTAATTTCAATTTTCAATTTCATCATATATTTTATAGCAACAGTTTGAACAGTATAAATATTAAAGAAAATTTAACAGTTTAACGGTGTAAAACACATTTCCTTTGCTGTATTACTAACATAAATTCTTTTCTTCACCATTAGAGTTGTGACAGATCTCATGCTCAAGTAGTAAATAATCTGTCAAATGAACAATACAACTTGTCATTAAAAACATGTACTACTTGAGTGAATTTACTTACCATGGTCGAAAACAGCTTTTTGTGTAAAACTGTGCTGTATGTGCTGATGCAGTTTGACATATCAAATTGTATGGGCTTGGAGATGATGTTTAATCCTGTGTTACTTTCATACCGACTTAGCCCTATTTAGTAGTTCATTTAATTAACCTAATAATGAATTATTGATGAATTAGAAATTAGTTTGTGTTGGAACTGCATCAATTCGTCAATAAATAGAAAATTAATCTGCAACTTTTTTGATAATCGATAAATCATTTAAAGTCCCCATCCACTCAAAAAGATGTTTTTTTCTTGTTCCTTCAGTTGGATGTTTGAGCTTCACTGTGCAGAATGATGTCTGTGTAGAGTTTGACACTAGAAAGCTGTTTTCACATTCATCTGCTGAAATTGGAAAGTTCCTCTGAGTTAATTGAAAATCCAATATTAAGGGTGCAGGCCTATGAGCATAATCTGTTACATCACAAACAGTTTGGAGCCAGTCCTGGTCCAATATTCATCTTACACAAGTGGGATGTGGAAACTCCAGTGCACAAACACTGAATGGACTTTTTAGGAGACATCTTGTGTTCAACAGTTAAACTTTTGAGATAAATATTTGAAAAATATTTATAGAATCTGGAATGTTAAATGAGGGAGAAGGATTCTTATTCAAAGAAGAGTATTTTATACATCTTAAAATATGTCTGTAAGGGCTTTTAAAAAAAAAAAAATTAAGCAAACATACCAAAACCTTTTTTCTGGTTTCAGTTCCTCAAATGTGATTATTTCATGCTTTTCTAAAGGCCTTAAAACTGCCATGGCTGCTATAAGCAGGGGCATGACAGTAATAATGCAAGTATAGGTGTCTGATCAACAGCCTAACTAAGAAAAAAATATATAAATCTTTCACATGTATATGTCTCTAACTAATTCTGTAACATTGTGGCAAATCTGCTCTCAGAAGTTCAATTTTAGTGATTATCTTCAGTCATGAAAAGATAATGTATCAAGGTGAACCTCATTTTACCTTTAAAGACCCCCTCTAGACATTTTTAAGACACATAAAATGATCTACTTTATGTAGATATTGTTCATTTCAACAATTGATGATCTTGCCTTGCCAGTATCCTATGAATTACATATCATCTGTCTTCATTTAATGTGCACCATTTATCTCAGAAAAGTGTCCAAATGCATTTTTATGTACACTGAAAACATGATAATCTATAGCACCAACAGGCTACAAACACAACTGACCTGTTACGTAAAGGAGTAGCTCACTCCAAAATAAATATTCATTATGCACCACAATGGATGGTAAACATGAACTTTGTACACACACACTGTTTTCCCCAGTCTCAGCCTAGGAAGCTGTAGCTTACAAAGATAATACTGAATATTTGAAAGTATGATATGATAATGTCATTATAATTATATTCTCTGTAAATTCAATATCAACTGCAAACTGTATGCAATACTGATTCACTTCTCTCTAACATATCCTCTATAGGGTTCAACCAAATTTATCAGTTTACTGACATTATGAATCTCTCACCAATCCAGGTTTTGTCATATCACTTTTTTTTTTAAACTGTCTAACTTTCATATAATTAAATTGAGAATAGCTTCAACAATAAGTGACATAAAGCCAGAAGTTCAACCTATCAGTCACACCATAATCCAGTCCACAAGTCTACGTGGTTATACTGTATTAATCAAGACATACAGACGTGGCTGAAAATACTGGTACCCTTCTATCTTCTTTTTTTTTTTTTTAAATCAATTTTCCCTGTATCAAGTTGAATCTGACAGAAGTATATGGTATCCATCATTCTTTCACATTGAATATAACTTAAACTTTGTTTTTGATTTACAATGTGACATGTTATTTAATACAATAAAACAAATAAAAATGGCCAAACATATTGGTACCATTAACTTATTATTTTGTAGCTCAGCATTTGGAGGCAATAACCACAGTCTAGTGTCTGTAACTCTGAATTAGGTTTCTACACTTCTCCACTGGTAGTTCAGTCCACTCTCCTTGAGTAAACTGCTCCAGTTCTCTCAGGCTTGATGAGTGCCATCTCCCATTGAACATCTGTGGAGATGTTCAGTGGGAGATGGCACTCATTCAGATCAGGACTCATAACAGGCCACTTCAGAACGGTCCAATGTTTTCTTCTCATCCACTCTTGGGTGCTTTTTGGTGTATGTTTGGGGTCATTATCCTGCTGGAAGAAGACCCATGACCTATGACTAAGACACAGCTTTCTGACACTGGACTGTATGTTTTGCTCCAAAATGCCTTGATAGTCTTCTGATCACAGATACACAGATTCAAGGCACCTAGTGCCCGAGGCAGCCTCCATGTTTCATGGTAGGCATAGTGTTCTTTTCTTTGAAGGCTTCATTTTTTCCTTCTGTAAACATAGGTTTGATGTGTTTACCAAAAAGCTTTAATTTTGTTTCATCTGTCCAAAGTACATTATCCCAGAACAACTGTAGCTTATGTTGATAAGCCACAGTTGTTCTGGACACCTTGGGGCAAAGTCCAGTCTGGCTTTTTGTGTCTCACTCTTAGAAGTGGGGCCTTCCTGGGCCATTTTCATTAAGACAGTGACGGATGGTGCAACTTGAAACTATTGTACCTTGAAATTGAAGATCAGCTTGGATCTGTATCAACGTTTTCCTTGGTTCTTTCTTGACCATTCGAGCAATTCTTCTGTTTAACCTTGGGCCAATTTTACTCTTCCAACCACATCCAGAGATGCTGGCTACAGTTCCATGGGTTTTAAACTTCTTAATAATATTGGCAACAGTGGTCTCAGGAACATTAAGCTTTTTGGAGATGGTCTTGTAACATTTACATTGACCATGCTTGGCTTTTACCTTTTTTCTAATGACTTCAGACCACTCTCTAGTTTCCTTTCTCTTTTCCATGTTCAATGTGATGCACACAGTGGCACAAAACAGCTGTCCAGTCTATTTTAGAATGTCCTTGTAGAATAAGCATGAATTTAGTTATTTTCACAACTTTTTGTTTTGTTCCACTGAAATCCGAACATATAGATGCATTGCCAATAAAATATATTTTAATTCCAACACTGTTCAGAGCAAATGGTGCATTATTTTAATAAAATGCAGGGGTACCAATAAAAAAAGGCCATGTCTGTAAAAGTCTCAAGTGAGCCTGCATAAGAAATGAAATATGCACTGATTTTTTATTAAAATAAATGCATGTGTTATTATTGAACTGATCATGACAATTAATCATGATATACGGTTTAGGTGATCAAGATTAGGTCATCCAATTGTAATTTTCTCTATAGTTAGTTATGTTATTTATTGTGTCATGCACATACGAGTTGCCTGCCATCGTGGATTTAGACACCAAAAAAAAAAAAAAACAAATTGCAGTGGTTAAACATTTGTCAGAGATGAATATAACTTCTTACATATTGCTACATTGCAAACAAAATCTTTGTCTTCTGTAGCAGGTTCTACATATAAAATCTTCCACAAAAAAGTTCGCTTGCTAAACATAGCACACTTTTTTCCTCTGTTATTATCATCCATCAAGAAGAACTCTTCAGAAATGAAGGACATTTTACACAGTAAAACATAAAGTGGACTTGCTCTTCAATATCACCTAAATCACACAGCAAAGTGTTTTCTCTTCAGGGAGACTATTAAACCTATTTACTTCTGTAGCTAATGGTAATATACCTGAATGTAGCTACCCACTCAGAGGTCATTGATTTTTTGTTAAATTCTGCTTCACATAAGACTGTAATCTACACTGATTGTTTTCATGAAACGTTCATAAATTAGATTTGCACTAAATACCAATAGACCACCTTTCCTTATACATAACCAACACTTTGCACTTAGCATCATAAATATTAAATTATACTGTACATTATACTAATACTCCTATACTCTGCATGCAGAAAGTGAGTCGTATGAAGAGCAAAGACAACATGAAGAGAGGCCTTTATGAAATTCTGGACTGGTTTGAAAAAGAAAGATCACAGCACATCCAAATTTTTTGGAGGTGTGTCTTCAAGGAGACTATCATGAACCAGTACCCCACCCTGCGACTGCTACGCAACAGCCTCATGGATGGTATGACTATGATAACGATCATGAATGTGCATGCTATAAACATAAAGTTGTCCTCTCTTTATTCTTTCATTAACGACAACCTCTAAAAGCAGACTGTCTCTTTTCTCTACTTGATATCAACGATAACCTTGGACTTTAATTCAATTGCAGGATCCTTCCATTTTGACACACAATTGCCTGAGAAGGTGGAAAAGGAAGAGACAGACGAAAAGAAAAGGAACGAGCTTTCAGAAGAAGAGGAGGGAAAAGAGAAGCAAGAAAGTTCAGTGAAAAAGAAGAAGAAAAGAAATAGGAGTGTGTGTGATTCAGAGGAGGAGCAGCCTGGTCCATCTTCTCAGCTAACTCCATGTCAAAAGAAAAAGCCCAAGAAAATACACTTCTGTAAGTTATCTCTCACCAATGTCACTATGCTTTACTTATGTAAACATGACTGTATATAACATGACCTTGTGGCAAAAAAAGATGATAAATGAGCAGAATGTTTCAATCAGAAATTGTCTCAGCAGAGGACAGAAGAGTTTCTTATTTGGAACAAAGGAGTCAAAATGACTTTTTTTCCAGCTTCTCCACTGAAGAAGGGAGAGAAGAGTGAAATTTGGAACTGGGCCATCTATAAGTATCAGCTGCCTGTGACCTGTGGAAACAAGAAGGGGATGCTGAACAAAGACAGACTGGCTAAAGGTCAGAAGGGCAAAGCAAAACTGATTGTCTGAAGTAACTCATATTATAAGTACTTTTATCTTTATCTCTTTCTGTATCTTCCTGTGTTAAGTTATTTGAATCCCCAATCTTGTCAATGTTTCAGGGGAGAAGTGCATTCTAATCAACAAACAGTGGTTCACTCCAAATCAATTTGAGAGACTTGCAGGGAAGCAGAACTGCAAGAACTGGAAGTTGAGCATCAAATGTATGGACACCCCACTAGGAAAACTTATACAGGTTTGTGCCTGAGATTTTTGGATAATACGTGAAAAAAGACTGTGTGACACAGTTTTATTTGATAACTTTACATCATTTGCTGTGGAAATCAGTTAGTTTTCTGTTTGACTGCAGGAAGGGCACCTGAAATCAGTGCACTACAAAGGAAGGAGTAAAAAGGTAAGAAAGGAATGTGGCAAAAATGCAGAAACAAATTCTGACTGCTGATTCTTGTCTGAGTTGTATCCTATTTTTTCTTCCTGCTAGGCCAAGAAATCACTGCTCCCATCTGATACTTCCATCACAGGTTTGTTGTTTTAGTGCAAAATACTGATTTCAGGCAAGACTGGCAATACCACCAGTGGTCTTAAACATTTCTTATGACTGTACGTTAATACATGGGGTATTTTTTATAGCTCATGAGCGAGTGCTGGATTCCCACAAGTATCTGATACCTCACATAAAATACTAAAACATTAAAGTCTAATGGTAGCTGAAGTGAGCTTCCTAAGTGCTAATGTGGGAGAAATTATCAATAAAGAACAAAGGTAAGATGGCTTCTTACCTCCTCCTTTTTTGTAGTGTCTGATGGGGAAGAAGATGAGGACGAAGAAGACAAGGAGTCATCAAGTGACAGAGAAAGTTCCCCAGATGTCACAGGTGCTAGTTTATACAAAGTGATATTCAGGTTTGAAATGCATCCATGTTAATATAAAAAGACTTGTTAATTAAATTCTCTACATGTGTCAATTACAGATGAAGAAGAACAGCAGCCAGAATCCAGCCATGGCAGTGATGAGACGGTATTCAAAGTGACATGCGGAGCTATAGCTGGGACGTTACACAAAAAACGATTTGCATCAGGTAACTATATGGCACTATACACAGTGTAGCTGAATATAGTTACATCTCCTGAAAGTCCTGTTTAACCTCTTCCTCTGCCAACCCCCTACCATAGACCTACTTTTAGGAGGAACAAGGGATGTTTAGGGAGAGATAATAGGTCAGCAGTATATGCCACATGGAAGTGGTGTATGATCTGAAAGCTGGGAGACTTAAGATTAATTTGAGAAGCAGTTCTGTAATGAACATTGGTTAGGTGCTTATTCAAAATTTGAAAGTTTAGAGTTTATAAAACTCCAAAAAACACATTAAAACCTGGAACCAAGACCTGGAAGAAACCACAGAAAAATTCATGCTGTGATTTGCTATGAAAATCTTTTGACATTTGGAGGTTTCTTTAAGAATTGCATTTTTCAGAGATTGGATGGTGAGCACTTCTGTTCAGGAAATTGCTCAGAAACCCCCATATTGTCCATATACCTAGAAAAGCCATACACCCTGTGAGGTCTAGGCCCTAGGTCTCTAGTTCATGGTTGTAATGTGTCATGGGGCTGTGATTATTCTAGAGAGAGTCACAGTAGGCCATTTTATACAGTGAGATCAAGGTTACAAAATTGATCTACTATGGGGACTAACATCATCACACATAAATACAATTGGGCTCTTTCAATCCCTAAGAGTCTCAGCTTTCCAGTCCCTTTAAATATAACTTTAAAACTGAGCCTGCTACAGCCTCTAAAAGACAGTAATGTTATCTGTGGACATTGGCATCCTTGGTGAGTGGAACAGGTTAATGTGCAATTTCTTTTTCTATTAGAGACTTGCGACTCTGGTGAACAGTCAGTGTAAAGGCATTTGAACTATCCTGCAAAACAAAGACATGCATCTCCTCTAAACTTGCTCTCATTTCCAGGGCGTTGTGGGAAGAGTATCCGTACTGAGACGAGCTGGTTGAGTCCAGAGGAGTTTGTGAAGGAAGCATCAATTCAGACAGATTGCTCCTGGAGGAAAGATGTCCTGTGGGAAGGCAAACCACTTAGTGTCCTCATAGAGGTAACTATGGTTAAGGTGGTGTGTGTGTGTGTCATCATTAAAGTCCACAGATCTTTGAGTTAAAAGCATTAGCATAAAGGAGGAGGGAATAATTATACTTCACTGTGAAGTTTGTCATTTAATCAAACTAATCAGGTTATAGGACTAAATGCAGTGAAACTGGATTTTTTTTCTAAAGCAGTTACATAAAACCACACTTTCAAGATAACATTCCATAAAACTTTCACCATAGCTACTGTAAGCTGCTTCCCAACATGGTCTTGGATCATGACAGTGGACTTCAGAAGGCAGACCAGACCATCCTGCACACAAATCAACCTAAACATAAAACAACAAACAAAACAACCTAAACATTGGTTAAAAAATGACAAAATCTGAGGTTATTTAATTTACAGAAAATGTGAAGAGATGAAGACAGAGAGCAAAAGAAAATATATAGACACAGGTTGGGTCAAGTATGGAAATAATGATCTAAAAACAAAGCCACAGGCTTTGTTAAACCAGAAAGACAAATTATTAAACAAAGAGGAAGACATTGTTAATGTTTCTATTTCAGGCAAAAATCTTGAACATCCACTCTCTGCTGTGTGCTTGCAAACTGTGCAGTCAAGATCCTGATGACCTGGTGAGTTTATTGATCTGTTTCAGACTCTGAAACAGAATTTCCTCACTCTACATTCATAT
The DNA here is from genome assembly GCA_029490765.1 of Euthynnus affinis. Lineage (NCBI taxonomy): Eukaryota > Metazoa > Chordata > Actinopteri > Scombriformes > Scombridae > Euthynnus > Euthynnus affinis. Next base: position 19,903,595 of record CM055856.1, on the reverse strand, counting down.
TTATTCTGCATGAACAATGCAATGGACAGTGCAGCATTTTACATTTAAAATGCTGCAGTCCTTTGAACAGTGCAAAACTTGTGTCTCTCATGGTGAGCTCCTTACAAGTCTGCCCCTTCTGGGGTGTAAATGGAATCAAGTTTAGATTTTTATAAACAAGGAAACTTCTTTCTCTCATTGGCCTAGCACTATGCTGTAAACAGAGTTGCTCTCATGTATGTATCGGCAGGATAATCAGAAAAACGATGATGAGTGTTTTATCTGTAAAAGTGAAGACGAAAGGCTGGTGGAGTGTGATCACTGCCCTCGCTCCTTCCATCAGAGATGTCATCTGCCTCATGTAGAGGATGCCATTTTGAGGTGAGCTTTGATCAGAATAGGAGCCAACCAAGACATATGATACTAATCTCGTCCTTACTTTATATATTTTTTGTTATTAGTTGATTGTTGTCATGTGTCTTTAGCTTTAACTAATTTATTGTGACTGAAAGAGATTTTGTATCATTTTAAACCATTGTGAATCTTTAAAAAGTAGACATTGTAATGAATGTGACCTGAAATACTTTTCTTTGGTGAAATAGTAATTTAAAGCTACGCTAATCAATATTTATATAAACAATGTATCAATGAACCTGTGGGAAAAAAAGTAACACTCAACTCTGCAGTTACCCTCAGCTCTGTGGAGCAATGTAGTGTCTTTTAGCTCATTGTTTTGGCTTAATGGCCCACAGCTTCACTGTTTTGGTTCACTCCCATCAACCTCTCTTACCACTGCATGCTACTTGCCCAACCAAACAACAAATTTAGCGACTAGCTGGTGAAAATTGGGGAGTTTTTAGCAGCTGAAAAGACATAGAAAAAAACAAGATATTTCCCTCAGAGCTAAAATGAAAGTGAATTTTACACCTAAATTCACCAGAAACATGATTTCAAATGAATGCTAATGTGGCTCCGTGTCTACTGGATGACTAAATAAGCTACAATTTGCGAACATGCACACCGTATCAATTTAATAACGTTACTAATTTATTCTCATAACACAGATGTTGGAAGTTTATAAATTACAAGCTATATAGTCATCTTACACTAGTCCAATTGACAACTGACTGACTGACTGTGTGTGTATGTGTGTGTGTGTGTGTGAGCAGGGATGATGGACCATGGATGTGTACATTCTGTGTATTCAGAACGTCTCAACAGTGGCGTTACTCCGATGAGTTGGAAAGGAAAGCAGCCATGTCCCAACAAATATCCCGACACATGCTGGTGAGCATAGTTTGCGACTCGTTGACTTTCTATGTTTGTCTTTTTGTCTTTAGGTCTGTCAGTCTCACAGTAATGTCTGTCTGTCTGTAACATTCACACTTCTTACATCAACAGGAATGTCATTATCTCCTCCTCTTACTGTACAGTGCTGATGAGAGACAGATATTTGCTACAAACCCAAGCCTCTACGTAAGTCTCTTTCTTACACATACCTATGGACATGCCACTGTCTTCTCATTCATTTAAAAAACAATTTAATTTATATGAAATAAACTGTGGCTACTGATGGAATCACACAATCAACAGGTATTTGTGTATAGTAGTCTGAAATTGTCGCACACCATAAATCTAATTTTCAAAATATATTTTCGACTTGTAAAGTGCTCATCATCATTTCATTCATTACTGCTTGACACCCACAGTTGGGAGACTACACCTCTGTGATCAAGACTCCAATGTGGCTGGGCAATATAGCAGACAAACTCCAGAACAACCACTTCCAGACTGTTGGAGAATTTGTGTCGGACGTCCAGCTCATTTTCACCAACTGTGCCTCATATAACAAAGTAAGAAGCAGTGTCTCTGGATGACAGGCGGGGTCGAGAATGTTCATAATTTTTACATTCTTTACCGAGAGGTAAACAGATCAAGAAATAAATTCCTTTCTAGAAAATATTTTAGTGACAAGGATTATTATGTTCTCCTGCAGGGCAATGCTGAATTCCTCAACATGGGTGTCAGACTGAAGGAACTATTTGACGCGGAATTTGTGAATGCATTCAACATCCATGAAGACACAACCTGATAAGCAGTTTCCAGTTTTATGACTCAGCATATTGATAGTGGGAAATGGTTCTAAATGTAAACAGTAGGAGTAGGAAGTAGCCATGTGATAATTTGTTTTGAACATACCGTTTGCATCTAGTTATAAATAACTCAAAAGCAAGAATTGCTAATCAAGACAAGGAGAGGGGCTTATATTTGAATATGTGGAGACATCATCATAATAACAGTAATAATAAAGTTTATTTATAAAGCACTTACCAAAACAAACAATTACAAAGGCTTTACAAGACGAAAAGAACAAAGGATAGAGTACAATGCCAGATACACACACATTCCTACATACAGTATATATCACTATTCAATATAAATGAGTCAATAAATAAAGATCATGAGAAAGCCTTACGATAAAAGTGAGTTTTTAGAAGTGACTTAAAAGAAGATACTGAATTTGCAAGTCTGAGATTCTCTGGCAGGTCATTCCATGTAGTGGTGCCCTGACAGAAAAAGCTCTGTCTCTTTTAGTCATGCATTAGGCACAGCTTGGAGGTTCTTGCCTGAGGACCTCAAACTGCATGCAAGTTGATAAGTGGAGAGTAACTTAGAGATGTAATCTGGGACCAGGCCATGAAGTGCTTTAAAATTAATGAGTAGGGTCTTAAAATAAGTTCTAAAACCAACTGGCAGCCAGTGTAAGAACATTAAAAGTGTTGGAGTTATATGGTCTCTTTTCTTGGTCTGTCTTAGAGGTCTGGCCGCTGCATTTTATAAAATATGGTGTCTGTCAATTGATTTGTAGTTTATGCCAGTTAAGAGGTCATTGCAGTGATATTATTGTTCGTATGATGGATTCAGTATCTTTAAGATGCAAACTTTAATAAATTCTGGCGATATTCCTGAGATGGTCAAATCAAATCCAGATTACTTTGCTGATATATATTTCAAAGTTGAGGCTAGAGTTGAACAGCACACCAAGGTTTCTGCAGAGGGCTGAAGATATTTGTAGAGTGGACAAAGTGGTGGTCAGAGCCAATGATAGGAATTTCTGTTTTGTCAGAAATCCAATATTTTATATCTGATACTCAACAGTTTCTTTAAAAAGAAATGCAAGTGGGATTGTCAGGTTTCACCGGTACATACATCTGCGTGTCATCTACATAAAAGTGGAATTCGATGTCATGCTTGTGAATGATTTAATCAAGTGGGAGCATATACAGTTAGAACAGCACTGGTACAAGGATTGACCCATGGGAGGTGGAAGGTGAAATATTTTCATCAGTCTTTAAATCGGTATACTGTGGTCAGCTGTGATAAAGGCTGTAGGCGAATGTAACAATATGAGGATAGAGCATTCACCTTTGTCAGTAGTGCTTAATGGATCATTTGTTACTGTAATAAGCACAGGCTCAGTGCTTTGGTGCTGCCTAAAGCCTGACTAAAGCTTTTCAGGAATTTGGTTTCCTTTCAGGGCTTTGTATGGGCACTGTCTTTTCAAGAATTTTAGCAACAAGTTTTTAGTTTTCATGCAGTTTAACTTTTGTTTAAATTTATTTATAAAAAATATCATTAAGGTATAGAGGATTATTTTTTTAAATAACTTATATCACTTAAAAGAGTATTCAAGTGATTTATCATCTCAGACCTATAGTATATCACACTCACGTTACAAAAAGGTCAAAAACTTGTCAAAACCTTGTGCCTACATTACCTCCAATGCAACTCGACTCAATTCACTCAACTGCACAGATTTGGGCGTGTTGCTAGTAGCAGCTCATGCAGCCTCAAGCAGAAATGAGGAGAGGGCTACAGAGGCCTGGTGACCTCACTTCTTTCTGACTCCACAACCCAAGACTTTTTTTTACATTTTCAAATTTATAATCTGTAGGCAACAATCTTTCTCACCTTGCATTGTTCCCTCTGGAGCCACAAAAAGGCTTTGTAAATCTTTGTTCACATATGCAGTTGTACTCCCGAAGACCTGTAAGCACACGCAAAGCCAATGGAGTTTCTCCTAAGTTGCTTTTACAAATACTGCAGTTTGATACTGTAGTTTGATGTATAGTTTACAGTATATATGATGTTAATGTCATGTGTCATCAACATTGTACATGTCAGTTTGAACCCAACCACATGGAACACATATCAGTATAATATAAAAAAAAAAAGTGCTGGAATGTATTTACTGAATGTATTTGTCCATTGTTTAGTTTGTGGTCACACAGGGGTCATAGTTTTTCTTTAATAATGTAACAAGTATCTAACAAACAAAAATAACCACAGATTTAATATTTCAATGTTCTTTTTCAGTATAAGAGTCCTTTGTATGACAGAGGCAAAGCATTTTGTATTAAAAATAAGATTAATATTTGAAAATTTTGTTTAAAAAATGGTTTGCTGTAAGGAAATCTTAAATTTAAATGTATGTTCTTTATGTTGTTCCCAGGATGTTTTATTGATATATTTATATGATGCACCACCATGTGAGTTTCAGACTGTATGTTTTATGAATGTGAAACATACAGAAGAATGTATGTAAAGAGAAATGTGTAATAGAAAAGGAAGACTATGCAGAGTACGACTAAAGAATTTACATCATGTGGAATATCAAAAAGGATTTCCAATGTTTACAGTATTTAAAGTATGATCTACTGGTGATGTCACTTGTCTGTTGCCTGTGGGTGTCTGATTGAATAAAATATGTTTGTTCAGAACTTTAATAACAGAGCCTTGATTAGCATCTTATGTCATTTCCAAAAGCAGAATGGTCTTTTAATAAAGGACTACCACTAGACCACAACTAAATCTAATGTATTCATGTTTTGTGAATGTTTTTTTTCACACTAAATGTGGTCCAAAGGCCTTCAAACAGATTCTTTAACTCATCTGAGAGAAGCTGCATGAAGTTGAATCCTGGTGACAGTCTCATTTTGAAGCTTTAATGTTCAGTAAACATGTATAACATGTAACATGTGTGTACTCTGTGTGCTGTCTGCTGACGTCACTGCCACAGTCGCCCGCAGCAAATCTGTGCTCAGAGCTGCGCAGCCGCCCTGCGCATCCGTCGGCTGAGGTGGACAGCGCAGCCATTTCTCTGCCCCTCATGAAAAACATACAGGGGGTGGCGTGTGTCCATCACGCACATGAAGTAACCTGACGTGTGGGGATGATGACTTTAGCAGTGAGTACCGGGGCTGAACTCGGCATCACCGATTGAGGTCCGCGATATCCAAACTTTCCCCCAATTCAACGCCTGCGCAGCCAAATCAGTCTCTCTCTGTCTCTCTCTGTCTTTCCTCCATTTGGCTGATGTTTTTGTTTCTGTGTTAGCCATGGAGGAAGATCGACAAGGAGGCAGCTGCGACGTCGCAGCGATGCACGTGAAAACTGAAGCGGTCGATGAAAATACATCTGCGCTGGTTTTGGGCAGTCAGGAGTCGCCTGCGCCCTGCGGTGATACCGCATGCAGAGGAGGAGGAGGAGGAGGAGGAGTGGATCAGACTGCAGAGGTGCTGGGTGACACAGAGCTGCAAGCAGCCACCACAACTACTCCTGTGCTGCTGTGTGAGTGCTTGTCATCTTTTTTTCCCCTTTCAATTGCAAATTTAAATAAAATGCATTTATTTCCACACTGCTATAATTTACAAATTCTGACTATAACAAAAGTTACCACTATGAATCTGTTGACCTATCATGCAGGAAATGTGTCTTTTATCTGTCTCATCATCATCAGATCCTGTGAGCACAGACCGGTTCTTCACCACATCAGGGGATGGAAAAACCTACCTGAAGATAGCTCCAGGTAATTAATGTGATTTTTATTAATGTGAGCTCACAGTAGTATTTTCCTCACAATTATTTCCATCATTAGAATAAAAAAAATATATACATACACATTTACTTAAAGTGCATGGCAGATTGATATTGTGTAAAAAGCGGTTTTCTCACATATAATGTTTGTTGTGTTAATAAACGTATTAACACTGACAGATTTTGCGATTTATTACACTTGAGTAAAATTAAAACAAATTCAACTCAGTGGTACTGAAAACGTTAACTGACTTTAGATCCCAAAAATGTCATGTATTGATTTCCTCTGTATTATATTTCCAATGTCATGGAGGCAGCTCAAAATATATCATTTAAAAAGAAATTATGAGATATTTCTAACCTTTTTCATGTTAAATGAATATCAGTATTTCCTCTTCAAACCTCAAGCAACCCTACAGAAAATCTTAAGATATATATTTTTGCAATCTAAGTCATCTGTGTCCTTTCCCAGCTTCAGTGATGCCACCTGCTCCTTCAGAGAAGACGCTCCCCTCTGGTTCTGATTTCTCTTCCAAAGCTGTTCTGTGTCTGATTGAGGCTGTCGGGCGTCGTTGGGGCCTGTATGAGACTCGGGAAAGGTCGCAGCTCTTCCAGAGCGTCCAGGAGGAGATGGCCTCCAAGGGGCATGTGCTTCCCGTTGAAAAGATCCGCCGCAAGTGGAACAACCTCATTGTCACATACAAGAGGGTGAAAGACCGCAGCCGAGAGACGGGACACGCTAAAACGACCTGGGAGTTCTTTGATGTGAGTGTAATGGCAGGAAAGAAACATGGGGACAGGATGAATGCTTCCTTCCTTCCTCTACTCAAATGCAATGTAGAGAAAATCTCCAACCAAGGTTGGGAAAAAATAACAGAATCACATCAGACACTTCTGTCTGATGTGAAACACTGGTACAGGTCTTAATGCTTGACCCCTACAATGAGCGAAGCTGGTAGCTCTGTTATGCTTTGGGGGGCAATTTGCTGGCATGGTTTGGGTCCACTTGTCCCCTTAGAGGGAAGAGTCACAGCAAATTAATAGACAGTTGTTCTGAGTGATCATCTTTATCCTGTAATGAAACATTTCTATCCGGATGGGAGTGGTCTCTTCCAGGATGACATTGCCCAAAGACAAGGGGTCCTAAATGGTTTGATGAGTAAGAAAATGATGTGAAACATATACTATGGCCTTCACAGTTACCAGATCTCAACTCAAATTAACACCTATAGGAGATTTTGGACCGACATGTCAGACAGTGCTCTCCACCACCATCATCAAAACACCAAATGAGGGAATATCTTTTTGAAGAATGGTGTCCCTCGAATTTTCTTGCCAGCTCTGCCTGTTTACACAATATATACAGACTGCGTTTACAGCTATAGAAACATGTAAATATGTCTTTAAGATTTGCCAGGTATGAAGTAGCTAAAAGAGAAGGTAATTAGCAAGGATTATTAGCCTCTACAACTCTAACGACAAACTACAGAAATGGTTTTACAAGTGGGGGAAGACTGAAGACAAAAGTCATTAATAGTTGTAAATGAAGGACCTTATTTGTAAAACATGGGTCGTAAAGCTGTTTACAGACCAATAGAACTTGGATTTACAGTTTGTTTACAGTCAGAAGCATTCTTAAACACAAATAACTTAATTCTTTATGCTCTTTGTGTCTGGCTTTTCTCACTCTAGTTGATGGATGCCACACTTTGTGACACTGTTGGAACTCAGATCACCAACAACAAAAGAACCAAAGGTGGTAGCTCCATCTCTGCACTGCCTGGTCCCTTGGCAAAGATCGCTGCAAAACCACAGGTCCCACAGCCCACCACCATCACACGCCCTAATGGTGACTTTGCCACGACTGCTGGTGGGGAATCAATGGGTCAGGTTGCCACCAGTGGTCAGATCATCAGTAGCGCTGCCAGTATAACCTCAATGACTACAGCAACCATTAGCCCAACAAATGCTCCAGAGATCAAGCCCCTGATTGTCCTGAACAGTGACATTGTTACAACCAGTATTCATCCAGCCACCATTGTGCCATCTCCATCTTTTATCTCCTCACCTTGTTTCACAGAAACAGCCTCGACGTCCCCTTCTCTTGTGCCGACCTGTAACACAGACCTTAACACATCCCACTTCGTAAGCCGTAAAACTCCGTCCTTCTCATCGGGTGTCGTACCCTTTCGCCTTAGTAACACCCAGAATCTCCTTGGCCTCTCCTCCTCTTTCCCCCCTACGTCCTCCTGTCTCACATCTTCTATTCCCACTTCATTATCTGCAACAACCACAACAGATGGACAAAACCAGCCAGGAAATGAGGAGCAGAGCAGCACCACACTGTTCCAGGAGATTCTGAAGAGACAGGAGGAGCAGGCCTACCTGGATCGAGTGGCTCGCCGCCGGGTCGAAGCCAGAGAAAAGAGGCGTGAGAGGAGGGAGGTGCGGATGGCAGAGTCCCTTGGTAGGATAGCCACAGCCCTGGAGCTACTCTCCTCCAAACAGGACACAGTCATTGCCCTCCTACAGAGACTCGCTGATCGGAAGTGATGTAGGACGGAAAGTAGAGGCTCTTAAACCTTTTTTTCTGTCCTGAGATCATTAACATTAACATTCCTGACATGTAGTGACCAGCCTGAGTATTACGTCTTGTTCAGTTTCACAAGCAGCAGTGCTACTGAAAAGGGATTTTACTCTCTTCAACATAACAGAAATACAACTTAAAATCATATGAACTGCCCAAATGGGTTTTTTTTGTTACATGTTTTACATCTTCATTGATGATGTTTGCAGCTAACATCCAATAAAATAATTTTCTTCAAATGCTCAGTTGAAAAGATTTTGTTTGAGGGGCTCACAACCATCAAGATTTCTGTTGTTTGAAATGACCACATGATTAAAAGAAATGCTTTAAAAAATTAATAAAATAATGAAGAGATTATTTAAGAAGCTCAAATACCCTTGTTTGTATAGGAAACTTAATGAACCACCATGTCCACCAAGCATTTCTGCAGTACAGAGTAGTAGATCTAACATCTCATAATAAAATACAAATGACCTACAATATTTACAACACTATTACTATTACATACTGTACCTTTCGTGATGTAATTTGCTTAATTTTCAAGGCAGAACCTGCTGTGGTCTGTAGATATTGTGGCCCTTATTGTACCTCTCAATAAAAACTTTTGGTCACTAGATGGTGCTGCTCATCTACTAACCAACTGTTTTTTGGTCAGCTGCTATCTTCAGACAGTCTATGGTCAGCTGAGGTATTCATGAGTCTTCTTCATATAGTGCCTTCATCACACTTGTAAAAACAAAGCACTCATTTGAAACCCAAATGCATATAAATATTTCAGTAGTTTTCATCAGCCAATGTTTAAAAAACATTTCAAAAAATTAAAATCTGTTCCGCGGTCAAAACTTAACAAACGTGTTTTAATACACTGCAATGACAGAAACCAGATATTATCTGTACGCAGACTAGATACGGGTGTACAGTGTGTCGCTTTCATTTGTTTTCTAACACTTGACAATGTGAAAAAAGTATATATTTGCACCATGAAAACACATAATTTTGCTTTAAGTTTTTACTATTTCACAGGTTAAAGTTTTGTTTTATAATAGGTTGTACTTTTATGCCTGTTGTGATTTTCTAGTTGTTATTTTTCAGATCGTTGACCTTTTAAATCCGTGAAACTTGTATTGACATTGAAGTTTCCTGCCCTCATCGCATGTCCTCTTGGTTTTACTTTCGTTTTCCTTGTTGTTAGATATGTTTTCACGGACGCTGAAAGAAGGCTTTAATCACGACTGATCTGAAGAAATAAACTTCCTCTCGGGAAGATCAGACTTTAAGAATCGCGAAACTGTAAGTGAGGACAAGTCAGCTGATCCCAAGAAACTTCTGCAAACTCCGACGTTATACAGACAGTACTGGGTCTGCTTTTGCCATGAACTCTGACAACATGCCATGTGCAGAGGTGGAGGATCACGGGGAACGTAAGTATGAAATTTAGTTATTCAGTCTTAACTCTTTTAGTTAAGCTGTCTGTTTTACTTGCCCATGAACACAAATGCATTCTGAAGTTATTGGTAACATGTAGGCCTACCTCTACTGAAAGGAAAGTTATAAGTTCTTTAAAATACGCCGTGTTTTATTTGTAAGGATTTCTCTTTTGTTTTGTGGGACAAATGAAGCCACCTGATACTCGTGTCACTCATTATCAGGAATTACTTAGTCACATTTCTTATTTCTCTGCGTAGGAATCCTACTCGTACATGTTGAGAAGCTGTGGGCAGGTCTGAAAAAGGAACATGGGAAGACAGAGGGGAGGTGTAGCAGAGGTGTTTCTTCTCCTTTCCAGACTGAAGCCTTTACCTAAAGCAACTTATTGAAGAGCACAGTCTTACTATAACTAAAGTAATAATTAGACTTTGTAGCAGTCTTTTGTACAGCTTTGTATTTGCTCTGTCCTGGCTGCTTTGCATTGCATGTGCAAGTTGAAAGAGAGCTAAATACACAATGTTAAGTCTACATGACACTCTTATTCACATTGAAGTCAAACAGTAACTGAAAATGAACTCTGTGTTATCCTGTCTTTTTCGGTCAACATTTGTTCTATTGCTTTTAACCCTAAGCTAGGATCTAGTCAAATAAAGAACATTTTTGTGTATATAGTCCAATAAAATGAAATTTAGTGAAAATCTTTATCAGAAATGTCAGTTTCCAAGTAAACTTTCATTTCTGACTCCTCATCAGACCATTTCAGTTGTATGTCTAGCAGCCATGTCAACACCACATATAAAGAAATACAAAATTAAGAGAATATTTAAAATTATTAATATAAAATTATGAACAGTTAATTAAAGGTATACATATTTATTTATTTAATTATTAAACTAGCATAAAGTATAGTAAGTCTATCTTAGGCGGTGTGCTTGAATACAAATACATTATTCGGCTAAGCACAAATAGTTTTTTTTTTTTTTTTTTAATGAATATTTGTTTCATACAGATAATAGTAAAAAAATATTTGTCAAATACCAGCACAGAGGGTGGTTACATCACTATCTCAGTCTCTCTCTGTGTTATGGTGGTATATATAGGTAGAGGTCTGTCTGCAAGTAGGCAATGGATGAAGTTTAGCTCAGTGGTCAATGCAGCCGTCCCCAGAAATCCAGTTGGAGACCTGTGTAGGGACCTCCTTCGTAAGATAGTTTATTCATGAACACTTATTGTAACACTTTAATTTTTCTTTAAAATGAAAAGTATAATAAAAACAAAAACAGGTTTTTTAAGCCTTTGTCCACTTTTATTCAAATACAAATACAAATAATTTTGCTGCCTCAACAAATATAGATGCAAATACAAATACCTTGCTCTCTGCACATCCCTAATATCTATATTTAGCTACAAAGCTACTTACTTATGTCAATGCATCCCTGTCCAAAAACAGTGCTGCTAGCTAGCAACAAAGCAGGCTAATGTGATTATAATAGCAGATACTCTTTAATATAATTGTAAACAATATGTAAAACAGCTACAAATTTAGTGATAGTATTTTTTTCTGAAATAAAAAAATATATAGATAATGCTTACATGTACTATTTAATGTAAAGTAGCTGAGTGATAAAGTTAAAGGTTGTCAAGCTGTGGTTCACAGTAAAGACAAACCTGATAGAAATAACTAATAAGGATGAAAGGTTCCTGTACATTTCATCTGCAAATGCATACAGGTTAATTTTGACCCACTTATGGAAAGTTAGGCTTATCATGCAAAAACTTGATTATTTTAAAAAGAAGACTTTTGAGGATGTGACCTTTGACTTTTGTAAACAGTGATTCACCATTTTTGGACATTTTATAGACCACACAACCAATCAATTAATCAAGAAAATAATTGACAAATTGAAAATAATTGTTAATTTCAGCCCTATATTAACATCAACAACATGAATAACTAAAATGTATTACATTTGTGTCAATGTTCAATTTAAGTGTGAATTATTTTGTACAAGTGAACAAAGCTGTGGGCTGAGACCAGACTGATGACTAAGAACAAGCCTATTGTGTTTCCTATTTGTTGAACCTACAGAGATAAAGCCCCTAAGGATCATGCTGCTTGGGAAGAGCAGGGCAGGCAAGAGCTCAAGTGGAAACACTATCCTGGGAAGAAAGGTGTTTGAATCAGACATGAGTCTGGCAAGAGTCTGTGAAAAGGGGGTTGGAAAAGTTGAGGATGTGGACATCACTGTGATTGACACACCAGGGTTTTTTGAGACAGACCGCAAGAATGAGGAAATAGTTAGAGAGATTCTGCAATCTGTCAAACTCCAGGAGCCAGGACCTCATGTCTTTGTGTTAGTGATCCCAGTAGGAAGCATGACTCAGGAAGATGAAGATACCAACAAACTGATCGAAAACAGATTTGGCCGAAGAGTGTGGGACTACACCATTGTGCTGTTCACGCATGGGGATCGTTTGGAGGGAAAAACAATAAACGATGTCATCACTGAGAGTGAAGAAAACCTCCGCAGCTTCTTACGCAAGTGTAGTGGCGGCTTCCATGTTTTCAACAACAAAGAAGAGCAGGAACTAGAGCAGGTGACAAGCTTTATTGCAAAGATCCAGACCCTGATGGCCCTGAATGCAGGGGGTCATTACCACACAGACCTGTACCCTGAAGAGGAGAGGAAGATCAGGAAAAGACAGGAGAGCATCCTGACAGAGAGAGATGATGAGATCAGCTGCAAGGAGAGAGAGCTGGAGGAGCATCACCAGGGGGAAGAGCTGGAGGTGAAGAAGAGGATGCTGTGGAGAAAAGAGGAGAAAAATGCAAGACTGGCTGCAGAGAAGGGGATTAATATTAATTTCAAACTGCTAGGTTTGGTCTTTCTGTTCTTCCTTGCAGTACTCTTGAGTTTAGGGATAGTTTGGGCTTTTCCGATCATGATCATCTCGATGTGCATTTATGTGTTTCAAACTACCTCAGAATGGATGTTCAAAAAGAAAACTGAGTAGGCGTGTGTTGAGATAGTGATGCATTGTTACTAATTAGTCATCTCTTCCTCAAGTCTATACTACATGTTCATACATGATGGCCTGTATTACAACAAGTTTGTTTGGGAAAATGTTCTCTGAAATATATCTTTCAAAAACTAGAAAAAAGACTGAATCCAGTCATGTAATGAACCTGTAAAAATGCTAATGAGACACATGATTTGAAATGAAATTTAATACTGTTTTATGGTCAAAAAATGTTTACTTAAGCAGATGTTCTTAGTATGTTTTATGACTTTTGTAGCATATTTGTGGCAATTTGCAATAATGTGTCTGTAACTATGATGAAGTCAAATATCATCAAAGATAAAACATCAACCAGCTGCCTAAAAAAAACATGAAACCAGCAGAAAGAAAATGTTAATCTTTACCTCTCAGAAGTGTAATTGCTTAATTGTAACATTGCGTAATTTTTCTCCCTCTTCGGTGTCTGAACATGGAGGTATTTTCATATTTCAGCGCCCCCTGGTGGTAGCTTTTGCACAATAACATACTGGGTGAATTTCACTGCTGGTGATTCAGATAGTTTGTAGGAGTGTCTGCTGCTTAGTTTCTCTTTCATTTCCTATGCAACAGAGGTAGGACACGACTTTGAGATTATTCATTATCATTATTCTAGTGATTTTTGAACAACAGGTGTAAAGTCGGTTATCTGCAGTTTTGTGGAACAATTGTTCTTAATAAACAGACAGAACTGATGAACAGGCGCTGTGTGTTTGCTGAGCTGTTTGCTGTAATTGTAATAAAATAGGTGCCAATCAACAGCAGCCACAACTATCTGATGGATTGAAAGTATTGTTGCATAAATTCATTGTTAAGCGAAAGACAGGTGAGTGGTACAGTACGTTACTTAACACATCTGTGTTCACGTCACATGAGGGAGAGTAATTCCACATTATATGCTGTGTGTGTCATTGTGGGTAAAAGCCTTTACGAGTCGCGATAGACGTGAACGATGAGTGAAGTTAACCCAGGTACTTTTACTTTACTTAGCAATTTACCATTCCTCTCTGACTGGGACTGCCGGACAGAAGTAGAATACTTCCGTCTACCTTCGCGGTTTTTTCTTCTTCTTTTGACAAGAAACGGAGCTATTTGCCAGACACTTTTTGCTTACCTCAGCATGAGTATCTACAGTCATTAGAAAGCGGTAGGAGGCTGTTTAGTTCTGCGAAAATACATTTCAATTTATGAAGAGAATTGAAAAAAAAACTTTGGGGTTCGTCAACAGTGGAAGATGTAGACAGTTCATAACTTTTCTGTGTGATTTACAGTAACATTTTTCCTTGCCTTGAAACTGGCAGGTGTAATAGCACAGTCTCTAAGAAATAACATGTCAACCACAGGGTGTGACTGATACCTGGAATGCTGACGCACTAAAGCAATTTATATGGACACCAGTGTGGGAGGTTCACGTTTATTGTCATCGGCTGGGAAGCACAAGGATCTATATAATTGTTTTACCAAGATACTCTCAGTTTAAACACAAAAATATAACCTTAAAACATAACATTTAATAGTCTATATCAGAGGTTTTCAAAGTGGGAAGTGGACCAACCCAGCAGGGATCCAAACAGTTTTCAGGGGAGGCTTAGTGAATGGCAGTGAAAATTACATTAGTTCTCACAGGGGATCATGTGGAATAGTCTAAATGTGTGTGATTTGGTTAAAGAGATAGTTCAGAGATACAGTAAATTTGGGGGAAATTTACTGTTTTTCCAACTTTACCAGAATCAGAAACTAATAAATGCATTGTGCCTTTTTCGGTGTAGTCTGAACTTATGTCAAACAACAATATTTGTCTATCTTGGCTCAATTGTTGGGTGTCTATGGGATCAAATACCACAATCAATTTTAACATCTTAAACCAATAAAAATAAATTTAGTTGTGACACATGCCTGTTAGGGGACTGTAGAACTCACAAATTTGTGAGTGACAATAATTTATGAAACAGGATAGTGGCACCATTTGCAATCTGCGGCCATACACACATCTGTGTCCCGTGCCAACACGGTAGTAATTATGATACTTAAAATAATAGTAATAATACATGATATTAAAAGTGACCATGCTTTTGGACATATGGACTCTTTGGAAAGACCCTGCTGTGCCATCCGGAGGGCTGGAGATTAGGAAACTACAGGCAACTTAGCAAAGTCGCTCTGAAGTAAAGCAAGAATGAATCAAAATGTATTGTCAGGAAAATGACAATACATTTTGACAAATAAAAACAAAAAAGAAATATATATACATTCCACTTTTCTGCTTCCATAGATCATAAGAGACCCACTGTAGTTTCTTACTCCCAATCAAGGTCTTTTTTGTTGTTGCTTTTAGAATTGTGTAGCTTGAGGGACACAGTGCAAACAGACCACAAGGACAGGATCGCTTTCCCAACCACCAATGGTGCTACTTGTTTTCCTCAGGGTCTAACCAGAAGCACCAGTGTCACAACCTGAACCCGGATCTGTCCAGTTGTGTGCAAATATTTTCTTCCCTGCATCACCCAGGCAGAGAAAAAAATGGAACATGCTTTGCAAGACAGAAATGTAGTAGAGAGGAAAAGAACTCGCTCAGGACTCCTTTTGGAAGAAGAAGAAGAAGAAGAAGAAGAAGATAGGGACAGGAGATCAAGCCAAAGGTTTAGAAAGAGAATCAGATATTTTGAAGATGATGAGGAGGAGAAAGAGGAAGATGAAGAGAAGGATGAAGAGGAGGAAAATGAGCAGCCAGGCCCATCCACCCAGAACACCCATAACCACAGGAAACAAGAAAACAGTGAGCCTAACATTAATTTGGGTTATTGAATTCTCTACAAAACATTGTCCTTGACATGTCACAGTCAAATATTTTCATATCATGTGAGCAGCTCCTGTCATTTATGTCAATTTGTGCCAAATCCAGGACTCTTACCTGTAACCTGTGGAAACAAAAAGGGCATCCTGGATGTAGAAAAGCTGGACAGAGGTGAGCAGGATCTTGTGTTTGTACTCTAAGTGAGTTTATTTAATGCAGCTTTTGTTTTCACTTGATTGTTCTTTAGTAATTTCCCCCTTTTTCTTTCTAATTTGTGTTGCTGTATTGGGGCGTTCTGTTTAGGTGAGGAGTGTATTAGGTGTGAGGGTCGCTGGTTTGTTCCATCTGACTTTGAGGACTTTGGGGGGAAAGGCCCCAGTAAAAAATGGAAAACAAGTATTTTTCATGAAAATAAGCCTCTGCAGTTTTGGTTTGAGGTAAGATTTAAAAAAAAAAATCTTTCATGCATGGTGTACATTTCTTTATTTAAAAAAGTCTGACCAAACACTAAATAACATGACTTATTTCACAGCAAGGTTCTTTAACCACTAAGGGATTCAAAAGGAGAGGAACAGAGACTGCAAAGGTAACTGAACTTCAGAATACATTGTGATACAGATTTCTGAAACAAATTCATAAAACTTTGACAGTAATGAGTATTTTATTTTTATTCTTCCAGCATAAGAAAATCCTGTTATCAGATCATGAATCAGGGAGCCCTTCTGAAGGTTTGTCTGCATTTTCTTACAATTTCTAAATGTAACTTGAACCAACATTTGAATTAAAACAACATTAAAGACAGGGTGCATGCCAACTCAATAGTATAGTATTTGATATTTATTCAATACTTTGACCTACCAAGTAGTAATTAACAATTTTAAATGAATAAACTCCTATCAAAGAGTCAGAAATAAACCTACAATCTGCTGAAGGAACTGAGGAAGATGATCTTAAAGATGAGGACTGGAATCCGAGCAGTGAAGAATTGGCACCACAGACAGAAGTGGAGGAGGAAGAAGAAAGGGTAGGGGCCGAAAATGGAGGAGAGGTTGTAGAAGAGGAAGATAAACTGGAAAAGGGAGAAATTGAAGATGAGGATATTCCTGTTGTTGTTGATAACAGCAGTGACAGCAATGTGTTTGAAGGTGACTTTTCTAATAGGAACCTTCATCTGCAGAAACACTATCATTTAAACTGATGGCATGTTAAGCTACTAAGCATTTCTTGGTGGATGTCTGAATATTGATTCTCTTCTTTCAGATACAAAATTGATCATTTCAGCAGCTAAGAAAAATGCATTGCAAATGAAACTGCAAGTTGTCATCAAGAGGTTGCCAGAGGTAAGTTATCTATCATCGTTGTAGAGTTGTATATGTGTACATCATACCTTCTAATATGTCTCAAAACACTTCAAAAGCTTAACCATGCCAGTAGTGTGGCTGGAAGGACACTAGTGTCATTTTGTTAGTTGGTTGGTCGCTCTACCACTTTGGCATTCTTTGTCCTCAGTGGATCATTTCTTATGACTTTGGTGATCAGCTGATCTTTCCTTTAGTGCCACCATGAAGTTCATGGTTTAGTGTGAAATAGACCATTGAATAGATTTCCATGAAATACACACATTGAATCCTAGATGTCCAACTGTTCATCTAGTACTGACATCAGGTTCAAATTTAAATGTGTCCAATACTTTGGTTTATGACTAAATAACTACAAAACTAATGACATTCCTCTCAGCCTCAGCTGTCCTTTGTGATTGGTGCTAATTTGCAAATGTTAGCTTGCTAGCACGCTAAATTGAGGGTGAACATGGTAAACATAATACTGGTAACACTTTATTTTAAATCTCCCTATTTAGCATTTACTGTATAATCAGTATATAAACATTTAATAAATGGTTTAAAACACACTACTTTAGTTATAAACAAAAGTAAAAAGTTAAAGTGTTACTATGATAATGATATTATTGATAATACACAGCACACTTTTTTCTTTTTCAAACTGGTATTTTCACATCATTGTTATCATTTTTATATATTCAGCTTATTTAATAAATAAAAACTAATTTGGATTTGGATTTGAAAAAAAGTAGCAGTATAAAGTAATATACAATAATGAGTCCTGCATCTGTTGTTGCAACTGTAACTTGTGGTGTATGTCATTTACTTATCTTACAGAGGCTTTTTATCAGGACTACCTCCAAATAAAACTGAGAATTCACTAAACAGTGGCTCTGATGAACTATATCAGATTTTTCTGTATTATTTCTGTATATATCCTGGTTTCAGGTCAGCCGTGATTGTCAGTCCAACTGCACAGGGCATCCAATAATAGGTTTGTAAATGTTACCATTATCACTCCTCTCCTACTTCAGCAAAGTCAGCAATTTATTAGGGTATGAGCAGTGAGATTAAATCAGTTCATCAGTATAGTGATGCTCATATCACTTCCCTTGCTCATCCCATTTCAATCTAGAAATATGTGTATGCTAATTCCACAGTATTGTCTTGTAAGTCAAGTGATACTGTTCTGTAACTTGTGAGCAGCCAATTGGTTTACACTGGATGAGAATGCACAGAGTGAAGAGACGAGAAGACGCAATGCTTCGGCAAAAGATGACACCTCCGTCACCGCCATCACATCAGCCACACATACTGATCCCACACAGATGTCAGAACCACCCATCGTTGGAGGTATCAAGGAAGAAAATGGAGAGGAGCTGAGTGACAGCGTCATACAAACTATAGACAGTGAAGAAGATGAACAAACCAAGGTCAAAACTGAAGCTGTAAATTTTCCATCATCAGCTACCTCATCCCCAGAAATCAAACCTGCCGACATTATAGGTTAGTATCAGTCATTAGCTCTTTCAATAGTACAATGGTTTAAGATTTCATGAATTTGAAAAAAAAATGTTTTATTTATTTGATATTTTGTCTTCTGCAAAGACAATTTGCAGGTGACAGAAGTCAGAGAGTTGGGAACGGGGCATTGTGAAGAGAAGGAGGAAGAAGGGAGAAGACCAATGGGGCCTAAAATGCAGTTGATTGAAGGTTTTGAAGAGTGCTACAGTGCTAATACTGAGCATCTTTACATGCCAAATTCTGAAGCCAGTGGTCAAGCCTTTGCAAATGAAAATATCAGCGATGCAAACGCAACATCCATTGGAGGCTTTAAAGAAGAAAGCATAGAGGCTATGAGTAAGAAATCAACAGTTTCATATGCTTTTTGTAAATATAAGTTTAATATCTAACATTCTGTTTTGTTGGAAACATTGTCTATTTTTTGTGTAATTACTTAAAATGCATTTCAAAATTTGAATTTTTCTACTAACTGTACAGGTGTTGGCCCTCTCACTATACCTACAAGTGTGCTGGTTAACTGTATAAGTGAGAACTCAGGGTACACAGATATCACCACCTCTGGCCAATATGTGGCACAATTACAAGAGATGGAGCAAGAGAAAAGGTAGTCTCATGACATTGTTTGGATAAACAAATATGCTTCATTTACATGCACAGCCATAATAGATTTTTTCTTCCATAGATGTCTCCAAACAGTCCAAGCCTCAGATGTGTTGGAGGGTCCACCCTCTGGGTCTTTTGCTGGCTTGAATCTGGATACGATGGACATTGATCAGCTTAAGAGAGAGAAAATAAAAATGCAATTGAAGGTCTTAAAGTTACAAGAAGAATATTACACCCTGAAAATAAAGAAATTTAAACAATGAAAGCATGTCACCGTAGTCTAATTGTATAGTTGACTAATTCACACCCACAGCTTTTGGAAATTGGGTGCAAACAACAAAGCAGGTGGTGTGTTGCTGTTGCTGCTCATCCCAACACAACTGTCCCTGAAATGTGCATGTCTTTGCATGAATGAATGCAATATTGCCAGGTGAAGTCTAACTTGCAAACAAGATCTCAGAAGTTAGGTCTGAAATAAACATTAGATTAAAAAACACATTAAGATAGCTGTGGACATAGTAATTTCTTGAATTAAGATGATAAAATGCTTTCACTTCCTTTCTTAACAGTGGGAGCAAAAATAAAATGAATCCATCTGAGAACTTTGGGCTAATAGTCAATAATGATTTCTATAGACCTGCACATTTGAAACTTGCACATGTGACTTAACATGTGACTTAAAAACATAAAAAATGTAGAAGTCTTAACTCCTGCAAAATCCTGGAGCAATAAAAAAAAATTAGGACAGGGCTTTCTTACTCAGTTTGTAGTTTTTAGAGGAATAATGGATCATTTAAAATCACATTAACCTAAAAACTAAAGATTAGTGTAGTAAATTTATATTTAATTTTTCAACAAGTGTATATGTCAGCCCAAACTTAACTATATGTATTATATTTATAGATTCCTTGATTCAACTTCTAATGTTGGTTAAAGCAATGTGTTGTAATAAGGATACTCAGAAATTAACTTGATTGTTTTTAAATATATTTCACATATATTTTAGTACACACCCTGCATCATAACATAACTTGGTATAACCTTTCAAATTATGAAGCTGGTTCACTTCCTCGGTTCAATATTTCCTGTGCATTGCTGTTGCATTTCTGAGGTTTTGAGCTACTTTGTGTCATTTTTATTATACAAGGCACAATAAAGAGGTTGTTCAGTTTCTGTGAGTTTGGTAAAAAAAAAAAAAAAAAAGATCATAGTCATACAAATTGCAAAAGACCCCAAAACAATATTTATTACCAGCTGTTAAGTATTCAAGGTGTCACATAAAGAAGAAAACAAAACCTTATTTTGTACATTTGTATTCACAGTTCAGTCAGAACAGAGACTGTTGAACAGTTGTTAATATTACTACAGCTGCTATTCTGTCATGTCTTCTTCCTCTTCTTCCTCCTCATCATCTTCATCAAAATATTTTTCCTCCGCATCTCTGCTGACTATGTCCAAGTTGTCGTAGTCGGGGTTCTCATCCACTTCACTATAAAAGACACACATATACTTACAATTTACACAAAAGCAACATTAAATTTTCTCAAGGCAGCTTATCAACAGGTTTGGTGACGTGTTTGTGCAAACACAGCATCCTGGTGTATATTGATGGTCATACACATCATTTATCTCACAATGAACTAAAATTTAAAGCCCCAGTATACAGTATGTTTAAGTTCAACCAGCAAAAGTATAAACCAGAGCATATGATTTACTTAAGATAACTTTAACACTAGCATTAGTACACTATTGGTTAGTTACAATGTTGCCGCTTTACTACAGCTATAAATGAATCTACTGTACAAGGTCACATTACCCCATCTGAAAAAAATGTTTTTTGTTTATAGTTACAAGCTCTTTGACCTTGTAAATTCAAGACCAAAATCATGTTTATTGTAACAACAATAACATTTCCGACAAACCTGCTCATTCAGCAGTAATTTACTGATGTCACTGAATATCTTTCTGTTGCATTTTTCATCAAATATGGAATAAAACCCAAATATCTCAATCAGGATTCAGAAGATACATTTTTGTAGTGATAATTAGGGGGATGGTTTTATCTACCAGAGCTAGATCTAAACTGGCTAGTACCCTGACCAAAAGTGTGATGAACTCTAATGCAGCCTTTTGTCAGACTGAATGTCCAGTCATTGTCAGGGGTGGTGTGACTGACCTGTAGTTGAAATCCTTGTCTTTGCCATCTAGGAAGCGCTGGTGCATCTGACTGATGAACTCCTCCCTGAGCAGAGCCTTCTCCTCAGAGGTCGGCTCCCATGCCTTCTCCTGGACTCTGTTATCTGTAGTGGGAACCCAGAGAGAAACATGCTGACTAACAGAGAGGAGAGGGAAGCAGTGAAAATAAAACAAAAAACATCTAATTTTCTTCTTTGTCTCTCCACCTGAGCAACAGAGAAAATAAATCCACAAGCGCACTGTTTTCACACTCATGTATATTTGGTGTTTTGTGCATTTCTTGTCTTATGTCTTATAACTTCAGCTTCAGCTTCACCTTCATCTTCCTCATCCTCCTCCTCCTCTTCCTGTGCGCCCTCCTCTCTCTCCTGCTCCTCCTGCAGGCGATTCTGGATGAGACGCTCCTGATAGGAGTTGAGGAGGAGGTGGGCGAGTCCTCCAGTACTTCCCCCGGGTCCTCCTGGTCCCCCCTGTGCACCGTCCAACATGGCCTCCTGGGAGCGCTCCAGCACCTAAAACACAAATGAAATGGAGTTTATAACCTTGTGTGTATGACAGTATAACACTGGCAACTGCATCTTCTCTTCTCACCTCCTCATCAGTCAGGTACTGGCCAATATACTGTTCATACAGAAGCGGCTCCCTCATCCGCATCTGTTCCTCACTGAAATACTGACCCTCTAGGAAGGGAGGTGGTGCAGAAGAACAGAGGCGTGATAAGGTGGGCAGAAAAAAACAACATTCAATTCATGTATTTTATGAGGTGTAGAGTATATGGACACTTCACTGCAGCCATGTTCAAAAACTCAACAGTGACTGTTGATTTTGACTGTCCACTTAGCTCTTGAGACTTTTAAATGTTGTTTTTTATGATTTGAGCCCCATAAACAAAATGATATTCACCTTTATTTTGCTGTAGTTTCAGGAGATATGTACCTTGGATAAGATATCTCAAAACCTCATCAGATAAAACCAAAACGCTGCTTAGTAGCATTTACTAATGTTAAGCACAGATACTGTAAAATAAAAATTTGTACAAAGCAGTTCCTGTTTAAAATGAATTCTTGTGCCAAAAAAGTCCTAACTAGGAAGAATCAGTAGCTGTTGATGCTGTTGAAATCAAAGTCCCTACCCTTCTGCAGGGCCCTGAGGGCAGCGTAGCGCTGGTTTCGGACCCTGGTCCTGTTGGTGCGTCCCGCAGCTCGTCTCTGTATCACTTTGCTGTAGTGCTGGGCGCGTGGGTCTGAGCTGACGTGGGTAAATGCTGACAGATGCTGAGGCTTCAGGCAGGCCTGGAAATGAGGAAAGAAAGTGTATTTTGAAGAACCAGTCCCAGTTCCCAGTCATCTGGGCATCTCTGATAGAGGCAGATAGGGCAGCACATAGGCTTCACTATACATAACACCTCTGATGCATTAAACTTCACTGCTTGTTTATACAGAGCAGTATGCAAATATCCAAATGTGGTTGTTTTATACTTTTAATTTAATCATTGTACTCTATTTTGATGCACCTAATGTACCAGCCTTTATATAAGGATGTGTGGGACACATCCACACTTTGAGCTGTGAACACATACATGGTACCTCTCCAGGAACACCAGTGGTCTGCTCCTGAACTGATGCAGCAGCTCCTCTCTGCACTCCTCTGGGGTCAGTTCAGCTTCTCCTATCTGCTGGCTCTTCACTAGGCTTCCACTCAGCACTATGGCCTCTAACATGGCATCTACACAACCGGAGACAGCCTGGCTCTTGCAAGATAACTAGAAACACAGGTAGTGTAAAGCAGAACATTACCAACATTAACAGAGCGCAGTGTGCAGGTATTTGCATTATACATAAAGGGCACATACCTGTATTAAAATGTGCTGTATAAATATAGGGGTTCTGAAGGCTTCACAGGGTTAAATTTAAGACTTTTTAGGATATTTTAGGATAACACATAGAATGCAATTTAATAATAATTGACACCTAATAATTTTCAAGACCTGCAGATACCCTGAAATAAACTGTCTTAATGTGACATAAAGGAGTGTATGTAGAGTTCATGCTGGAGGTCTCACCTGGTCTCTCCTGTCTTGCAGCAGCTGCCCAGTGTTTGTGGGACTTTTGGGACTTGTGGGACTGTCTAACAGGCATCTCTGGGACTGTGTCACCGGCTGTTCTGGTAACCTGCTCTGCTCATCACTCTCACACAAACTCGGTTGTGTTTTGACGGGAGTTTCGATCTCACCCCACATAATGAACTGTACAACTTGTTAACGTGTGTCTAGTAGTTCTTAATAGAAAGCTGCGCTTAATTAACGATAAGCTAGCTAGCGTTTACGTCTGTTGCCTGTTACTGTACTTAAGATGTATCATGGACTTTCTATTTAATATGTACATTATCACATGTAAAATACACCAAATTACAGGTTAATAACACACATTTTAGCTGCACTTTCTAATTGTTTTGGAGCGTGTTTGGCCGCCATATTGGTCCGTCAGTGTTATTGACCACCTCCTCTGCGACAGAAACATTGGTTCCCCCTCAGTCACTGAGGCGCCGGACTTTGTCGGCCTCTGGTGGTAGCTTTTTGGACAGAGAAAGAAGTGGAGTATCATTTTTAAAACTATAAGTGTGTGTTATGCGATACATTAATGAAGGCAGTGTTGCTTCAACTATTTGATTTCATTCAGCATGTACTGACTCAGGTGATCTTTGAGCTGAAGAGAGCAAAAAAAAAAAAAAAAAAAAATCAATGTGGTGTTCATACTGTGGTAGTTAGTTACTGCATATACACAGGGATACCACTAAACCTGTGTTTCCACACACACAATATGCCATTACCTTTGTGCCAATAATTTATGACATCACTAGTCACACTACACATAAGCCCTCTCTACATGACTACTAAAGTCTCCCTCCACTCAAAAATGCGTTTTTCTTCTTGTTTTTTCTTCTTCAATTGAATGTTTGAGCTTGAATGATGCAGAAAGAATGATGCATGTACAGAGTTTGACATTAGAAGGCTGTTTTCACCTTCATCTGCTGAAAGTGGAAAGTTTTTCTGTGCTCACTGAAAATCTAAATGAAGGGAACAAGCATATCAGATTTCTGACATCACAATTAATGTATTTTAGAAGACAACTGTGATCTAGTATTCAACTTCTACGTGGAAACTTGAAGCCTCGAGTGTACAAACACTGAGAATAGACTTGTTTGTGGAAAAAGTATCAGACACAAACTGCTTTTTGAAGCAGTAAATTGTTGTCTTTAAACATGTCTGGATGGGATCTTGAGGAAATGCTGGTCTGACAGACCCATAAGTGATAACTAAATTTTCACTCACTGATTTTTCAAAGGCCACATATACAAATGTAAGGCCTAAGGCCAGAATTACAGATATTAAAATAATGAGGCAGTATATCTGGTTAGAGACATTAATGATGGGAACAATTTTATCAATTCTCCTCTTCTTTGTTGAGCAAAACACCCGATCTCCTTTTAAAAATATGTTATAGTTTATTTTTATAATTCTGTTTATATGTATTTCTTTTGTCTTAGCATAGTCTTGTTTTTTGTGAAGCACTGCAAGCTGCACTTTTATTACTTTCTCCTCGTAGATCTGTGAAGAAGTCGAGTAATGTAAGACTGTAGTCAAATATTTATTTTACTTTGGTTAATTTCTTCTTATCAGTGCAGATGAATAATGAGCAACCAATGAATATGCTAATATGTTTTAAAGTAACTATCAAAGTAATTGTTCAGGTGCAGTTATCTCAGGACAGGTGAGTCAGTGTAAAGCTAAGCAGCGCTGCAGCGGGGAGGAGCCTCTCCGTAGAAATAAATATACTGTCTTACACAGAGAGACACGATATCTTCCTTTCCAAACACTTGCAGGTGGTATTCTAACTAACAAACTGTACTCCGATTTGGTCTAGAAAAACTGTCGTATTTTGAAAGCTGTAACAGGAAATTATTTTTTTCTCATCCTGGATGACTTCACAATGTGTATCGCACCAACCTGTCAGTCTCCCGGACTATAAAACCTCTGCTCGTCTTTTGGTTGTATTCGTTTGAGATGGACAACAATATGGGCGCCAAACGGGAACAAAAATAGTACCGAAGTAAGTATTTACAGTTGAGCTTCCAGCTGGCCTGACTGCACTGCAGCGCACTGTAGCATGCTTCTTCTGTGTGCCAACCACACTGCTCACAAGCAGACTATCAGCTGACTGTCACTAATTAACAAGATTGTTTCCCATATGCAAAAAATGTTTGATGCCATTTATGCAGAAGTGGGTTTTCAGCAGTGGTTCTCAAACTTTTTCAGGCCAAGGACCCCTAAACTAACACAAATTAGACCAAGGACCCCCTTTTGATAACATTTTGTCCCATCTGAGAAGATTTTTGGTTTGGATGTTTTATTACAGAAAGTGTAAATAAAAATAGTCGTACATTCTGTCACTGTGTTACTTATGTATGGAATTATAGTTAAAATAAATTATTCCTTTTTTTGCTGACGACTCTATGGAACCCCCTTAATGATCCCTGAACCCCACTTTGAGAACCACTGTTATAGAGAACCTGAAGCCATTTTTGTTGACTACTCTCAGTGAAATAATGACAAAATAAATCTATATCTACTGTGTCTATAAGTTATCTGTGGGACTAATTTAGTTTTTTAAAATTTTACTTTGATTGAAGAAAATCCTTATTGGACATTTGAGTTTTCTTCATTTTGTCACTTATAGTTTTTGTGTAATTTCAGTCAAGAACTTCTTCTTATATTCAATAATATTCAACTTATATTCAACTTCCCTTAAACATTTAGTATGGAGGGGATGGGATAGCCGCTTTGGTTTAGGAATCTAACTTTTTGGGTGTGGGCTATCCTTCCTTTTCCTCCTCAAACTGAGGAAGTGGCAGATTCTTTTCCACCCTGAGCTCTTTCCTCCTCTACCAGCAGCTCAATGTAAAGCAACAGAGGCTTGTCCTCCTGCTCCTTTACCTTTTCTTTGAGCTTGGCAGTTTCTGCCTGGAGGGCCTGGCTTGCCTCTTTCTCAGCCTGGAGCTGAGCGGCAAGCTTGAGGTTGGTGGAGGTCTGTCCTTCGAGTTTTATTTTCAGGTATTTTATCTGCTGGTCCATCATTTCACAGCTGCAAAGCCCTCAGCTTATGGATCAGCTCCTGGTCCTAGCTCATTGTGTCATCATGAGACTTCAACTCTCCCTCAAGCTCTTCCTTTTTCTCTGAAGCTCCTGGAGCTTGGTGGTTAAATGTTCCACCTGCTGCTTCAGAGACTTATTTTTCTTTGGTCTCTGTCTCCAGCCTGGTGGAGAGCTCAGTAGCCTTCTCCTCCTGATATGAGCCTTCATCACCTTGACCTGTACTCCTAGAGCTTCATTCTCTATCTCGCAGTTGCTCAGCTGCCTGGCCAACTCCTCGGGGTCCAGGGTTGATGGTTTCTTTTTAGAAGTCATGTTCTTGTCGCACTCTGTCACCGATAAGAGTTCAGTCTTTTCATAACCTGTCGAAAGGTGTGAAATGAACTGATTCTGCCTGATCAGATACTTCATTATTCAAATACCTGCTCACAGGTTTTCCTGTATAGCTTGGTGCAGTTTCATGGTTCATCATTTTAACCCAGAATCATTAAAGATTCTATCCGTGATCCAAATATAAACAGAAGAAGACTTGCTTTTTAAAAAAAAAAATTCATCTATTTATATAGATATCAATATACATTTTTCTATTTATTTATCATGCTTTATTTACCAAATGTCTTTGGCCATCTTGCGTCCATCAGGTCATCTCCATGGTGAATGAAAATGTTTGACTGTTCATCAGGTGGTGACCCTGATGAAGGCTAATATTTGGCCACCACCCTGATGATTTGATGTCTTCTTTCTTTTAGCAGCATTAATCCTAACAGGCATGTATGATACATTATGGGTTTTCTTAAAGAATACATTGACATTTTGAGAAATACACTTAATTGCTGATTTCTCTGTCTTGCACTGGAGACAGTTAGCTTAGCTTAGCACTAGCTTTGCTAAATTAAAAGAAAGTCCTCCTAACAGCAATGCTGAAGCTTACTGATTAACATGTAATATCATGTTTGCTCAATCCATACAAGTGTAGTTGCAATTTTATGGGAGGTAGCAGCTTCACTCCTTGCCAGAGGCATGTAATCGCAACCAGAGGTGTATTTTTACGCTTTAAGTCAATTTTCTTCTTTTTTACACTTGTACAGCAGTTGTGTGTTGAACTCTGGGCGCTGCCAGAACATGGGTGACCTTTACTCTACACTGTGCCTGAACACATCCTGTGTAGACACAGACTGAGGACTAAAGGTGTCGCTGCTACTTTTGCAACAGGACTAGGAACAGTCTTAGCGAATGATAAATTACTGGCGGAACCGCAGTGGGTCAGATGTCCCTCCTGGAAGACATTGATAGTGTTGCACTTGTTCCTATGAACAGTGACACAAATAGTTGTGTCAAGAATGAAAAAAGAGGGCTTGAGAAGTTCATATCCAGCTCCTTTCTCACCTCCGCGCAACTGACCAATCACAGTGTGAAAAAGGTATGAATGTCAGATGTTGGCATTCGGACAGGTACAGGAATGATCTAAGGCAGCTTCCCTAATCCGACGTTGGAAATGTGTTGTAGGAGGGAGTTTTTGAAGCTGTTCAACCATCCAAGGAGTAGTTCTCATGGAGTATACACCATGTTTAAACTACTCCTGATAGGCAAAGAAAGGATTTGTTGTAACCTCCACAAATCTTTGAGTCAGGAATACTAACAATAGTCTACAGGAACGCTTTAATGCACAACACTCCCCACTCCTTGCTTTAGGGATTTTGGAGTTTTTTTAATCAGCCAGATAAATTGAGCCACTTTCAGAAAGCAGAGCCACTACGTATGGGCCAGACTCTCAGGCAGGCAAAAGTGTTTGTGAGCCAAGAAGAGCAAAGAGCAGAAGAGAGGAAGAGGAGGACCAGTAGACTTAAGTGTACCCAGGAGAGAAATTAAGGCATCAAATCAGTTGCCATGTCAGCAGTCATAACGATAAACCTGTTTGGGGCTGCTTCAGGAAGGGAAAATTTGATTTATTTGTTTTAGTTTCCAAACTTTGTGGTTGTGCCTGTAAACATTAACTGAAGGTCAGTGTTTTCCGAAGTCATTGGAAAAGGTCATAAAAATTACAGAAATAACCCTTACCATTACAACGTATCAATGCTGTTATACAATAACCGAGAGACTGACAGAGAACGACAATTCAATCTTGACAGATCAGTACTGGAGAAAGAGTATTTCAGAATGAGTCAGCCATGAGCCACAAACATGAAAACAGAATTGACACAGTAGGTGTTTAGTTACTAGACATTATTGTTGTCATTATAACAATGATCTGTAATTTTGCATACATATCAGAAACAGGGATATCCTAAACCTAGCCCTGCTCATAGGCTTACAGTGGAAGACTACAAAGGATAGTCCCCCATGTGTACAACAGACTGCAAATGTCAGGCAGTACTTAATTTAACAATAGACATGTGATCCTTTTACTTTAAATGTAATGTCAGAGGAGGGGTTGAGGGTGGTAGATAAATAAGAAAGTTGAGCTTTGTACCTTGATATAATAAGAGAAACAACAAGGCTGTTGTTCATGATATTTGGGTTATATCCTCGCTGCAATTGTTCTTTCTGCCTTTGTTTCAAAGAGAAAGAATTAGGGTATGGGGCAGCAATTCATAGTTGGTCGATGGTCTTTACATATATGTTGTTTGCTGAAGGTATTTATGCAAATATTATGTTAATACTTATGTCAAAATGAAAGATTTTCTGATGTTCTTATCTTACACATAGCATTCTGTATGGCACTAATACAGAAGTGGGGCCTGTCTTTTAATTATTTGGTGCACTCAGCAGTAAGTCATAGTGAGATATAGACATGCATGACCTCAGATACTCAAACAAAATAGTTGTAAAACCCAAACAATATTTTAGGGGAGTGGAAAAGCCTTAAGTATGTTATTTAATTTAATTATCATTATTTAATAACCTTGTTGGTAAATTTACTGAATTAGAGCTGTACTCAGTATTGTCTAATACATGAAGCTTAGTAATTAGAGACATATCAAGGTGGTAGAGCGGGTCGTCCACTAATCGGTGGTTCGATTTCCGCCTCTTCCAGTCCACATGTCGACATGTCCTTGGGCAAGATACTTAACCCCAAATTGCTCCTGATGGCTGTGCTGTGAATGTGTTCATGTATGAATGATTAGATTTCCTCTGATGGGCAATTTTGGACCTTACATGGTAGCCCCTGTTTCCATTCAGTGTATGAATGTGTGTGAATTTGTAGTGTAAAAGTGCTTTGAGTGGTCAGAAGACTGGAATGACGCTATACAAGTACAGTCCATTTACCATTAAGTTAAAGGAACTAATGTTAAAATATAATTTTAACATAAAGGCTTCTAAGACTTTTTCAAGAAGAAAGTTGTGTTTTTGGTTTTTCTATACATATAAAATGTCAGTTTCATTGTTATTCTCCATATTCATATCCACATCCACATTCTTCTTCATTGTGTGTATTTGGTAATTCAACGGAGGACACCTTACTTCCCCTGAGTAGTTGATTATGTAATCTGTTGCCATTCAGATTGTTGTGGCTTTGTTTTTTTAACACAGCAGCTCATTGGCTGCATTGTTCCAACAACTCGAACTGTTTATCGGGCGTTGCCATAACGACAGTGTGGCGCACCATTGCCGGCGTTAGGGACAGCAGGGTGTCCATTACCTCTGTTATATCTTCACTGTTAACTACAGGCTCGTATAACTAGGAATGAGTCATTCATACAGAGAGAGAGAGTGAGATGGAGGGACAGATCTGTGTATGTGTTAGAGCGGTGGTAACAGGAGGGTATGGAGAGGATAGATACAGAAAGAACTGCAGATTAAGGGAGGTGGGACTACATGGAGAATAGTCGCACAGTTTTTGTCAGTGTCCGTACATTTGGCCCTGAAACACAGATTTGCACCACTGGTAAGATTTGATGAATGATAATGCTTCAATTACTGCAGACATACAAACAGCATGGGATATCTGATGTTCCTAATTTAGCACTGTATACTCATGTCATATGCAATTGCTGAACCTTTTGATTTGACAGAAGACCTGAGAACCCTAAACAAGATCCTTCCTTGTGTTTATTTCCTCACTTTCCAAGGTCTATCTTCGAGCCTAACTCCGTTGTAGCCATGGAGACCAAGTCTGGAGAGAGACCAGATGCAGATGCCTCCATCCTCAGCCCTCAGAGTGAAGCTGTGACCAATGAGCTGCAAGAGTTGTCCCTGCATCCTGTCACCAACCTGCTGCCAATCAGAGAGAGGAAAAAATGTAAGTGCCATTTTGTGTACAAGAAAAAAAATTAAAATGCATTTACTCAATCAAAATAAATTATTAAGTGTCACACATGTTGTTATATAGTAAACAGCAGAAAAACATATTCATACCCTGATTATCATGTACTAAAATCCTTGGATGAAGCATCCAAATCAAACTACATTTTAGGGTCCCATTTGACTGAATTTGTCTGTTGAGCACAGCTGTGGGCTTTTTTCTTTGTATTTGAGGATGAATAACTTGTCAAGCAAATGTTCCTAGAGGGAGAGAGGGTGTGTATGGGTTTTTTCCAGTATCTGTAGAGTTGCAAGCTGAGACAGTTTACATTTCGGACATACTAGGTCCCCCTTCGCATTACCTCATTGTAAACAACACACACACACAGATGTGAGCTTGACTACACACACACACACACGGACTTGAACCATGGAGAGAAGAATATTATATACACACACCATATTTCAGTGAAGCGCACTTGTTGAAATGGTGTTGAAACAACAAAGTACTTGACCCAAACACCAAGGCTTGTGTGTGAGTTTGTGTGGTAGTATAAATACAACACTTAATAGTTGAGGTTCTTAAAGGTACACTTCACTCTTTCCTAACATTCAGAGGCAGTGTTTAGTGGCTTGCAACCAACTGTAACCAAGTCCTTCATTTTTTTCTTTTGATTCTATTGCAAAGAGTTGAAGAAATACATTGTTAGTATTTAAGACTGTGTGGTGCTTAAATTTCTTGAAAATTTTTAAAGGACTTAAAAAACTACTGTATGACTTGGAGACAGCAATGCATATCACCACGTAACCAATCAACACATACATGTGCTGTTGCATATTGCAACAGCACATGCAATGTCTACGTGCACACTCGTCTGGTATGATTGCTGTAACTCAACACAAATTTATGGCATCCTAAAATAACAGCCATGGTTCTTTTTCACAGTCGACCCCTCTAGCTGGAGGTATTTAGCTGATGTCTTGCTGAATTTGATAATACAGGAGTATATAGCGCATATTTGAATGTTTTTTGGTTTTACATTTAATATTTATTCAACATTCGCATTAATGATGACAGATTGCTGTGTGTATATGTGTAGAAATATCTTTCTGTTTGCAGAATATAAATTATCCCCTCACATGGAGACTAGTCAATGACTTTCTTAATGTCCTAAAGCCTGTGTTATCAGCCATAATCCTGTGTATATTCTCATTTGTCCAGGTCATATTTATCTCTAGGCAACAATGATTCCAAAGCAACTGGACTTAGATTTGTCTTATGAAGACGTTTCGCCTCTTATCCAAGCGGCTTCATCAGTTCGTAACGCATCGGCCTGACTAGTCCCCACTAGTCTGACAACACAGTTCAGTTGCTTTGGAATCATTGTTGCCTAGAGATACCTGTGTTATCAGGTTTTATTTTTTGAATGTAAATGAGTGAAATAAAAGAGTTTTAGTGATATTTATAGCACTTTTTCCCAGTGATGCATGAGCATTTGACCAATTAAAGTAAACTCTGGAGCAGAAATTAATATTTGATCTAGACAGAGAGATCCAGATAGATTGTAATAAAAAGAGAAAAAGACACAGTGCTTTAAGTCTAAAGCATGTTCCCTTTAAGGATAAGGTTTGATCTCTTTCACTTTTCCTCTGAAAGAAGAAACAGAATATGTGTTTTGTTTGTTTGTTTGTTCATTTGTTTGTTTCACAAGTACAATAAGAATATACAATATGTGCTACAGTGAGTACACAGCTGATGCAGTAATCTGAAACATCAGGGGAAGTTACCAAATGTGTAAGACAGGAAAACCCTCCTTTTTAAAAAATGGTGCATATGCCCACCTTCTGGCCAAAACAAGTATTACAACCAGCATTTTTGTAACACTGATACAATTGTGAATCCATGGTGTCTAGTTCAACAGTTTATGAACCCCCCCCCCCCCCCACAAAATCCCATTAATCAGCCCTGAATAACTTTTCTTTATGTGAGTTTGGCTGTGTGTGTGTGTGTGTGAGAGAGAGAGAGAGAGAGAGAGAGAGAGAGAGAGAGAGAGAGAGAGAGAGAGAGAGAGAGAGAGAGAGAGAGAGAGAGAGAGAGAGAGAGAGAGAGAGTAATGGGACCCTATTTTTGGGGAACCTTAGCCCCACTGTGTACAGATAAAGAAGTTCTGGATATAGCGATGTGACCAGCTGGTCCTGCTATTTAAACCAGTGGGATAGAGTACAGAGGTTAAGAGGAAAGAGAGATGTAATGTCAGAGGAGTGGTTGGGGGTGGGGTGATATAAAGTGAAGAAAAGGTATTGGCTTAGTAAGCTGAGGGGGGCAGTATGAAAGAATAAAATTAAATCTAAGATCAAAAGAAGAATTCTGAAATTAGGTTGAGGTTTGTGGGAAAAACAGGACAATTATCACCTACATAAAAGTTTTAGCTCCATTTACAACTTGGTAATTTTATTGCTGCAAAACACATGAATTCTCCCACTATAGTAAATTGATGCATCTTTTTTAGCTGTCAAAATAAGATCGCATTATTTTTAATAGTTTGAAGGAAAACTGAGATGGACCTAATTTATTCTGTCTTTGCTTTTCATACAGACTTCAGTTTGACTGACATGTGGATCAATAGTTAATAACTATTGTATATTTTCAATTTGGGCTGAATTATTCCTCAGTGGCCTGCTTGAAAAAAAATAATAAATGGAGGAGAAAGATAAATTTGAGATAGACTGACATAAAGTGGAGGGTGGGGAATAGAGTTTGTTGAAGAATGGGTATCTTTGAGTCAACATGTGATTTCATCAGTTGCATCATCCCAGTTGGGGAAAGATGCAGAACAAAAGCAGCTTACAGTGGACAAAGAGAGGCGGTCTACATGCTCCCAAATGTTTAATAGGGCAAGGTTTGACTTTGGAGTATACAGTATGTCTCTCCTCTTAAAAGTTAATGGACCATCTGATTTGATAATTTTGTACAAAGCAGTAAGAACACCTTCCCCCACACATAAAATATTAGACATCTCAGTACATCTCAAGATTACAAAGTACAGTAACTTTCATAGGCAGATAATAGAGTCTTTATGTGGAGAGCAGAAATAAGAATGGCAGCAATATTATTATTGGACAGTTCATTGTAATAACATGCATGACAACTCCACCAGGGGGAGGAGGAGTTAGGATTGGAGTTAATTTGACACTTGTTTACAGCTTTGTCTTGTCTTAGGAAGAGTAAAGGCGATGAAACTGTAGATGAAGTGGACATGTCTTCCTAGGAATTAATTCATTTAAATTCTTATCCATTAAACAATTTATTGTCAAAACAATATAAAATCTGTGATGCAGCTTTTGGTGACCACTGCTCCTATGAGAACCCTTAATGTCAGGGTTACAAAATAATAAACCCATGGCCTCATAACAGACAATCATCCAGTAGTAGTAGGTTGATGTCTTGAAGCTGGGGTAACCATTCCTTTGTGTACTGCAGTCTCAGAGCCATGCCTTAATTTAACTCAGACTTAAAGAGGGTTGTTGGGGTATTGTATATAGTACTGAGTCAGGTTTTCAATGAACACACACACAGACACATCGGTTTACATGCAGTCACTGCTTTTGGCAATGACTTTTGACCTCTAATCTCATCATTTCATCTTGGTGACATAACAGCAACTCATTTTTTACGATCCATGGACTACCACTTCAGAGATGACGGTGAGACATTGATGAAAACATAGCCAGACATGCTGTAATGCTAAGAGGTCAAACACAAGGGTCCAACAGTGTCTTGACAGAAAACACTTTATAAATTTAAACCATTTTCCTAGATTCTGCATTGTACAAGTTCATTGGCTAAAAGTAATGCCTGGTCTTCGAAGTTTCTTTAAATTGAGGGCTTTGTGGATATCTTAAACACATTTTTGTTATTATGGTCTACTGCTTGGGTCCAGGCTGAAATATCTGGGTGGTTGCAGTGGCATGAAATTTGGTACACCAATTCATGTCCCTTTCAGGATCAGTTGTAATAACTTTGGAAATCCCTAGACTTTTTATCTAGTGTTATCATCAGGTCAAAATTTCACTTTGTCTAATACTTAAAAAATATGACTTTTAATACCTGCAAAGCTAATGACATTCCCATGAGCCTCAGCTGTACTTGGTGTTTATTGCTAACTAGCAAATATTAGCATGCAAAAGCTATCGCCACTATCATTGTGTACATGGTAAAAATGACACCTGCTAAATATCAGCATCTTAGTGTTGTAATTGTGGGCATGTTGACATCCTGGTGTTAGCCTATAGGTAGAATAACCACTATCATGACTGTAGACAGTTTACAGTCAGTATTTGTTGTAAAGTGTTAAAAATGTACTCAAGTGTCCTCAGTTTCCTTGACTTGGATGGGATTTAGATGAATGACTTGGTAAATCTTGAGTTCAGTGGCACCGAATTAATTTTTGAGCTTGAAAGTTTATTCTTGACCTTGAGAACACAACTCCACATATTTCACAAGACAACATGTTAGCTTTTATAATAGCTTTTAGCCACATGCCATGGTGCTTACCAGCAAAATAATACTGCTCAGCTGGGGCAGACATCTTTGAGTTAAGATTTTTTTTTGTCACATTCTACATAGCAATTATAAAGATGTTCAAGCAACCGTACAGATATAAAATCCCCCCTTTTACCTCCATAAGCACTCCCACCAGAAAACAGATGAGCTGTCTAATACATAGCTTTTAACAGTGCCGGAAACTTCACCTCTCAAAACAACTACTCAGAGATCTCTTTCTGTTTATTAATAAGCAGTTTAATTTAACATCTGCCTCTACTGATAGACCAACCTCGAGCTCTGTGTGTGGGACAGAGAGAGATTTACAGCCCAATTGGAGCCCTTAGCAATTTGTTGGCTTTTCTCTCGGTATTTATGAGGACACACTGTTATTCAGTAGACGCACTTTATAGAGACTTTAACAGACTTAGATTAAAACAAAGATGAAACATTTTTAGATACAATTTATTCTTGCTTTTACATAAATTATTGAGGCACATCAGTGTGCACAGAGTTAAACACATTGTCACACATACTGAGACTAAACAACTGCACACACCTACACACACACATACACACACACACACACACACACGTAGCAAAGCGGGATTATCCCTGGCAGCATTTTGGTTGGGGTCTTATCTGAAGTAATGGCGGATCAGAGTCCTGATTCGTTTTCCCCTCTCTTGTCAGACTGAGGAGTTCATTGCCTGGGGACACTACATCTTGCATATTAACACTCTTAGTAACAAAACTGCACACACAGACACATCATCCTGCATATTTAACATGCGCATGCAGATACACAGAGTATTATTTGAGTGAAACAGCTCAGCAAAACAGTCCTTTATGCCTACTGTCTATAATAGAGTCACAAATGTAAAAACGATGTGTTTATTTTGTCTTTGTTTTTGAATCACTGCCGTTGCTATATTTTTTTTTTCATCAATGTAATGTGAACATGACAAGCCCCATTGGTTCATTATAATGCTAACTGACAGATGAGGAAAGGGCGCTTTGTTTTTTTCACCTTGAAAGGGCCCTCTCTTTTCTTTTGATGTCACATCATATTATATGATGTCACCTGGGACAGGGCCTTAATAATGGAGATGAATGAAACTGTCAATGGAAGTGAACAGGTGCTTTATACTGACTTGCGTACAGGGAGAGATGAAGGCATTCAAAAAGGGTAGAGATAGAGAAAATTTATGGGCAAACAGAGAGGTAGCCTACCCTTCATTGACTTGCAAAAACAGATCAACTGGTAGTTTCATGTACTTTTTATATACACTACCATATTATCTCGACTGATTATCTTTGAAATCAACTTGTCTTCATAATCTTGTTTAAAAAAATACAATAACCAAAAATCACCACAAAGTGTAGTACTGAATGGAAATATTACAGAATATAAATCCTAAAACATGACATCACATATCAACTTATAACCTTCTGCATTGATACTATATCATATTAGTGGGTCAGTGTGTGCTATTTTCCTTTTATCTTTCTAGCATGAGCTATGTTTCTCAAGATCAAGAACCTATGCTAAACAATAACCCTTATTTATTGTGGATTTCATGGATAATATTATATTATTAACCAATTATAACTGTAAAATGTAAGAGTAAGCCTAATAGTAGATGTTAAAATTCCATCCGCTGTGAAACTTCACATGTTTGGTTCAGTTTTCTCTGTATTTTCATTTGTGTGATAATTTGGACTGAGCACCAACCTGAGCACTTGGTGCTCAGGTTGGTGCTCAGGTTAGAAGATCTGTTGCGTCACAGCTGACCATTCTCCTTGTCATCAGACTCCAAAAGGTTTAGTCGAGCACGATTGACTTATCTGTGGTCCTTGTCATCATTTACCCTCTGAAGAGCACATGACTCGATGAATGTGAGCAGCCTGCCCTCAGTTCATTCTTATGCTAAGCTCGTCATGCATGCGTAGCTGCTGTCTATCGTCAAATATAAATGTCGACATCTCTGTACATCCATACTGTGCCTTTTGGGATTGGTCCTGTTGTTTAATAGAGGGTCAAGATCTGTGTTTTAAATGATATCTGAGTGTTTGGTGCTGCTCAAGTTGTAAAAGAGTGTTACAACGAAACTGTACTAAACAAGTTAGGCTCCAGAGTGTG
This sequence comes from Euthynnus affinis, assembly GCA_029490765.1. NCBI lineage: Eukaryota > Metazoa > Chordata > Actinopteri > Scombriformes > Scombridae > Euthynnus > Euthynnus affinis. Next base: position 19,866,133 of record CM055856.1, on the reverse strand, counting down.
AATAGACTCGTTCGAACATGGTTAGGAGGAAAAGAAACATCCAAACGTCAGGCAGGTGGGCTGAAAAAGAAACAAAAAAAAAGGACAGACAGTGGGCATGCAGAGTGGCAGCAGGTGTTTTAGTGTTTGTGTGTATAATGATTTTAAGTCTGAGGGTTTGACGGCAGAGAGGTGCTCACACAGGTGCATATCACTGACACCACACTGAGCTCAGATCAGAAGTGCTAAGTGAGAGGAATTTGGTGAGGAGGAAAGGGGCTCTGCTTGTGTGCTCGTGTGCGCCTGTTTGTGTCTGTCAACGGCTGAATGACTGAGTACAGCAACAGCTGTGACAGACTGCCTGATCACGGATTCACCGACATTTGACACACACATGAACACACACGCGTTAGTCAGTCCTGTAGCTGCAGCAAATACAGCAGACGCTAAAGCTGTGAATTAGCTCTTATAGCTTTGTATTTAGATCTTCTTTTTAATTTTATTTCTATGATACATTTATAGAGGAGCCTGACAAGTTTTTTATTGAATCTAATCAAGGAGTTTTTGAAAAGAAGTGCCTGTTTTGATTGTGTTTGATTTCAGAAAATTTGCAGAGCACTTCCTCTTACATGTTTCTTTGCTTTGAAGAATAATTTTCCTTCATTTCACTTACAACGACTCTATCCAGCAAATGACTATTGTCACAAAGGATTACATTGCTCTGTGTCATGGATGTACAGGCTTGTGACCTTGTGGCAACTACGTAAAACAACTACACCTGGACTAAGCTGTAGCCAACCTCCTGCTTCTTTTTCTCATTGTTACTCTTTTGTGGATGTCCCATTCAGAATAATTTCCTAGTTGGATCACACTCACCATGCTGGAACACCTTCCTTTTGTCCGCATTGACCCTGTCACTTTCAGGCCTCAGCCAATCAGCGGCAACATGGATGAGAGAGCCATACGGTTTGAATTAGAGCGCCAGGCCTGTCAGAGTCTCAGACAAGGTGGGATACCTGTTGTGTGTCAATGCGTCCGAAATTCCAACATTTATATGTAATACTTTTAAAATGGTTGTGACTTGTTGGTGTTATGCTTCAAATTCATTCTGCCAAAGTTGGAACAAAAATGCAGTAATTGGCCAAAGTTTACACTCGTACGACATTTGCAGGTTTCTGAGAATTAAAAAAAAGGATATTACAAGCTGTGGCAATTCTTTAAAGTGTATAGGCCTCCCTCATCTGGGCTGAGGTGTAAAGTGGATCAAATATTGTACAGGTGGCTGGGTTACAGTTGGGTCTCAGCCAGCCTGGGCACAGCACACTAATGCTTTGAGCACATGAACCCAACAACCTGTTGACTGTAATGGCATGGGCCTTGGACCAAAGTAGCTGGACAGAGAGCAGTTTGGACTGATTTAGGAAAGGTCAAACTCTGTGAAGTCCAAGAGACTTCCAGAGAAGTCTAAATTGTATTTACATGGATTGAACTAACCTCTAAAAATAAGATTTCAGGAGCATTAGGATGTTTAAAAACTTACATTACACCTGAAACTCTTCTATAGCCTGTGGTTTTGTTTGGATTTAAATTACAGCTTTTTGTAACTGGATTTTGATTTCTATGTGACTAGAGTTTCATTTAAAAGCATATTTTTATGGAGACATTATTGTGTAACATAAGATAATTTGGTACAGTGACTGAATTTTAACCATGATGAGGTGAGACAATAATTAACATGAGTCATATTTTCTCTCCCATCTTCCCCAAGAGATTGCGCTTCTCTTTACTGTCTTTAACCCATCTGTATGTTTGTGTGTGTGTGTGTGTGTGTGTGTGTGTGTGTGTGTGTATTGGTAACTTATAGTAATGTGACTTTTAATTCAGTTGGCTCTCCAGAGGGATTGCACTCCTAGTGGTTACAACATGGACACAAATAGAACACTGAGTGGCAGTGAAAAGGGGGTAGAGAAAGTAGGAGCACAGGTGAGGGGCAGAAAGAGAGCACAAAATAGTGTTGTTCTACTGGCAAAAACTGCAGTATAAAAACAGACATAAAAGGAATAATGATGGTAAATTTTACTTGTACAACATCTAAAGTTGGATCATAGAGAAATAGAACATATTCCAAACCACATAAATGTCTAAACCAATCAGAAAAAATCAATTGAAACAGTTTTTTGAAAGATGACACTGATATCACCAGGCTTAGCTCATGTTTCTCTTTGAAGAGGAGAGGATGGTAAATAAACAAGAAAAACATTATCCATTGAGACATGTAGACAGAACGAAAAATTCTGTGATGAACAATGGAGAGTTGAAGATTGAAAACACATTGTAAAGTTAAGTCCCTGCATGTTTCAAATGCAGACAGTACAACCCTCAAGCAACAGACCAGCTCTTTGTTCAACCCCAAAGGAATGCTGGTCTACAACACCTAAGCAGGAGTTCCAAACTCCTCACTGATCAGACAATCTAAACAACATCCTACAAACCGAAAAGATCCTATAAGGAACACCCCATCTCCTGCATGGTCACTAAACCGCACCGCTGACCCAAATCCCATGTCATCCTTCAAGCCAGCAAGATAGAAAGACCAATTGTGAATTCATTGTACCACTTGGCTAAATGACCTCCACCACTGGCGATTACAACTCACCTCTAAGAGCTAGTCACCCACAGGGACAAGCTGCCACCAACTCTAATCCCACTGTGGACTCTGATTTTCAGGACTTGAATCACCAACCCAAGAGCTGATCACTGGGCAAACCAGCAAGAGCACCAAACAGCTTGCAAGTCATCACCATCAACAACAAGGAGAACTTGCTGCATGCCCCAGTGACATACAGACACTCACAGACATTTACCAGAACAATCCACACCAAACATGTGGACATACACACAAACTCTAAAATGTAGACTTGTCTAAAGACAATTAATACTGTTTATATGTGTGTATATCGTATTTGTGTTACCATGCGCTTTAGTTAGACTTTTATACCACTGCCTTTAAGCCACGAAATGTACCATTAACATAATTTCAACATCCTTGGTAAAACTAACATCTTGTTTAGAACCATTCTGCTTGTTTCACTCTTAGAATTCTAAAGCTACTATAAAAAATGGAAAATTAGGAAAACACATTCCTAACCACATTCAGGAATTGTACCTGCTTGTCCATGGACGGGAGGGGACTGACTCTGCTCCCCCAGAACTCTGCAACCCCTGGGATTGGCCAGGATGCATCTCCTGGGCAGGCAGACCGATGTCTCTTATCTGAGACTACAGGCTGGCTGCTGGTTTTTCTTGCTGTTTTTCTCTTGCTTTTGTCTTTGTCTTCTTGCTTTCTTCCATGTTAGTGGAAAGCTTGCATTTTGCTAGTCTGAAGATGTGATTCAGAACAATAGAAGGTGAAACCTCAGAATCTAGAGTCATGAGTTAAGGACCAAAACCAGGAAAACCTAAACCAGGAGCTCTCTTCCAATGGGAACTTTTCAAATCCGGTCCGGCCAACTTACTCATCATTACAAGATCCAGACTTCAGCTTCTCACCTCAGTGCATCAAATTCCATTCTCCACAAGAAGCCACTCCAGGTAGCAAGCAAGTATTTCTGTAAAACCTCCATCAACTTGCTTAAACCCTGGTGCTTTTATAATTTGTAACTTCAATTGGTAATTCAGAGCTTTTGTACCATTGATTTGACTCACTGCTTCTCAGGTAACAGTCATCTCATCTGTTTATCAGGTCTCTCAGAAAACTACACAATAGATAACTCTGCATCATACATTTCAATCATTCACTAGCCTTAGCCTTGTGTACCAGTTTCCCCTTTCCCTCTTGGTACTTTGTACAATGTTATATTGTTTAGTACTTGTAGCTGCAGTATTAGTAATAGATGTGTATATAACTAAAGTTGACTGAATCCTTGGTGTTTCCTTGTGCTTGCATTTCAGTCACTTAACCTTAAAAGTAGCCCACAAGGATCACTCTTCTTTATTATTATACCAACTCTAATATGAGTTATGTTGCTGGACAAATGATTTCATGTTGGAGTTGTGCACAATAATAACTCATAATTCCCCCATTAAATCGTACAGCTATTTGAGTGCATAGATCCCTATACTATTGATTATAATAACATGAAGTTCAGTTAGGTCAACCTAGTGGCCTAGGGGTTAAATACCTGGTTAATGTGTGGCAGGGATGTTCGTATGTTGCATGTTGTTCCCCGTTTCCCTCCCCTCAGATACAGGGGCTAAACTAAACATAATAAACATGGAAAATGTCTTTTAAATTTTTTAATTAGTAAGTAATTAACCATCAGTGCAAACCCTGGTGCAGTAGGTGTGTCATGTTAAGTTGCATTGCAGTTAGCCAAGTTTGTCAACCCCATACTGAATACTACACTGTATATGTCCATCATATCACAATGTGTTTCCAACTTGTGTCAAGGTTACTTTTATTGCCTCTTGTAAGATTTGATTAACAAAATTGCTGCATAAAAGACAGATGAGTCTGAAGAAAAACACTTAAAGTTAATAAAAGCACACTTACAAATGCTGACCTGAAACAAAATAATCATATTATTTAGAAAAAAAAAACTGTTCATGGTTAAAATGACAAACAAACAAAAGAAATAAAAGAGTAAGTAAAGAAATTTTGTAATTATGACTTGTTTGCTCGCGTGTACAGGCTGTCCAAGAATCCTCTCAAATGTAGCTGTTATGTCATGTGTAGTGTGTGTGATGATTGAATTGCTCTTCGTCTGCATTAAACTGTTATTTAAGTGATGGTATACTTGCTGTTATATAGTGGCATTTGAGCAATGAGCACACTTTCCCAGAATAGATTCTGTATCAGCACATTGCATCACTTGCCTGTCAACTCTTGGCACACATCATCTGCCTTGAAAAGAAGTGTTTTGTGTGTGTGTGTGTGACTGTGAGTGCAGAGCGTGCGTGGGCATGTCTTATGATAGTGTACATGTATTCACACTATGCAGCTGTAAGTGTAGGTATCAAACAGTGTGTGTTTATTTGTGCACGTTTAATATGTACTCATGTGTTTGTCTGCAAATATTATGCATGCTTGTAATGAGTATCTGCGTTAGTGTTTGTTTTGTTAGTCTGCCCGTGTTTGCCTGTAGGAGCCAGTTAAATCTTTCCTGCTGCCAATGGGAGAAACTGCACCATCCTGCGTCAGCCACATCCTCGTCAGAGAAATCAAAGGAATATGAATGTTTTTTATCTCAGGCTACTGTAGGACACGCATAAAGACTGTCTGCAGAGAGCCCGCTCTCATTATTATTAACTTGAGGGACAGAAAATGTACTGTAGTAGAAAAACAGTAATTACAAAAATGAGAATGTAGAGTTTAGTGCGTATGTAGACTTGAGATAAGCAAAAAAAGGGTAACAACAGGGACAGATGCATGAGAAAGATGAATGCATTCATTTCCTGCCAGTGTTTTCTGTCAAGGGCATGACAAAGGGAGCAATGAATGACAGAGCTCACTTGTTTTTAGTTGATGTGAAGAGAGACTAAGGGAAAAGAAAGACAGTCATGGTTTGGTAGATCAGGGATAACATCTCTGGGAAAACAGAGAGAGGTTGGAAAAGTAGATGAGGTTCAAGAGAAGAAGTTTTGGATTCAAGCAGGATCTGAACTAACTAAAAGAGGCAAATCCAGATTTTGTTCAGTGCATGGTCACTTTAATGTGATTTCAACTCTCTTACTCACTATCCTTAATGTATAGAATACATGAACACAGGCTATATAGCTTGAGCTGTTAATACCTGAAATGTTTGCAACCATATTTTCAATATGCTAGATCAAATATCGCTATACAGTATATGCTGTGTGTATTTTCTAACAAAATGTAGTGTTAGTATCTTATTGTGTGTATTTCTTGTTTACAAACTTTTAAAAAATATATCTGGAGTCATGTGTGTATCGAAGCATTTTCTGGACTGTGACCCTGCTTTCATGTGCAAGTCTTGTACGAATTATTTGAAATGTTAATTATGGTTTTATGATCAAGAGACCCCATGTTAGGCCTCAGCCCATGATTCAGGAAGTTGAACTACAGTATGAATTTGTGTGATTCACTTCTACCCAGAAGGTGCAGCAGTAAATTTCACATCCTTTCACACCTCTAATCAGACAGAATGACGTGGGAATGAATATTTTGTAATGTGTTGTGGTCACACTAGGTGAGTCAAAACCAAAACAGCCATGTCCTCTGTGGACAGTATGTTCTCGGAACAAATACAGTGAGAATAGTGCATCTACTTGTGTGTGTTTAGGAAGTTAGGAACATTTGTTTGGAACTGTAGTTGAATATAACCAAGTAAGGCCACTCTTGCACATTAACTGTGTGATTGCTGCACACAGTTCTCACTGTAAATGAGCTCAAATGGTCTGTTCTAAGTATCATCTTTTTACTGGTAATTGTCACAACATATAACATACAACAGACTATAACTCACTATGCAACACCTTAGCCACTGCTCTGCAGGGCTAAGGTGTGAGTTAAAATAGTGTCTGTGGCTGGGCAGGGTGTGTGAAAAAGAAGCCTCTACCAAAAATGTTTCCAGATACATTATTTTGTTGCACTTTAATGCTGATTTCATGACCTAGATGCAGTAGAGCTGCTCATCTGCAGAAGATCATTTCCTGCCAATTCACATTTTCATCTTGGGAAAACATATTTTCTCCTGAGAAAATGTGAAGGCTACATGTCACTGTTTTATGTTACACTTTATTTGTATCTGAACCATAATTCTCCTGAATAGAAAGATGGCATGATAAACTTACTGTGGAGTAAATGATTTAAAATATTTACCCTCAGTATTAACAAAGTTATATGCATGCAGCTCTCTTTCCTTTATATATCTCTCTCTCTCTCTCTCTAACACACTTTCTGTATCGGTGTGGTAACAAGATGAGTGTAGCGATAACGTGTGTGTGCTGCTTTTAATTCAAACGCAGTTGAAGCAGGAAGTTGTTGGTGTATCTGTGTGGTGTGTGTTTCCTTTTCCTTTATAGTGTGTAACATAAATTTGGTACATTTTCTCAAAGAGGTCTACAGTTTTGATCATCAGCAGCTAACAGGGTAGATAAAACCTCTCTTTAGAATAACTTAGACTAACCGTTATTAATTACATCTATTGCAGCCATATTGACACTATTTTTTAACTTGCACGTAATGTATGAGTAATGTTACTACTTTTGTGGCTTTTTGTGGCTAGGAACTGAGAGAGAGATGATGTATTGTCGGTTTGGCGATGCTTTCCATTCATTCTCCTCTTTGTCTGTTTCTGTCTTGGTGTTCAGTTCTCCAGCTGAAGCTACAACAGAGAAGGAGCAGAGAAGAGCTGGTCAACCAGGGAATCATGCCTCGTAAGTAGACAGCACTATATTTTCAAGAAAAATCTTTGTCGCTGTACTAAAAGAGTCATTGCTTCCATTTTTTGAGTGCATACTTTCAGGCCACAACACTTGAATTGTTCACAATGTTAGCCTTTCATGGGTTTATGTATCACATGGCTGATGATGTATATTAGTTAGAAAACACGGACTATTCATTCATGGCTCTTTTTTTTCTTCATTTGAAGACAATACACTGTGATTATAAGGTAAAAACCGACAGAACATACTATACTGTAAAATAAGTCATATGTAATTATGCTTAAAGTGGTTTACTCTTTTTTTTAAAATGATATGTTATAACTAATGAATCAATCTTTTGTCTGTAAATGCCACAAATAGTGAAAAATACCTGTTATAATCTCCCTAACCCAAAGAAATGTATTTAGATATCTTGTTTCATTTAATCAACAGTCCAAAACTCAAAGATATTATCATGTATGACAAAGAAAAACATCAAACCCAAAAAGTGTTTGGCATTTTTACTTAAAAAATGACTGAAATGATATTTGGATTATAAAAATAGCTGGCATAGTAATTTTCTGTCAACTTTATCATTGCAGCTCTAGCTGGAAGTTTATTAGATACTCCTAGCAAATGAGGGTAGATATTATACCTCCAATGCTTGAATCAACATCTCTTTCAACAAACTGAACATTATAACTTTCATGGAGATAAAGATGAATGAAGGGTTGTTGTATTAAACTTATTAAACATTAGTTTTTAGCTTGATGCACCTAAACAAACTAGCAACACAGTGCAGCCTGTCATTTGCTTCATGCTGAGGTTTTTCATTCCGCCCCCACCTGTGAGAATCTGCCAGGTTGTTTTAGCCTCATTACTTGCTGCACAACAGAAAGTTTCTGAAGTGATTTGGATCGTGGTTAAGACAGTGGCATTGTCTTCTGACAGACAGCAGTTTCAGTCTTAAGAGTGAGGTGAATCAAGTTCATATCTCAACTGCCAACGTGTACATCCGTTAACTGTTTTTTATCAGATGAAGAGATTTCCCCCTCCAAGAAAAGGTTTAGAGGCTTTAATTTTAAGCTTCCGTTTGATCCTTTCAATAGAACATATTTCTACATTTAAAGTGCAGTACACTGTTAAAACTGTCTCGTTTTCATTATTAGACAGCATCTGTATGCTGTACATGTATTAATAGCAGCATGAGGTGATTTTGATCATACAAACATAGATTTCTTTACAAGAGAGTGTATTTTTAAGCTTGGGGCAGCTCATGTAAGTACACCACTTCAGGTGATTTTCACAAATACTGACACCCACACACTGCCTTTGACAGTTGATATAATAATCTCACAGTTTATTAGAATTTTATCACACATTTGTCACACAGGAAGTGTGTCGTTCTGTGCGTCATATCTGCTAGTATTACCTCTGGGTCAGCACTGTTATCTGTGCAAATGGTAAATGCTTGAATAAGCTGCCTAAAAACTATTTACGTGGACTATTTTATGCATTCACTCGGCTGTTGCAGGAATACATTCTGTTCTGCATCACAAATACACGCAGACACTCTTTACTATAAATAACATTTTCAATACAATAACCAGTTCTTATCTTTGTAGACAGAGAACATTAATAATGAGCTACTTTAAAATGTAAAAATGTGAATTAAAATGCGCTATTGTTAACAATTAGAAGGACAAACTTTGCCACTGAGTTTTGTATTATCTGCATAGTGAGCATATACTGTGTATGTGGGTGGGAGAGAGACACCGCAGTCTTGCTGCAATCGGGCTCAGTGTGACCAGAGGAGTTAGCGTTATCACAGCTCTCGTCTGTCTTGACATGTGTTTCTTCCCCTCTGCCGCTGTGTAGAAACTGGCCAGGTTCGAAGATCAAATATGTTGTTTGCTTGGTTTCATCCAATTAGCCCATGCCTCTCAATGCCTTTTAACCAAAGGCTTGGTTGTTTCATTAGGAGCTTGTTTCGTTCCACTGTCATATCTCCAGCAGTGTGTAGAGGAAATTCAGTATGTTCCTTACAACCTGGGCATAAAAGGAAATACATTCTGTTTCTTAATGTTCCTGTTTGGATTTATAATTTCAGCAGAACAGAGACTCTCATATGGTGACTGGTGAGATGTTACAGACAGGGGCAAATATGGTTAATATGATTTATAGGGACTAATATGATTATTGCATTATTAAGGGTTATGTGGTTGAAAGTTTGCTTTGTGAGGTAAAAGTATATTTAAGTATAAAAGGATATTTTCCTCCTTGTTGCTCTTTTTTTCCACTGAGTTTTCTTAACAGAAACCTTACTTCTTGACTTTTCACCTTTACTGCACCTCCATTTCATCATCTGTTTTCAACTCCCATCAAAGTCATCAAAGTACTTCTCATAACACCACATCATCTTCACCTCTTTCATAAAACAGCAGATTAGAAAACAAAGGAAGCCCCCCCTCTCTAGTTCTGTGTCAGTAGTTTCACCTTTCTCTGCAACGGTGGTGTTTGTCTGTCTCTCTGCTGTCTGTTCACCTGCCTGTGCTCTGTGTCTCTATATCTCACTGTCTGCTTTCTCCCACCATCTCACCAACAAAAAGTAACCTGTTAAACACCTGCATTGTGTAGTTTTTTTTTTTTTTTTTAAATCTAGCTTAGCGCTTAGCATGCTAAGACTATTATGTGTCTATTTTGCTGTTTTTTTTTCATTTATTTATTTCATTAATAATCCATCATTAATGTGCGTGTTTGTGTGTGTGTCTGTAACTGCACATTTGCTTGCCGGAGGTCATGGTGTGTGGCAGGGTGTGTTCATTTAACACAGTGCTATAATAAGCCCACAGTATGATACCCTACATATCATGTTATTTATACTCTTTCTAAATGCTGTGTGCCTCTAGAAAAAACTGAACGCTTCTAAAAAAAAAAAAAAAAAAAACATTGAAAATAATATTGAAAAATACATAAAGAGGTAAATAAGTGTTTTTCATATCAGTAAATGTGCTTTTCAGGTTCGCTAAGCTAAACCTTAGTGGACAATTGAAGCCTTTTCCAAATAGCAGAAAGAGAAAGTTGGTAGTTACATGCAGTGAAACTCGGCTGATCCATTTGAGTAAAACATATTTTGCAAATTTTTCTTGCCTCTGCCCTCTTTGCAGACACAGTGAAACTAAATGTTTAGTCACACATTCATTCAATGTTCACAAGTTTATACGATGAAAAGTCACTGCTATTTCTGATGGGCATGAGGACAAAAACCTTTCTACAAAAGTTTGATAATTGACAGTTATTAGCTTCACAGATGCTATTATGTACAGTATGAGTTCTGCATAAATACCGGATTTACACTAACTGGTGGAATTGGAGCAGCACTGTACTAAAGCAGCTCTCACAAACTTCACACCTCTGAAATGGCTACATCTGTGGTCTGTATTGAAAACAACAGACACCTGACATGTCTGTAAACGACAGCTGTCATATTTAATCATTTTGTGACCATTGAGGCTCTTTCTTGAGGCTGACAAATCATGACCATAGAATTATAAGGCTCTATCTTAAAAACTTTTTAACTTAGTGAAAAGCATGAAAAATGCTAGTCAGCTAGTTTACTAAGTTTAATTACACAGCACAGTTGTTGGCAATACTTAATGTTATTATTAGTGACTTAAGTTACTGTGACTACTTAAAATATGAAAGCCAAAATGTTCATATGTAATATGAGATAGGCCACATTCAGGCTGCTAATGCTAACTCCACCTGCTGCTAACTGGGTTTGTTGCAGTTTAACGTTGTAACTTGTGTACTGCAGCAGACACTGTAACTACATTCAGAGCTCAGACACTGACCCAAGTTTGTCCAGACAGAAAAGAAGCACATTTGGGTGCACAAAAAGACAATAAAGGCTCTGGAAAGAAGAACAACAGACAGAGAGCAGCAAAAACAAAAAAAAGAAGAAGAGAAAACATCTTCTAATTAATCAATTAATTACCCTCTAACTGTCTTGAATGTTGTTGATCCATCATGAAATATATGAGCCAGTTTAAATGGTTGACCTGTGGAATCGTAATGTAAAATACAGAGAAGAGCCTCTTCAGCACAAGTCAATCTGTTAACACACAAGGAAAAACAAAACCTAGTCAGCAGCAGACTGAACATGAAAAGACATCAACCACCGGAGGAAGTGATGCTGCTTGGTGTTCTCAGAATTTAAAGACCGGGAATGTTGGTTAGCTTTAGCAGGGTGGCAAGAATCCATGATGCAGCCACTCATGCACATAATGGGGTCTTTTCTCTCTGACCTCACCCCACAACTCTCTATTTCCCCCTTCTTCATTTGCCCTTCGGTCTGTTGTTCCATTTTTCTTCCAGCTGCCTCTCCCCATTTATCTCATCCACCCTGTCCTCTCTCCATCCGTTTTCTGATTCCCCATCTTCTTCCTATCTATTTCTATCCCTTGCACCATCCTTGTTTCCAAAACCTTACTCTGTGCTCACCCATCCATCCTTCCCTCCATCCCACCGTTCATTTCCCATGTAACTGACTGACAGGCAGGTTCATGTGCCCTCAAGGAGACCGCATAACCCCCCAGTGGATGGGTGAGAGGTCTAAGAGGGTTGATGTCCCCAGGGTGTGCAAGAGTGAGTGTGTACCAGCAGTGTGACAGTGCTCAGCGACGTGAACTGAGGCTTGAGCAGGTACCAGCAGTGTTGCCCCGGGGTTGTTAATCCAGTCACACCACTGGTGTGTGTTTGTATGTGTGTACAGTGCAGTCAGAAAGTATTAGGACAGTGACACATTTTCTGTGGTGTTAGATCCAGCACATTGGATTTGAAATTAAACTGTGAGTATGAAATTAAAGTGCTCATGCTCAGCTTTAATTTGAGGGTGTTTATATCCATAGTGGACATCTGGTGTCTTCTCAAGTCCAGTGTGCTAGTGGAGAGCCAAAAGCATACACTATCACTGTCTTAATACTTAAAGGATAGGTTCACAATTTTTCAAGTCTGTTTTAAAACAATAGTCAGGAGCCCAAACGATATGTTTTCCTTGCTGGAATCATTCCTCCTGTTCATACTGACCATTAGAAGATCCCCTTCAAACGCGCTTGTAATGTAAGTGACAGGGGTCTAAATCCATAGCCCTCGTTTTGAGCATAAAGTATTAAAAGTTTATCTGAAGATAATATGAGTCTTCAGCCATCTGAGTTGGTCAAATAAAGTCGATATCTTCTGCCATTACAGTGTATTTTAATTTTAAAAAATCCCTATTTGTGTCTCAACAGACAGTGTTCCCCTGCTGAGCTGTGGTGGAAGGATAATAAGAAAAAGAGGGACTTTGGCATTAAAAAGTCAGTAACTTTGAAACATATTGACTTGATTTACTATGGATGGCTGAAGCTTCATATTAGCTTCTGATAAACTTTTAAAGTACAGTAGGGCTGTGGATTTTGTCCCCCATTGCTCACATTGAGAGTGCATTATAAAGGGAACTCTTAATTGTCAGTATGAACAGGAAGAATGATTACAGCAAGCCCTGATAAATTGTGATTCTATCCTTTTATAACCACATAGCACATGGCAATGTGTACTTTCTGCATTTATGTTTGTAGCTCTCTGAAATTATCAGCTTATGTTAGTTGTCTAGAACTTTATTCAACTATAACTTTATCTGCATGCATGAATATTCAACAATATAATATGCAAAACGGTGGAAACTACATGTTATGACTGTATAATATAAAGTATTACATTGTAATACAAGGATGCTTTCAACAAACACAGCCCATTATTGTTTTAGCTACTGTACATGCACAGTATAGCAGTCTTTATGAAAGTGCTACTTTCATATGGAACATTTTTGCTGCAGTGTTTTCCCTTTGTGATTGTGAATGGTCAGCTCTGTCAGAAGCATGGATGGCATTAAAAGCAAAACAAAAAGGCAGCTAAAGGCTTTGAGCCAAATTTAGATGTCTACTTTGATTGTATGTTGGAGGCTTGATTTAGTCTTAAAAGGCAGGAAGTGGTGGCAGCCACTTGCCTAACCTGTTCACTCTTTAATCCACCTACAATGCTTACTTTAATACCTTTGCCTCATGCATGGGAGCTTGTGATTGGTTAACAAATGAACATCTACTTTACATAAAAAGTACAGTTATTGTGTCAAATAATTTATTGTATTTTGTGTTGTACAAGTAATTAGAGATCAAATAACTGGCTTATCATTTTAATACAAAAGTGTGGGAGTAAAATCAAACGTTTTACCTTGTTACTGTGTGTGTTATTAGAAAGGATTGTTCTTTTGTTATTCCCGCTGGTCTCCCTCTTCTTGGCTCATGCCACAAAAAGGTAATGTTCTGGGTTTTGGCATGACCAAAATTTGTCAAGGGGTCAAGAGCCACATCTGGCTTGGGGCCCTTGGTTTCTTGTGTCTTGGGGAAATATGACTCTCATATATCATGTGGCTGTTTGCTATTGTCTGTAATCTGTAAGCTGATATGATTTGACCAATCGGTGATAATTTCTTTATCTTTAAAAACTATAAGAAAGGGTTAGTTTGGCTGTGTATAATGAGACAGGGGAATGATTCTCTTTGTGTGAGTTCTGTCTCATTATTGATCAATAATAATTTCATTAATCTTCAGGTCAATCAGTGTCTGTGCTTTTATTTCTGTGTCTTTGGCCAGTCTTTTAGCAACAAATCCACAACAGCAGTCGTTTGCATAACCAGTTCACTCTTTAATCCACCTGCAAAAAATGCTTACTCTAATACCTTTGCCTCATTCATGGGAACTTGTGATTGGTCAACAAATAAACATCTGCTTTACATAAACAGTACAATCTACAGATATCCACAGTTATTAAAGTGTTGTATTTTGTGTCATAGAGATAACTGATAAAATAGTGTTAGCAAAATGCAGGTTTTGGAAATGTCAAATTATCTTTTTAATTTTGACCCCTGCTTGTGTGGCTCTGAACACTGGACATTTCTTCCATCTTACTTAAAAGAAAATGTATGATTCTCAACAATTTTCCATCCTTCTTAACTTGTCTATGTTCATTCTCTTTTGTTTTTAGTCATAATGTATTAGACGCACAATTTTAACGCCAGTAGTGTCATTAGTATGGTGTCATGACAACTCTTAGGCTTTTAGGTTTCCAGTACCAGTAATCCCTTGGTTTTTGCATAATCATAGGCCTACAGGAAGTTTTTCTTGAGTCAGCTGTGAACGCTGAAGATATTCCATAAATTCCACTGCTGTAGAGAGGCTTGTTGGACTGGAACCCTCAGAGTCCATCCCATTAGATTTCTCCCTTGACCTTGTCATTTTTAGCCTTTTACAGAGCCTGTTAATGGTACCACTGCCTGGGATATTATGCATTTTATTCTGTCATGGCTTATAAGCATGTGAGCCTGTACAATGCGAGCAGGCATTTACTACACTGAGAAAGGAAAAGATTTGGCAATATAAGGAGGAATAATCCTCACCATCAGTCAACCTATTCAAACTGAACTGAAGAGGCAAAGAGCCATTCAAAGCCATTTTGCTCCCCATTTCCTCTCAGTAGCTTGAATCTACACACTGCCATGTTAATACTGTCTGTCTCTCCCTCTCTGTCTGTCTCTCTCTCTCGCTCTCTCTCTCTCGCTCTCCTTCTATCCACTCTGCTCTCACTCTTTATTCTTCAAGCACTGAAAAGTTCAGCTGCCTTCCACGAACAGAGACGATGTTTGGAACGAGCACGGGTGAGTATGCCACACTCAAATCAATCACTGGTCAAAACTGCCCTGTTTCAAGCTGATTTTCATTCTCTATCTAAGCATGAACATATGATATCATTACATTAACTCTTGAACAATCATGTAGTACAGCAAAAAAGAAATAAGATACTCTTATTGGACTAGATGTAATGTGTAAAAGTATACGCTAAATGCTATATGATGTAGCAGAGATGTATGATGACTGAAAAAAACGTGTGAAAACTAAAAAAGAGTGTTTAATTGTCTCTCATTTTTTAATCTCTCTATCTCCAGACTGAAGACTACCTAAAGCGAAAGATCAGGAGTCGGCCAGAGCGGTCTGAACTGATCAGGATGCACATCCTGGAGGGTGAGTGCTTCATAGCGCCTTCTGCCTGTTGGGAGCCTTCACCAGTCATACAAATAACTTTCAAAGATTCCCTATAGCACACTGGTCAAACATTTTCCATCATTTAATGTCCAGAGACATCAGCAGAGCCGTCATTGCAGGCCAAGCAGCTGCAGCTGAAGAGAGCTCGTCTCACCGACGGTTTGAATGATAAGATCTCCCATCGCCCGGGGCCTATGGAACTGATCCACAAAAACATCCTACCTGTCCACTCTAGCATCAAACAGGCCATCATAGGTAAGTTAGCCAGGCTCCACATCATGGTCCCAGGTAAAAGGACCACATGCGCAGATCTTTGATGCTTCTATTGAATCACTGAGGTCTTGAGTGATGAATTTCATAGAAGGTCTAATAGGTCTTATAAGTTACAGCTCTTGGTAGCTGTAACTTATACAGAATGGATTCTGTTTGTCATTTACTCTTCCACTGGGTCTAAATTACAAATGGAATCCATCCAAGGTAATTCAGTGTTTCTACAATTATCTTTGCCAAATTAACTCTTTTTATTGGACTGCTGCCATCTTCATCCAGTATAGTCAAACTACAATGAACTCCTCTCACATTTATTTCTCACTGGTAGAGCCAATTACAAGCTTAACATTAGTGTTAAATTATGATGATTAAGATTATAATAAATGAAGATGACTGCAGGCCCTTTAACCTTGAACACCAACAGCATCAGCACTGTGGCAGGAACAAGCTGCAGTTGATCTGCTGTAAAAGCACAGATGTAGAAATTGAAGCTGGCTGCAGGCTCTGTCTGTTTTTGATATACTTTCAACAGAGAATCTGATAAACTTGTTGATTTTTGTTCCTATCTGTCTCCTGTAAAAGGCCTTTTTACCTTGTCATGGCCACCAGATTAAAAGATAGGTTCACAATTTTTCAAGTCTATCTTAAAACGATACTCAGTGGCCTATACAAACATTAAAAGAACATTCCTCCTGTTTATACTGGCTATTAAATCCCATTGTTTTGGACTTGTTTTGTGAACCTATGCTTTAACTAAACATTGTTCTTAATAGATTTGTATGATCAAATTAGGATTTACTCATAAAATTAAGCCAGATAAACCACTATATCTATAATTTGATGTTTACATTGGATCAAATGGGGTCAAAACAGACGAGAAGAGTGAATGTTGGGCTCATTTTCATCAGGTGGCCAAAAAACAAGATTCAGAATGGAGACTAATGTTGCGCCATAGGGCCTGGATGTGTACAAAAAGTACGTAAATTGACTGTTCAAACCCTGCTGCCTTTAGTTACTGTCGGTATACCTGTCAACCTTTCCATGCTCACACAGCACATATGCAGTTTACGTTTATAACAATGATTACAATGATAAACCTTCATGTCATAGTGGCTGTATATCCGTCAGCTTGTGTTTTCTGCCCCCTAGTGGCCAAAAATCAATAAATGCACCTTTAAATAAAATATGCCCAGTATGTATTTGTGAAGGAGGGGATGGGGACGTAATATAATTTTATATGTGTGATATCCCACAACACACCCACAGTCTGAGACTTCTGACAGGATGTCCCCTCTGGCCATCTCCCCCAGCTATCATGAACATAGTGATGTTGCCTTTCAGAAGCCTCAACTGTTCTCATCACACACGCTGGCATTCACACATGCCTGGCGACACACTTTTGAAACACAGGCACACGTGCACATTCACATCCCAAGTCACACACGTACTCCCCCCACCTGAGGATTCATGCTTCAAATGGCCTTGGCTGTGGGTTTCGAAAGGTTAAACTAGGATGTCGTAAATCATGCGTGCCTTCTCATGTCTGCTTGACAGACAGGAACTGAAGGCGTATCCTTCTCTGCTGTTAGCTTTCAATGGCTACAGTGTCTTGTTAATAAGACTCATTAGCTTTAATTAGGAGAATTAACTACTAGTTGAAGAGAAAGGAAGAATTGAAGACAAAGAAAGGACCCATACTGTCACACAATTTGGATTTATATGAAGAACACACACAACTTTTATTTTCTATGTATTTGGTCCAGTGCCAGTACTGTCAGATATTAAAGGATGAGATCACAGACTGCTTGATTGATGTGTGGAAGGAAGAATGCTGAGATTCAATAAGGTACGGTGTCAGTGGATTATCCGTCTCCGTCACCGCGACACAATAAACACAATTGCATTACCGCCACTTACTGTAGGAGCACTGGGAACACAAGAGTTACACAGAGTTGACATGCAAAGACACAAACAGACCAAGCACAGACACACAGACACACACTGGCACAGCTCAGCAGTGGGGAAGTCATCACATTATTGGATCAGAGGGTATTAAATCAGCCCCATGTTGTCTTTTCTTCATTGCCTGCTGATGCTAAATTAATGGCCAGCGGTGTATTCTACATAGCTGTCTGTTCCAGCCCATAGCAGCTTCTCTAATTAAATAACACACATCCACCAGAGAAAGAAAAGTCTCTATCCTAGTCCAGATGATCCTTGCAGGTAGCTTTTATTTCGTAAATCCCTGTAAAGACTCAAAAGCCTGCATATTAATGACATGATTATATGATATCCCTGAGGGGAAAATTAGCAGGGACCGCACAGCTCGGATTCACTGCTGCGCTGTAGGATATCTCAACCTGACTGATGCCAGCTGATATGGAAATATTCGTCCTTTGGTTGACTGGTGGGCTTTTACATACTTTCCCTGAGTTATAGTCTTTTTAAAAAATCTTATTCTCCTATCTTTATTTGTTACCTGGAAAGTCGTTTTTGTAAAGAGTACATCATTAGTACTGTAGCATAGAAGGCTGGCATAAGCCATCACATAAACAGTTAATGCATTCATGGCATAAATTACAGAAATGATTCTCTAGAATTCTCAGCATAACGTCATTCCCCAGAGAGATGCCATCTGTTAGATAAAAACCAGTATGAGTAAGGGGTCTGTGTCAAAACTTAGATGAATGAAAAAAAAAAAGAGTCAGAAAAAGCTTGACTCATCATGGACAAAAGAAGCATTTTTTCAGTGAAGTTATCTACAACTGGCTGTCACGGGCATGATGCGCACACAGAGAGGGAAAATGCTTCGCTTGTTCTGCAGCAGTCGTCACTTTAATGCACTGGTTGACATTACTAGAGCAGATACTGTTGAAGAAGCTTGTATGTATTTTTTGTAGTATTTCACACAATCAGAGAGGCACACATGCAGTGATGTGTAGCTCGACCCTTTTGACCAACCTAAGGGATGCCCACAAGGCGTTAGTTCATTGTCACAGTGCAGTAAGTCTGGATTGTATGGAGGCATCCACTGTGTCAACACCTCTGAGTGCAGGTGATAACAGTTTGTTGTGTGGTCTGTTATTGTGGTGATGTACACAAGCAGAACAGGTACATACACACACACACTCAGGCAAGGAGGTAGATACACTAGCTCTCACTGTGGCAATGTTTGATATTGGGTTGCATACACTCCTTCCCTCACATAGGGATAAATGCAGTTCTTGCACTATCCTGCTTTAAGGTTTATTTATGTTTTTATTTCTCTCTCTCTCTCTCACTCTCCTCACAATCCATCCTTCTCACTCTTAGAGACGCAGTTTCCAAAGGTTTCAGGGGATAACTCATCATGTGATGAGGACAGCTATGACAGTCTGTCTCCAGAACAGCCAGTCAGCCAGGAGTCTCCTCTGGGCCTGGGACCTCTGCCCTCTCCACCAGAGACACTGGCTGGGAGCAGCATCCCGTCTCCTTCACAGGTAGGATCACGTTGGAGAGAGGGTGACACAGTGTGACTGACATGCTGTTTGTCATGCAAGATTGTGAAACTAGAGCTCAAAGTAAATGTATCTATACTCCATTACAGTAGCTAAATTTACAGAAAAACTACTTAATCATGTACCACAAAGTACCACTATATCATCTTACTGCTGGGGTTCGTTAACTGTCGAATTTTCATCTTCTTCCTCTAGTTCTTTCTTTTTCCAACATTCAGGTGTAACTACTGTGTCATCGTTGTAAGGTTATGGTGAAACCATCGCTCACATTATGTTTTCCTCTCATCCATCAGGTCCCTCCTCCAGCTCCTCCTCTTCCACCAATCTCTGGATCCTCCCCCTCACTGAAGCTCACCAATGGGGTGCCAGCACCATCTGCCCAGAGGACAGGTGTTACCTGTCAGATGAAGGTAACAACACCTTTCAAGGCCAGTCAAACAATAAAGCTGTAAAAGTGATGTGTGAGCTGTGCTTGGATTCACCGCTGTTTTCACATTTGGTGGTCTGTTTTAAAGCTGCTCCAATAAACATTTTTATATCAGCATTGTATCACATGACCACTTGTAATGTGAAAGGGGTCGCTAAAAGGGATGAACAGAACAATGAACGTGCGAAACAGTGCATGAAACACATATTTAGTGTCCTTAAGCGCCAAACGGCAGACAGACAAAGTTAGCAGCAGTTAGCTGCATTTAGCCACTAAAGAGCCAGGTATTTCCCTCAGGAGTTGGTGGAAACCAAAACAGAGCTAACAGGAGAGTACATTACATTTGCCAGGTGGCATGAAACATGAGTCCAAATGAAAGCTAATATTGATCTCTATCTCTTGGCAACTCTTTGCTAATGTTTTGGCCGTATCAACTTTATAAAGTGATATTATACATAATGGTGTGTGTACAGCTTGTTTTACTGCCACCCAAGTGTCCAAAAAACAATTAATGCAGGTTTGAAGTTCCTTGTTATTCTGAGATCAAATAAAAAATTAGGAATACAGTTGTGTAAAAGTTTGTAGCATACACTTACTTGAAAAACTCCTCTATTTGTAGTCCCAGCCTAAACTTAACTGTGACCGCTCTGCCCAGAGACACAAGAAACCCAAGGACAACAAGCCTAAGGTAGATCTTTTGGTTCTGACATGTAGACAGTACTATTGTTAAAACTAGATCTAATTCTAGGAGACAAAGAATAATCAATATTTATAAAATGATTATTTCTTCCTTTGTTAATGTGTTGCCTTCTAGATAAAGAAGTTAAAATACCATCAGTACATCCCTCCTGACCAGAAGGGAGATAAAGAGCCTCCTCCCCATTTGGACTCATCTTATGCCAAGATCCTCCAGCAGCAGCAGCTTTTCCTGCAGCTCCAGATCCTCAGTCAGCAGCAGCAGCAGCAACAGCAGCAGCAGCAGCAGCAGCAGCACCACAACTACCACACCATCCTGCCTGCACCACCAAAGTGAGTCTCAAAACAGGGGTGCTGGTATCTTGTTTTAAGGTTTAGTTGCATTCAGCTGTCTAAATCTGACTGTAGAGATCACAATCCATTCCCTTCATGCCTTTCTTTCTATACAACAGACCTCAGACAGACCAGCAGCCATCTTCCTCTTCCTCCTCCAATTCCATGACCACCTCCTCTCCACCTCAGCCTGTTGCTGCCCCTTCAACAGCCCCCTTGAACCAAGGAAGTCTCAGCCATCAGAGTTCTACCCCTTCAGGGGGAACCAAACCAGTGTGTCTACCCCCAAACCTGGATGAAATGAAGGTTAGTTGCAGAACAACATGCAAATCCAAAAGAAATTGCTTGATTAGTTCATGATCCATATCCTTTGTCTTATTCCCATGATGTGTGCAGCATTGGTGATGGCTACTCACCCATATTATAGTACATTTTCATTCAAGAATCAGTACAATGTAGACCAGCAGCTCTCTCTCTCTGCTGCCTACAAGCTGCTGAGTCGATGGAGTAGTTGGTGGATAGAACTTGATGTGTGTAAAACATCCTCTGTTAACAAAGTTTTGTCACTGAAGAGTGGTCTGCAAATGCGGAGCTGACAAAGAGAGGGAGAGTGATGGATTGCTCTGTCTTTTTGTTTTCTCTCTTCTTTTTACTTTGATCCTTTTCCATTTTCCTTTAATATGTATTCTCATGTCTTCACTGTTCCTCACTCTTTCCCTTCAATCTCAATTTCTCTTTTACTCTGTCTTCTGTCAGGTCGCAGAACTGAAGTCCGAGTTAAAGCTGCGTGGCTTGCCTGTCTCCGGCACCAAAAACGACCTCATTGAGAGACTGAGGACCTACCAAGAGTTGAATGGAGGCATTGACACTACCTCTTCTCCAACAGTAGGGGGTACCACAGGGCCAGGGGCTGAAGGAACAGGAAAATCCCCTAAAACTGCGGCAGCCACCATCAATAACAGTTCATCACAACAACAGCAACAGTTTCAGTTTCAGTGCCATCAGATATCCTCTCTGATCAGTCAGTCAGGTAATTGAAAAATAGTGATTTCACTATAAAGCCACTCATAGATATGTATGTTTTTGTTTGTGATTTATTGCAATTACAGAATTATGTATTCATCAAAGCAGGTCTTGCTGCAAAAATCATTGCATGTACTGTGCATAAACATGATGCTCAGTTCATTTTTTATTATTTTTTTAAAAGGACAACAGCATAGATAATGTATTATCTGTGTGCTGTCTTCATAATGTTATCTCACCTTTCTTTAACCTCCATATAGCTGACGCAGGAAGAAGCGCCACCCCTGCTGCGGCCACTCCTCAACAGCTCATGAACTGTGGTGGAACTGTTTCCCCCCCACCCATCTCCCTCACCCCCTCTGACCACTCACCAGCCCCCATAAGTCCAGAGGATACCTGCTTTAACAGCAACCCTTTGGGGGAAATGGTTTGTATTTTTTTCGTATGTGATATGTTAACTTTTTCTTAAATAAACACAAACATTCCCCACTCATTTAAAATAAATTGAGTATGGTTATTGACTTACTCATAAACTACCAGGATATGACATGCACAAATTGTTAATGTTCCTTTATAAAAAAAAATTATAGTGTACTTATATAGTATATACTTAAAGGTCTTGTAATAAGCATGTACTTTTAAATGCACTTATGATTATCGTACAAAATGTGCTATTTTTGACTAGTATTGTACACTAGTAGTATATTACCAATATATAATTAGTACAGCTTATTATTTACTTACGATATACATATTACAATTACTTTAATACTATATGTTTACCTATTTTTTGCTCCTTCTCTCTCTCCTAGCTGAGCCTGCAGCCATCTTCAACTTCTCATCTCCCCACAAACATTAAAGAAGAGCCCTCATGCTCCACCGGAGCACCTTGTCAATTCTCTTTAAAGTCTGTCTCTCTGCAGAAACACTGCC
Organism: Euthynnus affinis; assembly: GCA_029490765.1. Classification (NCBI taxonomy): domain Eukaryota; kingdom Metazoa; phylum Chordata; class Actinopteri; order Scombriformes; family Scombridae; genus Euthynnus; species Euthynnus affinis. Next base: position 19,843,451 of record CM055856.1, on the reverse strand, counting down.
CGGTCTCATCAGCTGGCCTCACCACCACAACCACAGCTCCATTAGTGACTATGGACAAAGACAAGATGCTACAGCAGAAAGATAAGCAGATAGAGGAATTGACCAGGATGCTAAGGCAGAAACAGAGGCTGGTGGAGGTTCTCAGGATGCAGCTAGAGCACGGGAAAAGAGGTGGGCAAGTTGCAGAGCCTGTGGTTCTTGTAAGAGTGAAACAAGAGCCACCTGATAAGCCTGGTCTCCCACTTCCATCATCCTCCCTTTCATGTGAGATGGATGTTACCAAGGTAACTGTTAAACAGGAAGCCATTGATGAAGAGGAAGTTGCGTCTGAGACAACTGTGCGATCACCAGACACTCGTGGATTACTGCACTCCCAAACTCAGGAGCAGATTCAGCTGCAAATCAAGCCAGGGCAGACGAACACCCAAACAAAACAAGATGCACATGTACGTCTCCAGCAAACCACTCTGCAGCTGGCCCAGCAACAGGCCATACAGAAACTCTTGCTACAGCAACAGCACAACATTCACAACAACAATCGGATGCTGGACAATCAACAGAACCTGCAAAGACTTTCTCAGCAGAGGAAGAAGAAATCTCACAAACAGCAGCTCAAACAGCAGCAGCAGAATCAACAGTCGCAACAACAGCATCAGCAGTCAAAACAACATCAACAGCAGATGCAGCTGAAGCAACAGATTCTACTGAAGCAACAAAAGTCACTGTTACATCAGCAAATAAAACAACAGCAGCAGACGAAACAGCCACACCAAATCCAGATACAGACGAAGATACATCTGAAGCAGCAACAGTTGCTAATACAACAGAAACAAAAGGGGCAAAAACAGTCACTGCAGGTTAGATCTTATAACAATGTAATGCTACACTGGAAAATCAGGAAAATCAATTCTTACTCTTAAAGTTATTTCTTTTTTTTTATCTGTACAGGTGTCTCAAGCACACCTAAACCAGCAGTCAGGCTCCACTCCCTCCTTCACTCTCGATCTCCTCAAGAGTGACTCCACTCCAACTCTGGTCACCGACGGCAACGGTAACCACTTCCTGATTGCACTGACCAGTCACATCACTGAGAACCAAAGAACCGACGCACCCGAGAGCAAAGCGACCAATCACATTACACTGCAGGTACACGGATCACTTTTAGAAGATTCCTTGTGTGTTTTTTCTTCCAAAAAGTTTTTATATTCCTTCTTTTGCCTGAGAATGTTTGTACAGACCTGACCATATCTATGCACCATTCCCTTGTGGAAGGGAAGTATATTCACAGATAACTTTCTCCAACACTAATATCAACCATCTAAGTATTGCAGATAGGAAATGTCATTTTAAAATTTTTGTGTTTTATACATATACAGTAGTGTGTGAAGATTTAGAAGTACCTGCACAAGGACAATGTTTTAACCACTAAAGGTCTGCCTCAGACTAATTCATGAAAAAGCTATTGCCTGATGTACTTTTTTTCTTATTATATCTAGTACTTAACATTACTAATTAAGCTGTTTCAATTTTCCATCAGCGACTACAGTCTACTCCAGCCAAGCTCCCAAGCCACGACCCTGTTCAGCTGGCAACAGCTGATAATGAGTCCAAACAGAGCATGCATCTTGAATTCTTGAAAGAACAAAATTCAAAGGTGAGGTTTAAATAAAGACACTGGTTGTTTGATCTTGCAGATTCAAAGTAGCTCAACTGCACAATATATAAAATAATGAAAAAATTGGCAAAACATTGCATTGTAAAATAATTATGGGCATTTTGAGCCTTAAAAGTTGTATTGCTTTCTTAAAATATAGACTTACCACTTCATGCTTCAGACCTTGTTGCTCAATATGACAAATGGGTATGCAAGTATGTGTGCTTATTTTGGTGAAATGTCCCTTCAAAAGCTGGAGCTGGAGCATTTCTGCCACCATAAGTAGCTTCTGAGAAGCAGATGTTAAGCTTTAAACCTAAGCATGGAGAAACATTTTTAAAGTGTTCTCTTTTACACATTTAATGGATGCCGGTCATACACTTCATTCTCAACCAAACCCCAGCCTCTTTCCCCGTCACTTGTGCAACAACAGAACAGTTTGTTAATGTTCTTTAAAGAGAGAGAGAAACATGGGAGTTAAAGAGAGTCCTATAGTAGCAGAAATTAATGATGTATGCTGTTGGAGACAGTGACAGCAGTCTATGATAAGAGTGTCTGACACTAGCCTGATGCTGATTATTATTGCTTTGCTAATTACTCTAACGACACCCTCCATTACTATGATTTATGTTGTTAACAGAGGAGGAACAAAGACGCCATCGCATCTCGGCTAATTGAGATGTATGGTATCTCTTGTCGGGTGCAGGTGCGCTTCCAAAACTGACAAGATTTAGTGCGACACTGTGTGCCTATTTCACATATTGCTGGTATCAGCAGTCTTTCTGTGTCTCTTTATCCCTGCGTTGACACTATTTATACTGGGAGGCATTGGGGTAAAGTTTATTGAAGAAGGTTTTTAAGTGGAAGTTTGCGAGGTCAGATGATGAGAGCAAGACATCCTTGACCAGAAAGAGTGTATGAGTATCGCTGTTTTGTGTAGGCAAAGGTGTTTACAACTATGAATGAGTTGTTGGCATTGCTAAAATCAAAAATATGCACTCTTGAAATATAAAGTCTAATGTAGAAAAACTGGTTTCTCACTGATTTGTTGTGTAACTAGTACTGTTGCTTCTGTTCTTATCTTTCCACTCTGTCTAATGAATTGAAGGCACACGACGGGGGACTGCAGGTATCTATAGATCAACCTCAGCAGGGAGTCGCTCAGTGTTTGTCAGCACCACCCAGTCTGCAGCCTTTCTTCAAGGACTTGGAGACCATTCCCTCAGGGGAAAACACCATATCACCTTCCACTGAAACTGTAAGTAGTCTACAGATGACATGGATAATCTTTCAGTGTGATTTGTAAAAGATTTTGTGATAACTTTGGATGCACAGAAAATCAAACCTCCCCCATATCTTGCTACAGAAAGTGATTGGAAGCTTCTAATTTCCTCCTCTCCTCTCCTTTTCCTCTCCTCTCCCCCCTCTCTTCTCTCTCTCCTCCAGGAGGTGTGCCCTAGTATGGATGTCCTGTTCAGTCCTCTTTCCCCAGCTTCCATCAAGACAGTAGCCTCATCACCTGATAACAAAGTATGATGCACTGCATGTTTGATTGTTTCATTGAGGCCCTTTTCACATTATGAATTTAATGATCATATTCCAAAAAGTATGATATTTCCTGCCCTTGGGGGGCCTTTTCTTAGGTTTTTATACCTTTTTTATGCAAAGTTGTGTTGCTTTGCGTTCCATTTCAGTATATTGTTTTGCATTACACGATGCCATGTTAGATTAGTGGTATTGTATTGTGGTGAGTTGTGACTTAACCCTAGACTCAGCTGAACTGTGTTGTTCCCACCTGTCTGTCTGTTCTCAGGATGCAGAGCATGAAGATGATTTTATTGACATCATTTTGCAGACAGGAGGTGAGATCCAATAACACTAACATGTTTGTTCTGAATTTACGATTTACTCAACAATTAAGTAACCATTAAGACTATTTCAATTTAAAACTCGGTGTTTTTAACAGTATCTGTGTTTTTCCTTACAGAAATGTCCACCACTTTTAAACCAGCACCAGACCCTTCTCTGGACCACCTCAGTTCCACATCTTCTGCCTCTTCCCCTCCTCCCCCCTCCTTGCCTGGCTGTGACACCCCACAGTTCACCCCCCCTGCGCCGCCTGAGCCTCAGATTCCAGCCGACACCCCAGAAGACAAGCAACAGCTCACTGATTGTACGAGTGGACGCCTGGAGGACTTTCTGGAAAGCACCACTGGAACACCTCTCCTGGGGGTGGAGCCTGGTGGCCTGTTGACTTTGATCGATGACCTCCACAGCCAAATGCTGTGCACCCCCAGCATCTTGGACCATCCACCGTCTCCCATGGATACATTCAACCTATCAGCAGAGGGGGAGCAAGGCCTGGACAGTATGGATTGGTTGGACCTCACCATGGGAGGAGAGAGGGGTGAGGAAACCCCCACTCTGGCTCCACTGGGCCCTCCAACACCCACGAGTGTCTTTTCCGCAGACTTCCTGGACACTTATGACCTGCAGACACACTGGGACTCCTGCCTATAGCCTACAGCAATCAGAAAACACGTGTCCAATATGAAGCTGCATGCACAAAATCATGTAATTGATTGCTGAGGCTTCAGTATTTGATTAGAGCACTCTCGCTGGTATATCTTCACACACACTGGTGTATTGAATCTTCAAGCACTTTGACCTTTATTTATTTTATTTACACACTGCAACATTGATTTTTGTGCAGACACTCTTCAGGCAGGTCCTACATCTATTCCTGCCTCTATTCGTGCTACATATGAATTAATCTCATCTTTCCTTTGTCACAGACACCGATGAAAAAGTATATTGATTCATTTGACCTTTGTCTAATTAGGATGAAAACTCCTTCTTAGCTGCCTCATGCAGTAAAGAAAACCAATGTTTTACCACTATAGGAAAACAGTGCGGCTCCTCAATAACCAAAGTTAAGGTGAGAAAAAAATGTCTAACGTCAGCTTTAGTGACAGTAATTTATAACAGTAAGATACTGTATATATACTGTCTCCATGTTGAAATTTAATCTTGGTTTTTATGCATGTTAAAGTGTTGAAAGTGTTACTACATATGGTACTTTTTTTTGGGAACATATCTATATTCTATCCAGTGATATTTTTAAACCTTCAGAGATTGCAATTTAAGAGATTGCAATTTGAAAAACTAAACTTTCTCTGTTAAAATGATGAGATAAGTTAAAAGGAGAGATAGTTCAAATATTTTTACACAGTTTCAGTGTTGCAGTGCGGTGACATTATAAAATAGATGGTCATCAACATCAGTGTTGTACAAAAATCTGGGGTCCATTGCACAAAACCTCCTCAGTATTCAAGCTTTAACTTAAACAAAGGTTTTGGTTTTCCAAATAGTTATAAGAAGCATCTCACAACCTTTCTGTAGGTAAGAAAAATACAGTTTGCAGTACATACAGCAAACTGCAGTCAGGCTGCTGTGGTAACAGAGACGCAGCTGTACTCTATTGCGTGTTAGAGTTTATTAATTTTACAGATTTATGGGTAATAATATACAATAAAAATCATGACTAGGGCCACAACTAACTTTTGTTTTTGTTATCGATTAATCTGTCCATTATTTTCTTGATTAATCTCTTAGTTATGTGGTCCATAAAAATGTCCCAACCAACAGTCTACAACCTAAAGATATTCAGGGGTGAATTCACAAATAATGGATTGCGGCTGCTGATGGCACTATGAATTGTGCATCATTTGAAATCTGCCTTGTCTCAAGGTCTGATGCACAAAAGATTTTGCACTAATGATATGACAGCGCAAACACGCCCATAAAGTTTTGCAGCTTGTTTTGCGCCTGACTAATTAAGCGGAACGGTTTCCAGTATTTCAGGATTTTCTCCACATTTCAGCACACACATTGGTCCACAGTGAAAACTGCTGTGTGTCTTGAATTAACAACCAACTTTCATGTATTTTGCTTCTTTTACATCTAGTATTTCATATCTAGTAACATAGTCTGTTGACATGTCAAATGTCAGAATACAGCTATTAATGTGAATCAGGCACGTCTGAAATGTGTTAATATTAATGTCTGAATCTTACAGTAATGTTGTTCAGATGTCACTGAATGTATTCAGGTTTTTTGCAGAAACATCAGTACTGATGTTCTGTTTGCTGCCCCCAGCTGGCTGTGTGTCACAGCTGGCTGCAGCATCACACAGCAGCTCTAACAATACAAATTACACACACGGCACAGCAGCGGTAACTTCATTAACACCAGATCGGTCAGGATCTGACAGTAATTAATGTTCTGTGTTCGGCTACACATCTACATAGGTCAGCTGTTACACACAGATTTATAAGGTTGAATTGTTTGTAATAAAGCAGCACTTATGATGAATAATAATGATAATAATAATAAAAAAAATAATATCAATTTAATATCATTCAGTGCCTCACACGCTTGAAGATTTGAAGAAAGAGAGAGAGAGAGTGAGATTCAGTTACCACCAACTCTCTGAAGACACTAATAATTTCAGTCTAAGTGCGTGTAGCTATTAGCGCTGGTCTTTGTGAATTGAACTGTTTTTGCAGTGAGGCTCATTTGCATAGAAAGGGGCCAATTTTGCGTCAAATGTATCCATATTATCTAATTTACATACATGTAAATAGTAAAGGAGCACCAGGATGCTACTTGCTCAGCAGCACAGTGCGGGGTGCATTTCACCCTTTGCGGGTGCTTTGTGAATTACACGGTTTCTGTTTGTCTCATTTGCACAGTTTTAGCAATCGTTTTGTGAATTTTCCCCTCAGTGTACTATCATAGAAGACTAAAGAAACCAGAAACTTCTTCAAAGCAATTATTATTATTATTATTATTATTATTAGGGGTGTTTCTATATTGTTTTTTTTTTTCTGGTCTATAAAAATTTACAATTTACAGCTACTGAGTTGTGAGAAGCTGATTCCTGCAGATAATAACAAAATACACTTAAATGGTCCAATTTATTTGGCATGATTTCAAAAAATATACAAAATATTTTTTTGCATATTTTTTGTAAAATGTTCTTTGACATGCCACATGTGAATCCAAGTGTCTTAATTTTTATTCAACATATTCTACTTTATAGTATGTACATTATAAAAATCTATACAGATGTATTCATATTTCATGTCTTTGGTATTACGCCATCTGAATGTAAAGGTCAGAGAATAATGTTAATGCATTACTGCATCTAACATAGACTACACAGCTTGATGTGAACACTGTACATACTGTGTGCTCACAGTGCTTCCTGTTAAATGGTACCAACAGGGCTGTGTGGTCATTGGGATGCTTTCTATTTGCACTTGCAATAATGGATAAATATACGCATAACCATTTCTCAACAAATTATTAAGTGGGATGTAATGCCTTCTACAGATTTTTAAAATAATTTTGATGTTTCTCTCATCAATGATATTTTTGCTGTCCTGTACTGTATCAGTACTTTTGTCAATGAAAAAAAGACATTTTATCGAAATACTTTCCTACTTTAAAGTGGTTTAATATACCAGTTTAGACGCTGAAGATGTCTTATAAGACATATTTGATTGTATAGTTTTACCATTTTTGTCTAAGGAACACTCTGGTAATTAAGGTTTCTGCATTACTAATTCTGTTCATGACAAACTGTCTGCATTAAGCTCTTGAGAAAACAGACTTGCAAACACAAATTCATGCTTTTGTCACCACAAACATACTGTTGTAATCATATTTCTACCTAGTGTGTGATAGGTTTGGAGACTTTTTCTTCATCTTTTAAAAGTTGAATAAAATTTTGCAGGTTTTACCGATGATCTCCTAATGTGATGGGGATGCAACAACCTGAACCTGTTGCATTATTGTTCTCTATCTGCATGAATCACTCTGAGGAATAGTGGTTGCTTCAGTTTTATTGTTTGTCCAGTACAACCTTCTTGATTGTCAGATTTTTACAGTCTGGCTGCTTCAAAGGACATTTTTCAATATAAAATATTTGATAAAATGTCTATTGTGCAACTAACAGTTAAATAGTACACATGCTGAAACTAATGTATTCTTGTAATTTTAATAGTAAAGATATTGTTTCAAATGAGTATCTAGTAAATAGTCAGGTATTGTTTGACAAACCGACTAAATACTGCAAACTCAGCTATTTCAAATAGTTATGCAGGTTTTTGTTTAACCTTTTAGGATTTTAAGTGCCTGGCTGGATGTATTAAATACACTTTAACTCTGTTAAACTTATTAGGCCTTTCATTTGTTTTTGATTATTTGTTTTGTTTTGTTTTTCTGCTGTATTATACCTCTAGGTGTTGAGCTGCTTCATGTAAATGATTATGTTTTGGGCAAAGTATTTGAGCCTTTTGCATACTTTAAATGTAAGCATTTCTTTTCTAGAAGAAAAGGGGATTTATTAATAAAATAAAATATACTATAATTAAGTCTGGTGTGGTATAATAACTTCTAAGTATGGGATATTTATTTATATATAATTATAAAGTCACACTATTTTGCTTCTCTCTTTGCCTTGCTCTCCTCTTTTTCACATTTTTCTGGTCTAGTAGCATCACCTTGAATAATGTAATACTGTTCAATGCACTACCTTCTACTGAACAAATTACTGGTTGTTTGCTGTGTGTATGTGCACAGAACACAGAGGTAAGTGGCTGAAGAGAAAAACCATGTTTCTACAAAATTATTACCACTAATTTTATTTTATTTTTTTAATTTTTGCAAATTGTAAATATTGTAAATGGTAATTGTATTCTACAGCACACATTAGTGCTATACTGGGGGTCTTCTCCTAGTGGTAATAATATGCTTTAAGCAATAATGCTAGAGGATTTGTTTTTAGAAAAACACAACAAAATGATTTGTCCATTTGGTCTTTGTTGGTTTGATGTTCCTAGACACCCACAACTGTGCTGCTTGTCTATAAAGTGTTGCATAAAATTACACACATACAAACCAGCAAGCTCACACCACTGCAAGCCAACAGTCTTTATACACATGCTGTCATTACACACATGCACAAGGAAGCCTCCCTCAACACAAGTCTATGCAAACACACACACACACATTTGGGTGCTTAAAATGTGCTTTGAACAGGAGGACGACAGAACTGTAGTGTTAAAAAAAAGTGAGTCACAAGAGGGCGGAAAAATAGATAACTGCATGGTTACAGCTCTGGGGAGAGGGAGCACACGCACACACACACACACAAACAAACACGAATAAACATGAACATATGAAAAGTAACACACACACACACATCCTTGCCAGACCAGGATATGGGTGGGCATGTGCAGGAGGCGGATGATTGGCTGATAACAACTCTATCTACTAATGGAGGGGAGAAGAGGATGCCAGGCTAACATCTATTCTGCAATGGGCATCCCAGGCCTCCCACTGAAGCCCATAACAAAGGAGTGTGTGTAAATAAACAGTTCTCAAATCTACATTCTTCCACAACTAGGCACAACCACTGATGTAAGATGTTGTTGTATGGATTTTAAAGCCTTCATGTCATTCAGAAGAACTTCAGTAATCTCAAGTAATCTTAAACAAATTGTGCAATTCATTTGAGGTTGAGTATTTTTTCATTTTCATTATATTTTTATGTCTTGGTTCAAGTTTTTATCTATTTGATTGATGTTTCATTTAAACGTTTATTTAAACCTCGGAAATCAATGAAGTTTCCTTAATTTGCAATAATGTTGAGATACAGAGAAATATGCAGAGTTAAACTAAAGTGGAAAACACTCAATGAAAACACACTGAGGTGAAGTAGTTTGAGATTGTCGTCTTGAATTGTCCAGAGGTAGTGAGAGTTTCGATCTTGAGGATATATTGAAGATGTTTCCATGTGTCTGGGGCACAAAAACTAATTTTCAGAGTTCGGAGTAAACCTGTGGGACTTGAAGTATAAGACCATTAGTAGAGCAAGTTTAGTAGGATCCTGTGGTCCAGTCCAGCATAGATGTTATATAGGGGGTTGAATGTCCAATAAAGGATTTATGGATGAAAAGATACGAGTGTTTATCATGCCTCAGTGCCAGAGAGGACCAACCAACTTTGTCATACAGAATGCAATGGTGAGTATCATAGCAATCTCCGGCAATGGATCTGAGGGCAGAATGATGAGTCTAGGGATTTGAGAGTGGAAGCAGCAGCATGTCTGTAGATTATATCACCATAGGAGTGATAGAAATACTGCCTCAACTATACTTTTTCTACAATTCAAAGGGAATCTGGATCTGTCTCTGTACAAAAATCTGAGTTTTTGCCACAATTTGGTGATAAACTTTTCAATATGCTGTTTAAATGTAAATGATTCACCAAACCAGATACCTATATATTTATATCCTGTAACTCTCTCAATATTGCTACCATTCAATGTGGATAGATGTAGACTGTTAAAATCAATCTCTTGCCCTGGAAAAAGGACAAACTTTGATTTGCCTGCATTGAGAACTAATTTAAGGTTGACTAATGCATCTTGAAGGGCAGTAAAAGAAAGTTGCAGGTTCTCAACAGCAAGTTGTATGCTAATCAGTAAAACAATACTGAACGGTGTCATCTGCGTGAACATGGACATTACAGTCACTTGGAGAAGAGACAATATTATTAATATAAATTGTATAGAAGACAGGGCCCAGAACTGATCCTTGTGGAACACCTTTTGTTACTGATAAAAACTCAGATTGGCTATTTCCACCTTTCACACACTGAAATCTTTTGGAAAGGTGATTCTGAAACCATTTACAAGCAATTAAATCAAACTCAATCTTACATAGTCTCTGAATAAACAGAGACTTTTGACAAGTCAATAAAAAAACAGCAGCACAATGCTTCTCTTTGTCCATACAAGAAACAAAATCATTTAAAATTAGTGTAACAGCGGAGATGGTACTATGCATATGTCTGAAACTTGACTGGTAAGCGCACAAAACAAAATATTTTGAGAGAAAGACTTTGAGATGGTTATTCACCAGTGATTCCAGGGTTTTTGCCAGAAAAGGAAGTTTGGATATTGGATATTATTGAGATTGCCATTGTTGCCTCAATTATACAAAGGAATCACATGAGCAGACTCCCAGATTCTTGGAATTATACCAGTTGAAATGGAAAGATTAAATATGTGTGTTGTTTGCTTCGTGACAAATGGAGTGGAAAGCTTTAAAAAGAACGGATCGAATTGATTGATGTCTGTGTAACTGAGCAGCTTGTGTTTTTCTACCAGGTCAGAAAAACAAACTACTGGTCCCTCTTCTAGAGATGTTTATGAAAAGCATTCTTTAAAACTCAGAGCCAAAGAAATCGCAACCTTCTGCTCCTCTATGTCTGTTATCCCACTTACTTTAATATGCATATCTTAACCTCTAGCATGAGCCAGAAGTGTAAGCTGCATGCACGCACACACACACACACACACAAATTCATTCACACACTCCTAATTCCAGTGCAAGGGCTGGTCTTAGAGGGAGTTTTGCCATCAGGCAGCCTGAAGTAATTCCGTAGATGCTTTGATGCAACTCAGCGCAGCAGAGGGGGGTCTGCTTGTGATGTGGAAGTATATTTTGCACATATTGCAAACACACACACAGAAACACATTCATGCACAAATACACACAAAATGTAAACAGGGATTTATTCTTAAACACAGGATTGCACAAATATACACACATATGTACTTACAACCCTTACATGGGAAAAGAATAAGTGTGAGACACATATGGTTCAGGAATCATTACACATTAGAAAATATAAATGTATGTATATATACCATGTTTCTGTAGCCATGATATCTGTCTCTACTCATGCCAACTACTACTACTTTATTCTTCTTAAGTTTGGTAGCTGTTCTGGAGCTTTTGATCATCATTCATCACAGGGAGCTTACCCAGTTGTCATCAGTGATGGAAAGTAACTAAGTACATTTTCTCAAGTATCGGACTAAACAGTTTTAATATACTTGTATTTTACCAGAACAAATTGATATTATGATAATGTGACGCCTCTCCCACTGCTGAACCAGTTTGTGACACTACTTTATATTTCCACTACACTGCGTTCTATAACATTTATTATATAAACACTGTAGTTACTACTCATTTTGCTTTAAATGAATACAAAATATAATGAACAAATAAATTATGTGTTTTAATACAAAAAGCTACCCAGTGATATATTAACTAGTTAAAATTAGCCCCAACCAGCTGCATTATTAATCAAGCAATATCTCACAAACGACTGTGGTATATTGTGATTATATCACAGAAAGGGGTGTTGTTCAGCCCAACGCACAACGTTTTATGAAACAGTTATTATTACAGACACAATCCAATAAAAAAGTTTTGTTAAATAACAATTGCATTACAAGAATCATTTACAAGAAAGCAGTTCCCAGCTACCTGTGGTTGCTATTCAACATTAGTAAACTGGCATGGCAACGGTAAACAATGAGTCACAGCAAAAGACAAATGCATGCTGTGCGGCGCCAGCATTTTAAAAAAAGAACAAGAATATAACACGTATAACTTATAAACACAAACAGTGTCTCACAGCAGCATATATAACTGCCCATGGTGCTAAAAACCATTTGTGACAGCAAAAGACAAATGCATGCTGTGCGGCAGCAGCATTTTAAGAAAGAAAATTGTTTTATCACCTACATCACATCCAAATGTGGCCTGATGAAGGTCCTCATTAGGGCATCACTGTCCAGACTGTCCAAAATATCAGCATGAACATGCATGAGAGCAAGGTGTGTCAGTCTTTTTTGTGTCATAGTTGTGCAGAACCATGTCTTCAGATAGTGCAGAGTGGAAAATTTTCTTTCCAATGAAGCAGTTCAGATGTGAAGATATGGGCATAGTTTAATGAGGTTTCCACTTCTTTGAAAATAGTCCCTTTTTGTGGATGGAGTTTAGACTTACTTGCAGATATGTCTTTTACGGTGTTACAGGGAGAGTTGCTGAAGATGTCTCTGATCATTTTCAGCTGGATCTCCAGTCAAGCTCTGTCAAAGTGCAAGGGAAGGTGAAGGGAATTTACATTCACTGTCTTTTTCTTGTCGGCTAACTTAATAACCATCTTCTCTCTGAGAGCTGCTGTTTTCATGTCATCTTGGTCAAATCTCCTCTTTAGTTCCTTTGTAACCAAGTCCACTGTTTCATGAAACTCACGTGACTATGAGTTGTGCTTCTGCCTCTGGCTCTGTAGTGTGCCAATTACAGACCCTGTGCTCACCTGCCATTTTCAGTCCCACTGTGGATACCATGTGTAGTATGTTCTCCACCACTGCGCCACCTTGAAGTGCTTCTCATGCTCACTTGGCCTTGGCCTTCACAAAACTGCTGTCTCACTGCTGGCTAAACTATCTTTATTAATTAGACATCTCTCCACAACTTTGACACAGCTAAAACAGACAACACAATCACTATCCTCTATATAATGGAACCATCTCCATTTGTTGAACCAGCTTGCTTTGAATGAATAACAAAATGTTTCCTTTCCAAATGGCCTTCCAGGAAAACTGAAGTTGGTTGGTTGATGTGGTCTCTCTGAACTGCAAGTATTTTGATCTGCTCCTATCAATGCATTGCCACTCATTAAACTCTGTAAAATGTTTGTTGGTTGTTTTGGAGGTGCTTGCATAGGGCTGCAAGTCTGTCTCCACCAACTCGCTGTCACTGAAATTTTTTTTGTTTGGTGGTCCCAAAAAACTGAAAAACACATTTCGACAGGTAATCAGTTAGCTACATGAGATATCAGTGACGATAAGGTCAAATAGCTGTGTGACTCTTGACCTCACTGACGAAGCCTCCATCAGTAAGATCAAGTGACTAGCATGACCTAAATTGTTGCTGTCATTAATGTCTTACTGTTGTCATTACTGTTTCCAAATCATCTTAATCAATTTTCATTAATTTTATTTAATTCATTTATTTTTGAGTAAATACATTTTTGGGTGCTGCAGAACCCCCAGCACCCCTACTTCCCATGGTGATGTCCACTAAGACCACTTGAAAACTCACTTCATCTACATCTTCTCCTTTGCTGTGCACCAAGCAAAATAAACTCCTAATGTGAAAGCAACCTTAGTCACGAAGCAAAAAGCTGAGACTGGGCATGGATCTGATACTGTTCTTTATCAAATGTGACAGTCCTTTGAAAGCTTGGGTTATTTCAGACCAAACATCATGACACTCCCATGGTGGATGAGGGAGTGAAATTAATTCATTGTTAGCAAGGGGGTAAAAAATATCTGCCTACTGACGCAGCATCATTTCCAAGCTGGAGGAGACACATATAGGAAGAATGGGACTGTCAAAGACATGGCAGGAAGGAGGGAGGAAGGAGAAGACAGGAACAGCAGAGTAGAAACTGTGCAACATGTATTCTTAGTAAGATCCTCAAGGTCAAAGCAGTCTCACCCCAGATGACAGATAATATGCTAAATCTGGACCACTCTAATGGAAACCTGCTGTGATGAAATATTCATACCGACACACACACACACACTGGCAGACTTCATCTCCCGCTGTATGTAGAGACAAAAATGCTGACAGTGGCTGTCAGTAACGCATGCAGCTGAGTAAAACATGCCTGCAAGTACATGGACAAACACACTATGAGACTCACAAGCCCACATGCCTATTCTTATATTTATTGTATTATTGGTACAGGTTAAGTGTATAAGATATGTGAAGCGACAATTGAGGTCTTGCAGTGACATTGCCATTTAGCATTGCATGCCATATTCAAGGGTGGTAGCAATGCATTGGGGTCATAATCAAGAATGTCTGGTTCATTCTTTTTTTTCTATCATGAATCAACTATTACATAGCTTGTTTTCCTCCCACTGACACTCACATGTCTCACCTTAGCTCTTAGAGTTACTTGGATACAAGGGTAAATTGAGGGAATTACATGAATGTGATGCTACATGAAACCTCCACCGACAAAATGTGGATCTAGCAACCTAACAATCACCCTATGCTGCAGAGGCAATAAAAAAAACTAAATCATAAATATGAGTTCCTACTTGTGTGTCCACACATCTAATCAATATCAACATATTCAGGTCTGTCTCTTACAATTAGGCCTCCTAGTTGTTTAATTGGCCTCATTTGCTAAAACACCACATTTTTCATACATCGTTTCTATTGCTTGCCCCCAGGCTTCTGTTTTTCAGTATGAGTAGGAAGATTTAATAGAAATCACAACCTTTTTCAATTTTAGATAATGTGACATTTAATATTATAAGTTTTTACTCATATGAGTAAAAACTTATAATATTAAATGTCTAACAGACAATTGGAATAATCGGAATAATCGAATCAGTCTACTAAACTCCTTGTGCCATGTGAACTATGTAACGCTGCCAACTTTGAATAAGTTTCACCAAAATATGGTCCCTTTTTTCCTTTGACTCAACCACCACCATGGCCCTTTTAATTTGGTGATATCCATACATCAAGGTTTATTGAGAGGAATGTGATGAAATTTAACTTTGGGTCTGGTACATTTTCTATGCAGTTTTTTTATGCGTCTGGTATAGTGGGAATTTTCTTTGATAATATATCTCACATGGAGCTATAGCTTCAGCAGTCACTATAATTGCCAATTAATGTTTTTTTTTCAATACTGTGCACCTCAACTGTTGCCTACCATTCCCCCTCTGTGACATGGTGAAACTGACTGAGGAATGTAATGATGCCAGAGAAAAAGCTGACATCACGTCAATTCAACACCACACAAAAGGAACGAAGAAAATTAAGCAGTGCGAGATAAGGTGTTAGAGAATTCAGGAGGAGGAGGTGAATGTGGAATGAAGGGGGGAGAGGGGAGGGTGTGTAAAGAAAGAGAGGCATATGTGTTGGAGTGTGTATGACGTGCATGTGTGTGTGTAGGAATATTTCACTTCCACCTGGACCAGAGTTGGGTGTTTGACAGTGAGAAAACTGTGAGTAGTAGAGACTGAAAGAGAGAGAGAGAAGACAGAGAGGTGAAGAGCAAGAGTGGAGAACAGAAATAGCTGCGGCCCATTATCATCACCTCTACCTGTCTGGCTGTCGCACCCTCTAATTACTGCTGCCACATTGCCGCAAATATGACACAATCCGGGAAGTGTGTGTGTATGTGCATGTCCTTGTGTAGATGTATTTGTGTACAGTATATATTCATGTACAGGACGTATTTTTTCACATTTTTTGTGCCTTTACAAGACTGTTTCTGCACATCTTGTCTCTATATTTCAGTGCCTGTAATTCTTTTTGTGTTTTTGTCACTGTATGTGTGTGTGTGTGTGTGTGTGTGTGTGTGTGTGTTTGTGTGTGGAGATTATACCTCTCCTGTTAACCACCTGGAGAGAGGCAGCCTGGTGAGAGAAGCTTAAGGAGAATCTAATCCTTGCCTTAATGTGACAGCAGCATTTTCCTGTGAAACTACCATCATTACTAAACTGTTGAGCTTTGGTGTGTGTGTGTGTGCTTAAGCAGACCATAGACACACATGTACCCACACGCCCTTGAAAGCAGACATGTTGCGGGAAGATACAGTAAGTGTGACTTCAATGTGTCGTCTTAAGCACACTGTGAGCAGTCGATGTAGGTCAGGCGTATTGCAAACTGAGTCCCTGACTGTTTCTCTGACTTATGCTCAAAACCAAATGCTACCAGGGGGATTATATAGAGACAGTGGCAGGCCACACACCCACACATGCACACACGCACAAACACACACAAAAGTGCACACCATCACACGTACATATGAAGGGCCTTTTGAATCTAGGTCAGCTGAATGGTGGAGACAGTGCTGACCTTTACTGCACACACAACACACATTACCTGACAAAAACTACA
This sequence comes from Euthynnus affinis, assembly GCA_029490765.1. Lineage (NCBI taxonomy): Eukaryota > Metazoa > Chordata > Actinopteri > Scombriformes > Scombridae > Euthynnus > Euthynnus affinis. Next base: position 19,826,930 of record CM055856.1, on the reverse strand, counting down.
GGTATGAAGAGGAAACACATGAGAATAAGAAAATAAATCGACATGAGTTTTACCTAGGGTTTGTGTCTTTAAAAGGAAACTTGGTACATTTCAACTTGGCACAGTGGTGCGGATAACCATGCAGGGTGGGTAGGTTAGCCAGCATGTTGCTTTAAATGAAGTTAATAATGGCTATTCCAGATTGTTACTTTCTGTGTTTACTTTGGAAAGCTGTAGGAGGCTCAGCAGCTTGTCCCAATTATACGTTGTTTCCCCAAATCTCTATAACAGTGAATACAAAGTTAAGCATGATCCATAGTGTTATAATGGCCACATTTATAGGTATCAGACCAGGTTGAAATATACCTGAATATTCCTTTAATGTCTACTTTCAGCCGTGTATAATATTCATTGTCGTCTGGCAGAACTCTTTATGTCTCTATGGCCTTGCCATCAATCTCTCTCCCTGTCTGAGTGTGTAAACTGCAGAGTGTTGAAGAAAATCATTCATGTCCTGTTCAGAGGTTGGTTGTAGTGGTGAGTTTATTAAAGCAGGCCGACACACCGGTGAACTGACAGATACAGAGAGGATCTGAGCCGGTGAGCTGATAAAGAATAATGACAGATAAGGATTTTTATATAGTAACAACAGCAGTGATCAGACAGTATGGGAATAGGTAGTGATCAAAGAGTCAGGCAGTGAACAGACAGTATGCAATTACAAATAGAAACAAAAAGCATGAAGGGGGGTATTTTCATTCAGACCTGCAGGGGGCAGGAAGGACACAGTTGACAGGATTAAAGGGCCAAACTAGGAGGGTGGGGGGCCAGGGAGGGGCACCGAGGCTCAATCAATTAGTAAGTCTGAAGGGGCCCAAATGTGGATTCTACATCAAGAGTACAGCATCATATGGACCCTGACAGCTTCCATACTTTCTCCCTCTGCTCAATAAAACTGCTGAACCCTTGCCAGAGGAGGGGGAGAGAGGAGAAACAGAGACACACACAGAAAGACAGCTCTGCATCCAGGGTTCCCATCTGTTTACGATGATGTGCAGTTTTTCCTGTCAGGTTTCTGTCAGGTTTCTATGTTAGATCTCATAAATTTGTCTGTCCATCTGCCTGTGCTTATGTCCATCTGTCCTTTAGCTGTGGAGTAAGTGCCTTCAGCTATGTCCCTCTCTGTATTGTACATGACTGGTATATATTTAGCCAGGGGTGCAAATTGATGAGGTTCCAAACAGGTGACAACATTTTTTCTCACCCAAAAACGAAGAAAATAAGAGATGAATGGCACCCAAGTTTTTTAGAACTTCTCATTTATTTATTTTGCCATCAACTGCTCACCATATATTATTCAATATGTATGCAAATATGAATTTCAATTTAATTTGATTTATTCCTTTTTCATCACAAAAAAGCATTTGGTATTTGGTAACAAAACAATAAATAGAGGCTCTATTGAGACAAAAGCAGAAACATTTTGATCGTTAGTGTGCACAGGTTTTGTTTTTGTTTTTTGTGACGGCGTTTGGAACATGTCTTTACGCACCTAAATAAACTTCAGTTTACTAGCTTTATAAATTATTTCCTGTCTCAAAGGTGCTTTCGTGCTAGATTTCTACATTTTGATCTAAGTGATGATGGTAATGAACTCAGCCCCACGATAGGCATCACATGACTGCAGTATTGTTGTAATGCAGTTATCATCACAGCCATAATGCTGCCTATTTTATTTAAATTCCTAAGCCTTAAATTTTTTTTGCACAGAAAGAGAGGGTTTGTGCATTGGAAGAGGAACTTTAAACAGTATGATGAAATACTATTGCAAAACCTGTTTCAATGTTCATTTGTTCACCTGATTTATTCTAAGACAGACTTGACAAACTGTGAACCTTTAATGTTGTATCTTAATATCTTACTGTCAATATTTGCCCTCTCTTCTGCCAACATCTTTAATGTTTCCACAGAATACACCCTCCGCAATTAACACAGGAGCCAAACCCCATAATGATAACAGTTTCTGCTTTACCCTCAGTCTGCCCACACTGCCTGAAAACCCTCCGGCATGATCAATGCGTCAGTTATTTTCCCGTGTATCTCAGTCAAGCATATTAGCAGGCAGTTGTGATATTCCCAAAGAGTGAAGATCAAGGCAGAGAGCTTCATCCACCTCCTGTTCAGCAACCGCACATTTCCCATGACAACAGATTGAAGGTTGAGTTCAAATCTTATTATTCTTTCTCTGATCTCATTTTTCTTCCACAGGCCAAAGTGCTTGGATAACTTTTTGTATGTCCCGCTAGCTGTATAACTCCGATGGTTGCTGCTAGTAAAACCATTTGCAGCTGTTAGTGAGAGAGCCTTATAAAAGACATAAAGTAATAACCATAGACATCAGAGAAGATACCTTTACTGGATATAAACACATCATGCATTCCCTGCTGCAAATAGTGGTTATTACTGTATGTACCTGCAGTACTTTCTAAGAGTAGAGAAGCATGCAACAAATGGCTTTTACCAGTTGATCTCTGAATGTCTTTCTATTATAGATTTTTCACTTTCGCTTTGTGTGTGTGTGGTGTTCTTTATTCTAGATTCATGATCATGTCCATACTCCTCTCTTGGGAGGAGAAATGAAAAGGTTAAGAAGCAAGGGACTGATGTCAGCTTCAAAGCTTCAAACACACATGCATTTTTCAACTACTGTACTGAAATGCATATGCTCACATAGATGGAGGCACACACACACACACACACACACACACACACACACACACACACACACACACACACAGGCTTCTAAGGGTGTTTTCAGACCTGCATTGTTTAGTCTGGTTGAATCGGACTCTGGTTTGTTTTCCCTTTGATGCGATTAATTTAGGCAGATCTCAACACAGCAGTCACACTCGAGTGTGGAAACAAAAATGACTGAGACCCAGTCTCAACTGGGGGGTTGAGGTGTTCCTGGGTGTTCCCTAACTAGAATCCCTGGATGAACAAAAAGGTCAGGAATCTGCTAAGGCTTAGAGATGCTGTTTACAGAACGACACTGCAGTCTATAGTCTAACAAGAGCTCATCTTAAACAAGGCATTAAAGCAGCAAAACACAACAGCAAACTCAGGATGGAGGGACAATTTTAACAATAATGATCTATGACGCATGTGGCAAGGTGTACAGATTATAAAATGAAGGAAGGCTGCAGCAACCCTTCACCCCCCTCCATGTTAGATAAAGCAGGTTAAAACAGGTTTTGCCTGTATTCACTTTGTATTGTGTGGTTAAAATAGCAATGTTAATGTGTTTGAGGAATATAGTGTTTGTTAAATGTGTAGGTGCATAACTTCTATATGTGTGACAAAGTTGGAGCAACAGTAAAAGTGTATTCAAGGTTAAACGAATCTCTGCAGTGTGGACAGTATTTGGACAATGCACACCTTTTACGCTGTTTGTTTAAAGGTGCTGTACATGTATGTTTATGAGACAATACTATTGTAGTTCATCAAAGAGAAAATGTATATACTTTCTATAGTGTTAGCTATTAAAAGAACAATGTGTGTCTTTTCTGTTGTACATTCCCTTAGAAGTGCTGTGCAGATATTTTTTTTGTTTTGAAGCTTGGTGAGCCTGTGATGTATGTATTTGCTCGTTCATTTCACTTTGGACTTGAAGCTAGCAACATCATGTCCACTTAATTTCTCCCCTTACAGGGGCCTAGCGTGCTTTCCATACTTGGATGCAGATAAGTGAAATCAACATTTGCCAACCACTAGCCAGAAAACTAATCAAGATCTGACCTGGACACCACAATGAAGTATGTTGCATTCTTGATATTTGACCAGAAGACCTTCTTCAGGACCTTCTTCCTGTGTTCCTCCTCAGACACAACTAACCAATGACCAGAGTGAATGTTCTCATGTGGCATTTAGTAATGCATTTTGGTTCTCTTTAATTTCTTCCTCTTTGAAAACCAAGGGGGAAAATGTAACAAGTTTACCAACTCATTCATTGATTTGGACCAGCGCAAACTAACTACAGGGTTTTAAAATGCCCTAAATATCTTCTTTGCTCCTGCTGCACACTCCTTCAGCCATTAACATTTCAGACACACGTTCCATTTTCCTCTGTCACTCTTCCTCATCCCGGCTCCACATTTAAACCCACTTTCACACAGAGGGGCCAAAGAGGATTCTCTTACAGGAATGTTGTCGAAAGATTAGTGGCTGTGACTGAAACAATCACAACCAAGAAAAAGCACGCTTCAACAATCCTTGTTCTCACCTCTTAACTTTCATGAAAACTCCTCTCTAACTTCCTTTGCTGTGAGGTGAAAACACCATCTTCTGGTCTTAACTGTCTGTTAGATTTTGTAGTGTGACTTCATGTGTATTCAACTTTGACTTGCCAACCATGTACCTAACATACATAGTTTCTAAAAATAAATTATAGGAAATACAGCATCTCTCTATAATCGTCTTAATATTTCCCTCATGTCTGCTGATTATAATTTCCTTGTTTTATAATACAAAACCCCAATCTTTTCAGGTGTGGTATGTTCTCCCATTCCCCATCTTTCCTGATCACAACCCTTAGTGTCTCATTTTCCTTATTTCACTCTGCACTCAGTGTTCATTTCAATTTCTCTTTCTAAAAGCACCATTCTCTCACAAATTCACAGCTTTAACAGGCAGGTTCCAAATCTGCCATAACAACACGCTGAGAGGATTTAAGAAGAAATTAGGTGAAATGATATGGAAAATAACAAAATTGGTAAAAGTTGCAGCTGATGAAAATGAAAATGGCATTATAATTTACTACCCTTCTTAAGGCTACATCTTACCTCCATTGCTGCAAGAAACAGCGTGGAAATATGCACACACTCACATACAGATCAAAGCTTTGCTTTGCACAAACCACAAGTGGTTTTACATGAGATGATACTTAATATTGTGTTGACACTGCAACAAAATTCCTAAGACACTTGAAGCACTTGTTCTCATTACACCGGATCTGGATGACAGCTCGGCTAGTTTTGCAAGTCTTCTTTAATGTCTGTACCAGTTCTGAAACTGTCAGACTACAAATCTTTTTTTTCCGTAGCTCCTTTTTTAAAGCGCAATTGGTGATGATCACAGCTGATGTTAACAGATAGGGCGCCATCAAAAGTCCCATTCAGTGTAGCCTATTTAAATCCTTTTGTCAGAGATAAGACGGAATACTGTCAGTGCTGGGAAAGAACAGTTGGTTTGAGGAGGGAAAGTGCATTAGCGAATCAAACCAAGCAGGGTCACTGTTGTGGTGCTTGTTCGTGTCAGAGGGAGCATGGTGTAATCACTTATCAGGAAATTGAGTTATTGTCGAGAGAGGATACTGAGCGAGAATCATCTAATTAAGAGTGGGAAATTTTCAGTTTTTTCTCTGCATTCAGAGACACGCATACACATTAACTGACCTTTTTGTGTGTTGTCAGCTTTCCTTTTATGTGCTTGGGGTCTAATAATAAATAATCAAGTTGCTGCATATAAAATTGTTACGTAATTCTAGGACACAGAGAGGGGAAAAAATGTGTTAAGACTCAATATACACTGATGAATTCCATTACTTTAGCAGAACAACAGATTCCCTGTTGTTGTTGTCCATGAGTTTTAATTAATTTAAATTTCTATTACCTATTTCATATGATGTCAGTGGCTTACCAAAAGCAAATGATGTACAATGGGATGCTGCAACACTTTGCTCACAGGAGTATGGGCAATGGTACTTCTATTCTTACTGTATCCTCAAATGGCCTCTAAGGAAAATGAATAATGAGCAAGAACTGTATTCAATTTATGGCAAAAATCATTTCAAAGGTCAACACAGAAGCTGGATTTTCCCATTAAGATCAGATTAAGAGTGATCAAGTATTCAATCAATAGTTTTTTTTAAGGCATGGCTAAGAGGAGCAGTTGGATTCCATCAAATTCTATAAGAAAATAATCCTTCCACCATGCAATGTGCTCACTTGCCTATTTCCTGAAATAATATAGCAAATGGCCTCAGTTTATTGATGAATACAGTAATTATAATCACAGTAATGACTCTGACAGTTGGACATGAGCAGTGTTTACCTCTTAAACACATAAGGCACTATAGGAACACTGGAAAACCTCACTGCAGTGCTGTCTGTATAGTTCGCCTGCACAGAATTGATTTCCAATACATGCGTCAGCAGAGAGGGGGATTTGTGCCAGGCAGCATGCTGTTTAACTAGCAAGCAGAGTGTCAGGCCTACCACAGATACCTACAGTAGAGCAGGCAGTGAGGCTGAAAATGAGCATGCAACAGTGTTTTTTTTTTTGTCTTCTGTGGAGAAATGTAGTGTCCTGTGTCACTGCACACAGCATGTTTCAGTGGATTTGAATCAATTTAGAAAACCATTATGAAGCATTAAACTGATAGCTGAGGACATGCAGTGCACATCAAGAGTATTTATCAGTGACTCTATTGCTAAATGTGATTATGAGTGTTTGTATACAGAGTATCCCAACTAATATCTACTCAAATAATCTATACTCGCTTATACTCTGCAGGGCAGCGGGTGACCTATCCCTGCTGGGTGAGAGGAGGGGTACACAGGACCCTCACATATGGACAAACAACCATTCACCCATGTACTACTTTATATACACTGATTACATCTAAACTGGTTTTAATGATGAAAATTAAAAGTTAACTTACCCCAGATAGTATTTCAGTTTAATTCTTGAAGGAATTTTGCCTAAATATTGAACAATTAGACAACTTTGGGAGCCCTCAGATCATGACTTTCACAGTGTCCACGTCCATGGAAAAACAAAGTGTAAACAGGATTTCCTGGTAATCTGATGTGACCAATTATTTGTCCCATCAAAGTTTTCATAACTAAACAGTAAAACATTTATTTTATATCACCGCCTTTGAGTAAAATTGAGATAAAGTAATTGTTGCTATTTGGCAACACCATGCAATAGAGGATTAATACTTTAAGTACATTTTGCTACTAATACTTATGTACTTTTACTTAAGTAAAACTTCATGGAGGACTTTTACTTGAATTGGAGTATTTTTACATTGCTGTACATTACTGTACCATACTTTTACTTAAGTAAAGGATCTGAATACTTCTTCCACCACTGCATGAATGTCTGCACAAAATTTCATGGAAATCCTCCAAATATTTGTTGAGGTATTTCACTCCAGACCAGAGTGGTGAACCAACTGAGCAACTGCCGCTGCCAGCCCTAGAGCCAGACTGCTAATGTGACTAAAATGAATGTTTAAAAAGAGCTACTACCCCTCACTGCCCAACCAGTTTACAGCTGAAAGTCAGAATTTCAACCTTATTTACTGTTTGATTATAACAAATAGCTCATTATCTGTCCTGCCGACTTGAGATTGCTGCAGGAACTGAATCAATGTAAAGAGAAGGCGTTCAGACAGCCTAAATGAAGCTGTTATCAAATTCATAAGTAATGCATGGAACAGAAGTTGTTTGAATAAGTGATTTCTTTGTATACTGAAATAGCTGCATTGTGACACTAACAGAGATCTTACAAATACTCTTGCATAATAGTTTTACAAAATAATTAATTTCTCAGTTCTTAATGCAAAAAAAAGAAAACTTCCGCTGGCTGTATATAATTATATCTCCAGAGTTTATATTCATGTTGTTGGGGAGAAAATGGGGAGGCTCCATCTGTAGTAGGGCACCAGAGCCTCTCCCATCTTGTCTCCAGACATCACCAGATGCTGCAGGACTTTTAAGGGTGGTGGCTATCACCTGACAGTTCCTTGTGTTCAGGGCATTCCTGAAGGGAATGTGCTGTAGAAAACTTGTAATATAATACAGTAGAAGCAGCTTTTAGCATTACTAAGCAGTGATGATGACTATTAAGAAATAAAACTAATGAATAATTACAGAGAAAATAAGAATAAATCATTCAAATAAATAAAAATAAATGCTTCTAACCCGAGGATGACACAAAGTTAAAATGTCATATTTATATAAGTATCTCACGCAATATGTTGTTTGTTTTGTGCTGCATGGACTTAGTTTCTGTGTCACAAAAGCTAGTAGCTAGTAGCTATAGTAAAGAATAGTCCACAAACTATATTGGGACAATATTTGGGGACAACTTCATTACAGAAGCAGCATCTGTGCTTAGTGAAGGATATCGTTACTGGTGACAGGGGTGTTTGGTACATCTGTAACCTCACCCAGACAGCATACAAAAGTGGGCCACTTCTGGCAATGATGCAGCACTGCTGGCCTTCTTTTGACCCGGACAAAATGGATGTGAGCCTGAAATGACCCGCATGTAAAATAGCAAATATGGCCCAAATATCCCAAATTAAATGTAGACCTTTGTTGGTAAAGATGAAGTGCTCTCAGCTATGTGTATTCTGGATGTGGGCCAATTCTAGTTTATCTGGTTTGTTCTTGGTTGACATACAGACAGACAGATCTAGAAACAGAGCGGACTGCCCAAGTGCTGGCCCACATAAGGTGCCCAAAAGTGTCTGGTGTGGGCTGGACCTGACCGCTCCCCCTCTTTTAAAACAATTATTGTCACACCTGTAAAAATAAATTAATCAACAGTACAGTAAGCATGCACCTTTAGTTATTAGAGTTATCAGTAAGAACATTTGCACAACCTGAAATCTCAATATATTTCAGCCCTCTTCTTCTCTTCAAGACAATATCACACATTACAGGGAGTATGGTTCAATAATTCTATTATGAGATAATTAGAAGGAGTGGCTCTGATGTTTTAGAAATAGTCTGTCTGTCTATTTATAACAATAATAAAAATATTAATAATGATAATAACAATACTGTTGTGGACGTTTACTGTAAAGACATTTCACAATTTCTCCTGGTTGACCTGAATTAACATTTGTGTTAAATATTGTATCTGTAAAAAAAATGCCATTAATAATCATTGCAATGAAGAGCATGGACTGACCTTAGCCATTGTTTTTATGCCAGCACGTTTCCACTTATTTCACAGTAATAACTGATTTTATTTTTTACTTCCTTCATATGCACTCCCCTCAGGTAGCGTGCAGTAACTGGAAGCGGATCATGATAGTTCTCAGTGAGAGCCTGCTACATGATGGCGTTCCCCAGAGAGACCCGCTGGCCATCCCCAGAGACCTGGTCCACAACAGCAGCATGCACTTCACCTTCAACAAGTTCTGGAAACACTATGGAAAGTTTGCAAGACACCTCATGAAGGTCTGTTCACTTTATAATGCGATTTATGCTGATAATAAAACAAAATTGTAAAAATCACAATATGATTTACTCATTGAATTTGTAATTGCTATAATTATTTGTTAAATGTGCTGTTGATATTGTTGGTGCATGGCATGGTGAGTCTTTGTGCTGGTGAATTGTCATTTTTCTCAGGTTGCACCTGTTTTAGTGATTTTTTGTGAACTTCATTGTGCCAAAGTGGTTATGACACACATTGGTTTATTTGCTAAGCAAGAAAATGCAAATTATTATCAATATTTGGAGATGCTTCACTCATCACTGTCACACTACAGTCAGACAGCTGCTGGCTCACTGAGCTTTGCCCAGTCTGTTGATGCAAACACATCTAGCAAAGTATCACTGTGAACACCACCTTCGTACATTAGGTTTCAGCATATAGAAGTTTATTAAATTATATTAATAGAATCATTTCTGACACTATTTTAGCAGCTTGCTTTATTTGTCCAGTTTCAAAGCATGATATGGATGCCACATTGTAGCACAGCAGCTCCAGTGAAAACCAACCTAAATAGTTGGATCTGTCTTGGTTTGTCTTTGAGGCAAAAAACTGGCGTTCCAACATTCTTTTGACTTCATCTCAGGTCGATGTGCATTTGTTTTGTATGAGTGTGACATATTTTGTCAGAGGGGAAGCTTTATTGTTTCATTTTTATCTAATTTCATTAATAGCTGGTTTTCCCAAAAGTCATCATCACTGGGGGCAGACTTTCATGTCTCTTTTGCATTTCTGTTATGCTCTTTTGTTGTATTTTTTTATGTTACTGTCCTGATGTTAACCATGTCAGTAGTTTTGTTCTTGGCCGTTTTTTTTTCAAAGTGCAAACAACAAGACTATAAGATGTTATAATTTCCAGAATGCAAAAACAGGCAGAACAGGCAGAATAAAACCTATGGGTACATGCTGCTTTTGTAATGGGAAAATCAGTCTGAGATTTTTAGGGAGCTCTGAGTTTGACTGCTGATATGCAGTTTTTTGTTTGTTTTGTCCAGGGTGGCCTGACGCCACAACATCATTTTGAAAAGCTTAAAGGTTTGTTGAAGCTGCTACAGTGCCAAACCTTATCCTACATTTTGACTTCATGCCAGTTCCTAACAGTAAATAATATCACACAAAAGCCAAAAAACAAATCTATTTTTGTGATTGATGTTTTTGTTAAATGTATATTTCATAAATTCACAAAATACACAAAAATGCTGACAGGAAATGCTAAGTATTTAAGTCAAGAGCAAGGAAACCTCTGGATGTTTATGCCTGTGAAGTACTCATGCCAATCTACCACCTACATGCTGTCTTTGTGATACATTCATGTTGGTATACTGTATGTGTGTGTGATGTGTATCACAGGTTAGAAATCAAACAACTTTCATTTGGAGGCTGATGATGGTTACGGTTACGATTATGGGTTAGAGTTACAGTTGGGGTTAGGGGGTTAGGATTTGGCTACAAAAGCATAGACTTGGGTGAGGGCACTTGGTTAATTAATCAGCAGCTCTCAGCGGCACCCTCAAGGTGTCACTGTATTCATGTTTATCAAAAGCTTCATCACAAGACCATTTGAAGAGAATGTCATGATCTGCAACACGGACATGATCCCTCACTGGCTTCCCATCCACCAGAACAGCCAAAGGTCTTTGCAGTGATTGTGGTTTCATGAGAAGATTGATACAACTCATGCCTGACATCAGCATGACTGTAATTAGTAACTATGTGGACAACTTAATGGTGTGATTACCACAAATAACAGTATGATAATAATCTATAGTACTGTAATAACTGCATAAACAACAAATATTTATGGTGAAACTCCAGTGTTCATGACAAGGAACTACATCATGGCAAGATACGTCAAGGTGAACATGATGGCATACTATTACTTATAGTTATGATTATGATTATGAAATGCTCATCTTCATTGTTCTATTATGGTCAAAGTTAGAAACTTTAATATCAATACAGTTCTTTGACTGCACAAAGACACAAAGCATCAAAGTCCCCTTCTTCTCAAAAATATGTTTTTCTTCTTGGGTGTTTGAGATCACTGTGCAGAGTGATGTATGTGCAGAGTGACACTAGAAGCTTTTTAACTTCATATACTGAAAGCATAAAGTTTTTCTGTGCTAACTGAAAATCAGATTTTAAGGGGTGAGCCTGTGAGCACGATTTCTGACACCACAACTAGTTTGGAGCCAATCGTTGTCAAATTTACAACTTGTGATTGTGGAAACGTGAAGCCTGTAGTGCACATACACTGGGAACCAAATTTAAAGTGAAGTAGGAGATATCTTGTTTCCTACAGTTAAACTGTTTTAAATGAAATATATCTGCTGAATTTTTAATGAGGGAGAAAGAGTTGATGTAATTTTTAAGATTTTATAATGGTAATTATACTTTTTTGTGGAAAAAACATATCATACATTGCATACATTATTGTTCCAAGCCTAGTATTTTTTATATATTTTAATACATGTCTGACTATAATACATGTAACTGTCATACTGTATTACATGTCAGTGTAATCTGCATTTTGTTGAATTCTTAAAAATTTGTTTCATGTCAAACTCCTAAAATGTTGAACAGCTGTGTTGAACAATAGAAAAATGCTAGCTTCCCAAACTGGCTCAGCCTTTGTCCTGGAATATGCACTAACAGCACTGTAGCTGCACCCCATGGCAAACAAATAACATGATTTTGAACTTTCAAATAACATACAATGTGTGGACTTAAGTCAGATTTTGAATGCAGTTGATAGCCAAACACTCCCATTGGTACATGTGTGTCTTAATAGCATGTTTCTATTTCAAGCTTGCTCATATCTTCGGAAAGGCGCAAACATTCCAGAAACTGAAGAGGAGTTCTAAAAAGCAGTAGGGAGGTGATCAAAAAATCTGCTTCTGTTTACTAATCTTTGACACACCCTACTCATAATTTTATGAATAATAAGCAAATTAAGCATAAAAGAATCATTCAATTGATTTATCCTTTGATTGCAATTCTTAGCTAACGTTTTGCAATTTGTGATTGAAATTGTTTCTCTGCTAACTTAGCTAGGCTAAATAATTTGTTACAAAAGCTTATTAATCCAACCAATTTCTGATCTGATGTGTTTATGGGTGTGACTGATGACAGCAAAGGTTTTGTCATTATTAGAGTTTTGTTATTACTTTGGTTTTAGCTAAAGGATGAAACTTCGCCAGGTGCTAACTTGGCCTATAGGTCAGTTTTTAACTTGAAACTGGTGAGACCAGCCTAGGCTGGTAGTGTGATGCTAGCCAACACCTGTGTTTAGCAGTCGGGATCTTTAGCTACAGTAAACAAGACACTTCACAGCAGTTTTATTCATATTGTACAGTGGTAGAAAGTAACTAAGTACACTTACTCAGGTACAGTACTGAAGTACATTTTTGAGCTACTTGAGTGTTTTTGAGTATTTCTGTTTTATGCTACTTTATACTTACATGCTACTTTACACTACTTTTCAAACAAGCTCCATCTCCAGCAGCTACAATAATAACATGGTGCTTACAGACTGATGCTTCAGTATTAATAAACTAATGATGTCATATATATTAATAAATCTCTCAGATGGAATAAATCGCTACTTTACTTTAATACTTTAAGTACATTTTGCTGTTAACACTTTTGTACTTTTACTTAAGTAAGATTTTTCATGCCAAAGTTTTACTTGTAATGGAATATTTTTACATTGCTGTATTGGTACTTTTACTTAAGTAAAGGATCTGAATACTTCTTCCACCACTATAATGGACATTCTTTTATATGTAAAAGTATGGCACTGCAGGTTTGATCAGGTAGTTTAACTGAGACAGAGATCTACTTTTCAACACGAAATATTCATAATCAGACAACCACACCACCAGAATACAGACGCAACACAAATGAGGTCAGACAAGAATAAATACTGAATGAATGCTATAGTTACAAGATTTAAATGTGAGAAGACATGTGAGGTAATTTGGAATCTTCAGCAGTAGAGCTTTATAGATGAATATCGTGAGATGATTATTCCTTCTTGTCTGTAAGGAAATTCATCCAACCTTGTAATACAGAGAGCAACGAAAGTATGAAATTTTCATTAGTGATAAAGTGTAATGCACTGTGATAAAGAGTGTTTAGCTGCTGAATTAATGATGGGGCAGCATGACAGTACAGAATCTCCACAATCAAGTGAAGACATTAAAGTTGATTGTTGACTAGTTTTACAGTTTAAAGAAGACAAACCATCTTTAATTGTGTACAGGAAGCATAGTTTAAATGTTGAATTCAACATTCAAATTATCAAGCCAAATTTGTATTTGTATGGTTCAGAAAGACTGATATAGGAATGAACTGGAGAATACTTGTTTTCTGCATTTAAAAGAAGTGTATGATTAAAGAAGTGTATGATTAAAAAGGGGAAATTGGAAAGCTTCAAAGGCAGAATGAAGACGAGTCAGAGCCCAGGCTGCAGTGGAGCCCAGGACATATAAAACTGTATCATCTGCAAAAAAAGATTATTGGAAGACTGATGTTTTCAAGTATAATGTAAATAGCAATGTTTGTGTGTAAAAATGAATGCTTAAAATGAAATGCTTCCTGTTGCAGTATAACATCTTCTAAAATGCCATTCCTTGCTCCCGTAGTGCTTTGCTGTTTTAAGTAACCAACCCTTTTGCCTCAAATGCTTTTTGCTCTCTCCCTCTCATAGTATGCTCTCTCTCCCTGCTTGTTATCCTGATTACCACCACAGCATCAAAATACTGCAAATACTGGCCTGAAAACTGCTGCTGTCATGTTATAAATTAGGGAGGTTTGTGCCTACAAGGAAAGATCAAACTGGATGAATAAACAGGATACATCTCCAAACCAAAGTATTTGCAACATTGTAGGATGTGTTTAAATAGCTGGAACACATTTAGAACTATATTCAAGTCCTAGTGTTTTACCCCATCTTGATATGTGTCAAAATATAAGTGACAGATTGCCATGAACACATGACTAAATATGTGTTACTTGTTTTTTTTTCTCTGTTTCATGCCATAGAGACACTATGTATATACAGGAGGCAGTTCTTATTGACAGATGGCGGAAAGTTCACCAAATATCCTCAGTTTCTCTTATGCTCTGTTGATGGTATGAATCACATTTTAAATGCTTCATAAAACTCTTAACAGGAAAGTAAATGGCCATCTTTTCTCCCCTTGTAGGTATTCCTAACAAATTATTACATTTTTAAAGGAGGCTGTCAAACAGAGTGCCATTTCTTTCTATTTTACAGCACACGCTCCTTAACAGTGTTTCTTTGTTCATGTAAATAAAACACTACTTCATAGCTGTTTACTGATGTGCAATAATTGTCTTGTAGACAGGGCCGCTGTTATTCTAGAAAAATCTGTGCCGAGTGCATAAATTGGTGTTGGGATGGTGTCATCCATCATTCTCATGTTGAAAAAGTCTTTATGGCCCCAACAGGAGAACAAAACTAAATCAATATATCTAATAGCAGTACAATTAAAATAAATTATAATAATGATAATTTATACCGTGATCTCACACAGGAACCCAGCTGAGATAATGACCTCAGTGTACTCAAACAAAATCAATATTTATTGTTAATTAATATCAAAATGCTAATTATTTTCATTTTTGTTGTCATGGCATCGTCTTTTCAGTAACATGTAATCAATATTCATCATTAAGTGCAATCTATGTTTCAGGAGATGCATAATCATTGCATAAAGAGTTTTTGTCCTCAAGAATCGCAGAGCATTATGAACTCTTATTTCTGTGATTGAGTGTTTAAAGGAACTGAACGGGTTTCTGTCTTGCAGTTACACATTACATCACTGCTTAATCTTTAACTGGAAAAGAGAAAAATGTAACAGCAAGAAAACTCAAGAAAAGAAAATGGAGATTTGCCTCATCAGCATATTCATGTGCATCAGCTCATACCACTGATGAGACTGTCCTACTTACAATTATTTTTAATTGGTTGCTCTTAAATTTTGCATGTGTTTCATGTCATGTAGCCAGAACTGAGAATTATTTCCACACAACAGATAAAGATTCAACAGACACAAAGCAAAATGCAAATGACATGCAGCTGAATCAATGTGCATCGACAGACAACCAAGCAGTAAAACTGAACACACATTACCACCCATGCGTTCACACACACACACACATACACACACACACACACACACATTTCTCTTGCATATGCCAATGCGGCATACAAGCTGAGAAAATGCTGACACAGTGTGTGGTAGGGGGGAAGCGTGGTAATGGGGCAGTGGGGCCAAGTGGAGAGCAACTAGAAAACACTCATCAAAGCTATTAGCATTAGCGTGACCCCATTGGCTGCTATGATGACAAGCTGAGCTTGCAATGATCATAGCCCTGCAACAGCATACAGGCAGGAAGAACCAGGAATGTGTGATAACATAAAACATAACGTAATGTTTTAATAAGATCAACACATTAACATGAATACATTAACATGTCTACAGTATGCACCAAGAATCTCATACTACATTACATGAGCATGAAAATGCTCATGAAATATATCATGACTACAATTACAATATAGGTTTATAATTTTTCAAGTCCTTCTTAAAACAACAATCAGGTACCCAAATAAACATTGACATGCTGTAATCATTCTTCCTGTGACCAGTATCTACAGTCCTCCATGTGCCAAAGTGTATTTAAAAGTTTGTCTGATGGTATGAGGCTTCAGTCATCCATATCAGTCAAATCAAATCTTTTTAATGCCAAATTCCGTTTTTGTTATGATCCTACCACTGCAGCTGAACAGGGAAACACTGTCCATAGAGACACAAAGAGTTGTCTTTGTGAATTCTATATATATATATATATATATATATATATATATATATATATATATATATATATATATATATATATATATATATATATATATATATGCAACTGTGAAATACTTTTAGACTTTATTTGACTCAGATGCCCGAAGCCTCTTTCTGTAGATAAACTTTTAAATGCATTTTTGTTCAAAACGAAGACTATAGATTTTGCACTCTATCACTTACAGTGTAACAATATTATGAAGGGATCTTCTAATGGTCAGAATAAGCAGGAGGAATGATTACAGCAAGAAAAACATGTAGCAATGGTCATTTGGACACCTGACTGTGGTTTTAAGACAGACTTGAAAAATTATGATCCTGTCCTTTGATAAGCAAATTGTTTAATCAGCACAGTTTTGACATTTTTTCTCTTAAAAATAACATTTGACATTTTAAATACTTATTGATGACTCTCTAATCTTCAGCTCTAATGTTTCAGCACCAATTCAGATATCTGTGTTTACTAAGTAGTAGCTTTGGAGTTATCCTGTCAAGAATTAAAGAGATGGATAAGTGAGATGCTAAGTCAGTGAATCATCAAAGTCATTGGGATTTATCTTCTGGCGACCATGAAGGTTTGTCAGCAGTTTTGATTTCATGGTAATCCAAAAACTAAGGATCAAAGTGTTGGATTTACAGACTAACTGTTCGACCAATATAACCATCCCTTGGGCCACGCCTCTAGCATGCTTAAAAAGATGAGAGATTGCAAGAATAAAATTGGGAGAGTGAGAGTGGAGAGTGCGTAATATGTTAGAGAGATAAGATAGTATGTTTTGTGTGTTAGAGCGAGGTGGGACAGAGTGAGAAAGAAGGGAGAGGTAAAATGCAGACGTTCTATATTTAGCAGAGGAGCTATTGTTTTGTGGGGGGTGGGGAGTGGAGGAGAGAAAAGGCGGATGGCTCTCCAAATTGAGCTTTCTCAGTAAACCTATCCAAAGTGCACAATTGCTCAGTCATGCGCATGCAAATAATCCACATACAGATGCACCAGACCCTCCACACACAAACATATACAGTATACATACACCAATGTTCCACAGTATGTGTGTGTGTAAGCTCCCTTCTAACTACTTTATGCCCAAGAAATGTCTGCCGACTCAGTCTCATGGCTGGGACTCATCACATTATTATGATCATTATTCAGGAGCTGACCTTATCAGTCTGTGATTTATAGCTGACTCCAGTACAGTATTATCATCCCCTCCAATCTCACAGATTTGGTGGCCTGGCACCTCTGTATCTGTTCAGCCCTTATTTAATGAGGATTCTCATACAGCTTATAAATAACATCATAGAGGAGGTTTGCAAAAAGGTGTGTGTGTAACAAATAAACATTCACACATAGGTACACACTATGAGAAGCATGTATGCCATCAACCAAGCACATATTCATTAAATGTTAAAGGTATTCTGTTTTTATTGGAGACCAAAAAAACAGGAAACAATTTTGGTATTTTGTGTTTGTTCGTTTGTTTTTTACCCCTGTCTCCCAGAAGTTACATATGACTAAAATGGTCTTGCATGTAAATTTTCAAGGAGACTTTGCTGCAAGGATTTTATTAGCTGGAAAAATTTTTTTTTTTTCAGTCCAGACTCAAGTATTGCTTTCTTGCAGGTCACAGGTGTCGTAGGGAAGTGGTTGAAAGAGATGATGGGTGTACAAAGTGGAGACTGGAGTTTGCTTGGTTGTTAGGTTTAAGGAGCCAAAACAAACTGGTTAGGGGTGGAAAAAGATTGTAGTTTGGGGTAAATATTGAAAAAGTGTTCTGTCTCGTGCTTCAAGTCAATGTTCGCTTTTTCAATATTCTTATCCTTAACTTTAAAGTTCAACTGAAATTGAATTGCCTTTTTTGTCTACTACAGCATATTTCTCTGCTCTGTAAATCACTGGTGCTGTGTTCTCCTTTGAGAAAGGAACTGGAAACCAAAAGTGAGAAACTTATATTTTAAAGCCTTTTTCTATAAAATATTGTTCCATCATCCACTTATGTTGACAGAAACCTTACTTCTATATAGAGCAGACAGTCAGACTGAGCCCGATAGCTTCCTGCTACACTACACAATTCTCTTTCTTATAACTTACAAACATGAATGTATATCTTGTCCTAACTTTTGAGTGAGCCACCAAACAAACAAGAACAAACAAACAAACAAAAAAGTGCACCACTAGTGTAAATTAGCAGGCTAGATAGCCAATTAGGTTTTCGACTGCAGCACATTAAACAGCATGTAAACATACCTGAAAATGTTACTTCGGTCTGGTTGGATGATGGTTTGGTCATTACTCTTTCCTAAAATCCCTATTTGTGACACATTGTCTGTCTATGACGTGTAGCTAGGAGCTGTTTATTTATTTCATCTCCATTCCTTACAGCAACACTGGTAGCCTGCCAGCTAATGCCAATCAAACAAACACCCACCAGCCAGCTGAGACAAAAGGGAGCATTTCTGATATTTTTCCAAAGACCCATTTTATTTATTCAATAACACAAAACTATTAACAATACATTTAACAAAACATGTTGATAATATTTTTAACTGAAAATAGGGATGATTGAATGGAATTTCAGTTAGACTTTAAACTTGCAATGATGAATCACATTGTTGGCAACTTGAGGGCAGCTGAAATAAGTTGTGAACACAAAACTGACTATTTTGATATGGAGAACTTTTCTTTTTACAAACAGTTGCCTATTTACACATCCAGAGGATACGGATGAACCAAAAGAGTAAAACTGTGGGAAATAATATGCTGAAAGACAGTGTAATGCTCTGCAGAGCATTTCTCACAACTCCTTTCACATACATGTAGTCATGTGAACCATTGTAAAACTATTGTTTATAGCCAGCCACTTAAACTAAGTGTCCTTAGCCTGCCAAAACATAATGTTAATTATGCTTTAGTTGTACTAAGTGAATATTAAGCACATTTCTTCAAATGTCTGGGAGACATTACATTTCTTTCAAAATGCATTTACTATTTCAAATTAGTAGTATATTAACACATTTTTAGGCAACAGGGTTGACTTTTATTGCACTGTTGCTGAGGTGACCAATAAAGCAGTAGTAGTTTGCTCCTGCATATAGTGCATTCTGACACAAGAAGGACCTAAGAAATTTGGCCTGTGTGCTGTCTCACAGTTGAAACTAACCTTATCGGAGCTGTACACAGTTTAGCAGTATCCCAGGACCAGGAAACAGCATCTAAGATTGATTACCCTGCAGTTGTCTGTCGACGTGTGTTTGTACTAAATGAGCAAAATGTGGAAGTTGTGTAGAAGTTGTAGTGATGTTGCACATGTGGTGTCATTAGCATTGATTAGGAACTGTTGTAGTCGATGTGCTGTGTGAGGATGAGCACCACGCATGACTTCACACAGTCAGCGGGAAGAATCGATGGTCAGTCGCAGCCTGATGTTGCACAACACTGGGAAGAGATAACCAGCGGGAAGTCCTCAGAGTTGCTACAGAAGGGTTTTTACTGTATCAGTGTTGTGTTTTAAAGTAGTACTCCTGTGTTTTGTGCTAATGTGGCAGTGAGGGACAGCTGAACCCCATTAACTCTGTCATGTTTCTATTTCCTCTTTGTCATTTGAGAATGTAGGCAAAAGAGAGCACTGTAAGCTATTATACTGCTTTGCTGACAAGCTAGACAGATATATAGGCAGAAGCCTGTTGAGCTTTTACAAAATGACAGAAAGGAAAAATAAACAAAAATTGCTTGTTTTTCACTCTCTCCAAAAGTCAGTAGAGGTTTGCCACAGTAGGAATTAAAGCTACAATAACACAACTTTATGCCTGGAGGCAGGAAGCGTATTGTTAGTCCTGACGCTCAGTTTGGTTAGTTTACAAGCCAACACTCATCTCTCATCTTGATGAGCTGTCTACGTGGAAACAGCCTCTAGCCCGAGGCTGAGGTAAGCTTCATGCAGAGAAGCTGTTGAACACGAGCAATATACAATTAAAGATTGGAAAAACAATTATTCTGTTAACTGTGCATTGATGAGGTCCCTACTGCAAATTGACTTTCATGTTTGTCAATTTCTTACTGATCTTTTTTTAATTTTTAATTCAAGATTTGTTTGATTTACTTCTACATAAATAACAAAAATAAAAGAATAGGAAACATTCATGTGAAATAAACCCGCAAAGTTTCATAAAACATGTCGCTCAAAATGAATAAAAATCATATAAGCATAATGAATGATGAAGAAAAAACAGACGGTAATAGATTAGTTGATACACCTTCCTCTTCCCTCATATCGTCTTGGTTTCCATGGTGATGACTGCATGGCTACTTGAGGGCCACCAATCATGTCTCAGCCTAAAGGGCTGAGGGGGCACTGCTTCCTCAGGTGGAGTCAGGAGGAAGGAGAAAGAGGAAAACAGAACATGATGACACATTCAACTCACTGACCCAAACATAGCTGATGCTTCAGCCACTTTCCCCTCTACGGGGCCAAGTGGGGTCTTGAATAATCATCAAGAAAGATTTGAAAAAAAAAGTAAGCATGGCTGAGAAAGCTAAAAGAGCTAAAAGGCAAAAGAGCAAGGGTAGTGAATTGTGCAGTTAGGGCACCTTGAAATGACCTACAGATGCTGGAGCACAGGGTAATGTACACAATGTGACATACTGTGTGTCATCACTGTTCCTATAAACACATGTTAGAGGCAGACATTTTCACATACTTGTTATGACAAACATAAATATCAGATGTTATTATCATAATTGCACTGGAGAACAAATCAATAGAGCATTGTGTCAGCCTGTGATATGAACATGCAATTTTCTAGATGTTTCCCAGACTCCCTGCATCTACAACTGCTAGCAGTTCCTTCTGACTGATGACAGAAAATCAGTCTCCGCCAATAGCGTATGAAACGTGGTATTTCTGTGTTGAATCTTCAGGGAAAACAAGATAAATTAACATCTAAGTGTGGCACATCCTTGCCACTGAGGTCATCTGATGACAAATCTTCTCTCAGGCTTTCAAAGGAGGTAAAGTGCTGATTCATTCATTTATTTTTTTTTAATAGTGGGTTTTCAGGGAAGTCTGTTTTTAGCTTACATACAAATGAGCTAGACTAAGTTTGGTGGAATTTATTTGGTGTTACAAATTGTCACCTTACAATATCCCCTAATTCTTAATTTTGAATGAATCTCTGGCAAAAGTTCATTAAGAAGGATCTTCTCATTCATGTTTTGTCAGGTTATTTATATTGGTGGATTTATGATATTTCTTCCTGCTCCAACCTTCTCCCACGCTGTCAAAGTCACCATACAATTATCCTTTTGTTCATGTTCCTCAAGCTGGTTTGTCCTTGGAGGCTGTTTTTTTGCCAATGCTGGCGGCATGGCTCTAGAATCCATACTAACTTTGATGTTCTACTGTTTTTTTCTCAATCAACACCATGATGTTGACATCTGTGAAGTGAAATGTCTCAACAACTATTGGATGGATTACTATGACATTTAGTACAGATATTCAGGATAACTTGTAATAGCTTTAGTGAC
This sequence comes from Euthynnus affinis, assembly GCA_029490765.1. Taxonomy (NCBI): domain Eukaryota; kingdom Metazoa; phylum Chordata; class Actinopteri; order Scombriformes; family Scombridae; genus Euthynnus; species Euthynnus affinis. The sequence goes on along the minus strand of CM055856.1, from coordinate 19,805,246 downwards.
CCTTTAACTTTTCATCGAGGGCCATCCTTAGGTCTAAATGTCAAATTATCCAGTACTTTGGTTTGTTACCTAAATGCCTGCAAAATTAAGCTGTACTCTGTGTTTAATACACATTAGCAAAGGTTAACATGCTTTCATAAACATTGCAAACATTTTACCTGTTTAACATCAACATGTGTGCATTTAGTTCAAACCCCCATTGTTCTGAAGCAGAGGCTCCAAGAGCTGCTAGCATGGCTGTAGACTCTTAGTCTTGTTTAAATATTGCAAGTCTGTCATCCTAGCTTTTTATTCCGCCATCACCAACGTCTAGACTACTATCCTATCTCCAATCTTTTTATGGGCTTATACTTAATAAAGATGCCTCACATCGATGGGGTCTAATCGCCGAAGGATAACCTCAATAAATATTGTTATACACTTCCATTTGATGTCTCCTTATTGAAATGTGTTTTATGTATCCAATCAATTCCACATTGTTTCATAGTGCAGGATAGATTGTTAGGAGGAAAGAGATAAGAAGGGTAATATGAGATACAAAACGATTTTGAGTCACATAAATTGTGTGATTGAAATTGAGTCCTTTGCATCAATACCTTCAACAGAGGGGTTCTTATTACTTTTTTTCTGTTGAAAACTGAAGCAGGAACCATTCTCAAAACCAGCCAATCTCTTGTGCACTGACCCATTCACTCACACCAACCTGGTTATGATGGCTGTAAATCAGCCAGCAGAAAGTACTGGAGTGAGAGCATGGGAAATTAGATGGCTTTTAAAAATCAATGAGAATATCAAACCGTGCTCTGTTTCCTCCTCGTTTGTACTCCAATTCAAGTCTTGAGAAAGAAATATTTAAAAACCCTCGAATCTCCTAAACTGTAGCTAGCTTTTTCTCAAAGTAAAAAGCAGACCCGTAGGGTAACAGTTGTCATTGCTGCATGGATAAACAGAAACACAACAAACAACACAGAGCAACATTAGTGAGCAATTCGGAGGTTCAGTCACATGCATGCTAATTCAGACGCAAGTGCAATGATGACTTCTACTGTAAGTAACAACAGGGGGTTGCATTTCTGTCTCTTGAAGGTGCAGCAGAGGCAATACAGGGACGAAAAGAATAGATAGAAAGCAAGAGAGAAAGATTGATAGAAAGGGAGATTCAAGAAGCATTTAATTGCTAATTAATGGGATAATGTTTGGGCTGCAACAAACTGTAAAGCCTTATGGGACCTCAACAGTGGCTCCTTATGGCCCTGCCTTTAAATTGCCTTTGGAACACTAATTAATTCACATCCTGCTGCTAATTAATTTGCCACCACTAATTAAACTGAAAGGCACCTTCTTTTCACTCAGTCTTCTCTGTCCCTTAGCTGCTCTCTTCTTTACAGTTTCTACATCTTTTGTGCTTTAGCTTCCCTCGATCCAGCAGCTCATCCAACAAGCTGAATGCTTGCTTTCCCCAAAGTGTCTTCATGGCTGACAGCTGATGCTATTATTGTGTTATATGCCCCCAGCTAAAAGTGAAACATCTTGCTGTTTGTACCTTTAAATGGTTTCACCAACAGGGGGATTGTTAGCAGGATGTCAAATATAATCACTCTCTAAATCCCAACACCACACGCAGCTGATAGAATTCAACCTGATGTCTCCCACACAGACAATCAACAGCAATATATGCAGCAAATAGTTCCCTCAGTTATGAGCTATACAATTGCGCAATGCTTAATATTTTTTCTTAATGATGAAACATACTGCTAATCTCAATCCCTAAAAAACACGGCTGCTCTAAAAAGAATTGTCTTCAGATGACTCAGGATTTTCATGGCGATCACTTTCATGCCTGTAATTATTTTGTCAGGCATCATCAGTGGATATCTCACTTTGAAATGCACCAGAAAAAGTGCACTGTGGTTGAACTGTGGGGTTCTACAGTCAAGAGAGAGAAAGAAAGAAATGAAGATCCACTGAGATTCACATAGACCTTGATGCACGGCTGCTGATTTGATATTGTGCCATAGGTTGACTGATGGAGATGTATGTATGGAGATGCTGTATGATTCTGGCCTCGCTTGGATGAGCTTAGTATGAGTTTAGCTCCCCATGTGCACACACTGCACTCATGACCCCTTTACAATAGCCCTGTCATGGAAATGTATTGCATGTCAATTCGACCAAGGCCGTATATCCCCCACATCCATTCGGGAACGAACGCGCATGACAGTGCATGACAGTTCAATCTCAGATGAACTCAAATGAACTGAAGCTTTTCAAAGATATGAGTTTTCTCAGAATTGAGTTTGGAATAAGTTGTGCAGCATAACATGACTTTCATTATATCCAATTAGGAGTTGGTATCAATTATAATAATTGAATCTACCTCATTATATCTGCAGTTTAGTCTACTTATTGATATATAATGAGCAGGCATAGAGCTTTTCACACAGCATACACACACAGTAGCCTGGGGTTATCTTAACCCTGGGTTAACAGCTGGCAGTGGGTTTTTCACAGACAGACATTTCCCTATAGCTAACTGTCATCTCAGGTCAAAGGATTCACAGACCAGTGGTTCCCAACATAGGTTTTAGTGTTAGGCTCCTCCAAAGGGTCACAAAATAAACCTGAGGGGTTGTGAGATGATTAATGGGAGTGAAAAGAAGAAAATACAAAAGCTATGATACACTAATCTGCATTTTCTATATAATGTTTTATTTTTGTGAAATAGTTAGCCTCCAATAGTTACTGAAATGAAACAATCTGTGTTTAGAGTGGGAATCTTTCTTTTGGTGGAAACATGACAAGGTGCCCAACTAGACACTGCTTTATTGTAAAGAGTCACAAGCAAGAAAGGTTGGGAAACACTGCCGTAGACACACTGTGCAAAATATCTTATAATTTATTTTACACAGCAATCAAATAGCTGGATAGATTGCCTCCCCGATGTGTCCTAATAGCTACTGTCAATGTGACAAATGTGAACAATCAACTAGTAATCTTATCAAATAACTAATAACTGGGGTAAGGGGCAGTAAAGGTTACTTTAAAGGAAAATTCTAGTTTTTTACGACTTATTTCCATGTTATGCTAATTCATACTTCTACTTCAATTTATTTGACAGTTATAGCTGCTAATGTTAAGGTCACAGGTTGTCATATTTTCATTGTGATCTTCAAGAAGGAAGGTCTTATTTAATATGAGGCTGTAAGAGAGACACCAGAGAGAGAAGAGAGGAAGAAGATTGGAGAGTGGTATGCTGCCAACACTGTAACAATGGTTACTTTACAAAATGTGCATTGATTAAACTACCATACATTATATAAAGTACTTGAAATGTTCTCTACTTGAATCAACTACAACATTCGCACAGGGACAATTTGATACTTTAAGTATTTTAGCTGATAATACTTACAGAAAGTAAGGGAAACTAAATGCAAACTATAACTATGAATAGCATGGTTGGTTCTCTACACACAAGACACAGCATTGTAACCGTTTGTTGTCAGCATTTGTTTATCCATGTAACAGGAACAGTATGCTAGTTCTCACAGCAGATTTCCAAAAAGAAATATCTCCCGGAGGATGAGTATAGTGCTTTCCTGTACTTTAAATATGAATCCACTTACATCAATAACAATTATGATGATGATGATGATAAAGTATTGTGCTTCAGTTCTCTCAGGCTATGGTGTGATTATATTACTAAAGACAAAGATAATGAATGTCATACAGTATTGATTAGAACTGAGATAAACCTTTATGGTACTAGTGTAAAACTTAAGACCTCCCTCAGAAAAAGAGAGAGAGACAGATAGAGAGAAAGTGTGTGTGCATATGTTCCAGTCTGTGTTTGTCAAGTGTCATTGCAGACATTACAATGACCTTGTAAAGGTCGTTAATCATAATATGGCTCAAGGGGTTAACTGGATGCAACAAGGGACCGAGAGTGTATGCTTGATAATGAGTTCACTACAGACAATAGTTATTGAATTTCCTCTGAGTGATAGTCAGTAAGCGCAGACGACCAGACACATACCATACATACAAAACACCTTTAAATACTGTATATAGAAATTGTATTTTTTACAAAAAAGCTGTGTCAACTCATGGGGCCCCTTCTCACATCTCAGATGTATATAAGTTGTTAGTAATTTTAACAAAGAGACATTTCCACCCTAAAATTCTTAGCAAATATTAGAGAGAAATCCATAAAAAGAATACATTATGTGGCAGCATTTTGTTTTTTCTTCTTTCCTACCTATTATTCTCTTACAACCCATCAGATTTCTCTTGTGACATGACCCTTAGGCAGTGGTGGAATGTAACGGAGTAAAAATACTTCGTTACTGTACTTAAGTACGTTTTTCACGTATCTGTACTTTACTTAAGTAAAAAATATAGAGCATACTTTTGACTTTTACATTTTGCAGCTAATATCTGTACTTTCTACTCCACTACATTTCTAAAATGCACCTCGTTACATTTTTTGATTGGGTCAGTCACCACAATGCTGTCTCTAAATATCAGCTGCGTTTCTGCCTCGGAAGTTTAAACCAATCAGGTCTAACCTAAGGGCCTTAAGTTAGAAGCCACTAAACTAGCTAACTGTATACAGAGTAATTAAAACAAGCTCCACCCTGACCAGCTACAACAGTAAAATGCTGCTTATGCATTATTGTATCAGTATTAATAATCTAATAATATTATATATAATCACACATCACTCACAGGGGGAAACTTTTACTTTTCATTCTTTAAATACATTTAGCTGATGATACTTTTACTTAAGTAGATTTTAAGTGCAGAACTTTTAATTGTAATGGACCATTTTTATATTGCATTATAGCTACTTTAAGTAAAGGATCTGAATACTTCTTCCACCATTGCATGGAAATTATACTAAGCATTTTGGATTGTTAACAAGTGAAACAATGACATTATGCCACTGTATCAGCAGATTTTTGCACTTTTTCTTTTAACATCCCCTGAGATGGATTCCCAGACAAACCATCTCAGTCTGGTCAAACACTGAGGCACATCCTTTTCCCCACGTCATTTTGAATGCAATGAATTTCTAATGACTGGTCTGATGGAAATTACATTTCAGTGTTTGCTCTCTTTGTGATGTACTGGAATCCACAGGGAGACGTAAGGAAAGAAAGCCTCCCTATAAAAATGCGTGATTTAGGACATATGAGTGACAGATGTGGCCTGTGGAGTATTGTTTTTCATTGTCTCCGTTTTCAAAAGATGACAGTATCCTTTACAGAAGCCTCAATAGCAGTCAAACATAATATTATAAAAAAGTTCACCCTGAGATGAGGTGTCACTATTGAATAGGACAATGAAAGTGAATATATTGATTAAAAAACAGAAAAGTATTAAATTAAAATACCTTTTGTATTAAATAATTGAATTAAATTAATCATTGCAATAATCTGATTATATACATTTATTGATTTGGTCCAGGGGGGCACTTCAGGTAAAGAAAGCAAAGGGGCAGCAACTTCCCTTAAAACAACAAATTAATATTTTCACACTTCAGTGTTTGTACATATTAAACAAATTTATTACATAATATATTAGGTGCTTGTAGGGCTGGGTATTGGTACTCAATACATTTAAGGTAGTGACTAAAATAACCCAGTACCAAGTAGTATTGAAACCTTTCCAGTTTAACATTTCCTGCATTCAAAACTTTTTGTACCTAGATCTAGAAAAAAAGGAGCTGCCAATCATTGCAAGCACTCTTTTGATTTAATACAACATAATCAGCCCACTAGCGCAGCAGCTACAACACATTCAGTCTGTGGTGATAAAGCTTTATTGCACAGTTTTGTATAGGTATTTAATAAATATTTAAATAACACTTTGAACACTTTCAAAATGTATATTGTGTCAAAATCATTTGGATGGTGAAGAGTGGTGGCATTTTATGCAACTGTATGCTTCCATTCACATGTCGAATGAAGTAGAAAAAAAAGGTATCGAATGAAGTACTCTCTGCTGAACAAAGAGCTCCAAATATCTCCATATGTTGTAGTTTCGACTGTTTTTTTAGCGCTGCTAAGAAAGATACACTAATTCAGTGAGGAACGCATTTCACTTCCTGTAAATCGTTCACAATAAAAGTCTCCCATTGTTTAGTCATTTAAAAGCTTTTAATTTAATTTGAAGCAGTAAAGCAAGAAATGTTGGGTTTGCATTGGCGGCAACTTAATATGACTCTGATAAGTCTGGCCAATCAGAACAGAGTGGGCTCATCAGGAGGGGGGCCTTAAAGAGAAAGGAGCTAAAACGGACTGTTAAGAGACAGAGGCTGAACTTAGGGGTTGCATAAATGGCCAGTATAAGATAGTTTTTTGAACTGTGAATCATGCACTTACTCATACAACTTACCCAACTAACCCAAAATAAAAATTTTGAGCTGGAAATGAGCATAATAGGTTCTCTTTAAATGACTCCAGTTGGAAGTTGACACTGAGGGTTTGGCTGAAATGTGTAGTTGCAGGTGTATTGTAGAGCAGGTCAATTATAGCTGCTGAGTGAAGGTTCAGAGTCATGGCAGTGCATTGAGAAATGCATCAGCTCTCATAGAGTTAATCTTAAAATCTATCACCTCAATTGTATATTAATCTTTAGGGTAAAGAGATTGTGTTTGAGATGTGATAGGATCGTTTTAGTTTTTTAATTTGCTTAAAGACGCAATGAACTGAAATTGAACGTCTATTTTCATCTACCAGCTGGAGCAGAGATACTCTCACTAGCTACACAGGAGAGTCTCATTTTGATCTAGATTGTTTGTGATTGGCAGAGATAGATCTTACAATGAACCAATTTAAATTGAGCTTTGAAATTGGAAAAGGATAATGAGGTCACTGCAGTGAGCTTTGATGATGGCAGAGAAAACATTTCTGTCGTTGTTCCCATAGCTTAAGTGAGCTCTGAATGCTAACGAGTTTGGAGCATGAAAATAAAAGAGAATATGAGACTACAACTTGTAAGGGTTTTAGTCTGTTAGACCCAAGGTAGTTTTAAAAAGACTCGAAGCTTAGTATCTGTGGGAAAAGAAAGAGAAAAAAAGCTGCAGTTTTTTTGTCAACATCAGGGATTTACGGGGACCACAAAATCACTTCTTGTTCCAATAAATCCCTGATGCACACAATGTGCTGCTGCCATGGACTGTTATCTTTGGGAGTATCCTGGCTAAGTGCTCCTTTAAAGCCAATTAAAAAAAGAAATCTCTCGGCTGAATTTGTTAGACTGGGAGAGTTATAGTTCTGCTATCACTGCACTTCCTTGGAGGCTGACGGTAGGAGGGATCTTTATCATTTCAGAACAATGAGAAAGAGACGTGCCTCAGCTTCCACGGCACTGTAGTTGATTGTTGATGTAACCACTTCTGCATCATAAGCATCCAAAGCATGTGATCCTAACGTTCCCCAAAATTGCTAATTCCACACATATGGTGACTAAATCAGGACTGTCTAACTGAATTATACATGCTGGACATTTTTGAATAAATATTTGAATGGGTACAATGAATTATTTTGGACAACTTTGAATATTTCAGTGTTCAGATTAGGAAATCAACCATTAAGCATTCTCACAATTTCACTCCTCTCAAGAAAAAAAAAAGAGGAGGATTCTGTAACTCAGGCGCTGCCATAAGCCTCCTTGACTTGACTTTCCCTTTGAAGAAGTTTAAAGGATCAAATTAAAGAGGAAGGTCTGACTTTGATACTGCCATCTCAGCGTGAATATTTTAGATTAGATCTGGAAAAATATCCTCCTGGAGGCAACTTGCTTTCCAATACATGTCACATGTATTTACACGCTATAATATATCAGATTTTCCTCCCTTTTACAACCCTTCACGAAAACTTAAAGGTGCTCCTGGGCTCTTCATGGCATGTAGGTAATCGACTGCACAACTTGGAATGTGTTTCTGTAAGTGTGATAAGATGATAAATATAGAGTTGGATAAACAGCTCCGGGTAGAAGCACTGCAAGATATATAGTGATGTCATCAGCGATACTGGACCAAATATGAGTCATCCACAAGTTTAGGAGCAACGGTGATGAAAACATCAGTCCTAAACTAGGCTAATCCACTGAAATCCACTGATTCAAACTGTGTGCATACACATACGCGAGCACAGACACATACTCAAACCAGTGTCTGCACAGATCATCTAAAATGATCAAGAGATTAATTATGGAATACATGTGCTAATACATTTGTGAAATATAGACCTTATGCTGTATCAAACATGCTAATTTAAAGGCTTTACACCCCCAAATGTATATATGTGTGCACTGAGCACTGAGCTGCAATAAATTTCTTCTGGCTTTTACAAATCCGCTTTGCGTCACAAAAATTTAGCAGAAGGAGAGAGAGGGAGCAATGGAGAACAAGTTTCCACATCAACAAGGTCCCCTTACTGCAAATCTATCCAACTTTCATTTCTTTCTCTATTCATTATTCTTCCTCCCCATATTACACACACCACTTCCACTTTTCTTCATTCAACTTTGCGTGACCTTTCTGTCTCTACCAGTCTCTCCTTCCTCTTCTCTTGCACACTCTCTTTCTCCATCTCTCTTCGCACTGTCTGTCTTTCTCAGGCACAAGTGAGGACAGATCTCATCTCTGACTGGCTGATTGAGTTACTGCGGCTGTCCCCATTGACACACACACACATACACTGAAATGCACAGTGGATGGCTTGGCAGGGGACTGAGACAGCATTAGTATGAAACTGAGACAGACCGCTAATAATGACACAGACCTCTCACAGAGACGCAGGTGGATTATCCTCCTCTTAATGATGACTACTGGCTGACCGCATGACTAGTTAACTAGCCAGGTGGCTCCTTGGGCGTTTGATGCTCTGGTTAGCTGATGGGTTTCCATCTATCCATCTGTTATCAATATCCACTTATCCTGTTCAGGGTTGGGATGGAGCCTATCCCAGTAGACACTGGGCAGGTGCATTCTGGACAGGTCGCCATAGCACAGGAGTAACACTCATAGACATGATCCACAATTCACCTAACCTGCAAGTCTTTGGACTGTGTCGGTAAACTGGAGCACCAAGAGGAAACCTACAGAGGCACAGGAAGAAGTCCACACAGATAGGCCCCAGCCAGCAGGTGGATTTAACCCAGAACCCTTGTGATTTGAAGTGACAGCGCAAGTCAAGCCGCTTGTCACGAACAACATTTTTGTTACATCTACAATCTTACAATCTTACATTACAGTACTACCAAGCAAGTGGTAGTCATTGACTTGCCAATGTTCAGGATTTTATTAGTGCATTAAAATACAGAGAAACAAAGGGAACAGAGAAATATAATTTGTAAATATTAAGAAAACAGATTAAAATGCAACATTGATAACACTGCTAAGATATGCTAAATAAAGTGAGATATTTTAAGTAAATCCTACAACTTTGCATATCAAACTGTTTCATGCACGATATACTATATGATATGCAGAGTGTAATACAACTCCAGTTGTGCAAGCTATGCAGTCCAATAATAAACTGAAAAATTTACAACAGGAAATTCAAGACAACCAATAGATTTTTTTTTCTTTTTATATCAAGTTGACCCACATTGTCTTTCAGCGAGGTTAGAGCAAGGCTCTCCTTTCGCAACAGGCCTTTTCTTTTGTCGCCTGACATGAGGAACAGACAGGATGAGCCCTTTGTGTACTTTCTTTTGATTGAAGAAGAGGGAAAGCTGAGAGGGTTACAGACAAAGAGGGATCACAGTACAAAAAGTGCCACAGTCGGGAATTAGACCCAGCCGGCCCTCGTGGGGGGGATTCATTCGCAAATTATTTAAAGAGTGCTGAAATGATGAGAGCTGGGGAACATCTTTAAACCTCCAGTGAGGCAGTGTTACTTTTCAAGAACTTTTTATTTTTATCTTTAACCTTTGAGATAAAATGAGACACAAATCTCTTCTTGTACTGGCTGCAATTGCACAGCTTTTACCCTCTTTTAAGATGGACATGGAGGGAAATGTACAAGTTTCAGTGGCTCTGTTTTAACACCAATTTGAGATTGTGACATTTGAGATTTTTGGAGATATGGTTACTTGCTTTCTTGCCAAGAGTTAGATGAGAATATCACTACCACAAATGTCATTAAATATGAAGCTACAACACTGCCCGGTTAGTTTAGTTTTGCATATAAACTAGAATCAGTAAGCCTAGCTCTGCCCAAAGGTAAAAAAATCCCTCTACAAGCACCTCTAAAACTTAACACGTCGGACAATTAGTCGCTGTTGGTTGTCTGACACCCAGTGATGACAAGACTCAAGGAAGTCACTGCATTTCTGGACCAAGAAATGGTCCCTCACATAACCCTTGTAAAACCACAGTGTGTTACTATTACACTAAGGTTTTCTTATGGGTTAAATAAAACAAGAGGTAATGTGTTGAGTAATGAGCTTTAGAGGTGCTGATAGGCATATTTTGTTACCTTTGGGCAGAGCCAGGCTATCTGTTTCCTCCTATTTCTGGTCTTTATGCTAGGCTAAGCTAACCAGCTTCTGACTATAGCTTCAAGAAAGCACTGTATTTACCCAAAATGCCACACTAATTAGGAATTTTAATACAGTGATTTGGTCTTTGCAGCAAAATACTGAACACCAGTGCCATGGTTAAAGAGATAATAGAAATTAAATAAACATTTGTCCCAGCAAACACACGCAGAGACACACTCTTAATTACAGCAAAGGGCATAAATATTCAAATCCATCCTGTTAAACAAGATATCAGTGCTTGTGTGTGTGTATCCCTGCAGTCATGTGCAGTAGTGCTCAGGTGTGTGTGAAGGTACTAGTTTGTGTGTGTGTGTGTGTGTGTATGTGTGCCTGCTCCCAATCGATGGCAGGTATACGATGTCTAGCCTCTGCAGTCAAGGACAAGGTTGTGGGAGGGCACCGGCTCAGGACGGTGCTGAACAGAGCAGTGAATTAAAAACAAGACTGGGCCAAATCCTAGTATATGACAGGACTGACTGTATATGGTCAATGTGCAAAATTGTGGCCAATTTGTTACATGGATAGTCAGTGGTGCTGTCTATAATGCATATCCCTGGATACATTCATTTTGAAAGACTAACAGCCAACAAAGAAATTCCAACACTGGGTTGGCCGACCAATGATGTAATTTCATGATCAGTGAGTCAGTCAGTCAGTCAGTTTGTCATCCATCAGTGATGGATAGACATTCAAGGTTATTAGGCTGGTCCATGGTTAGTCTAGCCAAAAAGTACAACAGTCCTACAACCGCAAACATCCATCAATCCAGAGGATGTCATCAAACTCTTTTATTCCACTCATAACTTTATCACTTTATCTGTCTTTCTCTCTTTGATTTGTTTGCTGCTTATCCTCTCTCTATATATTTGTTCTTTGGGTGTTTTTTTTCATGTCTTTCATACTTTCACTGTCTCATAAATCATTACTTTTCAGCCTTCTCAGTCATTATCCTCTCATGGCCTTGTCTGAGTTGCCATCCCTTACGCTATCCTTTTTCTCCCTGCTCGTCTCTTCCCTGAGCTAATCTGTATTGAGTGACAGTCAGAGAGTACAGGAATGATGAGCAACTATAGCGAGTGGAAAGGAGTGACACAGAGCGAGAAAAAGTCTGTGCTCCCACGAGCGAAAACAGAGTGGGAGTGACAGGCGTGGCGTGGTGTGGCACATACACTGGAATTTTAGAAATGCCGGAGACAGTTTGATGAGAGGATGGAAAGACGAGGTGGGAAACAGAGACAGACTGAGGAAAGGATGAAAGGAAGGTTAAAGAGAGGGATGTGGTTTGAAGTGGCAGCAACGGAGGTGAGGAAACATGTTTACCCTCCTTAAGTTTTCTACAAAATTTAATGAAGGGTGAGGAGGAGAGCAGATGAGAAGGGGAAGAAAGGAAGTGAAGGAGAGAGGTGGAAGATGAGAAGAAATTAGAGGAGAAAAGAAGGGCATGGAACAAAAGAAAGGAGAGGAGTGCCAGGAAAAAAAGGGGAGGAGAGGATGTAAGTGGAGAGAAAAGGGAGAAAAGGACAGAGGACATAGAAGATGCAAAACATCATTTTATTGTTTTGTGGCTTCATCAACATGTGACACGACGATCCCTCGTTAAAAAAAATACACCAAATTCCACCACCTGCTTTTAAATTTATTAAAGTATAAATGTGTCCAAAAACATAATACTTATGAAACTATCATGACATGTCCAGGAGAGAAACTGAGTGAGGAAATGTGTGCTATTAGACTACAGCAGAGAGAGAGAATGAAATTATTTAAGACAAATCGCCCATTCAATCTGTCCTCTCTGCCCTCCATCTCTCCCCCAGGATTTCTCCTTTCATGCATCTCATCCGTCTTTCCTTCCCATCATGCTTTTCAGCCAACACCTTTCGCTCTGATGTCTCATTGCCTTTCTGAGCACTGAGAAACATTGTCTTGTGATGGTTGGCCAATCTTCATTCACAACAACTTTCTTTTTTTTTCTATAAAGGAATGATGCGCTTTCTGTTTGAGAAAGTGTGCTGAAGATACTTTAATGCCAGACTGGAGATTGTCTGCAGGGAGGAAAAGGATTAGTTGATTTGTGGCACATCACATACTTTAGTGTGAAGTCATGGGAGCACACATCTCCATGTGCGCGTGACTGCCTGAGTCGAGCAACACATTTTGAGTGAGTGTGTGTATGCTCGACATAACTCAGGATGCATTTTGCCAAAGATTTTAAGCAAATTTAGGCCGAGAGGGTTGGACTGAGTACAAACGGAAAGTGAAGATGATCCGGGGGTACTTGCAGGAAAAACAACAACAACAACAACAACAACAACAAAAACACTCAAGTGTGGCTCAAATGCATGAAGAGATGAGATCTGCACTGAGAGAGGGAAAAGAGGGAACATTAAAAAAAGAGATGGAGACAGGGAAATTAAAGAAAAGCTTTTATGCAGAAAAAGTTTGAAAATAAATATTTAAGATGAACATATTGTCAACCACTTAAAAACAGAATAAAATATTAAGTAGCGTTTCCTTTGCTGCTTTTTTCTCAGTGTTTTCTGATGAGGTTTGCCCAGTTCATGGTCAGACCCAAAGGCATTACTTTTTCTTCTTCTTACTTTTCTTCTTCAAAATCTAGTTCACATTCATCATTATATCCGGGATTATTCAAAATTCATAACATTTTGCTTCTCCATCCCTTCCCTCTCTCTACACCCGTAGTCTATTTCCTGGGAAATTTCTGAGGCTTTTTCTCTCTCCAGCATTTTTCTCAGAATAATGTTCTCGTCTCTGTCTTTGGGTCTGATATGCCACTTTCCCCTGAGATGGCTTTTCTTCCTTTTCTCCTACCTGTCTGCACTCCCTTCCCATCTATATCTCCCCCCCCCCACTCCCTCCCACTATCCCTCTGTCAGTTCCTATTCCAGTTGCTATCCCCATGTTTCTTAATCCCCATCCCTTCCCTGCGATAATTCCTCTCCTTTTTCCCTCCCCTGCTCCTCTCTGTCAAGCCCCTTCTCTCTCTCTCTCTCTCTCTCTCTCTCTCTCTCTCTCTGTATCTCTCCCTCTTTGGCAGCCGCTCCACTGTCCTCTTCTCTCCTCCTCTCCTTCTCTTCCTGCCTCTCTCTCTCTCTCCGCTTTTTTTCTTTCACTCTGTTTATCTCACTCTCGCTTCATCCTTCCCTCTCCTCCTCCATCCATCCCTGCTCTCCCTCTCTCTCCCTAAATCAGCCCTGATAGACTGCAGCACCACACATGTTCCAGACATGCGCCACACAAAGACGAGGATGTGCAGAGGTATTAGCGCAGTAATTACGCACAGGCACAAACACTCACCAAGCAGTCATGCACACGCAAGCATGCCTGCACATTCCAAACTGCCGCTCAGTCAGCACCACTACTCTCATTTGTTGGACTGACAGGCATTTTGGGAGAGGAAAGTAGCACATGGGGGGAAAGAAAAAGACAAAGAATCAGGGAAAGGATGAGAGGAGTAGCTCAATAATAATGGGTAAATGGAACAAAAAGGTAAGGGCATGAAAGGCAGCCAAGGCAAACTGAAAAGGATAGACAGACAGGAGGTAAACAGAGATGAACAGATAAAAAAAGGACAGGAATGGAGAGAGTGTTAGGGAAAAAGGATAAGGAGTGAGCCAAAAAGAAAAAGAAAAACGTGGGACAAAACTGAGAGAAGAAGAGTGTCAGTGACACATAATGAGAGAGCGAGGAAAGAGAGTGAAAGGGAGAGTCAGCAAGCAAGAGCTGCGCTCATTTGCCCATAAAAGATATCAGTGTGTGTGTGTGTGTGTGTGTGAGTGAGAGAGAGAGAGAGAGAGAGAGGGAGAGGGGAGGAGTGTGTGAGAGAGGGAGGAGTGAGGGAAAGAGAGTGTGTGTATGTGAGACATTGTCATCCAGTCCTGACAGAGAACAGCAGCGGTGGCGGCAGCAGCACGAGCATCACCAGCGGACGGGATACAGACGCACTGAGCAGACTGAGGCAACAAGAAAATAAGGGAATACACACTGATGAAGATGCAACAACAAAGGGGGAGGATGGAATAAAAAAAAAAGAAAGCATTTTATTGCTTCTGGTTCTCCTGTCTCTTCCCACTTCTGTTTGGAGCATCCCACAAGCAGAGCACCAGTGAAAACACATACATATGATATATATATAAAATTCCTATACATATATATCAAATTATGCCTGTTTTCAGAGAAGCTGCAGCCGGACAAGGACTGAATTGACAGCAGAGTGAATCCATTGCATGAAAAATTGGAAGCGGCATTTGCCTAAAAACTGTTGCATATTAATGCGTTGAGATTTTTTTGTCCATTTTTTTTGCTCAGTGAGGGGAAAAAAAAGACAAAAAAAGAATACATTGATGCAAATGGAAAATTTGAAAAGCATGCAACTGAGTTGTTGAACCAACAACAATAACAACCACAAAGAGCTTCTGCTGCAGTCCTATATTTCCAAGGGGGCTTCTTTTGAAAACAGGATATTTTTTGATCTGCCCTCGGTGCCACATTGCTGCTTGGCTGACGCATCTCCACTTGTCTCTGCCGTCCGAATGGGCTGGGGAGTATTATTCCAGCGAGGCTTGTGCAAGTGCAGAGGGCAGTCCACAGGCTCTCTGACCCCACGCTGATATTTCCTCAGCTACGACAAAATCCCCACAGCCCAGCTCAGGGCTGAGAGGAAAGAGAGGGTGAGGTAAGTTGTAGAAGAGAGAAAAAGAGGCATCAGAGAAAGGATAGAAGGTAAACAAAGAGACACAATCAAGAACTGAGTCAAAAGAAAACTAAAGAAGGAGAAAGAAAATACATCAACGCTCCATTATGTGAGACACTCCACTCCACAAGTAATTCCAGCACGTTTATCTTTTTTCTTTTTTCTTTTTTTTTTGTACAGCCTCTCTCGCGTCTTGGATGCAGCAGCACAAAGGCGTTAAGATCAGAGATTCAATATCACAACATTAGCCCTCCCCCCTCTCCTCCTCCCTCCTCTTCTCCTTTGCCTTAGCACTTGTAGGACAGGACAGAGCAGGCTGATAGACAGAGTACCCAGCTGGTGTCCTGGCTCTGTTAGAGATCCTGGGATCCTTGGGAAAGGAGGGGTTTCAGTGGAGTGTGCGCGTGGAACAATAGCAACAGGAGCCCTGCACACACCGAGCACTAAAAGCCATTGGACTCCTTGTGTGTCGCTTAAAAGCTACAGACTGACACTGGCAGAGCACTGTCACCAGGGGGATTCGAGCTGTTTGTGAATGTGTGTATGAGAGAGAGCGTGTGTGTGTAAGAGAAAAAACGCCTCAGGTGCAAAGGGGGACGCTTTTGGACCGTAATCATCATAGGATTTCAGCTTGATGAGAGCCTGGAGTAATGTTTTAAAGAACAGTTAACACCTGTTAGGTCTTTGGCTGGAGATTGGAAATAAATATTTAACACAATTTGAAAAAGAATATCTGATATCACTCATTAGAGACTGAATTACTGGAAGTACAAGGCAGGAGTAACATTCTTCAAAGTGGACCAAGGTGGCAGCAAAAAGATGCCCACCACTAAAATAAAAAAGCTTCCTTTGAACAGTGACATTGAGAGTGGGAGGATGATAGACGCAAGTTAAGCTGAGAGGGACAAGTGGAGGAGACAGGCAACTCCAGTGGAAAACAGCGCGCTCTGGTCAGAGTTTTCCTGGACATCAGAACTGATTTGACTCCTGCGTTGAGTATTAGAGTTGTTTAGCACTCAGGAATAAGAGATTCAAAAGCCTCTCATGTGGGAGCCCATGACTATCTGCGAGTTTAAGAGGAATCTTCTTTTTCTGGTGGCACCGTCAGGTTCTCACTTTCACGGATTATTCATCCACTCAGCGGGGGGAGCTTACTGCTGGAAATGCCAGAGGCAAGTTCATTCGTAGGTAACACGCCCTCTTAAACTGGATTCCCTCCGAGCAACTGGATTTGGACTTGTCTAAAACCGTCTCTGCTGTCTGCTGATGACATATGGCATTGTGAAAAGGTGACATTTCCTAAAATTTGGGAATATTTATTTGCTTTGATACACACACCTACAATCATACAGTACAGTAAATTGTCAGACTGTGATGTGTCTGTGCATGTGAGTGCCTGCTCACAAGGGACTCATTCACTCCTGTTAGGAGCACATTGAGATGGGAGATTGATTTCTTTCACTCACTTGTTCCTCTGCCTCTTTACAGCAATTTAGCTCTGTGTAACTGTGTGCAGTAATAACTCCCACAACGTTAATTGAATGCTCTTTATTTTTCCTCCAGGCATGAATATAGGCTAATCTGAAAACTCCTTTGATTTATCCAAACTGTTTTCTTCTCTCACTGATATCTCAATGATTTTTATAACCTAAAAGACATTTCTCTGGATGAGAAGGGTATTTAGCTCATATTTCTCTGTTGTTGTTTTTTTTTTAAACTAGGAGCTTTAATTTGGGCCTATCATTAACAATTACACATCAGAGCTGAGCCATCACAAGACATTGGAGTAATCACAGGATCCAAGATGGCCACCTATATGCATCCACTTTTGGCAAGCTTCTCATTGGCCATTCTTCTGGGTTTGACCTCTCTTGGTGGACTGAACTCATGGCCATCAGGTCAAGCTTTGGCCCAAGTCTCTACCAACAACCAGACAACAGAGCCCTCTATATTATCAGAGGCTGCACTGGCAACACCCACACCAGATGTGGAAGACCAAACAGCTCCAAGCAATGGTAACCGTTGCTGGGGTTACTATGATGTTATGGGCCAGTGGGATCCACCCTTCAACTGTAACGCAGGTATCTACTTGTTCTGTTGTGGTTCCTGCTTCTACCGTTTTTGCTGTCAGTTCAAAGTCCACAGTTTGGACCAGACTTCCTGTTCCAACTATGACACACCCGTCTGGGCTAACACCGGACGACCGGCGGCACCCGTCACAGAGGTCCAAGAGGAACCAGACCGGGATCGGACCCACATGATCGTGTATATTATCTGTGGAGTGGTGGCCATCATGGTGCTGGTGGGGATTTTCACCAAGCTCGGGCTGGAGAAGAGTCAGGGAGGACAGACTGACATGACCAACTCCAGGTAGGAACTGAGAGAGGTGGATGGATGTCAGAATCAATTCGCCTGTTTACAAATATATCAGAATCTCATTTAAAATTGGACACTAATAACTTCCAATCCAAGTTATTGTCTCAAGATTTATATTTATTCTAGACAATACACATTTTTTACAATGTTAGAATCATATGTTGCCTCATTGAAGAAGTAATTACATTACATTACTATTTACTCAACAGCAGTTAATCAATTAAATAATTTGTTACATTACCTTTAAAGAGAAGTCCCGTCCTCACATACTCTGCTGACTAGTGGGTGACGTTAGCAAGCGTGCTAAGAACACTCAAAACGTAAATAAGACAACTTTGGAGAACCTTTAAGTGTACCGGACATTCATGCATATGTGCTTATGCATGCACCATAGGTGTTTTCATCAGGACAGGGGGCAATTATTTCAGCGCTTAGCACACCAACCAAGCACACTTCTCAATACCAAGGACAGCACCTCAACAGCCGAAAAATTTTGTTTTGTCCCCCAAAATCCATAAAAGTATTTGTCATTGTTCACAAGCACTAGCTGCCAGCTAAATGGCTGACTGTGATACATTCTTTGCCAGCTTTTCTTTTCTTTTTTAAACAAAACAAGGTACAAATCTCTTTGTGGGCTATAACATAAAAATAAATTCAACCTACATCTTCACAATACTATGCCATGAGTTGTTCGCAAGTTTGCAGACTGAAACATCAAAACATGAAATCACAATCGCACCTTATTAATAACAAAAACTGAGAGAGAGCTAGAGATCAGCTCTCAGGGAAACCACTGTTAATGTTCCACCATCTTAATATATAATATTAATATTAATATATATATCTTATATTGGCATTTCTACCATGCACGACTGAAAACGTACTTTTGCAGTGTGTGCAGATCGCAACATTTTAATTGCCAGGTGCTTTACGAAGGAAGCCTCCTGGAGCTCTTTGGAAAAGACCAACTCTCTCTTTGGCTTGACAGCTAACTGTTAGTAAACTGATTCTGGTTCTGTCAGAAAAAGCTGCAAGCGTCATAGGCTAGCAGTACCCTTGACAATGAGACATTGATTGATTGACGCACATACAAACAAATCAGTGTTGAATTGCACATTGTTTATGTTTTTGTATTGGGTTGGGTAATAATGAGTGAGACACAACATGATAAACATCTATGTAAGCACTGAAGTATAATAGTATGATTATTATATTAATTGTGGTTAAGACCGGGACATTTTGGTGGTGAATGTTGAAAAGCGAGACATTTTAGTGTTTTACAGATATTTATCAGGACTCAGGACACCCGGCTTGAAACCGGGACAATCCCGGACAAACCAGGACATCTGGTCACTGTAGGGTTACTACAATTTCCCCTTGCTAGAGGCTAACGGTTTCCCTATACATCAAGCCAACTCCCCATTGTCAGATTGTCAGACTGTTACTGAGATTACTAACTGCAATTTAGTTACTGATATTCAAATTGTAATAATAAATACTGAAAGATAATTTACACTAGTTGTTAGTGTACTGCCACCATGCAGGACTGCATACAGAATGACTCGAGAAAATCTGAAATTTAACTTAAAAATCTGAAATTTGGTCTGCATATTCAATTATATACGACTGTGTTTCTCTGTGTGTTTATGTACGCGTACGTGAGAGTAAAAGCAAGCATTATGTCTTCACGTGTAAGTGAGCTTGTGGTCTGTTTGAATATTTCTGCATATGTGTGAGAGGCTCACCAGCTGGGTAATGAATGAAGTGAGTGAATCACATTGAGGTGATAATGACTGTGATGTCTGTTTGTAACCATGAGGGAGCAATGGGCAGAGTGTTAGAGCAGAAGAGGGAGACAGTGGACAGGATGGAGGTCAGGAGGTAGAATGGCGATCCCAAAGGACAGATGTTAAGTCAGGTGAGTAGGGAGGAGTTTTGGGAAAATTACAGTGCAGTTGTATTGTGTTTTCTTTGTATTGGTGTAGCCGTTTCACATTGACGGATGATTGATCGTGCTGTGACACAACTATGACTGTGGCAACGTTTGGCCTTCAGTGAACAATGAGAAGAGAGAGGGTGGTTTTTTGGAAGGGTGGAATATTGAGCGGATCTGACTGGAGTACAGCCAACGGCTAATTCTAGTGCAGGGAACAGGGGTGTGTGTTTGTGTCTCTGTGTGTGAGGGGGAAAGAGAAAGAGACAGTGTGTGTGTGTGTGTGTGTGTGTGTGTGTGTGTGTGTGTGTGTGTGTGTGTGTGTGTGTGTGTGTGTGTGTGTGTGTGTGTTTGTGAGTGTGCTGGGTGTGACCAGTCAGCCTATCGGGTGTTAAGAGTCGAACCATGGGGGTTCTTTTAAAATCCTGTCATTACCGGATCTCCTCTCAACCTTCCAGGATAAGAAGGAGAAGAGGAGGAGGAAGAGGATGGGCTCTGTGGGGAAGGAGGAAGAGTAGGACAACACAGGACATGTTATGCTGCACTGAGCCACCCATAAAACAATGAAAGCTGGCAGCTCTTGGAAGATTTTATCTCCTGAATCAAACGAATATGTGGGTTTTAATACTTGATGAAGTGATTATTTGATGGGTATTTCGAATTCTAGTTGGCTGACTTCACCAGATGCAGATCACACTGTCAAAAGAAATGTTCAGCATTTTTCTTGAGGTTTCCTAGAGGTGACATGTGTATGCCTCCAATCAGCAGGACAGATGTTGGCAAGCATCTGTCCTGCTGAAGTGTCCTGGAGCAAGACACTGAAACTCTACTTGCTTGACCGTTCAGTTTGACCTTCTTGGATGAAAACAGGTTTGTTCTCCTAGCGGAAATAAAATATGAGATAGGGTTAAAGTTATAGAGAAATCCTGCAAAGGAAAACTTCATCTGAGCTAACTAAATGAATACATTTCTCAATGCATTTGTTTTCGTGTTTCGCCAATCGAAAGTTACCCACTCCACTTCTCAGATCAGCTGAAACTGCAGCACACAGTACCACTCTACATGAAGAGTGAGTGTGTAGTAAAAATGAGTGACAGAAGTTATTGTGTGCTTATGTGGATGATAGTAAACACAGAACACAGATAGACTCTCATTTTTTGCTTTTTTGTGTTTTTCTTCGCTCAAATTTCTAAAAAAAAAAAAAAAAAAAAAAAAAATCATGTGCTTATAAAAAAATGTCTGTGCTCAAATTGTATACTCTTATCCTATGCTCAAAATATTCCATTGCATCCTCAGAATCGAGTTTGGATGGATAGTTGGGTCAGAAGAGTGTGTGACTTTGAGACAGAAGATTGTGGTTCCTGTTTTAATTAACTGATTGTAACATGATAAGCAGTTTTGGTTGCCTCAACTTTACCAGACCTTAACCGTAGGAGTGGCAGATCATTTCATGATGAGGACTTGTTGCCTATAAGACAAAATGTTTTTAAACCTTCACACAGTTGTCGAGTGGTTGTGTTTGTGTGGTGCCTTTCCAAATGGTTTTATATCTGACTTGTAGTAAAATGCATTTGATGTCACAAAAGAGGCACGAGTAGTGTGATAAAGCTGAATCATTTTTTGTAACTGAAAGAGGGTGCTGCCATGGCCTTGAAACCAGGGTAGTGGTTCCTAAATCAAAGGAAAGGAGGATGAAAGGGTCTAAGGCAGAGTGAAAACCACAAGGCAGAATGGAAAAAAGAGAATGTGGGAAATATTAAGAAAAGACCGACTGAGACATTGATACCAGAGCTAACCACTGTATAATGTGACCACAGATCAGTGATAAAGGAGCCTGTGAAAGGATAGTCCGGATATTCCATGAGGAAGAGGGATAGAAGGATAAAAGGAGAAATGTATACAAGAGAGTAGGAGGTGCCGATGAGTGAAGGACTACTAAGCTGTTGTAATTCTGCTGATTTGCCGTTGAGAGCTGTGGATGGCTGGTTAGCTTTGTGGTCAGGCTGCATGGATACAGGGTGTCTGAGCAAATTTCTCAAAAGGTTTTAAAGACAGTCATTCTTTGGGCCTTTGGACAATTTGAACATGATGATCATGTTTTAACTTTTAGTTTCTTTTTTTTACTTTTTTACTTTCAAGATTAAGCTGGGCAGTTTTTGCTGTGGTGTCAGTTGTGTTTTATCCTTTGATTTTCATCATTTCTTTTTGACAGGGGATTTAAAGCTATAATAAATTTTAAATAATGGATTGTGTCTGATGTGGTTTTTCCACAAAAGGACTTGGAACTTTATCTTTGGCTTCACCACAATCAACATAAGACAAGAGTAAAAAAAAGTAAATGTAAATTAGGACAGTTTGGAGTTCAGTCATAGGCAATTGAAATATAGTTCAATTGGCCTTTTACAAAAAGTACAAAGTGCCAAATTCTGCAAACATAAGACACATGTACAAATTCAGTGAGGAGTAAGAGCTGTACAAATGATTATATATTTAATAATTTAACAATTTAATTGTGCTTGGGACAAATGATTTCTTGTAGACATTTTTGGTGGCTCGTGGCAGTCTAAAATGCCTTCCTGAGGGAAGCAATTAAAATTGTGGCACAAAGGATGGGATGGATCACTTGTTATGTCAAGAGCTTTCTTTTTGGTATTCAGTACATGCCTGCCGCTTAGTTGCATCTGTGGTTTCTCTATGATTTTACTGGCCATATAGTGGAAAGTATCTTGTCTTTTAACATAATTATAAAAGACACGTGTATGTCAAATATAAAGGGAAACTGACAAGAGTAGTTAATATGGCCAGTAAAATCATAGACATGCAGATTCTTGTACACCATTACAAGAATATTCTGGCTCATCCCAAAGTCATTAAGCTTCCTGAATAGGTATAACTTCTGCATAGCTTTTTTAAAAACATAATATGTGTTATCTATAAAATTAAGGTGGCTATCTGTATAAGTTCCTAAGTATTTAAAACACATAACCTTTTCAACAGGGTGTCCTAGAGTTGTGAGGGGTTGACATAAGTCTGAAATGTAGTGTTTACTTGAATGACACTAGTTCTTGAGGGATGTTACATGATCAAAATTCAGACTTTCCCCTCCACATAGGAGGCTGACAAGAGCCACACCATCAGTGTATTTAAGTAATCTGAGTCTTGGATTCTGAATCCATTGATGTACACTGAAAATAATAGAAGTAATAGAATGATGCCTTGGGACTCACCTGTATTTAAAATGGTCATTTCTGACACGTTGCCATTAAAAGACACTCTGTGGGCGGTCAGACAGAAAATCTCTGATCCACAAAATTAGACCACCATTCACCCCTAGAGCAAAAAGCACTTTCAGGAGGATATGTGTCTTAATTGTATTAATCGCTGAACTAAAATAAATAAATAAAACTCGCATGTAGTAATTTGGAGATGTTTGGCCACTGTATCAACTAAAGTTAGAGTTGCTTCATCAGAATCTACAGTGCATACATTTCCACATAATAGAGGTAAGCGCTATTGGTCTAAAATCATTTAAAAGGCTAACTCCTGATTTCTTAGGTACAGGCACTATAATTGACAGTTACCAGTGCTCTTGTCCGGCAGGAGCTGAAACAATTGAGTGATAACACCTGTCAATTGGAGGGCACAATCTTTAAGCACTTGACCAGTCAGGTCATCAGGGCCTGGGGCTTTGTTTGATTTAGTGCAGGCAAGGCTAACTGCAATTTCGTGCTATGTAAGAACTAATGGAGCATATATAGGAATTTTGGTGCACACCATGTTGTATTGTGTTCCCTATGTCATACCTAATATATGAAAAAAGATTCAAATCATTTACAAATATTGTTCCTTTCAAAAGTGTCTGTCTCCTTGGCCTGCCGCTGAGTGTGATGTGTTGTCTTCTTTGTCTTTTTATGGCGGGTTGTAACCAGCGTTAAGGTGCATTACTGCCACCTACCATGATGCAGTGTGAACCCAACAAACAAACACAGAGCAATCTGTGAGTTGAAAGTCCCAGAAGCAGCGGCCCAGGTATACAGCCATTGTCCGACCAATGGGAATTTAGTCAGACAAGAGCATATCAAAAACAAGAGAAACAGAAACCGGATTTCCAAGCAAGATTGGTAAATGAAAATCAATTTAACTAAAGAAGAATTTGAGTTCCGGTTAACAAACAATGCTTGGTAATGCTTACCGGATAGTTTGAAAGACGAGATGCCACTGTGTGTTTCTGTGCAGAGAGGATAAGCCCTGGTGAAATTGTTTATCACATATGCATGGGCGTCACATTTGGGAATTCATTCTCAACCTGCATACATTTGACAGCGACCCAGCTGTGAGCAAGAAAGTGTCTGTGAGTGTACACAGGTGTGTGTGTGTGTGTGTGTGTGTGTGTGCACTCAACAAATAAATCCAGCCACAAAGCTGTTAAGGTGGTAATGCGCTGAAACCTTGGGTCAGGCAATCGCAACAGTCAGTGGTGCATTGATGTATAGCACAAAACACACATGTGCGCACAATCACACACACAAACACCTCTCATTATAGCTGTATAGTGCCCCCTCTGTGTCCCCTCCACTGCACTGTTTCTCATCTCCCAAGCGGCTGTTTGTGTTTTTGTTTTGCTCTCAGTCTGTCTGCTGCTGCGTCTGTTATGTGGAAAATGCTGCAAAGCAAAATTAAAAATGAATTATATCCTTTGATACGTGATTTAGCTGTGGGAATTAATATGCCAGATTAAGTTTTTTTCAATTAACAACAGCTCAGCTCGTGATATTATGAACTGCAGCTTCACTGAAGGTAAAGAGGGGATAAAGAGGGAGAACAAGGAAAAGGACATACAGAACAGCATTTTGAGGACTTGTATAATGTAATGAACAAGTTAATATTACCACCAACTTTAGAGCTCACATATTACATCAGTGAGGCCAGTAAATATGTAGAATGGGCATGGCTAACATGTTGACGAGGCACCAAAAAGCTCAATTCAGCACTAGTATGCCCTGTCATAAGACCACCATGCACACTGAGGCTGTCATAACAGGTGCCAGTGCCATTAAGGAGTTGTCCAATAAATATTCAGGACCTTTATAAACACACTATTGCAAACTGTAACTGCAAAAAATATATTTGTACAGCATTACTCAAAACACAGCAACCGGTGCATTCAACAGTTTAAACTAATACTTAATAACATAAATAATCTGAATGTCAGGCATGAATTAATGCCAGTGTCAAGCAAGCACAGGCTGAATAAACAGGTAAAATGATTGCTTTTGTTTGAGATGAAAAACTGTCGACTCTTCCTCACAACTATACAATAAATACTATATTATACTCTCACCGGCCACTTTATTAGGAACACCTGTGTAATCTAATGCTATCCAATACAACAGCTCTACCATAAATTCTACTTTTATGAAGCTTATATATTTTCAGTTTTTGTTGACATTGTCAGAAAGGTGATAACTCTACTTTATGTTTATTATTAAGGTCATAGTGGCGGGTGGTGGTGTACTGGAGTGCATTATATTGAAAGATGTTCTTTTTATTTTGTATGTTAATGAGGTGGACAAAAAAGAACTTTGCATAACATACAGTCATGCTGATGAAGAAAACTATTATCTTGAAACTACAGGAAACACTTATAACTAACCTAAAGCTATAAATCTATAATCATTTACCCTAACACACACACACACACACACACACACACACACACACACACAGCAAAATGCCCCTCTCATTCCATTCCCTTTAACAGCATTGTACCACTTATCATAAGTTATTCCTCTTGAAGAGCTATGTGTTCAAGGGCACAGGCGATTGAATGACCCACTGGGGATCTAAACAACCATTTCTATGGGCCACTCTATTCCTCTACTGTATTGTGTTTCATCAACAGTGCTTTCTATTTCCTTTATTGTTCAGCTACAGTGCCGCTTTTCATCATCTCCTGTGACAGGTGTTTAGAGCCAAGAGATAAACATGTGCGCACGGCTCCGCTTGGCTGAAGTAGCAGCGGCCAGCATTTCATAGTGAGCTGTGTAGTCCCAAGTACACTCATTTTTTTATGTGTGTGTACGTAGGTAGGTGGTGTGGAATAACCTGATCATGAGTTGCTATTTCATGTAAAACAAAAGTTTACAGTTCACACAGGTACCAGTAAGACGTGACAAAGCCACTGATTAAGAAAAATATGTTAGAATATCAAATAAAAAATGACTTAAGAACAGATTAAACAATTCTTGAAAATGACTTTGTGCATCACAAAAAAAAAACCTCATCATTGATGTTGAATGTGTCTCCAGGCCCCAGTGCTGATTTCACCTCTATTGTTAGAGCTGCTGCTATTCTCACCTCACACTAACAAGAGCTTGTGTTTTTCAGAAAAGCAGTTGCCTTGTTAAGACAATTTCCACCCTCCACGCTTAATCTGAACCCAAAATAAACTCTTTGATGCTGCAGCAGCATAAAAAATAGACTTTGACCCTCCCAAAGTGCAAAACAGATCAACAAGGACTTATTATTTATGCCTTTTATTAGCTTATTGTTATTTTAGGGAGGGGGTGATGACTGAATATTTTCAACCTGGGCCTTGTTGTACTTTCATGCCATCATGACATATTAAACATTTCATTACTGACTTCACTTTGTGCTTTGGCTTCCTTCACTTTGCCAGTGTCTCTGCTCTTCAAAACACACTCCAAGGCCAAAATGATTTCAGGCAGTTGGACTGTAAAAGCGATTAAAAAAAAAACATATTTCCAGCACTTAAATACACACAGCAGCACTGCCGACTTTCACGCACCAGACTGAAAGTTTTCTTTTCATGCATTTTACTTGTTGGAACACCCACATGCATATAAAGGGTTTAAAAGGTTTCAAATAGCACAGTCGGAGTAAACATCTCAGTGAAGTAGCACTGCGTTTTTTAAGTTTCTCTCATGCAGGCAGTATGAAAATAGTAATCAGACCTTTCATTCACTAGTTGTTTCCCATGTTCCTGTTCTTGTTTATTTCAGAGTGGTAGACATGTGGTGTGTGTATATAAAAGTATGGACAGAGGTGTGTTTTCTAACAGAGGAGACTATATCAGTTGTGCTATGATTGTAACTCCACACCATACCCCAGTGCAGCAGAACTCAGCGAGACAGATTGCTGCAGAGCCCTGAACTTCCTCTGCTCAACTGTTGCTGCAGTGGCTCCACACCGCACCAGCTGATCTCCATTCTTCCTCTATCCCGTCTTCTCCTCATCTTATTCCTGTGCACATTTTCCATTTCTTCGCCCTTCCTCTCCCTTCTCCTCTTTTTCTGTCTGTCCCTTTACAAATTTCTTATTTCCCTTCCATTTTCTTCAGCTCATTTTCTTTCTCCCTCTGCTCTCTTCTGAGGCCTCATGTATTAAACATTGCATATATCAGAAATCAGGCTTAAAAGAGTGCATGACAGATGGACGGATTCATGAAGAGCAAATTGACATGGTATCTTGCATATTTACAGAGTATTTGTATTATCCCTGTGGGTGCAAAATGCACTTCATGAAAACAGGGTAAATCAATAGAAAAATGAAAGAATATTAAACTAAAATATTAAAAATAAATACTCCAAAATGTAATAAAAGATGCAACATAATCAAAATGATCGACTTACTAATATACATACATACAGTTTGTAAATTACTCTCAATTAGGTACAATTTTCATTTTCATTTCTGTGTAGTATTCATAACCAAGCTTTCTGTTCATCAGATGTATAGTGGTGAACATACGCAGGTATATGGCATATACCTACCTCTGGGCAGTGGGATTTATCATACAGCCACAGATAAATATCAGTGCACATTTTGTAGAACAAGGCTGCAGTCAGTCATGTCACAATCTTTCATGTAATCTGTGGCATTTACTGCACATGAGAGTTGTTTGTTCCCTGTCTTTAGTCTTTAAGGCAATATCTTCTCCCAAGTAAGATACATAGACGTTTAAAGTGCTGTAGTCTGAAAAGGAAATACTTCAGTAAAGTTAAGTTACTTTATGCTCTGCTTACCGGTAGTCACACAAACAAATTTTCTCATGTTATGGCTATACAAATAAAGTTTATAATTATTCTTTTTATTATTATTTAGTAGAGGTATTTTTTACATAACAGTACTTGTACTTAATTATAGTGCAGTCAACCTGTATTGATCAATGCCCACCCTCGTTCATCGTCCCCTCAATCATACCATACATACCATAAGTGGCTAAAACACATTATTTCCCTTTGTATTTGGAAAAGAAGAAAGATATAGATGAATGAAGTGTTATTACTTCATAATGAGATGTTTATTTTTGAGCACTGCTGTGGGCTGTTCACAAGGATCTGTCTGACTTCTGACTTAGTAATTTGGAGGCACAGCGGGAGCTTTGTGGGAGGCGCCATTGTTACAGTGTGTGAATATATTCCTGTTTATATTCAGTCAAACAAGGCTTTGCTAACTCCTTAGAACTGGGTGGACTGTGTGTGTTGACTGTGTATATGTACGTGTGTTACATTATGTGTTTGTGAGTGTGTACATTTGGCTGTGTGTATGTGTATAGCCTACGTTTGGGAACATGCCGTCCAACGTGGGCTCCATTTTCACTCCAGTGATCCTGGTAATGGTTTGTCCCAGTGTAGATTGACGCTGGCTCCAAGTCGCCCTGACAGAAAATCAACTGCTTACATGTAGCTGTTTGCTGAAGCACGCACAGTGGCAAGCATTACCACTGTCTGTGTACTGTAGCTGGTCATCTCTCCTTCTCCTACTCCCCTAACTCTATCTATCTATCTATCTATCTATCTATCTATCTATCTATCTATCTATCTACCTATCTATCTAAAGATCTGTCTGTTTATCTCATTTTTATTCATCCCCACCTCACCATTCTCAGCTATTATGCATATCTTCATTTCTTTGCATTCTGTCCTTCAACCTTCTTCTTTTTCAGTTTTTAATATCTTTGAATCAGAGGAGAGAAGAATACTGAAACATTTCACTCAGGTTGAATGGCTGTTACCCAAAGCAAATAAAGAACCCAAATAACTTGTGTAAGCAAATTAATGAGTGTTATTTTGAAATAAATAATTTTATAATGTTTAAATGATTCATATAGTAATGAAAGTTATTAATGTTATCACAGTTATTATTAAAGATCCCCTCCAGACACTCTACTCAGAACAATAACGTGTATCTGATATAGAAAGTATAATTACTATGTTAAATCCTTAATATGGCGTCCACTCCTCTCATTAACAATTCCAGAATCTATGAATATGCAAATATGTTTAATTTAAAAAATGTAACTACTAAACACAACTTCTTCACTGTAGAGTGTATTCTCAGTGTTTGTGCACTGGAGGCTTCAAGTTTCCACATCACATTTGTGTATGTTGAATATTGGACCAGGATTGTTAACACAAGAAAGTCGCACAGCAAATATATTTGTTTGTCTTTATAAAGTACATTTTTCTAGACACTTGGTGATGAATAGTCACAGGGCTAGCTGGTGAACTATTGCAGCTTTCAAGCTAATCAGTACCATGCTAGCAGTAGTAGCTCTCTGAGCTTCTTCCTATTTTCTCTGTGCAAGGCTGTTTTCTTCCTCCCTGGCATTTTGTTATCAGGATTGTACATCATTTTATTTGATATAGAATTACTGAAGGAAGGAATTAAATATCCGAGCTGTAGTAAGCTTGTTAACAGGGCAATTCACTTACAGGGCAATAAGGTTGACTGAAAAGATGTTCCTTTTCCATCAACAGCTGTCTCATAACTGTCTGCAAACCATCCCTCTTTTTTATCCTCAGACAGAGGAAGTTAAACACAACTGGATGATGACACACTGCTAATAAACTCTGACTCTCTGTACAGGTTAGCACTGTAATGGGGGGATTGTTGTTGGTCAATGGCATAAATTTGTGTGTCAAAGTTGTGAAGGATGCTAAAAGGATGCTTAGCACCCATGAAAAAACACTGATCTTGGCTATTCAT
This sequence comes from Euthynnus affinis, assembly GCA_029490765.1. NCBI lineage: Eukaryota > Metazoa > Chordata > Actinopteri > Scombriformes > Scombridae > Euthynnus > Euthynnus affinis. The sequence goes on along the minus strand of CM055856.1, from coordinate 19,775,661 downwards.
TTGGAATGAACTGATTTTGTGGCTAAATGTTGCAGTTTTAAATGCTGCTGTGACCAGGACTTCATTTTAAAATGTGTATTTTGTTCTCTGTCTGTCTCTCACAAACCACTCTCCATAAGAATCATTCATGTTTTTAATCATTGTTTTCATTGTCATGACTGTTGCCAATCAGGAACAAAAGGGAAATACAGCTTTTTACACAGTAATTTTTTACAGGTAGTTATTAACAGTATCAATCTTTTTATTTTTATTCTGTTAGGTCTCAAACGGGTTGTGATGTGTGTGGGTGCAAATCTGTGTGTGTTTCTCTCAGCCTCCCTCTCTGTTTTTCTTTCCCATCCTTCCTCCCCCATCCTCAGCCCATTGTGGCACTTTGCCTTCCTGGTAATCACCTCTCTGCTCTTATCTCTAAACACCATCATATCTACAGGATAGTTTAAACTTCACACGCAGATTAAACAAGAGAAAGAGACCCATCCCTTTTGCCATTCATCTTTCCCCCCTCTCCTCCACCCAGCCTTCACCATTCTTTCCTATCCGTCTATCTCGCCCCATTCCTTTTCTTTATGATCCAAAAAATAATTACCTTCTAGCTCATATCGCCTAAACCGTCGTACATCTTCAGTTGTGCAGGAAAAGAGATGAAACAAAAGAGGAGGATGAGTGTCAATGAGGGGAAATTCAGGAGGGGAAATGGGATGGTATAGCGAGAAGGAATTCACTTCTTTACTTTGCTCTCTACTTTCATCCTGCACCGTCGTTTTTGTTCATGTTCTGTTTGCTTTTCATACTGGTATGCTTGCACTTGTCTCATTCCCTGTTGGTCTTTCTTTGTCTCTTTTCCTCTCTTGATCCTTTCTTCTGCCTCACTGCTCTCTCTCCCACTCGTTCCCATTTCTGATCCCAAATTTTTGTCAGTCATCTTAAAGCAATCTCCCATATCTTGGTTTTAAGAGCAATCAAAATGTTTAAAATGGGTGAACCAAATGTATTCTGCCCATGCATGTACAATATTTTCCTACATTTATACCCATATTGTAGGGATTAGGTTAAGGGATGTATCACCCTCTCTTTCTCTTTTTCTCTTATGTTGTAGACCTAGAAATCTGAGCTCAGCACACAAACATTAACAAGCACTTGTAAACACACACACCCGTGTATACACACGATAACACACACAAACTTGCTGCGACAGCCCGCAGAGAGCAGTGCGTAGATATGCTGAGACCAATCTCAGCAGTAGTTTCTCACCTTTTTTGGGCCGAACCGCTGGGTCATTCATCTTCCTCTCATAACAGCTGACAGACAGAAAGATGGAGAGAGAATAAATGTAGGGTTCAAATAAGAAAGTTTTTTTTAATAATATTCCAGCTATTTTCTCATCTCGCTGTTAACCATTTCATGTAATTAACCTGGAATTTCCTTGAATACAAAGACTTGGTAAAGTAGCTATCAGTAACAGACAGATTCATTTTGGTTTATGTCTTGCATATCCGATGTTGGTATGGCTCTACAATGTAAATTATCACACCAAGTGACTCACATGCAAGCTCTTTGTTCGTCAGCATTAAGACTTTTTTTTGACTATTTAACAATATCATCGTAATATTTTAAAGTGATATACTATATATATTTCAACTTTGTTTCTGAGAAATCATGTTTTCTCATTCAACGTGTTTCAGCATTTAACTTCTTACTTCCTGCAGTGATGTAGAGGTGTACTCCAGGGTGTGGTCAGTACACTGTGACATCACTGCTAGATGTGGTTTCAGGTGCACTTCTGTCTACATCACGCAGTGAAGCTTGTTTAAAAGATACAACAAAATACTTTACTTGACAAAGTGACAGCCTTTGAGAAGTTTCCCCTTTCTTCCAGTATTTGTGCTATGCTAGGCTAAACTGACACATAGACACAAAATTGACTTTACACTTCTCATCTAACTCCCAATAAGAAAGTATGCAAGTGTATATGAATGTGAATATGTATGTTTATTCTATTCAGTGATAATTCAGACCACAGAAAATGGCACTTAAATGATATGACAAAAATGGATTATTCTACCATGTGTGTCTGGTTTCTGCTGTTTTTTCCACATGTAGTATGTTACTTGTATTCCACGGCAGCTAATTGGTGGTGTACTCTGCATGTTCGTGGTGTAACATGTCATATGATTGATGAGACTGCGTGGGTTCGGGGCCTGCAGTCGATACCACCACTATATCATTTTGTCTTCAGCTTGACTCCATACACCAGCCCATCCACCAACCCTGCTCCACACACACACACACACAGACACACGCACTTATACAAAAACACATACTGTATTCAACACAGCTCTGTGCTTAACATTTTGCACATTTGCTACCTCGAACCAGAAGGCAGCAGTTAGTTTAAAACCGACAGAAAGAATACATGATGTTTTCAGGGAATAGATTTGTTTGTAAAAGAACAAACATGTATCTGTTTAACACACACTTGCTTTCTCTCTAACACACACACACACGGAAACATGCGCACTATGTCATTATGCCTTAGAAAAATGAATTCGTTTTGACCCAGTTTTGCTTTTCACTGTAATAAAAATGTTTTTCACACGCACACACTCACACACACACACACACACACACACACACATACATACATACACCTAAAACTAGGTTCAGCTCAAATCTGTCTTAGTCATATTCAACTGATTTTATTTGTTGAAAGCACATCAGTGGCAGGTCACTGGCTTTGTTTAAATGTCTTTATTTCACAGTGTACACCAGGGCAGATGTGACCAGAGACTTCAACTACAATAAATGCAGTTTTTGTGTTTTATGATATTAAAACACTCCACAAGAGTGTGAGATAGCCTTTGTGCTTTATAAAAGCAGCAGTGCATCTCTACAATCTGTGTACTGAGCTGAGCTTGGTTGTATTATACTTTGCACTCAGTATTTAATAACACAGTGTCTGAGCTATATTGAAAATCAATCAGGATTCAGCCCTGCAGTTACAACACATGATGACACTATCATAGTACACAAGAGCTGCTCTGCTGCAGGAGTCGGTATTATATTCAATATGTTACCTGCATCTTTCTAAGCACTTTGGAAGCCTCCCATTATCACTGGAGACATGCCCGGTTTTCTAATACGCTGCCTGTCAACTCCTTCCAGTTCTTATTTTTATTTTTTGTTGTGTAATTATTGCAGCAAACAATTACGTAATAACAACAAAAATAACTATAACAAGCTAATGGTGAGACACACAAGAGTCTGAAAATGTACCTTTGGAACAAGATGTTTTTTATTAACACTAAAAAAATGTGACAGTCTTTGTATATGCAAAGATCTGCTACATGAGTGACAGATTTATTATTTAACTTTTATTATTATTTATTTAAGTGACTGACAACTCGGGTTTAAAAGTCAGAGGCGCTCAAATGTTTTGCATCAAGGTTTCTCTCAGAGTCTGAATATTAATCGCAGTTCACACATGTCACTCGCGCATACACACACACACACACACACACTCACACTCACATTTGGCAGCGGTGAAACAGTCAATATGTGCGTTTTAATTATACCGATGCTGTATCAACGTTTCAATGTCAGCATGACGCAACACTGACGCTGGCCAAGGGAACTCTGTCACAGTGAGGAGGGTGAGGAAAGAAAGAAAGAAAGAAACTGTGTATAAATAGGCACATAGATGTAGAATGAGATGTAAAAGGGAGCCAGAGAAGAATGAGAAAGGAAAAGAGATTTTGATGCTTTGCCCTTGAGCTGGAGTGAAAACAATATAATACTCCCCATGGGATGCTGTGAAATAACACAGAGTCGATGGAAAATGACAGGGGAACTGAGATTTCTCATCTCTACATGACAACCATGATGGTCAAAATATAACTTGCCTTATCCGTCCATTCCTACCTCTCTCCAATCATCTCTTTTTCAATCCATCACCTTCCTTCTCATTTTCCGTTTCTTCTCCTGCTTCCTGTACCTCCTTTTCCCTCCTCTGTTATCTTCCTAATAAACTGTCATACTTGCCTGCCCCCTCTGGTATCCAACCCCACATGACCTATAATATATCATATATATGTCAACACTGAAGAGCTGTGGTTTGATTCAGCAATGTTGAAATCTACAGCTTCAACTGTGTCATTGACCATCCTATGTTTTTAAGACATACAACATGATGTGCTTCTCTATGCCAAAATTACTTTACCCACCAGTAACAAGAGAGACTTCCAGGAGTTAAAGTGGGCCAGAATGATCAAGAACAGCACCTTTGAGTAAAGTAAGTAAGTAAATAAATCTGATTGGTAGTTTCATACATAATAGTGTTAAGTGAGTTCATGTAAATGTATCGAACCTTTCGAGTTTTGATACTTTTTGCAAAATGTGCTGTCAGTTTCCCCATGACACTCAGTTATAGTACAGGCACATTCGACAGCTAGTGCTGCTTGCCCCACAACATTTCTCTTCAGTGCATCACTAGTCCTCATGTATAAGTTTACATTCATAAAGATAACATATTAATTTAAATGCACTGATTCAGCATCCCACTTGTATGTAGGTAGGCTATATAAGCTCAATACGATGTTACAGAAATGTGATGTGACGATCTGTCTGTATTTTTGAGGGGCAGGTAGCAGACCTTCTAGTTTGAGAGAGCAGCAGTTCGTTCATTTAACCTGTCTGTCTCGACTCGAGTCCGATTAAATCGCTTCTCGTTCACTCTTACGTCCTTGTTCGAGAGAGCAGTTCATTTGATCTCGTTCAGTGAGTATCTGCCAGCCTTATCACCCCAACAGTGCTGGTGATGACTGTTAGGAATCCTTACATGGGCCCTCCACCACACTGGTACTGGTATGAGGAGCATAAAGTGCTGTCAAATTGGGATGAATATTTGCCTGCTAGAAAGTACATTAATAATGTTAATGTGTGATAATGATAAAATTTAAAATTTGCATAAGTAGTGTCATTTATTTTATTTATTTTTTTAATCAGATAGTGGGTATGTACATGATGTGTGTTGTTGTGTGTCTGGTTAAAGTTACTGATTCCCCCACCTGTCAAATCTCACTTTAACTCCTGGAGATCACCCTTAGTCATGGATAGACTCTGATGCCTTCAGACCCCATGGCATGCTGCTCTGAGAGTTGAGACCAGAGAAATTAAAAGCTGCTTCTATTGCAGGTCTTACCCTGAGAGCATCCAAAATACGGGAGGACATAATGGGTAAAAGAGGGACATACTGATGTTAAAAAACATGACATATTCAGGCCCCAGTCTGTTAAGCGATTTAAAAACCACAGTGAGCAGAGAGGGAATATACTGCATATCTCAATCTTAAATTAAATGCTAAAAAATGGCACATTTCTCCCCCTACTCTGCTAGGGGGAGAAATTTATTCAGTTATCAGCTCACACCTGCACTGGTTAATAACTTCAAACCCTGTCTCCAAGAAATTATGTTCATGACTACTAATTTGCAAAATAGAACAGGTTTTTATAGAAACATAATGCCACCTGAATTATGCTTTTTATCAACATAATGAGCAATCGTTTTAATGAATTCATTTGCCAAGCTGTAAAATGTTCATATAGAATGTACTTGTTTCTCTTAAAATATCTGCTCTTGCCATACAAAATCCACTTGTTGCCATTAAACCATAACTGAGGTTTTTATGGTTATTTTTAGGCACTGACAGCACTTTGGTAAAGTTAGTGAAAGCAGTCTAAAAACCAAAACTTTGCCCAACCTTAAAGTCCCCCTCCTGTCTCCAGTTTTTCTTCTTGCTCCTTCAGTTGGATGTTTGAGCGTCACTGTGAGTTTGACACTATAAAGCTGTACTCACATTCATTTGCTGAGCAGGGAAAGTTTATCATAGATTCAGATTTTTTTAAGTTGTGAGGAAGCTTAGCCAGACTGTCAAGTGATAGAAGGCTAACTGAGACTTATTCAATGATTTCTAACCAAAACAAGTGTCTCAGAAAAAGAAAAGAAATAAAAACAAGCAAATCCAAAACTTATGGCAACTGATTTAAGTCAGGAAAAAAAACTCACCAAACTGAAGCTTCCAATCTATCTAGGCGGAACCATATTTCCTGCAGGGTTGTCCCTTCCCTTCTACCAACAACTGGTATATGACAATGTGACTTGTATCAGTTTTCATTGTTTACACATATTATCACAACATACCTCACCATAAGCCAACTAACCCAAACATTTAGCTAATTACGATACCCCTCCACCCCCCATACTTGGTCTAATCCAGTGACATCACTGATGATGTCATCCAGCATATAAATACAGGAAGTGGTTCAGTGTATACCTCTTTTATCTTCCTGGGAAGCATGTTGAGTATGGTAAGTAACAAAACAAGCTAACATATAGCTCAACTAAGGACTTAAATCAATAAACAAATACTTAAATACTTGTCTGTCTTGATTAAAGCAGAAATTCAGGTGTAAATGTGATCAAATAATGCTGACCACAGTATGTGAAAACAATGCTACAAATATAGATGTCTAAACAAACAAATGACAAGCATGCTAAAAAAATACCTCTTAAGTTTAACTGGAACAAATGGTGTGGTCTCACCCACTTTGGCACACAAGTCTATCTTAATACAATACTGACATTATGGACATGGAACTTCCTTCTGGGGAAACAAAGAGGGAATTTAAATAGAATAACTTTGAAAGATACTGACTTGACTAACTACTACTAAGACTCCTCAATTCGAATTCCAGTGGAATAACTTCAGGATCAGTATGGAGAGTAGAATTGTTGCAGTAGTTAAGACTTTTCTACATTATGGCACGTCAGTGTTAAGAGACTTAAAAAAAAAAAAAAAAACAACTTGAACTTGTCCTTTTTAATCTGAGTTGAAAGGGTGTACCTACAAGCAGGATGCTTGTATCATGGTCCAGTATGTAACTTACACAAGTGTGATGTGGAAACTTGAAGCCTCCATGGCACAAATGCTGAGAATGGACTTTACAGTGAAGGAGAAATCATGTGTCCAGCAGTTAAATGTATGAAATGAAAAATATTTACATATTACAATTCTGGAGAAGGAGTAGATGTCTTTTTAAGAATTTCTAACTAGATGATTTGACTTTTTTGGTGGAAAAAAAAAAACCAAAACATCAGACATTATTTAAGCAAAGTATTTTGATTTCTTGGGAGTGACTCTTAAACCAAAGTGCTTTTGTTTCCTAAACCAAACATGCAAGACTCAAACCCCAGCCTCTGGTATCAAAGTCCTGAATTTTGTATGACTTGAGTACACTTATCTTCACTGTAGTTTCAGGGCAACAACATGAAAAGTGAAAGATTTCAGCTTTGACACAGCAGTACTTTTCTCAATTAATATATAGATATTATGATAACAAGGCACTGATTACCGATCTTTGTTTTTCTTTCATTTGCATATAAAGTAAGTCAAATGCAAAGCACCTGTATGTTTGTAACCACTGAAGGACATTCTCGTGATTATGGGAACCTTGGCCATTGTAATCAGACCAAAGATTATCCACTTAGGTATAACAGCTGTACGACAGCCCTTTTTGTTAAGACTTTCAAGCTTTGTAGAGACTGATATGAGAGAGGCACTCTAGAGTTGGTGACTGCTCTGGGAAACCAAGTCCATTCATGTAGACACTCCTCATTCCTACTTTGTCCTTGGACATGGAGTTAAAATATTCTATACTGTAACCCTTATAACCCAGCAAGGTCTTTACACTCCTCATGAAAGTGGGGCACTGAGGCACAGAAATGTTTTTTAAAGTAAATATCAGAGGAAAAGGATTAACAGATGTTAATAAGCACGAGTGATGTATGATTTAATCAGTTAGAACAAGGTTAGACTTATTGCTGTTGTTGTTAATTGCATATTAACATCACAGCCATTAATGGTGCAGGTACCACTGAGCTTTTTTAAACTAGAAATTAATTGAAATTTTATAGGGGTGCATGGGGAGTTAAACAAGAATGACAGACACTGTGAGAGGAGTCAAGTAAGAAACAGGAAGAGGATAAGCTTTGGAACAGCAACAGGTCGTGGGATTTAAATATGAAAAATCCCAAATACATCTCTCCCTTCCTCTTCTGAGCTTCTGAACAGGTGGACCACAGCAGTCCTTTGCTTCTGGCTTTCAGCATAATTCTCTTCCAGTCACACTATCTTTGACTCTCTTCTCTTTCCTTTTCTTCTTTACTTCTTTCCACTCATTTCTTTGTTCACAACATTCTTTATTCCTCTGCTCAATTCTGTTGTACCTCCTCCATTCATTCTATTCTATATCAGCGTGAACTACTGAAATATAGCGACATTTACATTCTAGCCACATACAACCTGCGTTCTTTCTTCTACTCCCTATCTTTGTACGAATGGGTGTGATAAATCTTAAGAGGGGGGAAGACTGCTGTATGCTGCATACATATCGTGGTAGAAAGGCAGTACGCATTAAAACAGAAGTTCAGTTTTCAACTGAAAACAACAGTAAACACTGCAAACTTTGCCTGAAGTTTGCCTCCTTGTGCACCTACAATACATGGTGACAGTATTCTGTCAGGGGCATGACAAGAACAGCAACTGGATGCTTAAAAATCCAATACATGTAATTTTTGCCTCGTTTGACAACAGACAGTGGAAAATGACAGAAAAATGGGAGAGAAAGAGGAATGACTTGCAACAATGGCACAAAGTCAGATTTTAACTTATGTCTAAGTGTGATAAAACAGGTGCATGCATGTATTTAAGTTTAATTTAAATTAAATTGTAATAATTATTTGAACTGCTGAACCTTTTTTTTCTTTTTCTCCTTTCATTATATAATTTGTTTACCCCTTAAATCGAGGCGTATACATCTATTGATGTTTATTATTGTTCAGTTTTGCAATAAATAAAAATAAATTGAAAAAATGGATGTTTGTGTGAGTAACAATATCCAGATGATCATAGTAATTATGTCAAAATTCAATTTTTGTCAAGCTATGGAATTTGCTTTATGCAATTACTTCACCAGAATGTTATAATTCCCCATTATTTACAATTAGAACCAACCATATTACAGAGTTATGCTGTTTTGCACACCATTTCACATTGTAGTAATGTTAGGCTATGCAATAGTGTTTGTTTATGTTATTATGGTATTTAAGGCTCAGAAGAAGAGTTGGAGCTCCTCATTAAGTTGACATTACTGACTGTAAGGGCAAGTGCATTCCATTTACATCCCCTGCTCCTCCTCCACCCACTTTCCCTCTGCTCTCCAATTGGCCTCCGTGCGACCTATGCTGTTGCATCACACCAATGGCTGAGGGGAAGTGGAACTACTAGTGAAACGCAGCCATTGTGTCTACTGCTAATTAGCAAATGTTGACATGGTAGCACCCTAAAGATGGTGAAACCTGCTAAACATCAACATGCTAGCATTGTCATTGTGAGCATAATGACCACAGCATTTTTTTTGATAAATTCATATAAATTCTGGATATTGTCAAGAAGCATCAGTGGAAAAACTACATAAAAGATGGAAATGAAATGTCCAGAATCATTTAGCTGGTTTAGCTGAGATATGTGAACTCCTGCCTAACCTCCTATAGAATCATATCATTAGATATTCAGAAATGAAACACCAAAAAAAGAATAAAAAAAGAATGCTGTTTAAGCAAATGTATATCGTATCATTAAATGCTCAGTCTCTTGTTAAACCTTTTCACCATGGCAAAGGGAAGGCAATTTGTCATCACAGAGCGCTGTCATCCCACAGTGCAAACTGAAATGGCTTTTTAGGCTACAGTATGAACACAACTGTTTCCTCCCTCCTGCTCTTTTGCTGGCTGACTTGTCTTTTACCCTTCCCTCTTTTTTTTCTTCCATCTCCCAGCAGTGGGACATTCTAAAAAAAAAAAAAAGAAAGAAAAGATAGTTTCAAACGGCACTTCCGCTCTGTTGACAGCACTCTCACACTTCTAAGAGGTTTCTGGGAAAGAGCAGAGCAGCCAGCAGCCTGGATCACACTCACAACACTACAAATTGTCAGCAGGAAAAAATACCGTTGTTACAACATGATGGGATTTGTAGTTTTCTGCCAAATTTAACTGTACATTAACATTTTGCTACTTTTGTTTTTGAATGTGGAGCCCCACTACAGTAACCACTCCAATTTTAACTCTCTCTCTTTCTCCTCTAGCATGTGCGTGTGTGTCTGCTATGTAGCTTGCAGCACTGAGCAACTTTCTAAAACTCAGTCTTGACATCTTGAGCCCAGCAGAGCCATGAGTGCATCATTTATTTGAGCAGTGATTCATACACAAACACACATACCATGCAGCCAAAACAAACAGTGGAAGACAACAAGTATAAGAATCATAGGAAACAAGACACACCTGACATGTACCTGCACCTGTACATGAGGACTTTGTGCATACAAGTCTACTGTATGATACACACACGCACAAATGGCAGAATGGGGCCACACTCAGGTTGATGCTTTTAAAACACTAGTCGCCTTTTGTACCGTCATCTTTGCTTAAATCTTTTGACAAAAGACCATAGAGATTAAAATGTATTGAAAATGTGCTTGTTGTGTCTGGTGTGTAATACTTTGTAATGCAATTTTGTCAATTTGAATGGAGTAATGATCAGTAATGTAATCTCAAACTCGATTCATCTTCTTCTCAATATGTGCTATAGTTACCTATTTTATATGGGCTTCCATCTTTTAATGTGAGTCACATGCACTTAAGCTCTCAGCTTAAGCTCTTCGCTGTTCACATCCCCTCTGAATCCATTTGCCTATCTGTATTTCTCTCTCCATCTATCTCTACCTCCCTCTGTCTGTCTAAGTGATGAGCTTCCCACCAGTTTAGCTCATGCTAATATCTCCAGCCATTAAGTGGATTTATGACCCTCCTTTTCACTGAGAGCTATAGGAATCTTGCTAAGACTCCCGGTGAATGTTTTTTTTCTCCCTACATGTATGTCTGCTGAGCCTGTTTTCATGTGAGAGCGGGGAGTCTGTTTATTTGTGCCAGCAGCATGTAGGGAAGTGAGCGTGAATGCAGAGAAAAATAATCACAGTTGCAACAACTTCCTCCTGACTGACTGATAATTTTAACGACTTGAGTAATAAATTGTAGCCTACAACCTCAGCTGAAAGAAGCAACAGATGAGATATTGGGGAAAGCACAGGAGAGAAGACTTAGAGAAATTTAGATATTTTAATTAATTAACGGTTACTGGACATATTTGTGATGGTGTTTTGGAGCCAGCCCTTTAACAGAACTGAGAGATACACAACTTCTGACACTCAACACTGCCAAGCTATTATGTATATATGAACCTTTTGCACCTATGTAATATAAGCTTCACAGATCAGCCCACAGCAGAAAGTGACCTTTCTGCCTCTGAAGCCTTCGGATGCCATGTCTTGTTTGTTTAATCCATACAAAGACAGAAATACTGTAATGTTCTTCCAGCACATAACCTCCTGTGAGACCACAATTTGTCACTTTTACTTTCCTGTTTGTGTACAGGTTAAACAAATAAGGTACAAAATATTAACTAGGGAGCTTTAAGAGGTGCTGGTAGGCATTTTTTTTTCTTCACTTTCAACAAATCCAGTCCAGCTGTTTTTTTCCCTGCTTCCGGTCTTTATGCTGAGCTAAACTAATTGTCTCTAAGCTCCAGCTCCATACCTCAGAGGTGAGAGTGGTATCAACCTTCACATCTAACTCCTAGCAAGAAAGCAAATAATTTAATTTGCTGTCATTAAACTGTCTATAGTCTATAGATTAGTAGACTTAAAAACTGAGTTATCATCAGTTCAGCATGAAGCAATGAAGAACTGCAACAATTAGTCAAATAATCGATTGGTCGGTCGACAGTATGACAAACTGAATAACTTTGGTTTGTGCTCTGTTAGTTGGGACAAAAGTAGACATTTAAGGATTTAAGGATATCTGGTGTGTTACTATATTCCCACACGCTGGTTTCAATTCCTGTGTAAATGAGAAATGTGGTCCCTGATACTTCTAAACAGTAATCTTCTATTATTTTTGTATTATTTGAGCATAACGTTCACAAGCATTTAGAATTACCCACATATCATGCAACATAATTTGCTGTTTAGCAATAGATCTGTTACAACTTGTTCCTGTCACTAACATTGTGTATGCACTGAGATAAACAGTCCAGGGACACATGGATGATTTTGGTGTCTGTTTTTACAATTCACAAAGTCAGCCAGTGCATGAGTTGCCAAAAAAAACAGTGTATTCCTTGAACATGTTTGTACAAAGACAGGCCTAAAGCCATGAAAATCCACAGCCATAAAAATCCACGCCTGTGCATCAACACAAAGCGATAAGCCAGTGAAAGACAGAGAAAGAGAGAAAGAGAGGTGGTGGGGCTGTTTCTGTGAAGACGCTACAAGTGTGTGCGCTTATATGTGTGTGTGTGTGTGTGTGTGTAAGTGAATCAGAGGGCAGTTTGTCATGTTGCTGCTCCACAGCCCTGATCCAAGCTGACAGGTGAAGCTAAGCGCAGCTAAACAGCACACGTAACATAGAGTGAGAGAGAGAGGCGGTCAGGAGGGAGCAAAGATAAGGAGAGACCAATAGACAAAAAAAAATAGAGAGTGAGGGAGATGAGGAAAGAGGGATGGGCATAAAGTGTGAGAAATGGAGGGATGTGGAGATAGTTGTCAGAGTTAGAGAGCCATTAAAGAAAGAAACCTACAACAAAGAGAGGAAAACAAGCGGGAAGCAAGATGGAAAGTGAGAGACAGAGAGTGAATTTGAGCAAAATAGAAAAGCTTGAGAAAGGAAGGAATTTAGATTAACTGGTGAAAGAGATTGGTTAATTGGCATTTTATCAAAAGCAAGAACTGAGCAAGTTAATTTTTTCATACCATCACTCCATTAATCGTTTCCTATTTTAATGTCTCTCTCCTCTCCTCTCACTTCCCCTTGGCTGGCTGTTTGTCAGTATGTGCCATTCTGGACATGGGAATTGATTGACTCTTTGCAATGAATTTTTTTTCTTCTAATCTGCCATTTCTTTAATGTGAAACATCTAATTGAAGAGCATCAAAATCAAAGTGAATCATGGTTATTGCCTGCTGAAGTAAATTAGTAGGTGATGGGAGGGGGGGGGGGGTAATAGCAGTCTGAACCTATTCCTTTTTTGAAACCATTTTTAGATTCCAGGGAAATTGAGGTAAAATGTTCTTATAAAAGCAAGGCATGAATGTAAAAGTTTGTCAAATTGTTGGAAGTGGAATGGAGGGGGGGGGGGGGGGGGGACATAGAGTAGCTGACAGGTTTAAAGAGAGAAAGAGTGGTTTCGAGGGCTACTTGAACAGCTCAGAGGAACAATGAAACAATCAAAGTATGTGACTGAAAGATGAGGAGGCTGAGAGAATGGACAGACAGGAGGAACAAAGACAGAGAAAGAAAGAGGGAGGTGTGTGTGGATAGAATTAGAAGTAGTCAAGGCGGACAGGTTGATAGATTAGAGTCATTGGTGTGACCCACCCTGTAGGTACGTACTCACTCATGTGAAGGGAAAAGCCAAGATCAGACTTTATTGTACATGCGTGTGTGTGTGTAAGGGAGTGCATGTGTGTGTTTAATATCATGACAAACGAAGAACAAGAGTTGGCGGAGAGAGTTGCTTATCCATTAGTATATTATACTGCATTGTCACAGTGTCCTTGCTCTGTAGGTGTGTGGGTTGGTGCGTATGCGTGTAAACCTCTGTGACAAACTACATATTGCAGATGGCTTTGATGTCTGTGTACAGAGCTGAACTTTGAGCTGAATGCAGTGTGAAGGGAGTATATGTGCATGTGTGAATATGTGTTATGAGCTAAACACAGGTTGACTGCCGGGCCACACTTCTGTTGCGCTGTATTGCAAACCTTTTTGTAGTGTTGCTTTCAGTTGCATCAAACATCAAATGTATACTGTGTCAACTAGAATTGCACTTTTTGGGATTTTTTTTTGACTGTGTTAACAGTACAGCTATAGTGATCAGACAAGGTGAACTTTAGGTTTGGAGATTGAATAAAAGAGAAAGTATAACACATGTAGGTGTTCTAATCAGTAATATGCAGTAGTGTGACATCAAACTGTTGTTAAACCTCTCATGTTAAATGTTTTATGTCTCACTAAGGGCCAAATCCACAAAGAATGGATTGTGCCCCCCATATGGCAGCATGAAATGCATAGCATTTGTTTGCAATCTGCCCCATTTTAAGGTCCTATTCACAAAAAGATTTTCCACTAATGATACACTGGTGCAAAGACGCCTATAAAGTTTTGCATCTGAGTGCAATTTGCCCTTGTTTTGCGTCTGATTAAGTAAGTGGAGCAGCTTCCTGTGTTTCAGGCTTTTCTCCATATTCCAGCGCACAGATTGGACCATAATGAAAACTGCAGAGAGCACAAAAGCCACATTTAGCATGTCTTTAATTAACAGAATTGCGCACACATAGAGGTCTCCACAATCACAAACCAACTTTCATCTATTTTGCTTCTTTTACTTCTCTTGTATTTCACATGTATAACATAACCTACTGAAATGTCAAAATGCAGCTATTAATGTGACTCAGGTAGGTCTGAGATGTGTTAGATTAATGTGTGAATCTTACAATAATGTTGTGCAGGTGTCACAGTACTGGTGTTCTGTTTACTGTCCACACCTGGCTATGTTTCACACAGCAGCTGAAACGATAAGTGCATCTCCAAACTGAGAAAGAGGCTGTGCGCATTTACGCAAGAGGCACAGCAGTGGTAACTCCATTAACACCGGATTGGTCAGGATCTGAGTAATTAATGTTCTGGATTCTGCTACACATTTACACATCTGAGCTGTTACAGATTCCAGGTTTATATGGTGGAATTGTTTGTAATGAAAGTCGCCCTTAGGGATGAATCGTGAGCTCCATCAACGCTGTTATTTTTATTTTTAAATCCGAGATAAGCCAGCAACTCTACTTGATCCCCTCATGCCTCACTGTAGATTTTTTCCTTAATATCATTCAATATCAATTCAGCATCATTCAAGCATCACAAGCTTTAAGATCTGAAGAGAGAGACAGACGGAGAATGAGTGAGGAGTGACTGTGCACATAGTTAACACCACCTATCTGAAGACACTAATAACTCCATCCTAATTGCACATGGCAATTAGCGCTGGTCTTTTTGAATTAGACTGTTTTTGCAAAAAGGCTTATTTGCATATAAAGGAGCCAATTTTGCGCTGAATGTATGAATATTACTTAATGTATATATATATGCAAATGGAACAAGCGCACAATGATGATATTTGCTTAGCAGCACAGTTTGCGGTACATTTCACCCTTTGCAAGTGCTTTGTGAATTACAAGTTATCTTTTTGTCTCATTTTAACAGGTTTAACAGCCACATATGCTGTGTAATCCTTTTGTGGATTAGGGCCTCAATGGTGCTACCACCAGCAGCCAGTTAGCTTAGTTTAGCACAAAGACCAGAAACAGGAGGAAATGTCAAGCCCAGTTCGAAGGTTACAAAATCCATCTACCTTTAAAGCTTTACTGTGGTTTATGTGTCGGACTGTTTCTTGGGCAGGTGCAGTAACTTCCTGGAGTCTCTCCTGGTTGCCTGGCAACCTCGCAGTAACATGTGGGTAGATTTTGTTATCTTTGGACAGATCTAGCTGTTTCCCCATTTCCAGTCTTTCCAGATACTGGAGATACAAAAACGTTGAACTTTAATAAGTCTTTCAATAAATCAGTCTCCTTGTCAGTGTCTGAGATGCTGAGATGCTTGATTTAATATTTAATACAGTCTTATGTCCATGCTTTTTGGAGTTAAGAGAGTGTTAAATGTCCACATATTGTACTGATAAATAAGAATAAATTCTTAAGAGATCCTCAAAATGTAAATCTGACAAGACGTGAAACTGACATGATGTAAACACCTGAATCAACAATCTGTAGATGTGTCCTCAAGCATCAAGTATCCCTGAGTGTTTAATCAAGCTGTTTGCATGTCCATTGATAGTTCACATTGCTGGCTGACCAGCTGCATCCCCTCAGCCACAAATAGCGCCCATCTGGGAGATGCAGAGCTGCCATATCCCGGTGCTCATGCAAACCGCATCCAAAATTAGCAGAGTTAAGATTTGCCATTCACCCATCCGTCCTGCTGAGTTCTTTGAATTGTGTGCATGTGTCCATGTGTGTCTCACCTTCCTGGACAGAGCAAATGGCGCTCTGGGTGAATGACCATCACCATACTGGCCATGCCAGTACCATGTGTCGGTGCCTGAGGTTGTAATCCAAGGTCACTTAATTCTGCAGTTTACACACCACTAACAACATTTACTAGAGCATGTCACAGTGCACTGATGATAGTGCTTCGTTATTGCTAATTCATCAATGCTGCCACGGCCATGACATATTTACATGACATGTATAGGTTGTGTATTGGGAGCAAGTGTGTGCATTCATAAACGGCATAAAGAAGTCAATTGATCTTTTTGTCCATGTCAAAAGGATGGATGGTTGGGATGTTGACCCCTCTGGCTGAAACGAAAAGGCAGGTCTGCAACATTCTGGTATAAATTAGATTTTTTGCATGGAGTCATCAAGGTGCTTTGCTGGGCAGACACTACTGCAGAATCAATTTGGTCAGATGTCAGTGTTATAATAACTCATTTGTTCCAAGAAATATATAAAGTCCAACTGAAATCACATTCAATAATCCCCCTTTGCAGTCAGAAATAATGTAAACAAGATTTTAAATATATTGTTAATAGTATAGTATTATTGGAATAAAGAAAAGAGATCTTTGAAAAAAATATCAGAAATGCTCTTTTGGAGCAGGACGGACCTGTTGGAGGTGCATCTGATTGACATTAGCTGGCAGGCTGCCAGTGTTACACTATACAGAATGGAGACAAAGTAAACAAAGTGCTTTAGCTACAGGTCATGCACAGAAAGTATGTCGCTAACAGGGATTTTGAAGAGCAATGACAAAACCAAACAAAACCAAATTGACATTTGCAGGTACCTGTATATTAACATGCTGAGCTGCAGCTGAGCACCTAATTATCTAAAAAGCCTGACATCAGTGGTGCACATTTCCCTGGTGAATCTTTGTTTGGTGGATTGTTCAACAAGTTAAGGTGCAGGACAAGACGTGAGTTCACATTTGTAAGTTAGATAAGAAGTAGACTTAAGCAAGAAAATGAATGTGGATTGTTGTTCAGAGTCTTCTCTTGTGTTGTGTAACAGGATGCTATCAGGCTCAGTGTGACCTGATAGACGGTATGATAGAATATTACTACTTTATGCAAGATTTTAATTGCTGTATTGAAATAAGGTCTCCAACTTATGTAAGGCAGTGGTGGGACAGTATTTAATCGAAATAATGTAGAACTAGGGGCAATAATCTTGAAATCAAAGAATTAAAAAAAATACATTTCTCCCTTTTGGTTAATGATTTTTTTTTCTCAAATGAAAAGTAAAGAGAAGATATGTATGCTGTAATAGACAAAAATAATAAATATATAATTTTTTTTGTTAATGCAATTTAATTAACAGTTAGATTTTAAGTAAGTTTCACTTCCCTTTGGAGTATGGCATGGTGCATTGGCGCTTTGGTCGGAAATTTGTTTGTTCCTTTTTTTAAATTAAACTAATCTGTGCATGCACGCATAATTTGTATCAACAGCAGATTTCAGGCATCAGGTTTTAGTGATTCTTTAACACAGTCCTGGAACACAGTGTAACGATGTGATTATATGAATTAATTGGGATTTTACTGGTGGTCAATCTGAGCAAAAGGTACCATTTATATGCATCCTTATCATGCAATTAAAAGTTACAGTCCTGTTCAAACAAACACAATCAATTAAGTTTTATTTCACACAGACATGAATAATGAAAGATATACTGTATGAAAACACCTTCCAAATATTCCTCAATTGTATAAATAAAATCTGCTGTATTCTATTTAATGGGGACCTATAATGACTTTTCCTACATGTACTAGAGGCTTTTCCAATGAGTGATTTAAGCTGTTTAGACAGTAATAGATATCTGATAAAACAGATCAATATTATTCTGTCTATCTCAGTGTAATGATTGATGATAGTGACATCATAGCATACTGAGTACCTGTATATCATCAATAATGTCAAAGGCCTCACAGTGTGATAGATATTCTGCTGACAAATGTGTGCGTGTGTGTAGGTGTATTCATGCGTGGGTTATGTGTGCGTCACACAGATGAATGTTTGAGAACAAATCCCTTGAGGAGAATGAATCTTTGTGTGTGCATTTTGTTGTTTCTAAAATAACGACGGCCTAAAATAATGAGTGGATGCAGTGACTCAGAGGTTGACATATGGTATTTTCTGTGACATCATCTTCACCAACGCCACACAGACCTCAGCACTGAGATCCTGCCAGCAACTTGTTCGCAAGGCCTCCAGCATGCTGGCTCTGCTTTATTATTTTGTTACTATTTCACTGCTCATCCAGAAGGGCAAATGCAATAAATCAATGAAGCCAAAAAAAAAAAATGTGGATAAAACTCACCCGGGATCTTTATTGTCACCACTGTAACATTTTGAGTGATACAGATCTGACATCATGTTAATATTGATATTGGGAGAGGAGCACCAGTGACTGAAGCCAGAAAAGAACATGCATTTTAGCTTATACTTACTACTTTTTAATCAAGCATGGTTAACATTACAGAAACAAGATCAATAGTCTAAATCCACACAAGCAGCTTTGTGAGGTTGTAGACACAGCAGTACTTTGAGCTAAATGCTGTAACGTGTGCATGCTAAAATGCTCACAATCACAATGCTTAATATGCTAAGCATTCACCATCTTAGTTTAGTGTGTTAAGATCCTAACATTTTTCCAAATAGCACCAAAACCAAAATACAGCTGAGGTTGATGGGAATGTCATTAGCGTTGTGGAGATTTTTGATAAACCAAAGTATTGGACAAGTTTGACCTGATGATGGTGCTGATGTGGAAAATTAAGGGATTACCAAAAAATTAATCCTGAGTGAAACATGTTATAGCAATCCATCCAACAGTTGTTCAGACATTTCACTCAAATCTACAAATGTCATTAGGGTTCATTCTGTGGGGAATGTGCAAAATATTGTGCCAATCTATCTACTGATATTGAGATAGTTCAATAAATAAGTAGCGCTGCTTGCGGCAATACATGAAAAGTCAGGAAATCACCAAAGTCATACAGATTCATATTCTGGAAACCATGGATATGTGTAGTACTTTTTATGGCAATCCATAAGTTCCAATAGTTGTTGAGATATTTGTTTCTCTTCAAAGGCTAGAAAAATAGTTTTACTTGTTCGACAGTCAAATCCACTTTGTTACCTACTGTTTTTGGTGAATTTTAGAGACCGTAAGAGAAAACACACCTATCATGCTGTGAAGTTGAACACTGCTGCTGTTTCCTGGTATGTGCCATGCTGCCTCCAGAGGAAGCTTACCTGTCCACATGCTGTATGTGACCCCTTCTGCTATGGATATTTGAATAATCTGACAAATAATTAACAATAACAAAAAGGCAGTCATAAAGTTAATTTTGGATACAATATTGTTGTCTTAACACATATTTGAAGGAGCATACATGTCTTTTTGAATGGTGTTCCAAAAAGGAAACAATATTTTGGGACGAATCTCTTCCAATGTGAGCTTATACAAATGCAAACACACACTTTCATGTAAGTGGAAGAGAGACTATGCATGAACACAAACAGGCACTGGCATTGCAGGCACTCAGCCATGCCAAGGGACATTATTTGGCAGCTGTCAGCTCTAATAGGAGTATAGCAGGGTGGGAGACAGATCCAGGCTCTGTACCAAGCCTACAAGGGTGCACTATCTGGCAGCTACAGCATATCTGCGTGTCTGCTGAGTGCGTGTATGCGCGCGCGTACAAATGTTTGTGTGTCACAGGGACAGACTCCCTCTGAGATAAGACGTGCTACCACTACAGTGTCCATTTAGCCTTCTGTCTATTTGTGGGAAACTGGCCTTGTGTGTGTGTGTGTGTGTTCGTGCGTGTGTGTTTGTGTCTGACAGCAGTGAAGGGGTAAAGTGTCGCGAATTACTGATGAAGGGAGACTTCAAGTGTTGGCTCTGTCATTTTATAACACAACAAGACAAAGACAAGGAGGAAGAGATGAGGAGACAGACAAACTACAGCGCATACACACACACACACACGTACCATGTTATGTGTGAATATCTCTTTTTGCCTTCTCTTCTTACTTACAAAGGCTTCATTTTGCATTCTGGTTCAAACCGCCTATTAAGAGGCAGTTTTGGAACTATAACTATGAACTCCAACTTAATTTACATAACAATCAGACTCTTTAAAAAAAAAAAAGCTGAGGGAGTATGGAAATCCTGCTTAATCGCATTACCAGTCAGAAGTATTTTCCAAACCTCTTCCCTTAACATCACTCAAGCACAGCGTATATATTCAACAGTTAGGTGGAATATCATCAGGCAGTCATTAAGAAGGTTAATGAAGAAGGTGAAAATGTTTTTTTGTTGCTGTTTATTTTTTGTTTTTGAGTTAGAGTCTCACATTTCTAATTCATAGTGCACATTTAAAATAATTAGCTCATTTTAAAATTCACTTTTCCTGCCCAGGAGAATTTTTTTTTTCCTTTTTCTCGTTGGTTAAATCAGTAGTACCACCACACACACACACACACACACACACATGCACATATACACACAATTCCCACCCACTGTAACCTCTCTAAATTACCACCCATGAGAATTAAAGGGTGAGTCACTCCTGTGTAGCTTCAATTAACTCCCTCTAGGCACAACTGTAGGTAGGAGACCAGCAGCTTTATATCTGCATCTGTGCCCGCTTTTGCTTCTGTTTTGGCATGTGTTAGCAGAGTATGTGATTTTGTAGGGGTTTTTTTTGAGTGGCACAACTGTGGCAAACAGCATCGCATATAATTATACAACATCACTGTTTGCTAACAGCAGGGCTGTATCTTCATGCTCAGCTACATGCTAGGTTACAGGCCCCTAGAATCATCTGTGGGGGGCCTTGTAATATAAAATAACCTGCTGTGACAGTGAAGAGTGATTCAGCTACAAAATGCTGTGTTATAGACCTAGGGGAGTTAGTGTATGTGTGTGTGTGTATGTGAGTGAGTGACCGTGGGGTGCTTTTCTCACTTTATTTTTAGCATCAAATGCTCTTTCACGATTGAAAACAATAGTGCACATTTAGTTACACAACTGGGACCGGGCCACTGCAAGGTTTTGATACACAGACACAAACACACACTGTACAGCTGCAGTAATGTGGTTTCACAGTGTTTGACTCCATAGCCCTGTTTGATATGCAATTTGACCACAAAACATATTTGCCACCTCCTCCTCTTCACCATGGAAAAAGAAAAAAAGTGTTTTTTGTAAAATGAGAGCTGAGCAAGTGAGCAAACAAGAGAGCGAATACTGTAAGCAAATGACTTAATCACGCTCGACTCTTAATCACCTTTCTGAGTTTTCTGTCATGTCATAACAACAGCACAATAAGTGCTTACATGAGCTCACAATGTTGGCATTTAGCCGAGCTGCTCTACTGGAGCAGCCATGGTCAAGGACGCATTTTCAGTCACTATAGAGAGAATTGATCATATTTTCCTTTTATTTAATGAATTCAATATAAATATGTCAGATGTATTATTGGTGGAAAACTGCAAAGTTACCTTGCTTGCATTTGTTTTTGTTACTGCAGGTCAGGTTTCTAATGAAATTTTAACATAACAATAAAACACATTCAGTATATAATATATACAGCAGAATTACCATGATTTGTATACCAAAACCAGTAACTGAGTGTAAATTATGTATAGTTGCATATTACAAGTTGTATATCATGAGGACAGCTGCTCCAATTATTATGTGATTTTTAATGCGAAAATCTACTTAACTCACTAAAAATAAATGTTCACTTTCATCATAATTAATGTAATCTTTATCGTGCATGTCATACAAGACCTAATTTCTTTGGCTTCTGGTAAACCACTAATCTGTCTGGTGAAATGAGGAATAAAACCCATTCACATACAAACACGGGCATGAACGAACACTACCACCTGATATTTCCTGATACTTTTGCCACTCTAGAACAATGTGTCTATACTCTTTGATGTCATTGTGTTAAAGGTCCATAAGAGGAGCAGTATTTCTCCTCATATTTTTATTTCACTTTGACAATCAATCATTAAAAGGTATTTACAAAGGCCGTTTCAGTCAGAGCAGAGCATTCTCCCATGTGCTTATCTTTCTCCTCTGCTTCAGTCTGTTTAAAATTAGAGGGGGGAACTTAATAAAGACATTTTTTAATTGTCACAGTCTAATCAAGTGCTGCATGTTTCACCCCTGAGAAGGTTCATGCTGCGTGAATATCAGAGCAGTTTTCAGAGGCTAATCGTTTTTGCTATAAATGTCTGAATGAACACTAATTGCGCCCAACTGAGAAGATTCCACGATGGTTGATGACTGTCTCCATTTGAAGCAATGCAAACATATTAAACCGCTTCACTGGAAAAGACACTTATGCTCAGTCAGCGGGCTCATAAGGACTTTTCATTTGTCACTGTTCCATAGCTGCTGTGTTTTTCAACTTTATATGTTTTATCAAATCAAAAACTAATCTTAAGGGATTCCAGGAGTAGTGTTTTATATTTTTTTCTTACTCTGCTATACTGTATTAAGAAGACTTAAACAGCACAAAGCTGAGCATGTGAGGCTTTGAGCCTGTCAAATAGCCTGCAGATGTTGCTTTGGAGTTTTCCAGAAGTTCCACCAAATCTCAAGGGGTTGAAACTCTGCAGTGGATATTTAATGCCTCCTGCTGAATCATTTTTGTTTATAAATTTGGAAAACCCAGTCTCTGTACATCTGGTTTTATTCACTGATCCTTTCATTGTAAATCAACTGCTCATGAAGCTCGTTGGTAGGCTTGTGTGTATGCAAATTATTTGAAATTAATTACCAATATGTAAAAATTTACTGTACATAAAAGTACAGTTTTCCATATAAGAAAGTAACAGATTCACTAGCTTGTGGATGTGAGGGACAAAAATTGTACAGGGTTAAAAATCTAACAAATATAAACAAAAGTTCTGCATATACTGTATGCAGTGTCATTTGTGCGGGTCTAGTGCCTCAGCTATCCTTAATCTTATCTGTGCTAGAAGTGTGTGTTGTTTGAAGTGCTGCTTGTGAACGCTTATAGCCTCGCCCCTTATCATGAAAGAGCCAGAATTCCCTCGGTATATAAACTGGGTGGATGCTTTTCTGATATGGGGTTTACACAGCATTTGAGTTTTTCTACTTTAAGCTGTATTTTTTCTTCATTTAAGTCATTTGACTGCACCTTTACTTCATAACATGGGGACATGTTATGCACATTTTCAGTTCTATATTTATATTCCGAGGCTCTATTGGAATATCTTTGCATGACTTACAGTTTTAAAAAAAACTCTTATCTCATTCTGATCATTCAATTCAGTCTCTGTCTGAGACAGGCCTTTTTAGCTCCTGTCTCTTGAAAGCTATACTATTCAGGGTTTTTTTTTTTTTTTAAATGTATAGACTCATACAAAAATAATCACTCTCAATCATCACTTATGACCCACTAGAAGTGTGTGGTGGTTTATGTGTCTACAGAGACTCTGCCCCCTGCCTGTATTTTCTTATTTTATGAGCTTCAACCTTTGGGCAGCAGGTGTTTAGCCCCCAGCCAATAACAGCACACAGGGTGTGAGGTCAGGACCCATAGTGTAGTGACCAGGTTACATTGCTGTCTCCGTCGCTCTTCTCTGCCCCACTCTGCTCTCTTTCTCTGTGTCATGAATGTATAAAGAGCTGCAGGTCTGTGTGTCTGCTTGACCGAAGGCGGGGCTGAACTACACACACGCAGAGCAGAGAGGCCACAGCGGACAGGATGAAGCGTTGAATTCACACAAAATCCAGCAATGTGACACCTGCCATAACTGCTGTGAAACAATCAGAAAATAAAGTTTTATTTATCTGATTCACGGCTTTGTTCTCACCAGAACCACTGGAATCTAGCTCACTTGACCACTGCTGCTCTCTCTCTCACTTGGTGAGACGAGGAGGAGGGGCCAGTTTTAAATGTAGTGTATTAACAAACACCAACCAACAAATCCTGCATAGTGTACCTTTAAGGCCTGCATCCCAGTGAGCCCACTCTGCACTGATTGGCAGACTTCTGGAAATTGCTTCGCAACTGACTTCTGGCAGCTTGTGAGAATATGTAAACAAACAAACGTAGTAGGATTTCACTTCTTTTTTATTTACTCAAAATTTAAACTTCTCCAATATATCTGTTCATGTTTGAACCCAAACCCAATAGAAAATATGCAACAAAGGCTACGGAACAGACGGCCATTTGTGGGCATGTGTGAACAATGTGACATCAGTTAGGGTAAAGGTTACATTTAAAATGGAGCGTTCAGAATAGACTGAAGCCTTGGCTTTTGACTAACAAGCAGCATTTTTACATACAGTCAGCCCAAGTTTTGGAACTTTGACCATGTTTAACATAGACATCCAACATAATAACTGTATATAAATGACAGAAAAATCACAAAAAGCCCTGTAAGAGTAAGCTTAATTTTAACTTGATTACCAACTCTACAGAGGAGAACAATTAACAGCGAAAATCTTCCTGTGGCCCCACAACCATCTTGTGAAAAAGTAGAAGGCAAAAGCTTTGGAAAGAGGTTCAGGAAATATAATTTTTTTATATACTGTAGGTGCTGTGAGTGTATCAAGTGGAAGGTAAAATGAACAAGAAGGAATATTTTTCAGACAGGACGCTGGTATTCCAAACAGGTGAAGCAATGTTATTCCAGTTTAAAATGTAACTTTTTTTTGCCATATTTGTAAATGCATATCATATAGTCATATATTGTTTGAGCTTGTGTGTGTTTTCCGGTATAGGGCTCCTATGTCCTTATATCATGCTGTATCATTTCAGAAAGCTAAAATTGCAATTTGGGATAGTTTATGTGACAGTTTCCTTGGGGAGGGGAAGAGAAATGAGAGGGAAAGGGGCAAAAATACTTCAAGGGAAAAAAGAAAGGGAGAAATAGAAATTGGTCCAATGGGTGAGATGGACCAGACACAACGAAGAGAGAGTGCAAGAGAGACAGAATCAGAGGACTGAAAGGGGAAGAGAGAAATAGACGGACAGTTGATACAGGGAGAGATACAGTAAAAAGCTCATAGCAACAGAAAAGAAGCAGGGGGAGAGATGGCGAGAGGGTTGAGGGGATAAAGTCAGACACAGAAAGTTGAAATGATAAGACAGACAGGATTAGAAGAGGAGAGAAAAAAGGGAAGATGTTTCTAGGGAGATAGAGGTTGTAGAGAACAACAAGTACTCAAGAAAAGCACTCTTAAATATTCTGGAGGGGATGAAAGCAAGAGACATAGAGCAAGTGAGAGGGGAGGCGAGAGAGTGATGGCGACACAGCCCGCTTTATTACCACCGAGAATGAGAGAGGAGGAAAAAGAATGGAAGATAAATGAAGTAATGGAATGGAAGTGGACAGATTTTAATGAGATGAGAGAGAGAAAATGGATTGGCTAGCAAGTAGAAAATGAAAAGGGCAATTGAGAGCAGACTGTGGTAAAGCATGTGTGTGTATCATAATACTACCCAGTTTGTGGAAACATTTTATGGGTATTTAATGTCCTTGTATATGCTTTTTCAGTCAGTAACTGCCCTAATTTCCCATTGGAAATCATTAAAGTTTCATTGTATTTGTTAAACTTTGTCATTTAAGAATGAATTTAATTTCTGAGTTTGTACATATTTACACATTTTTTTACCAGGAGGGATGACTTTTCCATTTTTTTCCACATTAATTTATCCCAGAGAGGTTTTGCTGATCTGGGTGTTTCTCAGCAACACCTTGTTTCACTTTCATGCCCTTACATGTTGACACCTGGGAGCTGCCCAGTTGCAACCACTGATGACTGCTGGTCGCTGTGTGCAGCTCCACTGGAGCAGCTGAGGATTGCTTAATGGCACCTTAGCAATGAGAGGAGTGTCAAGGGAGAAGAAAGAAATACCAATTTAATTTCAGATTTTTCCTACCTGATACTTATGGTCTTTCACTACACAGTCACTTTGAGTCTGTGCTGAAATCACCTCCAGGCATCACTGGGAATACTGGAACTTTGGAAAAACTAACACATCAACACATCAACACTGCCCTTCAGCTTCTTTGGTGTTTAGTAGAAATTAAACTGTAGGGCCTGTGCCAAAGAGAGTAAAACGTAATACAGAAATATAGTGGAATCATTACCATTAACTTAACGTAAATATATATTTATTGTTCATTTCTAGGTTTCATTTTCAGACTTCTGTTCTTTTCAGTTCTTCTGACTCAAAGTCAAGTCTTGAGACATGAAATGATGAAGGAACTGCTTTATGTTCACTAGATTCATTACATTAAGTTTCTAAAGAAACAGGATTAGCACATCAGCTTGTGTGCTTACCAGCATGCATTGTTGGAGAGTTAAACCTCTCCACAGACTGTTCTTTTTTGTAGTTTGAAGAAAACATACATGATATAAACTCACTATGTGTTTTTAAGGTCAAACTAAAAATGTCTCTACTACAGCATACATATTTGCTCTGTGAATCAGTCAAAGGAAGAAATTCATATTTTAATTTTTTTAATTTCATGATTGTGCCCCATAGTTTATAGTACATTATTTTGATTAGATAGCATTCCACCAGCCATAAGTAGCTCTTATTTCAATACAGCAAGTCAAATCTTGAATAAAGCAATAACATGTTCAAACATTATTACAAGCGGAGCTGATGGCCACACTGAGCCTGATAGTATCCTACTACACAACACACAAAGAGCCTCAGACTCTGAATAACAACCCACATTAGCTTTCCAGCTAAAGTCTCCTTCTTATCTAACTTACAAACATGAACAAAAATCTTCTCCTGCATCTTAGCTTGTTGAATGAGCCGCCAAACAAACATTCACCAAGAAAAAGTGCACTGTTAATGTCAGGTAGCAGGCTAGTAGGTAATTAGCCATTCAGCTGCAACTCATTAAACAGTTGACATACCTGCAAATGTCACTTTGATCCAGTTAGATGCTGGTTTGGTCTCTGCTCTTCAAAATCCCTGTCACACTGTCTGCCCATGACTTTTAGCTACAGCTGTTTGTTTACTTTGTCTCCATCCCGCACAGTGTAACACCAGTTATTTTTTTTCCCTCTTTTTTTTCTTCTAATCTATGAAGCTAAAACATTTTTTGTTTGTAAGGATACTTTCTTGAAATATTAATGGAAACAAACTGATATGGCATTTATCCAAGAAACTCACTCAGAGGTGGTTAAACTTAAAAGAGATTGGGTTGGGCAGGTATTCTATAAGTCATTCAATAGTAAGAGGTGTGGGGTAGCAATTTAGGTTAATTAAATGTTGAATTATTAAAACAACATAGAGATGTGAAGGAGAGACTTATCTGTGTGGAGGCCAAGTTAAATCTGTGTAACATATACGCTCCCAAATTGGAGGACGTTATTTTTTTTTCCATTGATGGAATAAATTAGTAGGTGGAGACTTTAAGCAAATTCAGGATAGTGTCATATATAAAACAATCTATAATAAAAGCTAAGGATAGACTGGTGATACATCTACTCATGAATGATTGAGGATTAGTGGACATTTGGAGATTAATTAGCCCTAAAGAAAATGAGTACACTTTTTACTCTCATAAGCATTAATCCCACTCAAGAATTGCAAAATTGGTGTTATTGCTCTCACAGATCATGCAACAGTGGAACTTTGTCTAACAGCAGAAACAGACTCTATCAAAAGAAATAGGTGGAAAATATATCTCTATTTCAAGACCCATTATATGACCAATTACTGTCTCAGGGCCTTAAGAGCTTTTTTTTTTTTTTTTTAAATTAACGTCAGATCCACAGGGACAATAGGTACAGTCTGGGAGGCATCTAAAGCATTTATAAGGGGTAAAATTATAGCATAAAAAGGAAAGAGCACAGAGAAGTTGAGAAAATTGGAATGTCAGCTAAAGGAAAAAGAAAAGCAATTGGCAAATAGTTATAGTGACTCATTACTTAAACAAGTGTGCACTTTAAAATTTGATTTAAATGAGATTTATAACAAAAAGGCTGAATATGCAGTTTAGAATGAAAATGCATTTTTATGAAAATATGGAAAAATTGAGCAAACTATTGGCTTGACAGCTCAAAGAAAAACTTTACTTCAGAGATAGATTCAGACCCAGACAACCTGATTTTCTTTCCAAAATCAAACTAAACAAGATTTCTCCAGATCAAGTGGAGGATTCAGATGCCCACATTTTGGAATCAGAAGTAAGAGCAGCTATTCAATGCATGAAACCAGGAAAATCTCCAGGATTAGATGGCTTCCCAGTGGAGTATGCTGGCACCTATTTTAACTGAACTTTATTCAGAGTCAGTTTCACAACAGCAGCTTCCAAATGCATTTAACGGGCTGTAATAACATTGATCCTCAAAAAGAATAAGGATCCATTGGATCCAGGTAGTTTTCAGTCTGTGAGTTTAGTCAATGTGGATTGTAAAGTGCTTACTAAAGTCCTGGCAATGAGGCTTGAGAATAAGGTAGAGTTTTTGAAGGGAAGGTATACACGTCTTGAAGCTTTTGGTTTGGGTCAGGATTTATCAACTTGGTTAAAATGATTTATACAGAGCCAAGAGCATCAGTCCAAACCAATGGACAAATGTCTCCCTTTTTTCAGTTTTCAAGGAGATCAAAGCTAAGAAATCCGCTTTCGCCTTTATTGTTCACTTTATTTCTAGAACCTCTTACAATAGCAGTGAGGGCAGAAGTGGAAATTTAAGGAGTGAAAGCAGGGAGCAGAGAACATAAATATAAACATAACATAAACATTATTTTTGTATGCAGAGGACATTGGCTATCCTGAGACCCAACTTCATCAAACCCTATTTTTCCAGACACAATTGAAAGGTTCTCACAGATATCTGGCTATAAAATTAATTGGCAAAAATATGAGGTTATGCCGGTGCCCAAGGTTTGTCACCCAGCAGCATGTTCATGTCAGCACTCAGTCTTATCCCAAGACACTTCATCCCTGATGGTATCCATTTGAATCGGAACTCATTCCAATTAAAATGGATATGCAATGTAATACAACTTCTCCACTACTCCACTACTTCAGAAAATAAATAATAACCTAGATAAATGGAAATCAATCCATCTTACCCTTTGGGGAAAAATAATACCATTAAAATGATATAGTTTCCCCCAAGTTTAACTACATATCAGTGATAATACCAGTGACAATTTCTACAGGAATTCTCAAGCAGTATAATTACGTAATTAAGGACTATTTATGGAATGGAAAGAAACCAAGAATCATTATTTAAAAGCTTTATGATCCAAGAACTAAAGGAGGCCTAGTGTTGCCCAGTTGTAGAACTTAATAATATTGCATTTGAAATGGCAAATCTAGCCAAACATTTGCCAGAAAAGGAAATCATAGCCCTATTCAAACCAATCAAGACCTTGTCACAGAATGATGTGGGTAGTCTGACTGGTGAGGAGAATAATCCAATCTTGCAGCATTCCAGAGTAGTGAGGGGGCGAAGTTACATAAGATGCTTGGGATATCCCAATACAGACAAGAGTGCTCTATTTGGAATAATCCATCTGTTAAAATAGGAAAGAAACCTTGTTTGTTGAAATCCTGGCTGGAGGGGAATTTGAATAAGATTGGAGATCTGTATAAGGATAGAGATTAGTGAACATTTCAGTCTGAAAGAGAAGGGGAATTTATGGAGGTACCTCCAGTTAAGAAGTTGCATCAGAGCAACTGGCATCAAGCTATGCAAGGGGGAAAATATGGTAAATTATTTTTTGAATTACATAGATCTGCTCACTCAGCCTCCATCCTTAACAATATGGTTATAGATGCTCAGTGTGGGAAGTGTGAAAATGTCAGACTAATTTGGCAAAAAGATCTGAATTGTAACATTAAGGAAGATGCATGGAAAGACAAAGTAACAAGTTAACAAGTAAGCTGATGACTGATAATGCCTCCTTTGAATTGATGATGGCTAGGTTAAATGACAATGACGGAAACTTTTACCAGGTCCGGGATCATTTTCTCAGTTTTATAAATGATGGAAATAGATATACCATGTATTTATCACCCTTCATAGTTGAGGATATATGGGATATATGGTTGCATTGTTTATATTGAAATGTTTGTTTGTTGTTTTTTCATATGATGTTTGACTAATCCAAAATTTAAATTAATTCTTAAATGACAAAAAAACAACAACCAAAAAACAGTGAGATTAACAGTCAAGAAATATTCATGGGTCCCTTGATAGCAGCTCTGCAGGTCACAGCTGATTTATTGACTATGTTGCTATAATTTCCTTGTCAGTGGTGACATGTTGATGACAAGCTTTTTAAAAAAAATCCTTATTAATCTGTGCAAACACCGGAAAGTTTGTTAAAAAAAAAAAAAAAAAAATAATAATAATTTTTCCGGTGTTGTTCGCTGTAGCAGTTAAACCAAAGCTTGATGCAGCTTTGTATGAGACATACTTTTACACATTTAAGTAGAATTAAATCAACCAACTGGATTCATTCTGACACAAAACACAGATGATGTCCTTGTTTCCAGCTGCAGGTTCTTAAAGAGTTAAATGTGCATGTTGGAAGTCCTTTTCCTGCCTGTGTTCCAGTTTTGAGGAGGCATCAGAACTTGTTCAAAGGCATCAAACAATAAAAGATAGCAAGAGGGGAAGTTGTTTTATTTTTTATTATAAATGATTGACGCTCCCAACTGGCAAATATCCAGAGACTCCTTTTCATCCTTGATTCCACTTTGTTGAATTTAATTCTGAGTTTTCAATTTTGAGTTTGTTTTTATAGACATAAACAATCTGTTAGAAACTTGTCTTTATTCTCAGATAGAGCTATTAAAATGAAGGCTGTTTGGATATAGTTTAAAGGGGATTTTCATATTATATCCACATAAACATTTGCTTCTTTTTATATCTTTTACCATCTATCTTTCTCTCGCCCAACTTTTCTCATCCAGTCTCTCTACCACTCTCCCTTTACTTTTTGTCTACCTTCTCTCATCTACCTGACACCTGTGAGTTTGCATAAGACATATAAGTCTGTTTGTATGTTAGATGCTTTGATGAAGGGTAAATGTAAAAGTGTAGTATAGTGAAGAGTAAATGTGTGTTTTTTCCCACCTACAGGACTCTGACAGAGCTGCTGAAGCAGCCAGGGGAGGCAGGAGCAGTGGATGGAACTGGCATTCATCACCCAATAGGGACCAATGGCATCTCCGCCAGGGCGCTGCGCTCCAACAATGGTCAGTCTTCTAAATGTGTGTCTATATGCATTTGCACACATGGGTTTACATGCAAACAAACTGGGCTGTATGTGAAATGCATTTTGTATAACATTTTCCAAGTTAGAGAATGATAGAAATGAAACCAGGACTGAGCTATCTCATTGACATGATAGCAAATGTTAAATTTTACTCAAATATAACTCCTAAATTTCTGTCACTAGGCTTAACAGACGGAGTCCATGTTAACATATGTGTCATTAAAATCAGATGTGTTTAATGACCTGAATAATTTTGGATTTTTCTTTATTGCGTTGGTGGAAGTTATTAGACATCCAGCATCTGATATCAGTTCTGTAAGAAAAGTGGATCTTGATTTTACAGACAAATTGTGTGTTATCGGCATAGCAATGAAAATAAATCTTACTATTTTGTATTATTCAGCCATGTGGAAGCATTAAGATACATAATAGAACAGGATCTAGGACACAGCCCTGAGGTACTCCACAGTTCATAGGTTTAGTAGATGATGTGAAGTTGCAAAGAGTAACTGTAAGCTGCCTGTTTAAGAGGTAAGAGATGAACCACTCAAGTGCAGTGTCTGCAACTCCTACAATGTCCCTTAGATGACAAATTAAGATACTATGATTTACTGTATCAAATGCCGAGCTTAAGTCATGTGAAACTGGATAGACCATTCACCAGCATCAGTGGCAAGGAGGAGATCTTTGGTCACCTTAAGTAGAGCAGTCTTGGTGCTATGCTTTGCTCAAAAAACAGATAGGAAGATTTCTAAAATATCAAGTTGACTTATGTGAGCAGTTAATTGTTTATATACAATCTTTTCTAAGCTCTTTGACATAAAAACACATACATGTTAAAATTCCTGCACCAGTCCTGTTCCGCTTAGTCCCACTTATGCACTTGTACACACATAGGTCTCACTCTCCGCAGTCTGTCTTACATGTAAATACACACATGTGTCATCAATGTGCAAGGAGGCTCCAGGACAGACAGGTCATATTTAATTAAGATGTAATTACCCGTGTTCCAGCCCCAAACCCATAGAGGGAACGTTGTGTCACCCATCTGTCTCGCTCTTTCTCTAGACACTTTTAACATACACACTGACACACACACATATACATGCTCAATATAACCCAGTGCTTCTTTAGTGGATTGAGACTCAAATTAGTGGGCATATTTCCTGAGGGCTCATTTATGATAAGAGTGATGGTGTGTTTTAGGACAAAGGTCCCTGTTGCCTTGCAAATGTGTCCTCTCCATCAGATGCAGCAGAAAATGTGACCTTAGTCCAGTTGTGTTCTATAACCGGGATGACTTATATTACTGTGTGGTAGGTCTTTATTGTAAAACACTTAAGTTGATATCTGGCTTCTCACCGGAGGCAGCCATAAAGCTATATGATATCAATAAACATAACTCTCTAAAGATAGTGATTTGATGAAACATAAAAGCACAGATACAAACATACAAGATACCAGATGTTTCATAAGCGCTGGTTCATATATTAATCATTATAGCGTAAAGTTTTCTCATTTCGCACTATCACAAACGCACACACTTATACATGCAGTATTTATCTACACATACAGACAAAAGGATTCTGCCTTTACTTTCATCTTCCCACCATTGCATTTTTGGCCTCTTTTTCACCCCATACTGCGCTTATTAGCACTCCACTTTCTTCTGTCTTGGTTTCCCTCGTTCCTTCCTCTTCTTTTTTCCCCTGCTATTAAATTCTCCCTTTTAACCCCTCCGCTTTCTCACATTATTTTGTCTTGTGTAGTCCTCAACATCATTATCTAAAAAGCCTTTCTGAACCATGCACATACATTTTTACTTCATTCAGTAGACAGTGATAGCATTTTTGTTGGACTTTATGATTTGTTTAATTATCTTTTGGTTATTGTTTTTCAAATGTAATGAACCAGGAGGACACACACTTTCATAGATAGTTGAACTGTGAACCAGTAAGAAACCAGCACATAGCCACGAAGAATAAGTTGCTCTTTTTGGTTCCATCTTATAAATAAAGAAAATATTTACCTCTCCTACCTAAGTGTATTCATTTAAGCTTTTCATCACTCTCTCTACTCTACTTTCTCCTTCCTTCCAACACTTACTATATGTTTGACATTAGAGACATATACATGCTGTAAAAGTCCAGAATAGGGCGACAAGAAAAGCAGCAGGAGAGGAAGAATTAATCCTGTAGATAAAAAGATAATAAAAAAGAGGAAGGAAGAGTGTAAGAGGTGTGAAAGGAAGGATAAACAAGGCGGACATATGGTGGAGAGAGAATGTGTGTGTGTGTGCGCGCATGTTGGGGGGTGAATGGGGGTACAGGGTGATGACAGTCGGGGCGATGGGATGAAGCCATCCTGATCCTGCTGTGTCAGCCGTCTACACATAATCACCTCTTAATTAAACACATTTAATCCTCCAGGCCACTTAGACAAGAGAGAGAGCAAGAGAGGGAGGGAGAGAGAGAGAGAGAGAGACTGAGAGGAAGAAGAGAGAAATTAAGGGTGGAGTGAAGAATAAAAAATGAAGACATGATGGTAGAGAAATGGGTTCGATGAGATAAAATAAATGTGTATGATGTTTATCTCATCACAGGTTACATTTAAAGTATTTGCCAGAGGAGGTTGGTGCTTGTGCATGATTTCACTTTGCACAAATATTGCCTTACAACAAAGAAAGCATTTTAAATTGAATATCTAAAGTAAAAGCACTTTGAATTTCATCTAGAAATGGATTCTAAAGCTGTTTTAGCCACAATAGTAGCATAGCTCTATGGATGACTGACCAAATTGTTTGGCAGTCATTCGGTGGTCCACCATTTTGGTCCAAACTGAAATATCTCAACAACTATTGGATATATTGACATTCAAGGTCCTCAAGGGATGAAGACTAGTGATTTTGGTGACCTGACCTTTTCATTAGCACCACCATAAAGTTGTTGTTTTTGGTTTCAAGTGAAATAGCTTGTCAACATCTAAAAAATGGATTCATCAGCTTATGACCAAATACTTGCAAAACTAATTACACTCCTACATTCAGCCTCAATTGTGTAAATTAGCAAATGCTAGAATGCTATTAGGCTAAAAGAAGAGGGCAAATATGTTAAACATTATACCTGCTGAAGTAAAGATCAGCGTATAGGTCAAAGTACCACTGTGCCAAAGTACAGCTTTACAATGTAGCCTGGGACTTTCTCGCTTTCCTGTTGACTTTAAAACTAACGGTAAAACTGCAGTTTCAAATAATAATTGCTATTTATTGTTAACTTATATAGTAGTTTCATACAACATTGGTCCTCAGTCTTACTTGTTTGTTCACCCTGAGTTGCTGACTTGCCTCCAATGAAGATAAAAGTGCAGAGAATGCAAAATTTTGACTTCAAATTATGATCCCTTTATCATGCTTTTCCAAGCAATTTCTCGAAACTAATTTCTGGGCAAAGTCTGCAGAGTGAAAATATCCATTATTTCTAAAACAAGGCTGTTCTCATCAAGATTTAAAACACGCTAATAATTTTCCATTTCCTGCAAGAGAACAATGCAGAATATATAGCAGACAGTTTGCTATTCTTATCACTCTCCATTTATATAAAAAAAACTGTATATGCATTGATGCACTGATGCGCTCAGCAGATTTTAGCTGCACAAGTTAGTGAGCAGTGAGAAGCATGAATGCAACTGATTAGGATGGAAATACACTGAACAAGTTCTGAGCCTTTCCCCTAATGAAGACAGAAGCCAAATCCTTGTGTTTCCTCCCTAAGAAAAAAAATCTCCTTATCTACTTTGCACTCTTCTGCTGCTCTCCTGTGCTCATTTTCAAGGCAGATGTATTTTTAATACCATGTAAGAGATGAACTAAGGGATAAAAGTGGCAAGATGTAAAGTGTGAGGATTGTATATTTGACAGAGGGAGAGGAAAGATGGAAAGAGATGGGAAAAGAAACAAACAGGGAGGAAAAATATTAAGTTCATGCAACGGTTACAATGACTAAATTAGTGAAACAGGAAGAGAAGAGTTTCTGTGTGGTTACAGAAGACAAAAGTAAGTTGAAGTTATTGAGAAAGTCAAAGAACCAGTTAATGGGGAGTGGAGAGACAGACAGGAGGGAGGAGATGAAAATTAGATGAGGTTAAAAGAGACATACCTGAACAATGACAGGGAGAGGGCGAAAACAGCAAGTGAGGGCGAGAGGGACAGAGATGGCGGAGGTAAAGAAGGAAAGAGACAGAGAGATGAAAGGGAGTTGATGATGACGATGAGCGGTGGGTGTGACACTGTGTCAGAAGAAGGCTGAGAGAGTGAGAGTAACTGAGGAGAATGAAGAATATCACTGCAGCTTTTTGACACTCT
Source organism: Euthynnus affinis (assembly GCA_029490765.1). Taxonomy (NCBI): domain Eukaryota; kingdom Metazoa; phylum Chordata; class Actinopteri; order Scombriformes; family Scombridae; genus Euthynnus; species Euthynnus affinis. Next base: position 19,739,759 of record CM055856.1, on the reverse strand, counting down.
GTCTCCTCTTTTTGCGTGTACGGCCTTGGTTAAGGAGAGCAGGGGAAGGAGGAAAGAGATCAAAAGAGAGGCAGCAAGAGTGGGCGCAAAGGAGCAAAGGAGGGAAAGAAAGAGGAAGAGAAAAGAACAGAAGAGGGTGAGGCAGGGAGGAATGGACAGAGACGGGGATAGAGAGAATAGATAGAAGAGACAATATGCTGCTTGCTGCGAGGGGGACAGCTGGTCAGCTTCTGCTCTGGTGTGGAGAGCTGCCCTGAGGACAGTCACCCTGCTCTGCACACACACACTCACACACATAAACCTGCTCAAATATGTATACACACTCCCACAATTATATGCTATATGCAGATGGTTGCATGTATACATAAAAACAAATTACACCCAAGCTTGTGTCACCTGAACACAGACGGGGTCACACATTTGCACGCTTATTATACTGTGTTTTACTGTGCAGATAGAGAGCAGAGACTGGGGGTGTTTCATGATGTGGAAGTAAAGGAAGTGTGGAAGAAAATAAAGAAATGATGGCTTAGATAAAAGAAAAGATTTGAAAGAATAATGGAAGAAAGAGTAGATGCTGTAGGAGGAGAGAGAGAAACTCTCCACAGACTAAAGCAAAGGACTGGAAATCAGAGGAAGTAAAAAAAAAAAAAAAAAAAAAAAAAAAGCCATAGGGTGCATGTAAGCAAGACAGTGAAGGATTATATAAATGTGAGAATGAGAGATGGAGAGCGGGTATCAAGCAATGGGATGTAAGTAAGAAAGTGTGGCAGGGGAGGAGGAGTGAGAGAAGAACAGATGGCAGGGACGAGCAGGAAGGAGGGAAGGAAGATGGAAAGCCGGGAATGCGAGAACGCTCCCAGATCACTTATAGCTGCTGTCAGCCATGCAAATGTTGCCTCTAATTGTTCACTGACTGCAGCACAGAGGAGCACACAAATTCTTCTTTCTTTATTTTATCGAATTAGAGGCAGCTGATTTCAGCACCATGGGCAGCTCCACTGAAAGCAACACAGACTCCCCTAAGGAAGTTTTCCCTCAGCTGAGTTTGCAAGGACTTCCCTGTGATATATAATTAGACTGGAAAACCTCCAACCAAGTTGTTAACTTAAAAAAAATCTTCTGAGGAAGTATCTATTATCAAATGTATTAATTAAAGTTGAATTCATAATGTTAAAACTGTCCCATGCAAAATCTATCTATTGAAATTAATTTTCTTTTTGTAAGGATTAGTTATTTATATCCTTGGTGGCATGTTCTGGATTTATTTGGTCAAAACTGCAATGATCAAAAAGGAGAAATCCTTGAAAGTTTTAATTATGTTTCTGCCATGACGGAGCCCCCTACATTAGTATTCTTCAGAGGGCGTTAGTTTTGGGTTCTGACCTACGCTGTTGGTAAAGCTAATTTGATTGGTGCAACATCGGTGACGGTATGCATTAGAAATAGTTTGTAATATCACTTATACCATCAGTTAAAAGACAGGTTCATAAATCAATATGTGTGATGGGGGACAAAACAGTTTGGGGCAAAAATTCATTCAAACGTTTGTTAAAGCTTTTATGAGTCTGCAGCTAAATTTACCAGATTAAGTGGATATCAAGTGGAAGTCTTTTTATTACAAAGTTTCCTATTTGTGCATCACAAATGTTTGCACAATGTGTTTCCTTCCTTCCTTCATGTCAGGGCAAGGACTGTATCAAAAAGAGGAAAATGTGTACTAAACAAGCTGTAAGATGTGATTTGGCTAATTCGAACGACTGAAGCGTCATATGAGCTTCAGATAAACTTCTGACTACATTTTTGCATTGAGGTATTGTAGATTTTGTCCCCCATCACTTACACTGAAAGCACATTAGCAAAGGATCCTTTAATGGCCAGTATGAACAGGAGGAACAATTACAGCAAGAAAAACATGCGTCCATGTGTTCATACAGGCACTTGGCTGTTGTTTTAAGACGGACTTGAAAAATTGTGAACCGTGAAAAATCCTTTAACCAGCTTGAGTGGGGCAATGTTGTTGTTGTTTTTTACCATCTGTTATTTGAACACTCATGTAATTATTCAGAGTGCTGAGGTTACAGGATCAGCCTACTCACTGCTTTGAGTTTTGAGAATTTTTTTTTGACAAATGAAAGGGAGACAGCTAATGCTAGCTAGAATCCTTCCTTTATATAATGCACGACAAACTCAACACTGAATGTGCAGGAAGTAATGAGTCTGCAGGTGTTGATACATGAATAAAAAGTTTAGTGGGAGTCAGTGCTAACATTAGCAAGGTAATCTCGTTAGCTAGCTAATCTTGTTTCTTGAGTCAAATGAAAATGTAACAGCTCAGTGGGGCCACCCAAATGTTATGAAAGAAGACATCTTAAATTGGTAAAGGTACATTTCCAGTGCTACAGTATGTGGGCTTGTGTAAGGGTTTAGGGTTAGGAGGGAAAAACTTGTGCTGTACAGGACTCTGACGTTACAGAAGTTGACGGCACGTCTTCAAGCATCATTCATGCAATATGTGAACTAAGAAAGACCTACATGTATACAGTTTTTGTACTGATTGACTAAACCACGCAAATACAACTAAACAACTGATAGACGTTGCAACATCCATTTAAACACATTGAATAATAATGCATCGGACCGTCTCATTAATACACATACACACATGTACTGCTTTATTCAGCAGTCCTCACAGGTAACCTTAAAACACGTCCCTCTGTTACAGAAGTAAAAGACTTCAATGTGGTATATCTGAGCTGAGCGGACTCCTCTTCTCCACTGGAGGTCTCTTCTAAGATAGAGAAGGATTTGCATTTGTGGGGCATAATTTGCATGTTGCTGGCCTGTGAGAGAGGGAATAGTGGCAGAAAGAGAGAGGAATAAAAACATCAGAGTGAGGAGGGGGAGTGAGGAGGTTGAGATGGAAGGAGGAAGTAGAGGTAGCGCAGGAGGAAAAGGAGAGGGAAAAAAAGAGAGAGGGAACGTGTGATGCAGAGGGAGTGGGGGAGAGGAAGAGAGAGGGAGATAGGATCAGTGTGACACTGAAATCAAAACAAGGAAATGAGTATCATGGGAGCCTGCAGGACGGGTGTTAAGTGAAAAGACGTAATATAGGTGGGGGGTTGGTGTGTGTGTGTGTGTGTGTGTGTGTGTGTGTGTGTGTGTGTGTGTGTGTGTGTGTGCAAAAGCGTGTTAGCATCTGTGTGAGAAAGAGAGTGTTTGTTTACATCTGTGCGCCCTTGATTTGTGTGGATCGTCACTACAGTGCCACATGGGGCCAGTGCCAATTATATCCACACTGAGCTCGTCAACCAGCGACACACAGAGAGAAAGGGGGGGAGGGGACGGAGTCAAACAGAGCAAAAAATGTATTGAGAATATGTTTTATGTGAGTATATGTGTGTGTATGAGTTTATGTTCATACAAGCATGAAAACATGCACTCAAGCATGAACGTATTGTACTGTACATCAGGTGGCCAACTTGTCTTGTACTCCAGTTGCTTTGTTACCATTACTGTATGTCTGACTGACAGGACCCAAGCTGTTAGCTCTTTTATGGCCATTTTTAATCTAATTAGCATGTGACAGGATGTGCATCTGACTTTTGCTGACCTCGCTGGTCTTATAATGACTGCTGTGGCCTTCGACCGAGCCACAACTGCCGGTTTCATATGTACAGCCTGATTTAATGTAGCAGAGTATCACATTATATGGGATCACAGGAATGTGTTTAGCAGCTCTAATACAGTTGTCAAACAGAGTGTTGAAGCCAGTGCAGAGGGAAAAGCTTTAAGATGCTAATTCCACACAGGTATTAATAGTAAAATCAACACTTTCTACAAATGTAAATACATTCTTACACAAGAGGATACTGTAGACTCACAGTTGATCATTTGAGTATGCCTTAATGATCATTTTGTATGTAAAAATAAGTCATGTTTTATCCTATTGATTCTATCTGCATATGTGCTGAAACATCCAACATACCATTTTCATCATTACTGGAGACCCTTCTGCAGAAAGGCTGAAGCTCAGCCGTGGAGGTGGCAGTTTGCTTGTCCTGCATCGGCTGCTCTCAGGATATGGGAATTATACTGTGTATCTTTATTTATTTTTTCATTAATTTTACTCCAGAAAACTGACAGGATGGCAGAAAAGCAGTAAATGTAACCAAGGTTCGATATATTTGTCCAGGAACCGATGGATGACATAGTGTATGAACCATCTTTTTTGCGTTTCTACAAGCTGTGACTGTAAGAAAACTTGCTGCTGCTGTATTTTTCTATTTGTAACAGAATACTTTTTGTGTATTTATATTTATGCAAAAATATGCTTTCATTTTACAACTTTTGGTTATCAAATCTAAGGAAGAAACAAAAATATCTGATGAATATAATGTGGTTCTTTTACAGGAAACGATAAATGGAGTTCTGCATAAGCACACACACTTTAAATCTTCTGCATATTTCCAGCTCTCCGTATTAGACTTAAGTCAGACTGCGGCATGTCAACCTCATTCATCCTCCTATTACTCTTTTAATATCCTATTTTCTTAATCTTCTTCCAATCTCATTTTCCTCCTAATTCTATCTGACCCATGCTTACCTCATATTATGTTCATTTGCATGTTGTAGACTTTTGTGTGCTTTTTCCTGTTTGACTCCTCAGTTTCTCCCTCTGGGTCTTTGTTTCTTTCGCTTGGCATTGATATGAGTTGTGCAATAATCTGTTGTAGACGGGAAATGTGAGTCTGCATTTCCCTTCTCTGCATCAACATCTAACTTTTCTCTCTCGCCCTTTCTCTCGTTTTCTTCCTCCCTCAGGCAAAACTATCTCTATCTCCCCCTCCGCACCAAACTATACTGACACAGCCAAATCCGCTGAACATCCGAAAAGCACGCTCATCATTTCAATAATTTTCTCCTTAGATATATAGAATATTTTTAGCACTTCCTATAGCTGCACACAAGAATCTGTTAAAACACATTTAATCACATGTGCATATTTATTTACATATTTGTCAGAGTTGCAGATATTTTCATGAGTTTCTTGTGTCATCAGTTTCTTTTGAAGATTTAACTTGAATTTAACACTTTTGCGTATCACATGTGACTGAGAAGGCCTGTTTTTTGGCTTTAAATAGTTTTCTCCTTCTCAGATGAATCTGTGACCCCTCAAATGTTCCATTTTAAACATGAACAGTGACATTTTTCAGTTTCTGGCTCATCTAAGGTGGTAAAGATTGAATTTGTGAAGCCCTCACACTTCCATATATACAGTCAAGTTGAGATATTGGCACTGATTGTTAGGGTGCGTAAATCAGGCTGATAATCCTCTGGTGCATCACTAGCTTTACTTATTCACTATCTCTCAGTCTTTCCCTTTCCAGTTCCCTCTCATTAGCCACCATCATCCTCTGCCCTCTGTCATCTCTCTTCTTCTGTCATCTCTCTGTCCCCTCCCCTCCTATCTCCCCTCTTCTTTCTTTCACTCTCTAAATCATAGCCTGAACGTCTGCAGACTGAGCTGTCTGATCCCTCGTTTTTCCGACTGAACTCTAAAGTCACCCAGAAATGATCACAGAGCTGCAATAAATAGACCTGATTTTCCTTTTGGTGTTTTCAGGAGTTCAAGAGTTGAGTTGAAAGCTAACTTTTGGGGTTACAGGGACAAAATCAAGAGGCAATGTGATGGAAATGCAGTGTTGAAGCCCAGAGAGGAACAAAGATAAAAACACAAACAGAAAAGAGTTAGTTGAAAACATAAACTTATATTTCACCTCTTAACTATGACATCTGAATCGGGTGATGTAATTAAGCAAAATCACCATATTTAAATAGAAAACAAAACAGAAAAAGAATGAAAGTATACATTTTAAAGCATGAATATAGGGAATAAAATCATTTGACAAGTGCGTGGACGTGGATGGTGCCATTCTATTCATCCTAGCTCTGTGAAGATCTGTCTCCGCTGCTGAAAGTCATCCAACTCACAGAGGAGAACTATCCAGAACAGGCTTATTAATAAGCCAGGGCAGCAGCAGATTACAGCTTTAGTGAGCCACCAAAACAATGACTGAGACGGACAAACATGCAGACACGTTCAGACAGATGGAAATAAAAAGCCAGAGGGGGTCAGTGGTTTGACTGGGAATACTAGCTGATCAACAGTATGTAATTCAAACATCATGGGAGCACTGACACACACTGATGAGTAAGATGACTAACACAAGTTAGCTTTTAAACCCTTCTGCAATTAAGTTTTATAGATGTAAGAAAGATTTTTGATGCTATACCCACGTGTTTCCTTTCTTGTGTTTTCATGCATTCATTCATTTTTTCAGATTCATTTACTTGTCTTATCCTGCTCAGAGCCATCGCTAACACTGAGGACACTGAGGTTATGCCCTCTGGGGTTTTTGTTGTTGTTGTTTTACATGCAAATACATGAGTTTTAGGAACCCAGGGGGACTGTATTCTACATTTAAAACCTTACACAATTATTATGCGGATTCCAGTATTTTGTAAACTCAATACATGAAAACTGTATTACTTTTAAACCCTAAAGCAGGAAAAAAATAAAAATCAAGAATCCACTATCCAGGATTATGTTCCCGGCAATGCAGAGAAGGCTTTTAGCATTTCATTTAGCCATTCATTTTGGGGAAAAATAAATTTATAAAAAAATATAATTGACCCTTTAAATTAAACATGAACAATCCAAATCATTTAAAAATGTATCAACCTTCTTTTTAGTGTCAAATTAGTGATGCGGGTTGAGCAGTGCTTGGACATCAGTATTTCTAATATGCTTTGTATGACTCTGCTACTTGTTGGCTTCATATATACACATAGAGTACTGTACATTCATAACAGCCACACACACACACACACACACAAAATAAGGAGGTTCTGGTAAGTTAATTCATTCTTGAATCCACACACCAAATGTCAGAGGATTCATACCTTTTCACATTTCCCATTGAAGTAGTGTAAGTCTTCTAGCAATAAGAGTAGAAACAGCATGTTGATCCAGTGAGGTTACTCCAAACGTTGCTGTAAATGCATCCAGTCTGTGTCAAGAAATAAGAAAATTGTTAACATAGAGCAAGAATAGAATGTGTACGAGGGCAACTGTTGTTTGCTTATATCTATCACATCTAGAATGAATATCTGATTGGAAGTTGGCTAATTGTGAATTAGACAAATGTAGTCTTAAATTGTGTGATTGAGTGTTTTAAGTAAATTGAAGATTAATTAATTGTCCTCTCATTGAGTTTTCAATTTATTAACCATTCACTTCTGTGTGATAGACAGGCTCAGATAGACTGTCTGTCTGTGAGCCGTCTGATCGGAAGTCAGGTCAACTGATTGATCTTATTGTACTAATGAATGTATAGATCTAGTTCTGCTTTAGTTCTAGTTCTGTGCACTTGTTTGGTTGAAATTAATACACTTAGAGCCTCACAGCTGTGTGCATATTAGACAGCAGAGTATTTTGTGTACTGTGTGTTTACATGTGTGCATGAGAAGTGAAGATGTTTGTATGTGTGAGGGTCTTTGCACGCATACTGTGGAACTGTGTGTGTGTGTGTGTGTGTTTTGTGTGTGCGCATTGATCCAATGCAGTGTCGGGGTTATTTTTTCTGAGTCATTTGAAGAACACCAAACCCTGCTTTGCAGCCTCACGCGCCATGCAGTCCTGACAGACCCCACTCCCACACACACATACACACAAATAGAGAGAGAGAGTAATGACAGCCATCGTACAGTGTGGACAGATGATTCATAAATTGCAGCTCAATAGAGACAAATGACAGCACATATTGGCGCACGATTGTCATTGTGCACTGTCTTAATGCATGGGGTTAGTGTGTATTGTGTGTGTGTGTGTGTGTGTGTGTTTCTGTATATTGTATGTGTGTATTGGGGATGTCAAGAGAGGCTGAGAGGGTTTTGTTATGTCTGTCACCTCCTCTGCCTCCAGCCATCCCCAGGGGCAACCATTATGGATTGACACATTTTTACACATTTGACCTTAAAAAAATAAATAAAAATTGCGTTACTCTACGTGTGTGTGTGTGTGTCTGTGTCTGTGTGTGTGTGAGCAGAAGTATGATTGCATGTGCTTGCGTGTAAATGTTTCTGTGTTTGTATCCATAAGACATGCAATAACCAAGCTTTTTAAATGAATGTAGTGAAATGAACTGAATGGATAAAACGCGAAATGAGTCTGTTATTCTTGTTCGATGACAAACTGAAGATTTAAGGTTAAAGACATGGTGAGAATAATGCCATCTCTCAATATTTGGAAGGTTTCTTTCCACTGTGTATGCACGCAAATGCACTTAACATTAGTGTATGTGCGGGCAGAGGTAGACATTTTTATGTGTAGGCATGGGAGGCAGTTCAAAGGGAGAATGTGGATTTCCATGGATGTGAAAAGAGCGTGTGACTGTGCGTGTGTGTCTGTTGGATACTGATATGAGCCGCTGCTGAGCCCCTGAGTGAGGTGCGGTGCGTGGCTATACATTAAATGGCCCGGATTAGTCTCCACTGCTGCGGGCTCACTGATATTATTACTGTTATGGAGCAACTGGGAGGGATCTTGCTCCATTTTGGATCTGTTATTCTGTCATAATGAGGCATAACCCCACTCATAGAGGACTCAATGGTTTCCTGGTTAATGCGTCGGGCCGAGGTTAGTGCTTGTGCTGACTACCAGGAAGGAGATGACAGAGGGGAGAGTGTGTGTGTGTGTGTGAGAGAGAGAGAGAGAGAGTGAGAGAGAGAGAGCATGAAGGGCAGAAAATACACCAACAAAAAGGTGCATTCACAAGGAAGGAAAAGACTACTCTGCCTGCCTGTTACTGTACAATTCAAGTGGACTATTGTGACAGACCATTTGTTTCTGTCATTGAAATGTTCTGAGTAAGATAAATGATTTAATGAGCAAACTATCAAACACAAAAGTATGCTTTATTGTCTTTATGATAGGACTGCAACGCATCTTTTATCAGCCTGACCACATGCCAGAACTACCCATGTGCCATCCGGTCGGTTAATTATCTTTGTTCAACACCACTCTGAGAGTCTGTACATGTGTGCCGTCATGTTCACTGTCAACTGGAGTAATTTTCCATAATCAAAGCAGCAATCTTGTACAAGCTCAATCTAACCATTACAAGCTTAAAGATGATATCAGATGAAAGGAAACCTCATATCTCCATGAGAGAAATGAACTGGCAAAATGTTGCTTGTTTTCATTTCAATTTTTTTTTTTTTTTTTTAACCTGTGTCATGCATCATTTATTATTATTATTCATCGTAGTCCTGCAGCCATAAGGTGTTTTGTCAATGACTGGGAAATAAATTGTTATAGGAAGATTAAAGGTGCCCGGTTTTCACAGGGCGTGACTGATTCACGAGCACAACTTCACAAGTGAAACCAATGAGAAGTAATGGAGGAGGACGTGCCTTTGATAACGATGTTTCCTTCTGTTTGTGAAGGTTGCTCCTACTGTGAGCTTAAATTGATGTAGTTATCACTAAAGAAACAGCAGCTAAGCTAGGCGCTGCGTGGTAGCTCTTTGTGTACGCATGCATGTGTGTGTGAGCATATGTGTGTGTCTCTGCGAGCTAAGCCAAATGATGCTGTAACATATCTGATTGAAATCAATCTACAACGGAAAGCCAGAGCTCTTGGAAAGCAGCACTGGAGTCCTTGGCACACACACACACGCGCACACACACACACACACACACACACACACACATACACACATATGCACGCGTACGCACGCACACACACACACACACACGAAAGAACAAGGAACCACAACAAGCAGCACACTTCTTAAGAGGCCAAAAACACACATGTGAGCACTGCACAAAATAATGACGACACACGTAAATAACACAAACACATATACACACTCTTTTTCCCTCTCTGTCACACACACACACACACACACACACACAAAACACACAATGCCACATCACATCACGTCATTTCAGAGAGCGTGTTTAACCTAATCACACTCAACCATGCGTGAGCCTCAGAGGGGGAGTCAGGTCTGTTATGACAGCCGATGTGCTGTGTGACGGCCACGGGGTTTAGAGAGCACCGACCAGCATCAACCTACTTTTAATACACACACACACACACGACAAAGACCTGTGCAGAAAAGACAAGAGACGGACATGTGGACCGAACAGGAAGCCAAGACTGCAAGGCAGACTGAGTGACTAATTGTATGGTTCATTTCTGTATCGCTAACCTGTGAGCGGACAAACATCGGGCTGTAGCCCCCTCCCCCCCCCACGTCTGATCAAATTTGTCCCATGAAACATCTCAGGGAAATCTTTTGTTTTCACTCTCAGTGGTTTTGGTGATTCAGTACCTTACCTGTAGGGAAATAATAGTGGTGAGACAGGAATCTGAATGAGTGGGAGAGTCGTATTTACATGTTGAGTATGAGTATGATCTGTAAATATTCTGCATGGAGTCTGGCATCAAACATTCAAGTCCTCCTATTGAACAGTTATTATAACAGTTACATAAATCACTGGAACTTACAGAAAAAGACCTTCACAGTGTGTATGTGTGTGTGTGTGTCAGAGAGAGAGAGACAGACAAGGTGATATTGTCATATAACATAGTGAAGCCATATACCACTGTCAGTATGCTGCTGTATAAATGACAGATATCATTTAGCCTGTCTAACAGCAGCAGGGGAAGTGCTCTCTCTCGCTCTCTCTGTCACTGTCACACACACATACACTCACGCATGAACACACACACACATATACACACACAGTATCATGCTTTTGTTATTATTAAAAACGAGTATCTCTCTTAATCGACTCATTAATCCTCAAACATTAACTTAATCCCACACAGGATGTCATTCAAACCTCCGCCAGCCCGCTGTCATTTTTTTCACAGCGCTCATTCTCGTCCCAACACTCACACCATATGTTGAAACACACTGCTGCAATCCCAGCCTGCCAATTACAAATCTGCAACACAAGGACGAATCAACACATCACTTATACTTCACATTAAACTGTGATCTGCATCTGGATGCTATCTGGTTAATTATCATTTTGAAAGTGCCCTTGTATTCACACCTGGAAATTACGCACATGTGTAGAGGAATGTCACCATTCTGTCCACATTGTGATTGATTCTTTTTCATCAATACTCATTCATGCAGACCACTACAGTACAGTATCTGGGGAAGTGGTGGGTCCTTCAATACAAGCTAAGATAGTAGAGGTGATGTCATTGCTTCATCTCCTCACATTTTGTTGATCTGTCATCTGCACCGAAACACACACAGTTCTCTATAATGCTATCTAACTGTCATTGTCATCCAACAAGATGCTATCAATCGTCAGGCTTCTTGTTGGCTCCAAGGACAAGAATCGCTCCATTGTGTTTGGAGCAGCGGCTATGATTGTGATGTTTCCTCATGTGACAGTAACATTTCATAAAACTGAATACAAATTTGGCATTTCGAAAATGTGGATGCTAATCACAGATATTTCTGTGAATGAGAAACTGTTAAAAAATAAAGCTTCCAATAAAATGTAATCAAAATTCCATTTTGATGTTTTTTAGCTGCAAATACTGGATAATTTTACAATATTTACTTTACTGCAATGGTTGATTTTTGTGCTGACGCTTCTGTGTTGGAAGTCCCAGCATCAGTTTTGTCATTGGCTGGTTGCAGGAAGCGTTTCATGTCAGTCTGGCCTTTTTTGTGAACACAAATCCATTTCTGGAGGTGCTTCACTCTGCCAAGAAATTACCATGTTCAGTTCCTTTTGACGACTGGAGATATTCGGAGCAGCTTTTTGTCAAATCACATTTCTTTTTGTATAGAAAAAAAAAAGATGGTGGCGGTTCAGAGAATATAAACACCACCTGTAAACACACGCTTGGAGAAGCAAATTGAACTGAAAACAGCATTGTTGCTGCTGGAGCACTGAGACGGAGGGTTTGTTGACTTTTTATAACACAACCATATTTAATGTGCATTGGGGCATTCCTGCTTCCTGCGTGTGGAGCGCAAAGAGAGGGAAGCAGAGAGAAAAAGACAATAAATAAATCACAGAAAGACAGATGACGCGATAACGAGAGAAGGCACAGTGTAGGGTGGAAAAGGTTGCAAAAAGTGACGGAGATAGCACAAAGGTGTTGGGTAGAGAAAAAGGAAAGACATGGTGAGGTATAGTGAGAAAATAAGATAATCAGACAGACAGAGAGAGGAGAAAGACCAACACAGAAAACAGTCCCCTTGCGACACTGCACTATTGATCTTAGCTTGTTGCTTAGAGAGTTTCTCTGAGATCAGGCTGAGCACTGACACAGCCATCACAATGCATTATGGGGGGATCAAAGAGAGGCCAGTGTTGGCCACCGTGCAGGAACTGACGCCTGAGGGGGAGGAGAGTGCAGGAGGAAAGAGAGGGGAAGTAGAAAGCGAGGGAGCGGAGAAACAGAGGAGGAGGAGGAAACACATTCTGCTAAAGAGGATTTTCAATCACGTCCTGTCATTCGGTGTGGCATCTCAATCGTTCACTATCGCCAGGAGACAAAGAGGGGGAAGGAGCACTAGAGGTGGAGAGGGTGAAAACATGAGAGGGGAAGCAAATTAGAGCATAGAAGAGAAAGTAAAGGAGTGATAGTGAGGGTGCCAAAAATAAAGATATGAGAGAGAGAGTGCAGTGTGATAGTGTTTTTTGTGTGTGTGTGTGTGTGTGTGTGTGTGTGTGCGCACATGAGGGGGAAATGTTTGTGCACGCGTGCGTGACAGATGGAGGCAATGGGGTGACAATGAGGTGAGAAACATGGTGGGACTCAGGGAGTGAAACTTGAAAGAGAAAGTGAGAAGGATGAGGAGAGGCAGGAGAGACTGCAGTTAGATCCAATAATGAACATGCATGGCAGTAAAACCTGTTTAAACCTGCACCAACACACTCTTCTTCTGCCTTTACTGCTCCCAACTCTTATTTCTTTCGTGGTTTCTGTCTATATTTTGCTCTCTGTCTCTATGTGAATCCCTCCACCCACTGTGTGAAATGTCACTGGACAGCTTACATGTGCTGTCTGCAGAGTGAGAGAAATGTCAAGCATGGTAAAACTGCTGACGTATCTTACTGTGTGTGCACGTGTGTGTGTGTGTACGTGCAGAATTAAGTGTCTTGTGTGCGTCATGCACAGTCAGACAGTTGAGGCATCTTCAAATGCAACACCCATGTGAACAAATACAGTCATAACAGTGACATATGGTTTTCATATGATTTTAATTGCGCTAATATAAATGCACTGTCTGTGTCAAATATAACAGCTAGAAAATGGTTCATATAACAAGGAACTCATCAAAATGTGTATTTTACTTAATGCACAGATTACAATAGATAATATATTATTTGACTTTGTCATACTGTGAATTAAGAAAATGTTTTATTTTAAAAAGATTCACTGAGTCATGCCTGAGGGGAAATTTAATGGGAATGTAAGTGTTAGGATTCATAGCTTGGAGTAACAATAAGAGCCAGTGATGAGTTAGGTTAGTAAGATTACCATCAGATTATGTCTAATATTAATTTGTTGTTAGAATAAGGACTGGATCAGGGTTAGCCAGAGACAGTTACTGTAGAGGACTTCAGAGGTTTTGAAATCACTCAAAAGTCTTCAAACATCATAATGCGTGTGTGTTCATGTGTATGTGTTGTTATGCTTTGTGTTGATGCTACTGTAGTTTGAGTGTTTGTATGCGTGTTAGCACAGCCATGTGGCCCAATGTGAGTGTGTTTTATAACACACCCCGAGGTGGTACACTTCACTCAGCCCGTCTCCGTCAATAACAGGCTGAATCACATGTTACAAATGTCAAAGTCCTGACCTTGGCATATGAAGTCACGACTCCTCCTTAACAGCTTGCTGTGATATTTTAGAAGGCGTGTGTGATGCGGCATCGTTTCAAGCAAAACAGACATTTAAATAATTTTACAGTGTGCATATAAGAAACTCATAGCTCAGATATTATTATCAGATATTATCCAGCAACCTTCAGACCAGTGGGAAAAATCAGGGCCGTTAAAGTACATGAGTAATATTGTCCTGCAGTGGAGGAACCTAAGTCACTTAACCTTTCCTTGTTCCAGTAGACCTGGTCTGTGTTCACACTTTTTGTGCTGGGCAGCTCTCAGGAGTGAGCCGCAGTAAAGGTTTAGCAGTAAACAGTATGAATGAAAATGAGCTCAGTGCTGGAAATGATGGTGAGAACCTTCCCTGGGCAGACAAAGGTTACAAAGAGGTCAACAATGTCAGGAACAGGTCACTGAGCTCAATTTGTCTGCTGTGTCCAAAGTGGTTTAACACTGAAATGAATATGGTACATGTGCTTTTACTGGTAACAACTTATAATATACAGTATGTCAGTTTCAAGGATTTCCTGTAGACCTTTATCACAACAGACATTTGTATGTGCTGGCTCACTGGCATGAGTTACTGGGGCACTAGAATGGAACAAAGTCAATATTAAATTATTAACTACACCTGTGCTTTTCCTGGAACAAGAAGTCAAAAATGTCTGCTGTGAAAATGGTCCATTATTGAGTGAAAAAATTAATAGATTTTAGAATGAGATGCTGAATTAAAAGGGAGTAAAGCCAAATTATAGAATCCAACCAAACTATGTTATTTCAGAAAATAAGAACATTTACAAAATGTCTTCACCAGGATGAGTTTGGAGCTTATTAAAACCAACAAATTACTGCAGTGACACTGCAAATTTAAGTATTCTTCCAAGCAAACTGTGGTGTGATACATTGTAAATTAGAACATAATTTCAACCAACTACAGACATTGCCTTGCCATAAATGGAAGGACTTGTGATTTATGGTTATGAATGACATCTTGAAAAATGTAGCTTAATGAAATGAAATTAACTGAGGTCAAAATGAAACTGAGAATTAACCGAAGTACAACTTGATGTTTATGCTCTGCTGTTTCTTCATGTAGTCTTACTGGTGTGGAGACTTTGGACTTTGCAACAGGAGACCTTTCCAACCACAAGTGTCGCATTTCTAACCAAGAGTCGGGACATTTTTTTAAAAAAACGTAGCTATGATTGTCCCCTAACCTTAACCCTGTAGTTATTATTGTTGCCATAATGACAAAGGTCATCTAACTTTAAGAAAATAGTAACTTTAATCCTCACCACACGTTTCTTTAACTTTAAAAAAATGACCATTTTAACCCAAACAATGATCTTTCCCTAACCCTAACCGAGCAGCATTTGTGTTTAATCCTAACCAGACATTAACCATAGTGATGTCACATCATAAAACATCCTTATTTTTAACAGTGATTTGTAATTGCTTTGGAAAGCACAAACAAATTATGTTGTCTCCTGACGATTACTGCCAATAGGAGCGCCACATTAAAAAAACGCTCCTATGTGTCGTTCTGCAATGCATCATCAAGCAACATATTCGGTCGTTTAATTTGGAGGATTTGTTACTTTAGCTCTAACCTGACAGAATGACAGCTTATCAAAAAGGCCTTTATTAAAGAGACATTTTAACTTGTCATAGCAGGAAAAGCACAGGTGTTCCTAATCACATTAATGAGGGCTCTGTTAAATTCAACTGTCCCTGTCAACCATGACAGTGTGACAGTGAGCCAACATGTACAATACCAGGACCCTGAAAGTGAAGCAGCTAAATGGAATTCAGCTATCATTCATTTAATTATTTACACCTTCGCTTTTCCTACTGTATGTGTTCAGTGAAAAAGGCCCATTGTGCATGCTCACTAGCATGACATACTGTAAGGCTAAGCACAACATACTGTGCACTTAATAGAAATTGTAATTAGTTACACCTGTGCTAGTTTCCCCATTTCATTGCTTTGCATCTCTTGTGTCGTGTCTCTGTGTTGCATCTTTTAATTAGTACCTAACAATCTAATATAACATCCTGTGTTATTTTTTTTTTACCAACATTAATATTCTCTTCTCTTTTTATTATTGCTCTGCATACTTGTAAATGATCTCAATAACTTTGGAATTTTAAATCTTATATTCTTTTTTTAGTGTGACGTTGTAACATCTGTCCACAGATTAAAAATAGCACATTGGCTAACTTTTGCATATTTACAGCAATATTTATTAATGTGCACTGTCCCTGTTAAATAAATCAGAGCATAACATAAATAAAATATGGCAAGTCAAAATGTCTGCTGTGAAAAAGGCCTAAAAATACCTTGTTCTTCTTCTATTGTTTCTCAATCTGGAACAATGGGGGATGCTGAGATTGGGAATAGTGGTAGTGACATGTTAATCCAGATTTTTATCAGTGTAATATTCACAAGTTTGTTATGCACAGCCAAATCAGTCGATCAGCTTCTGGATCTCAACACAACAATGCAACCTACTAGACCCTAGATTGTTAGCAGCCAAAACATTTAGAGCGCCAGTGGAGTAAAAGTGTGTTTCTCAGTGAAGAGGAACCTGGTGTTTTTAAGAATGGGGAGTCATTCATAAAAGTGAGGGCAAAACTTCTCAGCAGTCTGGATTATTTTTAGTATGGTGGCCTACATTTCACACTACCTAAAGGATGACAGCGCATAGAGAGAAAGGGGGACGTGTAATTATTCTGAGGTGGCTAGACCCTTATGTCCTCTCATTCTCTTTCTCTCTGCCTCTCTCTGTCGCCCTCTTCTCTCTCTCTCTCTCTCTCTCTCTCTCTCTCTCTCTCTCTCTCTCTCTCTCTCTCTCTCTCTCTCTCTCTCTCTCTAAGGGGGGACAGACAGAGGATCCAGCTGCTCTAATATGACAGAATCCACAAATCACAGCCTTGGGGGAACAAAAAGTGGGGTAGAGACACAGAGGGGGAGGAGGAGAAGCTACAAACCAATAAGCAACATAGCGCTACATGAGCAGATTAGCAAATAATAGGAGATTTTTTTAAGGTGAAAACATCAAACATAATTGGGATTTCAAAAGGGTTTCAAAGGAAAGACAGCAATTAGAAGATAATTAATGCATGGAGTACGTTTTCAACTTTTTTTTAGCAGGAAAAACAAGAGCTGATAGAAAAATTGATGAAACAATGAGCGAAAGAGAAGATGACAATTCTGAAAACATGGTAACAACATTAAAAAGAGGACAGATTGCTTCTCTGCGAGACAACACAGCAGCTGGATGCTGTGATGTGATTTTCTGTTCCTTTGTCACCCTCATGTCATCCGTTTCTCTTTCTAAGCCATCTGCTCCCTCCATTTCCCTTCATGTGGCGCTACTTTCTCTCATGCCATCACACATCTCGCACGATAGATCACCGTCGTTCTCTTCCCTTCAGTCCATTTCTCTTTGCTACATTCCCTTGTTTCCTCCCTCTTCCTTCCTTTGTCCATTCTTCCTTTTGTTCCTCCCCCTCCCCAGGGTATGTAGCAGCCAATTAGCAGTCTGCGCAGGACATGCTAACACCCTGGCCCTTACCACCTTCCCCCCCAACTCTACGACCCAACTCCCTCCCAAGTGGCTTTTTCAGCAGTGACCAAGTCAGGTATCGGTCAGAACATAGCAAGATGGAGGCATAAATAAGGAGGTTGGGAGGTGCTGAGAGGGTTGTTGGGATGGAGGGTGATTTGAAGGTCAAACACAGGCGTGCACACACATACACAGAGTCTGTCTGAGAGTCTGTGAAGCATCAATCACTGTTAGACATGGTGGGTGGGCACACTAGCAAGAGATTCACGCTTTAGGAAACACGGAGAGGAGCTGACTCCTGATCCGACAAGACAAAGGGACAGAGGGAACGATCAGCTGAGTGTGTGTGTGTGTCTGTGTGTAAGAGTGTGTGTGTTTGTGAATGACCATACAGTGTGTGAGCATGTGAATGCACACGCGTACAAGTTGTTTGTTGTTTGTATGCATTCCTCACAGACAGTCCACATGACCAAGGTGTTTGTGTGTTTTGCACAGGCGGAGGAGTAAAACCCACGGCATGAGAAGTTTATTCAAGCAAAAAACATTTCTCACAACGGTAGCTGTTTGCATTTTGATATCTGATTCTGTAATGGTGATGGTTTCAAATCTATTGTAATATTATTCATGTTATTTTAAAAGACAGAGGAACCGCTATGTTCTTATTGTGCATTTTTTTCTTCTGGCACTTTACTTACTTTTAATTCACCTCCTCATCCACACTCAGACCTTCTGGTAAGTCATATTATACACCTATTATATAGGTGTATAATATTATACACCTATATTATATCTTGGTGGACAATATATGACCCACACATTTTTTTTTCATATTTCAAATTCTCATGAAGACCCTGTTTCTGAATATGTAAGTACAGTAAGTTAAATGGTGGGGAAATGATTACGAACAGAAGACACACGACATTCAAATTTTTCCCATTGAGGAAGAAATGGCATCTTAGATTCCACTGTTGATAAAGCAGGCAAACATATATATAATGGTGTCTAGCAATGCGGATAGTTTTTATTGTGTTTTGTAAGACCCTGAGCACCACAAATAAAATTCCATTCACCTCCATTGTACTGGAGTGGAGGCAGAAATCTCCCAAATACCTCAAAAAACTAACAAAAATTATCTGCGTGCCTAGATACCACTGAAGTTGGAGAATATGTTTCTTTGTTTGTTTGGTATGTCAACCCAGGAAATAACTTGAAATATCGAAATTCAAGTCAAAATATTTGATATATAATATTTTTAACATCATAAATATTCACCCTTGCTGCTGTAAGCTTGTAAGGCTTATTGCCTTGAAAGGATAGCTTGTTTCACCGCTGCGCCTATTAGATATGACCTTGAATAATATGAATAGAAGCAGCAAAAGCATTTTGGTGTTTGAGGGTTTTGTTCTTCAGTTGAATCCTCCCACTTTACCATCTACTTTGAAAATGAGAGACTTTTTAGCTCACAACCTAAGCTTTTGACTGCATACACTGTATCTGCACAACTACTTAAAGTAGCAAATATTACTAATATTACATCAATCCTTTCATAAGTACCCCAAATATGCTAAAGTCTGCAACACGCTTGCTGCAATGCTGCTTCATTTTCAAGGTTAAGTACTGTAGAACCATGCAGAACAGATGCAGCTTGAGTGCTGGACTACTGTAGGTGGGGTCTCCTCTGAGGTTGCTTCTGTGGAGAATTTTAAAAAGCTCTTCACGTAATTTAACAGTAAAAGGCGTATATGAAGAGATGAAAACCATGCAGCATTTTTTGGTCATTTGTTGCGTACATGGGTATAATTCTAAGAGGCTGTGTGGGCTTTTTCCCCTGTCTACAGGTTTGCAGTTAATATTCTTGATCAGTCGTCTCTTGCCAAGTGTTGTAATGGGAGCCGTTGAGTGAAGAACAGCGCCGGCTGGCTGCTGGGTTTTTATGGGGCTGCATGAAGTCAGTGAGCTGAGCGATTCCGCCGCTGCCCAGAGAATACGGATGAGATCATTCCTACACGCGCGCACACACAAAAGTACTCAGACGCACCTGTATAAAAATGTGTGTACATGCACACCCAGAGGGAAAAGAGTTACACACACACGCACACATACACACAGGGGAATTAACATGATAGATGTGCTTGTGTGGTTAGAGAGAGAAGCAAAGCATATCGCCTTTACAATCACATTACAGGCTTGCCACAATTAGTCAGGAAGAACCAGCTCAGCACAGAGCTGAGCTGAGGCAACTGGCATGACGAAAAGATAGACACAAATGCACACACACACACACACACATAAATATATACACAACTGCAAACCTGTGCTTTCTTGTGTCTAAACAAATTCTTGATAAAGATAAAGAGACTGCCAAACACACACACATACACACACATGCAAAAAAGGTGTATGACAGGTGCACATGTTGTTCAACAAATATAGTGGAAAGTTATAGTCATATATGTCTTCCTCTCTTAGTTTTTCTTTGTCTTCTCCATGTGTTTTTTTTAAGCTATTGACTATCTATATTTAGTTAGTCTATATTTATATTTAGTCAGTTTAAGTGTATACTGTGTGGATGTGTTGGCGTTAGAGTGTGTGAGCACGGCTACGTAGCTGTATGAGGCATTCGTGTGTGTTAGTGTACGTTTGTATCTGTGTGTGTGTGTGTGTGTGTGTATGAAGTGACTCCTTCTGTAAAAGGACTGTAATGCTTGTCCAGTAAATGAGGAGTATCTCACTAACGGCTCTGGATAAACCTATACACACACACACACAGTACACACACATTATTGTGTGTCGCTGTCATCAACCATTATACATCAAATTACATCACAAGAGATTGTTCCCACTTCAGTAGCCAAAACTATTAGAGTGACACTGTGGGAAGGCAGCTCTTGTTTAATAATCGGCTTGTAGCATGTACAACATCCACACACACACACACACACACACTCACACACACGGTTATATACTCTTTTCTCTCCCCAGTCTTTCACTTTCAAAGCTCTAATTCCTCGTAACCAACTGTTGCAGTCAGCTATGGTTCTCTATTTCTTTCTTTTTCACTTATTTTTTGTACTCTCTGTCAGCGCACAATCCTCATTTCTTTTCTACATTAAACTGAAAACTTATTAAAACACTTCACCATATCGCTTTCTTTTGTGTCTCTTCTTTCTTTCTTCTCCAACCTCCCTCTAAATCATCTTTGGCTCTCTCTCTCTCTCTCTCTCTTTCTCTTTCTCTTCCTCTATATCTCTTCTCTTCTTCTCTCGCTTTCATCCTTTATTGCATTTCTTTGGCTGCATCAAAGGTCTATTCTCTAATATTTCATAGAGAAACTAATATGCATACCCTGTGCCCTTTCTTCCTGTCTGGATGCATACATAAATAATTAAGTCAATGCTTGATGCTCTTCTTTCACACAACCTGGCAGTGATTGGAAGGTGAGAGCGTGTGTCCATATGTCAGATTATACGGATGTGTGTGTGTGTGTGTGTGTGTGTGTGTGTGTGTGTGTGTATGCGTGTATGTGTGTGTGTATGCGTGTATGTGTGTCTATCCACATTGACCTTGACCATGCGTGTCCTCTTTTTAACCCTCATTTACAAGTAAATGTGCAGGCGGTTTTCACTCTATACATTTTTAACAGCCTGTTGGAAATGTATTCTTTAAACCAAGCCTGATTATTTTATTGATATTCAATAATGACACTAATATTGTCACTACTGCCACTGTTTTTTATTGTTCGCAGCTGCAGGATATTTCATTTCGAAGTGAAACAGCCTTATCACAACTCATACCACTTGTAACAGTGTTGGTTCCTGACTTGCTTTGGACAGCACTTAAATCAATGAAATTAGGCCCCCTCAGTGACAGAAACATCTAAGAAATTAGATTTAATGAACAATATGTATCAATTAATTTTTTGGTCATCTCTTTTATGGGTACAACATTAGCCCAGGGCCACAATTTAAATGGGTTTATGGATGAGGAGGAACAGACTTTAAATCTCTCGTGCCAGGCCTGACACATAGCTGTGATTCATACAACTGTACAAAAGATCACAGAACAATAAATAGTACAAGTCGTTTCAAATCCTGCTTGAAACGATCTCTTTCTTATCATAATTACTTGTATTTCTGGAAGAATACATCAAATCAGAAGTACAAGAGAGACATTCATGTACTTTTTAGTGAAATTCAGCACCCTCATTCAGCGCTCTTGTAACAATGATAATGAAAAATGTTTAAACTCTCTTCATAGTGGAGCATCAGGATGGATGAGGAGGTTGAAAGAACTAACACAAACATAATTAAACCACAATTTTGTTTGAGATAGATACAACAAAAATACACTGTGACTGCAAGCGGGGTCCAGTCACTCAACACGACTTCAAAGCTCGTCGTGGTCAACCAGAGGCCAACGCTGAATAGGACTTAACAGGCAGTGGTTATATTGCAATAAAAAAAAACAACATAAAAACAAAATAATACATCTGAGCAGGAGAGGACAAACATCCAGATGAGCTCATAAGGGTCCTCATCAAAGAGCACTGAACATAAAATCACAAACAAAAAAAAAGCATGCAGAAAAACAACACGAAAACAAAAAAAATGTGAGTAATAAAAACAAATGTCAGCGTTGTATGTTGCAGTGTGTGGGTGACAGAAAAGAGTAGGACAATAAAACACAACACTTATTATATTTAAATACATGAATTATGTATATGCATAGGTATCATTTTACCTTTACTTTGACTTTACTTACTTTTGATTTACATAATCACATTAAATTTCTATTTTTGAATTTCTTTTCTCACAGGGACCCCAGGAGTAGTTGTCACTCTGGTAACAGTTAATGGGGATCCAAAAGAATAAATGAAAAGATTTGCAGATAGTAGTACAAAAAGAGAATAAGTTAGTAAGTTTAGTTTTATAGGATTTATCCAACTTTTGAAGTACTGTACTGTATCAAAAAGTGTTCTGTTATAAATGTTACCATATTGCAAGATTATATATGGAGATTTTTGTGCTTGTGCAAGTCAACACTGGCTCTACTTTTAAGTTTCAGAGATCTGTGAGTATAAAGTGAAACCCTGCAGATTGCTTGGCCTCTGTGATGAAAGGGCATGTTAAACACTCAGATTAGCTCAATAATTCACTAGTTCTCTAAGTACAGGAGGAAAGCATGTACCTGTACACTCTCACTGTAGCAACACACACATATGTACTTATGCACAAACATACACACGTACACAGATTGGCCAGACTGGTTATTATTAATGCATTAGTTCTGCAGTTAGAGAGAATAATAACCCCGAATGACTAAATATCTTTAACACCCTTCACAGAGCTTGAAAGGTATATCTTAAGGAAAACCAGGGCTAATTAGTGTCCTTGGCTTGCAAGCTGACCAGTAACATACAAGACCCACAGAGTCAAAATCAAATTGAATGGTGGAATAGTGTGTTCCCTCCAAGGTCAGCAAAAGGGTTTGTAAGTAGTCAAAAGTGTGAATTTCTATGTCTGTAATGGAGGTGATTGGAGTATGCACAGTCTGGTTGCTAGCTCTGTGTTTGTCACTAGGTTCAACCCAGTGTGTTGGCCTTCTTCCCTTCACAGTAACACATATACAGTCATTACATTAGTTATGCAATAACACTTGGGTGTCTGGTTTTGGTCTCTATAAAGAGAGAGGATAATAAAATAGAACTGAATGAAGGATAACATATGCATACATTTATTTCATCCATATACCATAATATGCATAATATTACCAAACCTAATATAAACCATAATCTGGAGTGATACAAATATGACCACACATCCCTTACACTCCAAACTGTAACTGTTTTGGAAAGTAGCATATTACACTTGTTCCGAAAACTACGGGTCGTTCTGGAGTGCCGGTACAATTGACCTATGTGGTCGTTTAATTATGAGTATGCGTTGGTTAAGTTACTGCTAATGTAGACTGAACACTTCCTGTTATCTATAATTTCTGTTAAATCTTCCCGCTGATCTAACAAGCTGAGTCAGGTGAGCCGAGGGCCATAAACTTGCATGAAACCGGACCTAATTAGTGTAGTGATCACATGGCGAGCACCTAAGCTCCGAATTCTCATGCACATCTATAGCTGCATCAACACAAGGAAATACAATATCACAAGTACAGAAATGCAGCAGATAAATAATCTTTTTTTTATTGATGCACAGATCACTTATAATTAAAGTTATTGTATTGCACAACCGCAGTCCATCACTCAACCAACACATAGAAACAAACTGCTTTGAATTGCATAACATCAGTTACAATGTACCACTAGCATGTGGGCTCACCTGGTAGAAATACCAGCAGTGAATAAACAGATACCTAACAGTACATTAAACACAGAAGCACCATGTGGGCAACGGTACTTAATAACGCTACTTTGTAATTTTTGGGCTTTTTATACAACCGCAAACATCCAACTGAAGGAACAAGAAGAAAAACACGGGAAGGGGGACTTCTGTCATCAGTTTACACATACAAATGACCCTCACTTGACCTCTGTCATGCACAAAGATCTTGATCCTGAAGCGATTGCTGTGAAATATTTCATGCAGGATTAATTCAGGCAAATTAGCTTAATTCATTACACCTAAATTGGGTCCTGTTGCATAACGAGGGTTTCTTTACCTCTCTAAATTTCTGCAGCTGTTCAAGGGAGCTGGAGATGATTACGCAACACTCACATACACACATACACACACACACACACACACACACAAACACACACACACACACACACATTTGCACGTTGCACATGTACTGATGCGCACACACACAGGCAGCACATGTGAATCCCACACAAAGATACGGGATTGCGCTCTCTCTCTCATACACACACACACACACACACACACAGACATACGGAAAGGGAAAAATGCATCCATACGAAAACATCAGTAAATGTCGGTGAGTTTGCGAGCGGGTTTTAGATGACAGTGCAGTACAATTACCTCTTTTGAATAATTGAATCCTCAGAAGTTAAGAAGCAGTGGCCAGGGGTTTGCTTTGTTGTTCCTTGAAGAACAATTAGGGAGAGAAGGAGGGAGAGAGACAGAGAGAGAATGAGTCATGGTGACTTTGAGGGAGACCAGTGGGACTTCAGAAGCCTGTCAGAGTTAAAGCACCTCTTTGTAGATAATGAAAAAGAAATAATTGAATAAAGAGATTCATACACAATGCAGGCAGACAAAAAATGCCTACTCCCTCATGCACGCGTACACCAACAAGCTCTAATTATCACACACACATACACATATTATGATCACAACAGAAAGTGTACGTGTTTGTGTGTGTGAGCAAGGATATGACAAAAAAAATGCTTCCAATTAATATCCTCCTCTATTTACCCATCGCTGCACAATTTTTAAATTATGCCTGACAGGTTAACCAGCCAGAATGGTTGATTTAAATTTAGATAGACAAGGATCTAGCATGCTGTAACTGAACAGTTTTTCCAAGAAACAGGATGGAGGTGAAGGAACAAAAAAAAGGGGAAAAAGCAGAAGCACAAAAAGAGAGGAGGAAGGAATAAAGGTTGCAGGAAAAGTTGCAGAAAATGAAGATAATGCAGAGGTTAGATTACAATCAAATAAAAGTTAGACCAGTGAGTCAGGGATATTCATTGCATGACATTCCCCTCTCTCTCCTCCCATGTTTTGTGTTGTTCCTTACTGTCCAAAACTGTCCCATAAAAGGATGTCGAGTTAGATCTAGCATGTTATTTTGGCTAATGATGCTGTCCATGGTGCTGACAAGAAATGCTTGTGATCTCAGCGGGACACTTGGTGGTTCTGTCCATGGTGCTGAAAACAGATGATATACATTCTGTGAAAGATGCAAACCAAGACGGACACTGGGACATTATTAACTGTACTTGTCTGTCCCCTTCATTTCTGTTTTATCTGTCTCCCATCTGTTCATCTCTTATTCCCCTGTCACCGCATTCCATCAGTCTTCCTATCTTTTGTTCCCACTTCTGTCATGCAGCATACCTATGTTTTCATATCTTAAAAAGGTATTAATAATTAAATCCATGTAACATTATTTGGCACATGATCTTTGTTTGTTTGTTTTTTTAAGAATAAGAGTAAATGCAGCAGATCCAGAGATATTGTCCTTTTTATTCCATGCATTCTTCATCTTTCTTCATCCTCATCCAATTTATCAGACTATGTGCAGCTGCTTCTGCAAGCTACATAAGACTTTATGTAATTTTTTTCACATATGTTTTAGTAGACTTTGATGTGTAAAATCAGTGGAGTTTCCCTTTAATTCAGTTGCATGTATTGTCACCTTCTTTGGATCAAGATGACAATATTAAATTCAGTTTAGTTTTATGAGTGTTTTCTATTCAAATTGCTTTAATTGGGTTAAAGTTGTAATAATAATAATAATAAGTGTCTTGTTTATAGTTATTGAGCTCAATCAAATTGATGACGGCTGTGTATTGACTGTTATAAGATAACTTGATCATCTCTCAATCAGTGCATTACTTTGTAGGATATTTCAGTAACAAGTAGTATAAGTACAATTCAGTAATTATATTACAGTTACTAATCGCAGTAACACTCTTCTTTGCTGATTTACCGGTAGTTTTATGGATTATTGATATTAGTTTGGTCTCTGCACATTCAGTGGACAGACAGGTCCAGTATGAGACTTTCAACTTGTTTAAAGACTTTTAAGAGTAAGTAAAGTAAGGCAAGGGGAGCCAAGGCAAGTTTATTTGTATAGCACATTTCAACAACAAGGCAATTCAAAGTGCTTTACATGAAGCATAAAAGGTATCAAGACAGAATATAAAAGCTGCACAATTAAAAAGACATTTAAATACAATTAAAAAGTGTTAAATTTGTAAATAAAAAGAAATTAAAAGAAAGAATAAGATAAAACAGAAGAATAAAAGTTACAGTGCAAAGGCAGCAGCAAACAGAGAAGTCTTCAGCTGTGATTTAAAAGAACTGAGGGTTGCAGCAGATCTACAGTAACAACTAACTTTATCTGTTGAGTATTTAGTAAACGTTTTAATGTTAAGTAAGTTACTCTCCCATTCCCATTACATTGCACTTCCTTCCTTACCTCCCTTTGTCCTTGACTTTACTACATCCCTCCCTAAGTCTGTTTTCTTCCCTCCTGTGCTCAACATTCCCTCCCAAACAATGGGTGAGTTTTAAAAGTAAAAGGCCTTGTTGTCCCTATGTTTACCACCAGTCCAGCATCTCTATCTCATATCTCCCATGTTTATTTCCAGTTCAATGTGTGTGTGTGTGTGTGTAGATGTATAGCGGTCCAACTGCATTATGTAAAGTGCTGAGTAGACAGGCAGCCAAAGTTCAATGCATTCAATGTGTGGGCTAAAGGCAGAAAATAATGGTATTATCCTGGGATGAGCCCTGGTTTACCCTGCAAATAGTGTGTGAGGGAGAAAAGGAAGGGAGGGAGGAGGATGACAGAGAGACTTCCCATTGGAATCAGTGTACTGAAATGACTCCATTTACTCCATTTAACACACACAAACAAGAACAAGACTAGTATGTGAGAAAGTGAAGCATGGAGTGAGTGGGCAAGCCAGACTGCAGCTACTCTTTCTAGTCATTTCATCAGTCTCCATCATTGATTAAACATGTTTCAACATCTGGACAAGGAAAAGAATGCCACCTATACAACAATACAACTTAATCAAATGAAAATATAAACACAACATAATAGTCCCAGCCAAAACACCCCAGCAAATATATTGTACCACTAAGCAACACTTTCCATTCTCACCTGCATGTGTATCCACTATAATAAAAGTCAAGTTAGTGAAAAAGAGGTGGGTGGGTGAGTGCTCCTCACACTTTGCCTTCATTGCTTTGTGGTAGACAACAACCTGCCTCGCACTCACTGAGAGATAAAAAGTAAGACAGTTAAAGGAAGAAGGAGATGACTTGGGAAGGAAAAAAGATGGAGAATACAAAGAAGAAGACAAGACAGTTACAGAAGCAGGAAGAGACATATGTCAAGAAATTTAACAAAAAAAAGTAGGTGTTACAGAGATATAAATATGAAAAAGACACATGGAGAGTGAATAACAGCAAGGAAAAGAGGGAATAGAAAGAGAGCTCTGCTGAGCAGCATCTGCTCATGTGGATGTGTTGTTTACGTGATTCAGAGGGAATGCAGCACGTTGTACTCTACAACACCTCGAACAAATGTTTGTGTGTATTTTTTCTAGCACCCTGAGACAGATATTAATGGAGGAGGCCCATATGTCACACAGATGCCACCCACTGATAGCTTTGGCATGCAAAGTATGCAATTACATATTCTTAGTTAAGGTCAGATGTATCTACATTTTGTAGCAGCAGCAGAAGCTGAAATAAAATAAAATGACAAAATAAATGACTGAATATCATAAAATCCCAGGCCAATAGTAAGCTGTGTCACTACTCATTCCAGTGCTATCATCAATTTTGTAAAACAGGTGCAATAAAACAGTTATGCTGTAACACTGACTTAAACACTGTAAA
This sequence comes from Euthynnus affinis, assembly GCA_029490765.1. Taxonomy (NCBI): domain Eukaryota; kingdom Metazoa; phylum Chordata; class Actinopteri; order Scombriformes; family Scombridae; genus Euthynnus; species Euthynnus affinis. The sequence goes on along the minus strand of CM055856.1, from coordinate 19,711,693 downwards.
ACCAAAAGCTGAGAAATGAAGATGCACAATTATAGCTTTTAAATTCTTGAGTAAAATCTAGATGTGCTGTAATATCCAGCATCACATCTGTGTTATGTTATTTGAGGCATAGCCTCAGACATAATCACACAAAACCCCAATGAGGGGAGATATCTGAGTCCTACAATCATGTGTTCCTTTGCTGTGCAGTGTAGTTGTATCCAGTCTTCTTGCTGAAAAATCAGGAAATTCTCTTTGAATCACATTTTATGTGCATGTTAAGCTGCCAGAGCAAATCATATTATTCAAAGAAATAGTTTGCTTTCTTGCCAAGAGTAAGCTGAGAAGATTGATACCATGTACTCTCATGTTTGTAGAGTGAATATGAAGCTACAGCTAACAGCCAGTTAGCTTAGCTTAGCATAAAAACTTGAGGACAAGACCCTAGGAAGTCCCTGCACCTGGCCAAAAAACAGTCCAGAATATAACCCCCTTGAACAACCACAAATTGACATTTTTACTCTTTGTTTCTTGTAACAAGTTAAACAAATGAGCTATGACGTATTAATTAGTGAGCTTTAGAGATACTGCTAGGCAAATTTCTTTATACCACTGGACAGAAGCCGGGTAGCTGTTTCAAGTCTGAGCTGATGACTGTAGTTTCATAATTAGTATACAGATATTTCATCTCAGCAAGAGTGTATTTCCCAAAATGTTGCAGTATGAGATTTGAATAAATTGCCAAATCTTTATGGTACAAGAATATTTATTTTTCAAACTTTTAAGATATTGGTTGCATGCAGTGAATGAAGATTTTGAAGTTTCTGCTCTAATAATTTAATATGCACTTTAGCCAACATGCAGGCCAGATCCCCAAACAGCCGGTGTGTTACTTTAAGAACATGTATTGCTGTGGTATCCCTTGTACAATCAAAAGACAGTTTTTCACATGTGTCATAAAGTAAACTTCTCCTTCATGGCCTCCTCTGACCTGTCCTGCCCTTTCAGTCCTTGGTTTTTCCTTCCCTCTCTTTCTCTCACATACTTACATGAAATGATGTGACATATACGCCACTTGGCTGTTCATCCAGTGTGCCCTACAGTTCCATAAGTGCATTCATTTTAGCATGAGTGGCTAGTAGGACTTAAACTCTTCTCCCTGATTCTCTTAGTTTTATGCTCTATGCATTAAACAACATAGGACTCCCCTCTCTGTCTTTCTCACTGCTACCCACGCCACTCCCTCCTCCTATTTTTCTTTCTTCCCCTCTCTCTTTCTCTCTCTCTCTCTCTCTCTCTCTCTCTCTCTCTCTCTCTCTCTCTCTCTCTCTCTCTCCCCCTCTTTCTCTCTCTCTGTGACAGTAGTCATGTCAGAGTAAGGCTGGCTGAAGCCCTCGCAGCAGTCAGCCTCTTTGATGTTGAGCCCTGCTGAATTAGGCCATCACCCAGCGGTGCTCTGCTGCCTGCCTGCACAGACACACTAGTCACACATGCACACACACACAAACGCAGCACGCTTGCGAGCACACGCATACAAACAAAAACAAATGCATGCTGGCAGGAAAGCATGCACATGCAAAACAAAGTATACATGCTTCCAGTCAGAAGTAGTGGACGCGCTTACACACGCCATCCAGGCCTCACAGTGCTTTATAGAAATAAACAAATATGCACTAAAACATGTCCAATCATTTCCTATTCTCACCCTTCCAGTGTCTTTCTCCACACACACACTCACACACATACATACTGTGAATCACATTCATAGACTCTAAGTCCTCATTTCCTTCTCCGCTTCTCTTTAATAAACATAAATTTGAATTCTTATGAGTGCTTCTCCTCTGAGGCCCTATAGTACATCAAAAAACACGCACACACTCATGAACACACACACGCAGGGAAAATGTAGGACATTCAGAGAGAATTTATTCAAGAATACAGAATACAGGGGAGAATTTATTCCCTTTCAATCTGCTCTCTCTTGCTCTTACAATATGGTTGTATGAATAGGACCAAAGTGACTACGGCAGGAAGCCTCTTGAATTACACATAAAAACACGGGCTGGAGACCTGACATTTCATAAAATGAACATGACACCTTAAAATAAAAATGTATACTCTGTTCACAAAACGAAAAATATGTTTTCCATCATAAAAAGATGAGACGAGAAGGAACTCTGGTATCCGGACTTCAGTTCCCAAATCATATGCACTAACGTATTTTACTCTACTCTGAAAATGTTTCATTTAATCAAACCTTCCATGAAACTTAAAGTTGCTCTAATTAATATTTTCATAGTAATAATGGATAAAATTATGTCAGTAATGTGAAAGGTATTCCGTGTAGTGACAAAGAGAATTACCACTTCACCACAGTTCCCTTCAGCTGTATGGAGCGTTTTAGCATCTTTTAGCTCATTGTTTTGGTTTTATAAGCCCTCATCTTTACTGTTTAGGTTCAGTCTAATGGCTCTCATCCAGCTAATTTCCAGTCACAGCAGACAGCTCTGATAAACTCACTGTATGCTGTACCTGCACAGAACCACACTGCAGACAAAGTCAACAACTAGCTGGTGAACATAGTGAAGCATAGCAGCTAAAGATATATCTTTCAAGAATTGGTGGAAACCAAAACCAGAGGAGAGAGAATATTACATTTTCTACATGGATGCAGACACAACTCCAAATAAATGCTAATGTTGCTCCTTGTCTGCAGGTTTAATCAAGCTGGTCACATGTGTCAGAGGAAGAACATTCTTATGTCTCATTGTTGGAAAAATGTGGTTCATGACCAAATACCTGCAAAGCTAATAACATTTCCGTCTCAGCTGTGTTAGTTAGCAAGTGTTAGCACCAGAGCATTGTGAGCATGTTGCTGTGCTAGCTTTGGCATTTAGCCCAAAGCACTGCTGTGGCTAAGTACAGCACACAGGGCTGCTAGCATGGTTGTTGTCTTGTTCAGATCTCATCAGCACATTCCTGTATCAGTAATAGAGAAGCAGCAATTTCAGTCTGGTTAGAATAACAGGTCATGTCTGCAAGTCATGATTCTACATTCAACATACAACATTCAATTTAGAAATTATTCACTCTTCAAATTTGCCTCATGGCATGACTGTAAAAATTAGGATGCACAAGATTCATAATGAGAGTATAAAAATTCAGAATTTTTAAAAAGATTTTTAAGTAAAAAAAAAAAAAAAAAGTACAGCAAACTCTGTGCACATCAATCATCACTACAATCTACTGTAATAAAAGCAAAGAAAGGAAAAAAGAAACATAACAAACTCTCTCTTTCTTTCTCTCTCTCTCTCTCTCTCCCTCTCTATCTATCTCTATCTCCCTCTCTCCGTGCTCTCTGGTGGCTAGGAACAGCCCTGTGGTCAAACTGGAGACCGGCCAAGGATATTTCCATCAATTAGTTGATTTTTTTTTTTTTTTTTTTTTTTGGCCCTGTCTATCTCTGCCTAACTCTCTCCATTTTTCTCTTCTTTACTCCATCTCTCCCTCTCTGTCTGTCTCATTATTTCCACTGTTGTTGGCTTGCTAGAAGAACGCTTGAGAACATCAGAATGTAGGACACTTAAAGAGCAAAAGCTTAAGTAATCACTCATAACCTCATTTATTAGACACTTACGGGCAACTTTTAATAAGATGTTTGTGTTTATTTGTTTGTGTAGTGAATTGAGGGTCATGCACCTTTAAATTTCTATTTTGGAAGTGTTGTGTAAATGAATGAGGGCAGAGAGCAGGTGGCACCAGCATAAGACAATAAGTACCCACATTTTACACACACATACACACACACGTGTAGCCACGTACACATAAAATTACATTGCACGGTCGTGCCTCGCTACGTTGCATGCCGCACACAGTGTGTCATCACTGCATATCAATTACACAGGGAAGTGAAGATCTATTTCTAATTCAATCAGTCAGTGCTGGTGTCACATCTCTCTGGCTTTCTCTCTGCCTCGCCCCTTCTCTCGACCTCGTTCTCCTATTTCCCCCCTCGCTTGATTCTCACTGATGCGTCTCAGTCGTCATGGGGCTTGTGGGCACGAGTGTAAGGTTTGTGTGTTTGTTTATGCATGTGTAAAAGAGAGCGAGAGAGAGAGAGAGAGAGAGAGAGAGAGTGTGTGTGTGTGTGTGTGTGTGTGTGTGTGTGTGTGTGTGTGCTTCAATTCCTGTGGGAAACAGTTTAAGTTTTAGACTTTTGGAGAGATTTTTTTTTTCAAGTGATGTAATCCTGACCTGACCTTGTTTCTTGGGCTAGTTTTGGTGTAGGACGGTTTAATGGCTTAAGATACTATGTCGGGCATATTCAAACATCATTCTATATCATTCTCTGTGTTTGTGTTTTAAAAAAATGACAAAAAGATTACAAATAGTAGCCTGTGATAGAATTTTCTTTAAATTAATTACGATTTAATTTTTCTTATATTTCTTATGTAAAACTGTCACTGCAAACCTGAAATCATGAATTTAGCAACAGTTGGCTATTTACATGTCCAGCACATCTGGAGCAACGCTATCAATAATTTTGAGTTGTGTTTGTGGCCACATGGCAAATGTAAATCTAATATTCATTCTCCTTTTAGCTTTGTTTTGGTCCAACTCTTGAGAAAGATGTCTGGCTCTGTAGCTCACCAGCTAGTCGCTAAATCTGTCTGTCTGTTGGTTGTTGGTGGGCAGGTTGTGTACAGGCAGTTTATGTGAGTTTTTTGCTTAAAACAGCTGCCTGCTGCAGCTGGAAGCGAGGTTGTGGTGAGAGTGAATGTAAAGTTTTAAATCAAATCGAATGTAAAGTTTTCAATCGAAAAATAATGTTTGTTATTGTTGTTTATATGTGTACATTTCAGTTGAAATCAAATCATACATAGAAATGTGCAATCACTAATAAAAATGAAATGAAATGAAAAGGTGCTGCCTACAATCTTTGTCTGAGTGCTAAAGCGCGTGCTTTTCTCTGCTTGACAGCAGTATGTGTATCATTTGTTCAGCTTTTCCTGGTGTCCCAAGATTGGTTCACACTGCATGCTGACTACAACTGGATGTGGGATGGAAAATTTTAAAACCAAGAGATGTTGCCAGATGGGTGATTTTCCGCCCAGTTGCTGTTTCCTTATTAGATAACATTTACCCCCTGGCAGGCAAAGTGTACACAGATCGTTGTGGTACTATGGTGATAATTGTAAAGTGAGAGCAGTTGCTAAGTGGCTACCAAAAGATATTTTTTTAAACTTTTAGAAACTGCAAGCCTAGCCGCTAGCCACCAGCAGCTGGCTCTCTGCTATGCTGTATGGCGTGATCACAGCCAAAATACACAGCTACCTAGAACTGTAGCCCCACCTAGTGGAAAAGTCACACCACACCACTGATTAAATAACCACATGGTCGATTGTACCTGCAATCCAGAATGACCTATAGCATTTTTTAAAACAAGCGTAATATGTCATTTTCCAAAACCAGCACAAAACATACAAGGTTAGGGAAAGATCATGGTTTGGGTTAAAATGATTACTTGAAACGTAGTTAGCACTGCCTTAAAATTACACAAAATAAATTGAAAATGTTGTTAAAGCTAGCAATTTTAGCAACTATTAAGCAAGATATAAGGATAACTTGTTTGACTTGACTTGAAAACAAAATCATTTATAAAGGTATTTTAGCAACTGTTACGCAGATAATGAGGATAAATGTTTTTGCCTAACTGCTAGAATATATATTTATACATAAATGTTGATATTTATGAACACCAAAATGTCGTTTTTATGCATTTTATAATGTGAACAATTGAATAACTTTTGCAAATTTCACATCATTGGATCATTAAAGTTTCAACCATGTGCATTTACCATAACTTGAAAAAATGAATTTTAGTCTAATTTGCCTTGTGTGTTATTGATAGTGGCTGCACACCCCTCCAAATGATTATAATTAGTAAATGTCTACTTTTTAACACCACATTAGGGAGCCCGTTAATGAGCTAAATCATTCACATTTAGTTTTTTATTTTATTTCTGATGAGTCAACAGCACTAGGGATCCATTACAAAACCTTTACTGGAATCTTCATGCACTCTGTGAGTGTTTCTTTACTTTCCACACGGGCGTCATTGCATTGAAACAACCCCCTCTCCACATTGTGCAGTACTCTTCCCAGTGTAGTGTTTTCAATGCTGTATTTAAAGTTTACCATTAAGAGGTTTATAATAATGTATCACATTGCCTGGAAAATTCAGATGAGATTTTTTATAACACCCACTGTACAACATGAATGGTCCTCTCCAGTTTTGAGGGCATTCAGGGTTCAAGTTGTTAAGATAATGGAATTCATATGTGTGTCAACATTCCATAAATCCAGTAAACCTGATCATTGAAACTCCCTATGTAATCCCAGTGAGGCATCTAAATATATATATACAGTACTTATTCAGAATACTCAGAATTTGTGCTTTAAAGTGAATGACATTAACATAAAGAAGCCGTTTAAGAGGTGCATCAAATGAAGCTCCCTCTTTGAGGTGAGACGGGAGAGAATTGAACAAATGGGTCATTTTTAGTTTTAAAAGTAATAATAAACATAGCCATCAGTAAATGGGTAAAACACCCATGAGAACCTGCAATCTATCCATCTAGGTATGTATATGTTTATCTGAGTATATGCTTTTGAAATGGGACAATAAAACCAATTATTAAAAAAAGGAAACACTGGAGATATTTAACTATTTTTAATAATGATACTCCTGAAGATTTAAGCTTTAAATAGACAACATTTTAACTGCAAATATTGCAGTATAAGTACAATTTGAAATAGGGCAAATATCTCTTACAAACATTTACAAAACAACCCTTTGAACACACAATTCCAATACCAAAACCTTTAAAATATTTACCTGAAAATAAAACGGAAAAGTGAACAAGGTTTTTTTTTTTAAAAAAAATAAAAGTCCAACAGAAGGATGAAACGGCCAGGATTAATACAGCATACAGGAGGTAGAGAGACTGTTAGCAAGTCAGTGAGGTTAAACTCCTCTGGTTCCAAAGCTCTTCTCAGTTTGACCTTGAAGTCCTTCAGCTTTTCTTATGTTTCTTTACTCAAATTCATGCTCAGGTAGTTAGCAAATCTCTCACTGATAAGACGAAATAGAAGTGATTAGTGAAATTCACATGCATCGAAGGTTGTAAACTTATGAAAATTGTATTAGTACTCTCCTCATGTTTCCAGCTTACCTCCAGTCAAACTCTGGTCCACATTTATACAGCAGCTATGTGGGAAACTGAAATTTCTGATATGAAAGAAATCCAAACAATCATCCGACAACAAGATCATTAGATGCTGTGATCCCCTCAAACTGCATATTGAATAATGACAGATTTGGCAGAAATTGGGCCACAAATTAGTCAGGTAGGACCAATTCAGGGTTAAAATCATGCTTAATCCATACAGCTTCTGCCTGGCTTAAGGCTAACATGGATAATTATAATCTTTCTCTTAAAACATGAAAGAAAAATCACTACGAATCATCAGAATAGGCTGATATGATGTACAGATAAAAGCAATATAATATACATAGTTGATACCTAAACCTTCTAAAAATGAGCTTCTCTACCTCACATGTCTTGCTTTGTGACATAAATTAATACTGCATAATCTTCACAAAATCCAACTCGGTGACATATACTGTGTATTCAAACTGTAGGCCTATTTTAAGTAACATCCTGGTTCTGTCCTGCACATCTAAAAGGCTTTATGAATACATTTGTTATTTTATGCAGAAACATTATGTAATGAGGGCTGATACAGATGCGCAAATGGTTATCGAGCCTCAGCTAATCGTTACATCCATCCTCCCCAAAAGAGCTGTAGCATCCTGGATACAGTGTACAGAAACTGTGGTTAAAAGAACAGTCTCAGAAAATTTATTCATGAAAAAAACATAGATGTCATCTTAAGTTAGAATCAGTACTAAAAGTTCGTGATGTACCAGAGTTACAGAGGACTTACTGGTGCTCCTTTAATTGTGTAATGTTGTTATTCCCTCTTGAGAATATTCTCATAACACTAGCTGATGGAAACATAGACTGTTTTGCATTTTCTTTGGCTGACTTTTCTGAAATGAGTTTAATATTTGTGCAACATTTGACTGAAGACATAACTTATCTCTCTCTCTCTTTCTCTTTCTCTCTTAGATCATAACCATCTGAACAATGCAGCCTTGTCTCCCCTGGGTCCAGCCATGGCCTTGTCTCACCCTCATAACAACCTGGGAATTGGCTTCAATAAGTACACTTCGCTTAAGGCCGTTGGTGAGTATTACACACACACACAACATCTTGACTGCATGGAGACATACGGTAGGAAAGTTTGAATGCTTACACACACATACTATGCAGAGTAGTTCATTGCAATGCGCTGCATGCTGCAAGAAACGAAGCTAATGGATTAAACTACCGATGTTGATGTAAAAACCCGAAAAAATCCTCCAAATGAAACAACCGTATAGGTCATTTTTACCATGAGTGTTTTTAGAATGACCCGTTGGAGTGTAATATGCTATTTTCCAAAATTGTTACAAATCTAGTTTAAAACTAATGTTGTTTTATGAAGTGACAACACTGTGGTTAAGGTCTGGTCAGGTTTAGACACAAAAACCACTTGGTTAGGGTTAGGGAAAGATCATGGTTTTGGGTTAACATGATCAGTGGAAATGTAGTTACTACTTCCTTAAAGTTAAGCAACCTTCATCATCATTGCAACAGTAGACACCATGTCATGGGTTTTCTCCCGATTCGCAGTTGGAAACAGGAAGTGAACAGCGCTCATCCAGCTAAGTCCATAGTCCACTTGCCATCTTACTAACTACTCAGCCATCCGCCAAACCTGCCTTCCTATAGGTCGTTTTTGACGATTGAATTTACAACCTATAGTGTTGTTTTTCTTGGGAGGACAGGCTCAACAAAACAGATCCACAGCACATGGATTACTACACCGAGGTCAATGAGGCCAAATATTATACAATATAAACAAACCTGAATCCATAAGGAGGATGATGAAAAACACTAAATGTCCCCATGCTGATGCACTCACTGTGTGGGAGAGTGGTTATGGGAGAGCAACCACCCATTAAGATAATGGATTTTTTATGAGTCTGACTCTCATTCAGCCATGTTGAATCATGGTCCATGTTGAGTGTTGGGACTGATTTCTGATCTCCCAGTCATCCATATAATTATACTGCTGCAGCCATGATGTAAATATTAAGGCCAAGTTACGCTGCTTGCAAGGAGTAAGCATCCCTTTCAATAATCTCCTGTCCACAAATAAATAAGTATGCTCTACCAATGGACACATTCATGGGTTAAATATTTGAAAACTTACTGCAGCTGTTTTTACAACGCTAGAGTTATCCTTTTGTAAATTTCTCTGCCTCTAAGGCTCTTTGGCAGAGTGTGACACTGTCACACTGTCACAGTCAGGGGTGTAATCAAACTGGGAACATGTAGCTAATGTTACCCAATATGAGATGGTGAGTAGTATTGAAAAATCTTTGTATAGTGAGAGGGTAGACAACAACAATGAAAACACATCAACTGCGCCTTTTTGCACAAAATTATGTAATATAATAAAAATGAGACTCTCCTCCCATGAAAAACGACACAATAGGTTGTAATGTCAGTCGCCCACAAATAACATATAGTTAGGTTTTAGTGACAGATGCAGCTGTAGTAGTTATGACCTCCATCCACACCTCCTCCTCCTGGGATGGACAGAAGTTATAACCCAATAGTGGACTTTGCCACAGTAGACCGCTGTTTGTTTCCTTTTTCCAGCTGTGAGTGTCACATTTCCAACTGCGAGAGTTTTTTAAAAACCATAACTGCAATTGTCCCCAAACTTTAACCTCATAATTAGTATTGTAGTCATGATGACGAAGGTCACATAACTGTAAGGAAATATTAACTTTAACCTTCACTGTATGTTTCTCTAACCTTAAAAGTTATCATTAAACCCAAACCATGATCTTTCCCTACAGTCAATGTAACCAAGTGGCTTTTGTGCCTAAACCTAACAACAAACCTAGTAACATCATAAGCCATCATTATTTTTTAACAGTGATATGCAACAGTTTTTGAAAGCACAGACAAATGATAAAGCCATGCTGATTACTGCCAATAGGCCAGATTAGAAAACACTCCTATCTATCATTCTGGAGTGCGTGGTCTCAACATATTTTGCCATTTAATTTGGAGGACTTGTTGCAAAATAAACTGTGTGTCACGTATTAGAAAGGCTCCTGAGTGGCTAAAGTGGGTTTTGAATAGTACTGCTTCCACTGAGATGTGTTAAACTTCATTAAAACACTTTATTAAAATCACAAGCTGGTGTTATCAGTCAAATTGAATTGCAGGAGTTGGTAAATTGATTTCCTGATGTAAATATATTTGAGTGCTGTGTTATTTTAACTGAGTAAATGATATGTTTCATAGTCCTTCACAGATTTCTATACAGCTACAAACAATAAGGATGAATCCTTATTGTTTCTCTTTGAGCCTTCCTATCACCCATATACAGACATGAGAAAAAATTAAGTGAAACCCTAAATAAATAAATAAGTGAAGCTCTTCTGACCAAACACCTTAGCAACACACTTTGTGTTGTTTTTTTCCTTCATTTAGAATCATAAATAACCCCATTGACATAACCTGGTGTGTTACATTAATGGTGCATTAGCTTTATGAACCTGGGGGAAGTCCTGTATTGAATGAAGCAGACATTTGGATCATTGTTGCCTCATAACCATGACAAAAACACTGTTCGCTATTTGTTATGGACAAGTTAGTCATCTAAAAGCTCAGCCACTATAAAGCTGACAGTTATTGACTACTTGCCTTCCTGTAAATAGTATTTGTGAATCAACTGTGGAAAAAAGGTGATGGCATAAATTTGCTGCTGATGATGACGTAACTCATACAGGAATGGTAACTCAACTGGTTCACAAATGGATAAAAGAAGAAGAAGCTATCAAACACCTATACAAATCATCAAACAAGTATACACACACCCACACACACACACACGCATACACACACACACACACACACACACACACACACAACTAGTTAGGCACTAGTGGGTGGTGAGTGACAGTAGTTTGGAGAGCAGCAGGGTGAAGCAGTTAGTTTAGGCCTCAAGCTTGCCCTCTGGCCTCTCGCTCTCTCCAACACACACCAAGAAAACACACATACACACTACACACAGTCACACAGGCACACATAAAGGACACAAGCATAAACACACACACACACACACACACACATATATATATATATACCATCTATCATCTGATCACCGCAGACAGATAAGGACATAGTGACGCTGATAAGGAATGACAGTTTGACACATGTACTGTACATGTACTGTTCATTGACACAATATGCAAGTATAGACAAGACTGAGTATCAGTCACAGAAACTACACAGCATGAAAATAAAGTTTTGAAAGACGAAGACATAATCAGTTATTAGAAGTTGAATATTTTAATTTCAAATCATTTAAATTGTGAAATCCATTTCAAAATCAAAGAGGGAAATGTTGGAGATCAAACAATTTACAGAATAGAATAGAACAGCAGATGAGACAGTCAAGGGAGAAAAAGGTGAGGCCAACAAGACAGGGAAGGAAACTGACTGAGAAGGAAAAGAAGAAGAGCGAGAGAGAGATAATCTCATCTCATTGTTCTGCTCAGTCAGTGAGAAACAAAGGCCGATTTTAGCAGCAGCAACATCCCGACTACTCAACACTGAGCGTCAGTCACATTTCACTGAAAATACTTCAAAACAACAAATCCCTCACATGCTGACGTACTAGGCTCCTTCCTTCCTCTCTATGTATTCAGTTCTGTTCTGCTCTTTTTTCGCCCGTATTTTGTATCAGGTCTACTGTTTTGTCTCTGCCTGTCTCTTTAACAAACACACACACACACACACACACACATACCCTTCTGTACAGTTCTGTATGACTGGTGTGTTGTGCCTTTTTTGCCATCAGGGACTCTGGTCCTCTGGCACTGTGGGCTCACATGCTTTTACAGTAATGATGTACCTAACAGCCAACGGAGCACTTGCGCAACACACACATACACACACACACACACACATACACACACACGGCAGTGTGCACACAACAGTATTATCCATAGCTCTTTCTCTGTCTCTCTTTCTTTGCTCAAAATCTTTCTCTTGTTTCATAACCTGAGTGGATAGACTAATGGGTAATTCAAAAGAAAAAACAAACAATGATATAACATTGCCAAGTGTATTTTTAAGTGTATCATGCTCACTAACTAAACAGTGTTAACCAGTAGATATCCTCATTGTTAATTTTGGCCATATAAACAAATAAAAGTCACTGGGCCTCAAAAATAAAACTTGACCTGGATCAGTTTCCTCTGACAGCACTTTGATAGTGCTCTCATAGGCCATGAATACTGGGAAGATACATTTACTGTGTTCAAAATGTATATTTCAAAAAACTCATGATGCATTTTTTAAATTGGTTTATTTAACAGTCACAGTGCACATAAAAAAAAAAATGCTGTAAATGTGCCAGAGTTAGCCTAGAGACTATTTTTAATCTCTAGTCCCTGGACAGATGTTACAAAGTCACCTTAAAAAAGAATATAAGATTTAATGTTATAAAGTTATCAGGCTTTGCCATTTCCACTTGCAATTGTTCTCAAAGGAAGAATAAATAAAACGATCTTAAAAGACAAGATTTTCACATCTTCCTGCCAGCACCTCACTAGAATAGGTGTATGTTTTCCCTCCATTTTTTATGATTGTATGTTTCACAATGAAATGGAATTACATTGTGACAGAACATTTGGATTCATTTTTACCTAATTGATTCATTCCCCCCACTCAGTATGCTTAATTTAATGTAGGAGCAGGAAGAAATTATATTTCATTTTCAACACCTCTGTTGTTTCTCTGTCAGGAACTGGCTACCTGATATACACCCAGTAAGAGAGGAACATAGATGCAATCCAATCATCTTTTCACACATGCTTATCAGTTCTCTGGCTGTGCAATAAACAAGTCACCGGGGTCCAGAGATCCTGGCTGTGTGGACAAAGTCATGGCTAGGACACACAACAGTTTGGATAGGGATAGCTGACCATTTGCCAGGTGAAACAGCATGTATCTGGACCAAGCTTTCTTATTAACACACTGGGATTTAATGCAGCTGTTAAAAGCCCATGTTTGTTTTCTAAAATCCCTCTCGCAAAGATATGAGAGGTGAAATGGAGAAACGGAAGCAAAAAAGGAATCAAAAGGTTAGAAAAAAAGGTGAAAAAGGTCATGAAACTGTGTGACACCAAAGCTGTGCCAGATGTAGCAGCAGGACTCTGGCACAAGCAGCTCTGATATATCTTAATTAAAGTACTGAAGGCATGTCAGGTGGACTGGCAGGGAGAAAATAAAGAAGCTAAAGGTTAAAGAATGAAGAAGAGAGAGGACAGGCAGAATGAGCAAGCAAGATGTCAGAGTGAGAAAACACAGAGATAAACGAAACTAATAAAGAACAAAAAAAAACTGTTAAACTAAGAAAATGTTCACATACAGGAAAGAGGAAAGACAACATAAGACAGAAGGCGAAGGGTGTGATAGACAGTTGCCAGGACACCAGGACTCCTAGACTGCCTGAAGTCTAGTTTAATTAAACTGTAATAAGCCAATATCCGGAGTATTATTGGAAATACTGTGGAAAAATCTCTTTCTATGTGAATAAATATTTTGTTTGTTCGTGTAAAGTCACCTGAGACAACATCTTTTACATTTTAAAAAGAGATGTTTAGAGTTACATAAATGAAATTCAAGACCTTGATACGTCTTTTTTTCTTTTTTTTTTTGGACTGCCTTGGAAAAAGAGCATACTCGTATGTGTTTAAATTAAATTATTACATGCATTTGCAGTGTGGTTATTGTATTTTTGGTGCCTGCCTCAAGTCAGGTAATGTATGCAAAAGTTATGGTAGACTTCAGGACTTTTAAGTCTATGAATTGGAGCAATCTGATGATCCCCAGAAAAGTGGCTTTGAAGATGAAGGAACTCCTCTGGTTGAAAGTTTTTGTTTGTTTGTTTTTCACTTCAGGGTTGTAGGGTTCCCTTACAAGCAATGTTCAGTGCAGAACCTGTGGAGACTAATGAGGAAAAGCATAGCAATGTGGTTGTTGAATTTCTTTGGTATTTTAGGCTGTGTTTATTCTTCTTCCTTGGATTTTATGAAGTGGAAACCTGCAGGTTTCAAAAGATAATTGTAAGTTGCGAGTTTGTAGACAGAGTTGCATAATGTGATGTTCCTCTTGCAGCTTTTAACTTCACTTTAATCTCTTAAACTCTGCTGGACCTCCCTGTAGTTCCATAGTTAAAACATGCATATTGCTCACAACTCAAAGAACGCCAATTTAAATTGCAATGGAGATCCCAAAGTTTTCAAAAACACAAAACGTGTCAGTCTGAATTACATATAAATATGCATTAAGTGATGCTAAAGACATCCATAATATTTCCGTTAGATGTAGCTTTGCAGCTATAACAACATGGCATCTATGCTTTAATATTCATTCGGTATGAGACATAATATAGCTGCAATGAATGTTAAACAAGCAGTTACAAAACACACTTGCATCACACAGTGTAGAAAAGAGGAAATTCAAAGAAAAGAAGAAATCAAAGGTTGAAGTTTTTAGGGATGCAGATCAACATATATATATATATAATGTGGCCAGTACTCCAGTGCATTGTCCACAACTTAGTAAGGCAGGGAGAGCAAAAAAATCACCTTCACAGTTCCTAAAATGTGTGTGCTGAGTAGATTCTCCCAGAATACCAGCTCCAACATAATTAAATGTCATTAAAAATAGACCAAATAGAATACAGTATGTTGTCAAACTCTGAAATCCATTAGAGGGCCAAACTTATGCAGTTATAATGCAATGGCCCAGATTGGGCCCACAGGCTTCGCTGTAGGCTGCTGCTGGATAAAGATGTTGTTGAAGAGCGGAAAATATCTGAAATACAGAAGGAAAGAATGGAAAGCAAGACAGGACAGAGGAAAGAATGAACAAGCAGATGGAGAGGCTGTGAAATGAAGAGGAAGGCACATGATATTGTCACAAAGGACCTCACTGTCAGGTGTTCCTGCTGGCAACATGTGTGGAAACACTAGAATAGACAGCAACAGCAGTTGTTGTAGGAAGGAAGGATGTGTTTAATTCATCGTTTCCGTGCTGTCCCAGATTTTCCCGCCCTGTCCAGAGATTTGAACCAACCTTCCCTCTGTAGTTCCAACTGTAAATTACACCAAAAAGGGATACTCTGGGCAAAATCTGATATTCTGTCCACAAACAACAATTCAGTTCAATTCAATTCCTGGATATTTATTGCTTAATTTGTATCAACATTAAATGTGACTTTTGATAAATATGTCCGCTTGTAATCATCTGCTTTTCTGCAAGTTTCTTCCACAGAAGTAGGAGCTAGAAAGCAACAGGAGAGCATGCTCTTAAAAACTAGGGCTTGTACAGCACTCTGCATATTAAACCTACAACCTGTCTGTCTACGTCAAGCAATTGTCAAACATCATTATGATGAACAGGCAGCTGGTAAAAGCGGTCGCTACTGCCGAAACCATGTGATGCACTTTTACCACACAGGCATATACGTATCAAGCGGCTTATACCCTTTTCATTGAGCGAAGAATGTATGTAAATGTGCTCTTTGTTGCACAGTGCCTGACATACATACAGTTGCAAATGTGTAAACATATGAACCCACAAACACAAATGCACACATATATTCGTATGCACACACACATGCAGATGCGGGCACATAAATACACACTAATCCTCAACACGTTCCTATCTTGCAGAATTTTAATGAAAGCATTAGCATTCCTCTATTCATTCTCTTCATTTCTAGTCAAAATAATGTGTCACTTCATTGCTTTCAAAAAAAAAAAAACCCTCTTAAATCTTGGTTATTTGAACTATTAAAGTGATTTATTTAATTATTTCTCTGTCTTCCTCCATGTCTCCTTTATCCCTTTCCACAAGCCCTGCCCAGAAATTCCTTCTCCTCTCCTCTTCCTTGTACTGGCCTTGGTAGCACTTTTTAACATGTAATGTTTAAATCAGTAGGACAATACAGTAGGTATGTTAATAAAGAGTAAAGTAGAAGTTAAAGTTAGGCTGCTTTTTAATATAATGAAGCAAATGAACCAGTTGGCATTTCAGATAGACAACAATTTAAACGGTTGTGGTGACAGTTGTGTTATTTGTGAAAAGCAGGATCGTATTTAAATCCTTGGATCAGCTTGGAGCCTTTTACTGAGGGAGTGAATGATTACTGATAACTCTTTCTCCTTCCTCAACAACTCCTGTTGAAGTGCCCTGCAGTAACACAGTGGACCTACATTTGAAGTGTTCAATAAGCAATTACTGCAAAAGACTTAGAGAGTACAGGGCAGTTTCCTGACATGTGAATGTGTTTCTCAAAATACAAAGAAAATCATTCTGGCTGATATAAATTACTTGAAATAAATCAATAAAAAACAAAGAAATTGGCAGCATCTGTCTGTTTTCAGTCAGCCAATGTATGACTTTTGTTCACAGTCTACAGAATCCAAAATTTGTTGGGTTTTTTTTAGTTGCATCTATGTTTCAGAAGACCTTAAAACTCCCATGAGCATAGTCAATGCTTCTCTCTGTCACACATGCACCCAAACAAGCACACACACATGCAATAACATCTATTGACATTTATTACCACAGATTAAACACAACTGCTTGTATGTCTTCTGACCAGACTATTGACATAATCCCATTATTATGTGCCTGTTTGGAATGCAATTATGATAAGATCAGACACACAGGCGCACAAACAGAAGAAAAACACACAGTGGTATACAGGCTGACAGCAGCTGTTTCTTGTTAGGTTCAGACATAAAGATATTTCCATGTCTAGGAAGGAATGTGTTTGTTTTTTTTTTTCTCAGACTCTTATTTCTCTTCAGGAAAAATAGGACCAATAAAACATGGCTAAGCAAACAAGGTTGTTAGTGTCTTTGGGGCAGAGTGTGTATATGGGAGGGGGTGGGTTGGGTAGGGGGGTGCAGTGATGATGACCAAACAGCAGAGTCGAGTTCCACTCAGAGAGCTTGCGCTAATCTGACTCGACACACTGAACCCGTTCTATTTTTATTCCCTACAAATCTCCCATTTTGCCCGACGTTCGCTCACTGCTTTTCCTCATATTTCGTTTGGCTGTTTTCTCCGTGGTGCTGTCGATATTTTTAACCCTATGGTCAGGGCACAGACAGTTCAGAGCTCAATTAAATAATAACAGTGCAAACACTCATACATACATACACACACAAACACACACAGCAGGTTTCTTCTTCATTGCTTTGGCTTTTTTTTTGTTATTATGTGTAGATATACTGTAAATGATGTAATGTTTCTGTGCAACTTCAACCAGATGAGGCATCTGACAAAGTGCAGGCTTAGAGTGTGTTTCAATTTGACTATTACCTTACGACACACACACACACATACATGCATGTGAGTTAATTAGATGTTTAATCAGCCAGAAATTGATTAAACAATCTGGATGTGAAGTAAATTTTGCCCTCATCAACAGTTTTCAAATGTAATCCTGCTATTTTGCACCGAAAAATACTCATTTGTGCTTTTTATCATTATCACATTATAATTAGTTTTGTTAGCGTCATACTCACATGCAGCTTTGGTTAATCTTATCACTAATTGTTTTAACTCTCCAGGGTTGTTTAACCATGTCTCTCCTGTCTCTCCCATTGTCCAGACACTGCTGCAAGAGACTACTACAAGAGCTACCCAATGGTAGACTACACACACCGCCAGTCCCCTCCTACTTTCCAGCCAATCAACTTCCACCCCAAGGACAAGCCTTTCCTCCCACCGCCTGACATCCATGCACCGCTCGCCATCACCATCAACGCCTCCCAGATCCCCAAGCCCAAGATCTCCAAAACCAACACCCACCCGCTCACCTCCAGCTCAGCCTTCAAGGCATGGGACCCCAGTAAGAGCCACACCCAGCACCCCGCAGCCGCCCACATGGGCCTCCAGGGGCCGCAGCACCACACCATCCAGCAGCAGCAGCACCAGCCACTGCACCAGCAGAACAGCCGGCGCCAGGCCTACTCCAACAAGAGGCAGTTCAGCATCGAGACGCTGCCCGAGCTCTTCTCCCAGCCGCTGGGCTACGGCCACTCGCCGCACATGCACCCCAAGCACAAGGGACTGCCCACTAACAGCAAGACAGAGGTCACTGTCTGAACATGGGCGTGAATGGACAGAAGAGCCAGAGAGGAGGCAAAAGAAGCTGAGTTGTATCTTTTATATCCACAGCCATAACGGCAAGAGGGAGCAAGCAAATATCGTGTATGATCTGAATTTTTTTTAACTACGTTTTCCTCATCATTGTTGAGAACAATACTAATAATGCCAGTGATATTTGAGTACGTTTAAGACCACTGGATCTAAACAGCAACAGCAGATAAACAGTGAAGTTGGAGGATTGACAGGTGTTGGCTGTGACTCTTTGAACCCGGCGGCTCTCCTAAATAATTGAGTGGCCTCTCAGTGTGTTGGCACAAATCTCTCCTCCTTCTCCTCTCACCCCCTCGCACCTCAATGACACTCTGGGCTGCTCTGTAGCGCCACTCCGCCGCACACAAATGTTCAAACCCCACACACATACACCATTTTACCCCACAAACACCCTCCCGCACACACACGAGCCCAGACGCACTCTATACTACAATTTCCGACGCTGCCAGGGAGGCTGGTTGGGGAGTGTTTCCCGTAAGACTTTGGCTTCCCATCAGCAGAGACAATACCATTGTGTTGTCAGCTCCCATTGCCCTCCAGCCCTCCGGAGAGTGAGATATCAGCCTGGCAATTCATACCAGAGAAGAGGGCGGGGGGGTTATTCATCTCATTCCAGGGGCAAATGAGATGAGAAGGATCTGAACCATGTACACACACACATACACACACTCACTACACACTTGTCAAAAACTACAGAAGGTTCCCAGCAGTGTCAGAGACCACAGGCAGCCCCCCACTGACACACAAACAGACACACATTCTCGTCTCTCCACGCACACACACTGATCCTCAGAAACTGGGGAAATGAATAAGCGAGCTCTCTTGTTGGTATTTGTGGCGGTTTGTTGAGCTGCTAATTTCAGTCACCGTTTCGTGTATTGCTGTGGATGTGTCACGGCGGCTGGAAAAAAAAGAGTCCATGTATCCATGAAGGTCGTTACAAAGTCAGCAAACTCTCTTCCTCTCTGCTCCACACTGAGTTTGTGTCAGAGAAATGTCAGCCAATACAGGCAAAATATGATCATGAATACAGATCATGAACATTTTCCAAGATCCACTTAAATGTAACTGAGCAGCAGGTCCATGCATTTGCAAAAAAACAATTTCACAATCAAACTCTGAAAAGAAAGCAGTGATACGTACAGGAACACTTTTTTCCAGTTTGGCTGGTCCTAAAGACAGCGACAAAGCGGTTTCATGCATGTGAAAACGCAATGCAAACGTAATCTGAGAGGCTGAAACCACTTGTCAGGACACTGCAATTTACCTCACTCTTTGTTAATGAATACTTTAATATTTAGTTTCTTTTGGCATGAAAATTGTCAATAAGTTTAATATTGGCAGAATATAACAGTTATTGATTATTTCAGCTAACATTACAGTACATGACAGTAATATTGCTTTCAGCCTTCAAAATCCCTTACTGTACCTCCGCACTGCATATTCTTACCTCCACTTTCACCATTAAGAACAGCCCAACAGCCAGTCTGACTCACTGATTGAATTCACCTTCATTTGTTATCATGAGGACACTAGCTATGCCGCAGTGCATATGCTTGGCACATGCTACAGTACATCAGGCAGGTGGTGGAACCTAATCAAACTGCAGCGTTTACCAGAGTCACACACTATTTAGCACTTTTTCTCGCTCCATCTCTCTGTCTCTCACTCTCTTTCTACTCCCTTGCAGCCTCCTACCAGACTGTCTTCACCCCCTACCGCCCCCTCCTCACCCATCCCGACCTCCTTCTGTGCATCCATGTCCACGAAGGATTGAGCGATGGGTATACCAAGCACTTGTCTGGTGTTTGGTACCCAGTAATCCAATCTGTTGTAAATCGTGATGTTCTCAGTGGGTCCTCTTTGTGTGTGTGTGTGTGCGTGTGTGTGTATGGAGAGAAAACTATAATTAATGACAGAGTCCAGCATGCCAGACTCCAGATTTACTCCCTGATACACAGACACATTCATGCACATGCAAGCAGTCACACGAACTCTGACAAACTGATTACACACACACATACACATACATACATTACTTTCCTGGAGACTTACCCTAACCCTAACCTTAACCACTGACCCAAGAATCAACTTTTTCCCAATTGGGAACATGATTTTTGTCCTCAAGTGGACAAGCGTCTGAAATGTGCAGGCTAATGCCAGGATCAGTCTACACGATATTTTTGTCTCTCACCATGTGGGATTAGGCAATCACAGTGCCATAAATTCTTGCTATATCTTGGTCGGAAGACTAGCAACATTACAAGTATGACCCGACCAATCATCATTGGTCAGGGAGGAGGGTCAAGAAATTGTCAATCATGGCCACAGAAGCGCTATGTGTGATACTGGCAGTCTTGTATTTCAAAAAGAAAAATAAAAGAAAGAAAAAACAATTGTGGACCCATTCCTGGGTGCCATGAAGAGGACAGTATGGACTGTCTATCCTTCAAAGAGAACTTGAGGTAACAATGTGTTAACATTTCAAGAACTTTACATAAATGTAGCTAGCTACCAGGTTCACTGTATGTAAACAGTAGTTCTCATAGAGGGAAAATGATTGGGTTTTGGGAATTGTATACTCTGGTAAATTTATTTTTTAATTTTAGGTGACTTCACAATCACTATAACTGAAGTGTTCTCTGGCACACACGTGAACACCAACACAGAAATCCAAAGCTGTCCAGCTAAATGTCCAGCACATTTAGGTTCTCATACAGCAGGGAGAGCAGCAGCTCATCTCCGGCTCCTCAACAGGCTGATTCAGGCAGGAAAACCTGCCGTCAGTCATCAGTGACCGTTAACCGAAATCAAGAAAATGGTGACTGATGACTAACGGCAGGTTTTCCTGCCTTAGTCAGCCTGTGGAGGAGGCGGAGATGAGCTGCTGCTCTCCTCGCCGCAAATGCGACTCAGCTCTGCCGCACAGCTGATGGAGAACAGCTTTGACTTTCTATGTCAGCGTTCACATATGTGCGCCAGAGAGCATTCTATCATCCTATTGGTTAATATCAAGGAACACGTTGTAGGAGATGTCAAACTAGGCAACTAGGAAAATACGAAAAATCCTGACATGCTAGACTTTTCTTTCTTCGATTATGTCACACTACAAAGCCTGTTTGTCATTCTCAACATTCATAATTGATTAATGCTGGTAATTTGCTAGCAACAACAAAATCATGTCAAAATTGGGCTGAATTTGTGTAGCCTGATCTCGGTAAAAATCAGACCCACAGACACACACACAAGGAAATACACACAAACTAGCATCCACAAACACAGGCTGGGACATGAATGACCACATGCTTTTGCTATACATTATTCACACCTGTATATTTGCTGCTGCTACCTTAAAATGAAGCAAGTGGATTTTTATGTGAAAGGAATTTTCATTTTTTTCATTTTTTTTTTCTTGCAAGCCAAAATTCCCCAATTTATCTCAAATTTTACAGAGCCATGAATGTACACAAGCAAACAAAGTGAGTGGCAGAGTAAAACTTTAACGAGAGAGAATAAATTAGCAATATAATGCTTGTTTGTAATGCTGCAATGGTTTCTCCACTTTACCTCTCCGAGATGTGAAAAACCTCTTAGGCAAGCTGTTGGAGTGGTGCTCCAGGCTGCTGGCATGCTTTTGTAATAAGGGATCAGCCTGAGAATGGGGATCATGAATACAAAAGCATCAATGGGATATGCATGGTGTGAATATGCATCAAACACATCTGCGCTTATGCTTTTGCCAGAAATGCACAGCATGTAATGCATCATGTTGCAGGTTTCTTCTCCATGGCTTCCCCTGTCTCTGTCTGACTTTGATTCCCACGAGGCACCACACTTTTAGTGGGTCACTTCATATGAAATGCGAAAAGCTTTTTGGCCTTTAAAAGCCCTACCAAAACATTCTGTGGGGTCTGTCCTTAATCACTCAGAATGCATTAGATGTTGAGAACAAACGAGGAATGACAGCAAGTAAACAAGCAATATGCATCAGTAAAGCAATAAGCGCCCCACCATCCTCACCCTATCCTTGTCTGTCTGTCTGTCTGTCTGTCTGTCTGTCTGTCTACCCAGAGCCCTTTGGTGTCCTCAGAGTTTAGGGGGTGGGTGGTAATGAGGGTGCAGGCGTTAATACCAAGGGAAGCAACAGAATTGGCACTGCAGAGGGCTTGGAAAAAGAGATGACACAGAAAAAAGACGTGGGGTTTCCATGGACACTGCTGATAATGGCAATGGTTGTCTTTTCATTCTGATATGTCTGGGTCGTCTAAAACATTACGTCTGGGTTCTATCTCTCTGATGTACTGAAACCACCATCTTTCAAAAGCATTCTGTAGCTGTACCTGCGATTTGTACTCGTACAATTTCAGCATCTTAGAGTTTCTATCAAATTATTGTCATGGTTGGGTCTTGCAGGAATGTGATTTATTTCATACTCAGACAACATTGGCTGATCTCTGACTTGTAATGCTGGAGCTGAAAAGTTAAAACTGGAGGTTTAACACGACAGCAACACTGGCTCCAGGATTTACAATTAAGAAGTCTATAGTAAGCCCTTCAGGACAAACAGAGCCTGAGGACAGGCTACCAGCAAAATTAAAGAAACATCTTCTCAACTTTCCTCCAATTTGTTGGCTGACATGACTCGCAGTGATTGGCTGGGTTTGAACGAGCACTGTGAATGGCTGATTCTTCTGAATATCCTCTTGCTCTTTGGGAGAATCGCATTGGAGATGCCACAATCACAAAAAATGCTGATGTATTGGTGAGCGTTGACACATTTCAGTGTTAATTTCCCTGTAGTCAGACATCCTGGATCCAGGAAGACCTGCAGGATTTTTTTTCTTCAGTGCTGGATGGACTTCTATGACTCCCTTCAGGCAAAGGACTGCCTGATTAAAAACAGAGTTTTGTCAGAGTATTGCCTCTGTCATAGACAATGTAAATACTTGAACACACACACAAACATGCATTCACATACATACGAAACAGGACACAGGAGCCACAGAGGTGTTACACTAATTATATCTTCCATACACTGACCACAACTTTGTGGTGCAAAACAGGACCAAAAGCCTTGAATCAGAGGAAACTGAGTACACCTAACTGATGCTTGGATATCCAAAACAGTGAGAATGCTGAGACTGTTTTGGATCATCAGCTTAGAGTGCATTTACTCAATCTCTCCTGATTAACAACAGACTATGGCGTCGCTCGCTCGTCTCAGAGCTAATTGACTGTTGTTTGTAAAACTTCCTCTCTATAAAAGGAACAATGCAAGTATTCTACCGCAGGTTATCTGAATGCAACCTGGTAGACATACTTGGGCTCCATGATCCCTAGCAATATATAGATTATGGTGTATGGTTCTTTGTTTTGTCAGTTTGTTTGTTTGTTTTTTTGTACTGTGTTTTTTCAAGGATTGAGCTCCTGTCAAAAACAACGAAAAAAAAAAAGTTCATTTGACCAATGGAAAGTTAAAAGTGCTTCCAGATTTTAGATTCATGGCTGTGCGCCTTTCAGCCCTACCCCCACTCACCCTCCCTCACTACCAGACGATGTCATATGTTTAAAGCTTGTGGATCTTTTGAGTTACATTGTATGGTATACATGCACTCATGTGATTAATGTGAAAAGATATTGCATCGTATCCAAGTGCTTTGCCAACACATTAGCTGAAAGATGAAAGGAAGATTCTTGTACAGCTTTTGCATCTGCAAAAAAAAAAAAAAAAAAAAAAAAAATTGAAGAAAAAAAAATCATGCGTTGTTTCATGATAATTTGTAACAGGCAGCAATAGGCTGCCTTGGATTGCTATGTATTACTTGTGTATATATGTATGCTGTACCACTTGTCTGCTGTGAAATTTGTTGACTACTCAGCTTATATAAGGGCTTTTTATAGATATTAAAGCAGACTGGGCAATCTGACGTCACTCTGTAACTCCAAACAAATTTCTCTAGAGGTTTTTTTTTTTTTTTTTTTTTTTTTTTAGGGATGGAGGGATATGAACAGAATTTTCATGCATACAAAATGCTATATAAATAAAGTTTTGACTGACTGACTTACCAACTGAAATGTCTATAGGCACTCAAACGACGTTGGCCCATGTGTTCTGTTTGAATAAATCT
Organism: Euthynnus affinis; assembly: GCA_029490765.1. Taxonomy (NCBI): domain Eukaryota; kingdom Metazoa; phylum Chordata; class Actinopteri; order Scombriformes; family Scombridae; genus Euthynnus; species Euthynnus affinis. Next base: position 19,687,143 of record CM055856.1, on the reverse strand, counting down.
TTCAAGAAATATAGCAATCATTTGTTCATTGTACCTGTGTGTGTGCTGGCTGGTTCTGTTCAGGATTAGTATTACGTTAAGAACTTAAAAGATATAGTACATTTTGTGGTTGTCAAATGTCCAGTTCATACAATTTACTACTATAAATCATAATCCTTAAGAGTTCAGTCTCATGTTTACTGAAGGTATCAGCAAATATGGTTTAATACCACAGCAAACATTCATTGAGCAGCTGCTTTGTCAGAAATATAAAAGAAGAACATTTGGTGTTTACAGTGTAGTCAATACAAAGCCACATCATTTTAATAAAGAAGTCAGTCAGTAATAAGTGCAAAAACTGCATTATCTGATCTCATGCTGCAAGGCACAAGTCGTTTTCTAGACTTGCTTACCTTACTGAGGAGGTGGAGGTGTGCAACCTAATGTGAAGCAGAAGCAGTAGGAGATGTTGGCTTAACATTAGTGGTTACTTAATACAGCTATGATATGCCATTAGGAGGGTGAATAGTAAAAATGAGGCTGAGCAATCATGCATGTGAAGGCAGGAATCACCACTAAATAAAGAAAAATGCTATATAGTGAGTTAATGAAATTACGTATATCGAAAGCTATCACTGAAAATACGAAGAACATAAATAGAATCAAAAACAGGTTCATAATAAGGATCATAACTTTAAAGGGAAAATCCACTCACTGTTACAACAACAGTCACTGGCAATGTGCCCTGTATCAGTCATTCTAATATTGGATTTGATGGAGTGTTTAAATTGCCAGTTAAGCAGAGATGATGTGACGTCATACTGAGACATTTTCAGGACATCTTTAATTAAGTGTGACAGTGGAAAATATTTAAAAACATCATCCAACAAAGAAGAGGCAGAGATACAACAGGAAGACTGAATTGAGACTTAATGTAAAACCTTCAGCTGAAATTCATCAAGTTCATGCTTGCTGGGTTTGTCAGAATAGATCTTGGGGAAATACAAGAATTCACTAATGAATGAAGAAGGGGAGGAAAGTGGGTTCAACACCTGGGTGAATTGGAACGTTTAATCACAAAATAACCCCTTAAAGCACCGACAGATATGAACGGAGGTTTTCCATAGAATTATTATAAAAATGAAATGGTTGTGACAACACGCATGGAGGTGCTGGGAAGGAAACTGCTTCCTCCTACAGCAGCCTCAAAGATGTGCTTCAAGCTTTCATTTGACCCAGTTTGGGAGATCCCAAGCTTGATTCCCTGTAGAATTGGCTTACTGGTAAGCAACACACATCACAACATCAAGGAAAGAAAGTCACAAAATTGACCAAAAAGATGGATAAAATAAGTTTAAAGACGTGGCAGAGCGGCTGGAAACGGAGAGAAAGGAACACCAACTTCACAATATCGCAGAAAGAAAACAACTCTCTTTCTCTCCCTTCACTTTCTACCTCCTTTCTCTTCCCTTCTCCTCTCTCTTTGTCATACACAGCCTAAAGTATGGAACTCCCAAAGAGGCGTGTTGCCACTTAATTTGTTCTGACATCATCTGGGATTTAACTGGATGTGTTTCCTGTGGGTCATGAGCTGGCAGCGTGTGTTTTAGAGCCCTTAAGTGTGTGATGTCATCCGACAGCACGTAAAGCCTTTTGCGTTGCATTGTTTCTTGCAGCATGTCAAAGGACCAATCCCCTCTGCACACAAACATCCCCACACACAAGAGCTCCATGCATTAAGAATACTAAACAGCCAATTTAATTAAGTAGCCGGTGGTAGGACAAACATGACTGCAGGAGTCAATATGAAGCCTTTATCATTTAGGGAAATCATAATCTGGCTAGACTGGCCACTGTATTTAACTGATACACTGTAACTAATTGTTATAGTGCCGTGACATCACCACTGGGTCAATAGACTAATCCAGTTAACAATGTCAAGACAGTCATCTGGCTCTTAGATGAGTGAGTTAATTGGCTTTGACATTGATAATATCATTGCACATTTATCCTGGAATAAACACATGCAGCATCATTGTTTTTGACCTGGAGAAGACAGTGCAGATGAAAGGTGATAAGAGAACTTGACCTCTAACAGTACTGTGTTGATCTTATGTTGTACATGCAAACATTAGAATGGCTAATGCTGTCCTTCATGCAGATGGCCAAAAGAAATAGAGCAAAATAAGCATATCTAATGTGCAAAAAGTAGTAATGTGTAAAAGATGTGAGTAAAATGAGCACAGATGTTCACACATGAGCACACAATGCAGCAGAGCACAGGACAAACGTAGAAAACAGTGTCATGTTTATACTACATGCACACGAACAATGTCAACTCTTGCAGATGACAACCCAGCCGAGAGGTACAACAGGATATATGTCGCCGGCGGACAGCACTGGTACATCTAGTCTTAGAAAGATAAAATGGAAATGCACTTTTGATTTTTTTAACATAGCACTTTTTATGATGATACTGTACTTTCCTGCTGTTACTCCCAGAGGCGTAAAAGACAAAATCACAGTGTTTCTGCATATTTTAATTCAACGTGCTCTTAAAAATCACAAAAAGATGAAAGCAGAACAGAACAAACCTCAACTATAGCCTCCATACATATGCTACGGTTGGGAAACACTTACCCATACTAATGGTTCTGCAAGTATTTCAAGCCATTGTAACAATTGTTCACTTTTAATTTATTATTGCAAGAGAATTCCAACATAATAACAGTAATAATACTGTATGTCCAGTGGATATGCAGTCCATTATTGAGTAATATTGCTTGAAAATAAATGTAAGAAAGAACATTCAGGTGTTCATCAAGGCTGCAGCCTAAAGGATAAGATATTAAATTACTTTTAGAAACTGGAAACAGCTGTCTAAGGATGCAATGTATTGGGTTTGTTTGTGTGTGTGTGTGTGTGTGTGTGTGTGTGTGTGTGTGTGTGTGTGTGTGTGTGTGTGTGTGTGTGTGTTTAGGCAGGGCAGTAGGCAATGGGCATCAACTCCAGCTGTCATAGATGTCACAGTTCATTTATGTGTCTCAAGGGTTTGGACCAAATCCATCACAGAGAGCAAAAAGCCAAATGCCACAAACCATGTCCACAAGAATCCCCCCACCCCCCAACCCCCCACTCTCTCTCTCTCCCCCTCTCTCCTTCTCTCTCCCTCTCTCTCTCTCTGCCTCTCTCGCCCATGGTGAGCATCCTAGGGGTTGGTACCAGTGTATAAATGTTCTTATTCGGGTCAGAGGATACTGGAATATTGCATTACCATTACTTATTCAGCCATCCCGCTAATGCCGAGTCTCTGTATTCTAGCAGCAAAGCAAAAGCTGCCAGCAACCCTTTAGCACAGAGAGGAAAACAATATTATTGTTATCTAGGAATTTATTATACAAAGCAGTATTCCTTTTTATACAGCAGACATTTTGACTTGTCATACTACAAATAGCACAGATGTTACTAATAATGTTAACAATGGCTCTGCTGTATTTAAGCGTCCCAGTAAGTCATGACAATGTGAGAATGAACCAGCATGAACAGTAGCAGGACCCTGAAACTCAAGCAGCTAAATGGAATTCAACCACTGATAATTGTATTATTTACACCTGTGTTTCTCCTACCGTGACATGTCAAAATGTCTGCAGTGATAAAGGATAGAAGGATAGAGAGATGAATATTTCAAGTTTTGTGACACTATATTGGGAGTGTATTAAAATATAAAGCAATAGACAGGTTTGTTTAATCTGTGATTTAAAAAAAAAGTCTCTCTATTTAAACTTTCTACAAGCTTCCACAAAAACAAACAAGACTTTTAATCGAGAATTATGAAAATAATAAAGCATTTAATGTTGCAAAAATTTCATATCATATTTTACAGCTGGAATCATCTTTACAGTATATTATCATCAAAGGACTATGTATATACACTCACAAGCACTTTATTAGGAACACCTAATCCAATACAGTAGCTCTGCCATTAACTTTTACGAAGCCTATAAATTTTTGTTTTGTTTTGTTGTGTTTTGTTTTATTTGTTTGACATTGTCAAAAACATGATAATTCTACTTTATGTTTATTATTGAGGTTATAGTGGGTGGTGGTGCACTGTGCATTATAAGTGCATAATATTGAAAAGTGTTCCTAATATTTTCTCCACTCCATTAACTTACAGGAGGGGAACAAAATATTAGGAACATTTTTTCTCTTTTGGTTCACACTCCCCGCTCTTATCGACCTTGTTTCCAGGAGCAGCAGACAGCTATTTTCATTAAGAAAAACCATTAAATGAACCTGCCAAGCCCTAAACAGCAGAGTTAACAAAGTTATAGCAACTAGCTGGTGGATATAATGGAGCATTTAGCATGTAAAGAGACAGATATAGTTTTCCAGAGATGGTTGAGTCTAAAAACAGAGTGAATATTGGACTTGTATTGGACTATCTAGGCCAAGCTTCTGTTTACAGGAAAAGAAAATCCTGGTGAAAATATGTGCTATGTAAATTTACAGGACATTGTGGCATAACAGATAGACTTTACATTTACAGTATAAGTAATGTTAACGCATTCTTGAGGAAAAAGAAATAGTACAGGCACAGAGTCACACAGTTTCTTCTACTGTTGAATGACAGGTAGGTCAAATGAAGATAAACTGAGTGAGAGGAAGAGGGAATCAAGACACATTTACTGTGTCCATCCAAAAAATGTTCCTCCCAGATGGAGGCAGCACTGGCATTTTACCAGCTCACCTTTGTGCATCCTACGGATGAATGGAATTTAACCGGCACCTGACAGAACCAGATAAGACAGGAGCGGCCACACAGAGGCTCTCACTGCAGTCGATAATGACAGGATAGAAAAACAAATAAATGAAGGAAAAAAAAACTCCAAAAAGCCAGAGGAGGAGGGTGAGAGGGGGGAGGGAAAAAGGTAGGAAAATATCCTCCCTCTGAAGAATTATTGTCAGAAAGAGAATGAGCGCAAGAATGAGACTGCGCTAGATAATACCAGGAGAAGAAAGGAAGGACAAAAGAATTCTGAGAGAAAAGGGAGATGACATTTCCAGCTGCTGAGGGAGAAAGAAGGCGAGAGGCGTGCATTTGCTGCAGAACTAACAGAATGTAACATAAGCTGTGGAAAACCAAAGAGAGCTCGACTGGCAGCGGCTGAGGCAGGAGGTACCAAAGGAAAGCTTTACGTCTGGTGCTTCTGGAGAGAGACAGACAACCAGAATGAGCAGCGGGAGTGTGGAGGTTAATCCAGCTAATGCTGTGGTTGACTGGGGAGTTCACAGCTGGAAAATGGGGCCATGGAGAGCTGAGGAAGTGCCGAGCCTGGTAGTTCAGGGGGCTAAGTGACATAGAGGGTCAAAAATGTGGGTGTGTGTTGATATTCCACTTTAACATAATTATATAATATCATTATGAGGAAATTCTTCTTCCTTTCCTACTCCCTTTTGTTCCATTTCTCCTCTTTTGTCTTGTCTACTCATATGTTTATGTATGGATTTATATCCTTGTCTTCACTCACAGGTATATCCATATTCTGGATAATGAATACACTTGGCAGCCTTAATTTTTAGATTAAACAACCGACCATGAAAAAGAAGCTCAACAGAACTAGTAGGGTTAAATAAGAGTTAATAAGTACTGAGGCACTGAGATATGTGCAGGAAATTATAATCACAGGGGTAACAGTGTGACACTGAATATCATCTGGAACAGAAGGAAACTGTCAATCCATGTGCACATGAAAAGGCACACGCTGGTGCACACTCACGCAGCCTTTTCACTATATTCGCACACATATTCACTCCCTGCTCTTTTATTCATACAATATGCATTCATTAACATATCATTTTCCATCTCTCTCATTGCTGGGCATCCCACAGACATCGCTTTCTTTCTTCCTAGCTATCTAATCTTCAATCGATAAATTGTCTCTCATACAAGTACACACACATGTGCTCACAAAAACTAGCACAGCCTGCCACACATACACACAAACACATACACATGTGAATGTGCAACTCTGCAGGCCTGGCCAGAGATGACTTCATCAATCTGGTCAACTCTCTGTCTGCAACCAGCTGTCGACACACAGTCGGGAGTGTAACAGGCTGACAGAGAAGGTTTAAGTGTGTGTGTTCGCAATTGTGCAGCTTACTGTACATGGATATGGTTGCGTATACATAAACCAGCATATTTCTATGTATGCATGGCAAACTTGCACGCATACAAGTGCATTTATTCCTATGTGCTTCTACAATAAACTTTCTCTGCTGACAAAAATGCACATTGCACTATAGCAATTCAGATGGAAACAAAGATGGAGGTGTGTCATGAGGAGAAAGGGCTTAAAGTGGATAGAGTCTGAGAAAGGTGCGGCGAAAGGAGGAAAATGAGGAGATGAAATGGGGTGAAAAGAAAAATGCAGGATAAAAAGGGAGAGAACAAAGCTGAGAGTGGAAACAGAGAATAGAAATGCATAATGTAGAAGAGAAGGGGAGAATAAGAAGAGATGGTGCAGAGTGTAAAGGTGGGGATGGATGTGAAACAGTAACAAAGAGTGTGAGGTGGTAGAGAAGGTAGGAGTAGGACGAAAGATGGATCTTGAAACAAGGAGAAAGAAATGAAGAAAGAGGAAGAAAGACAGAAAGAGGTAGGACAGTAAGTGAGATGAATAGAGGAGAAATAACGGAGGAAAGGGGAGAAAAAGATCAGGTGAAAGATGGAGAGCGAGAAGGAAGACAGAGTTCCACAGAGATCATGGTGCTATTAGATGGATGTCCTCCATCAATCTGCTCCGTCCACTGCTTCATAAACTCAATTAAACTGCAGGCCTCCTCAGGAGGAACACTCTCCTTCTCCATCTATCTATCTAAATCTCTATCTCCATCCCTCCCTCTCGAATCTGGTGGGAAATCTACCAGTTTGTGTCACAAATTCTCCACCGTTTCCCTTGTCAACAGCAGACCTTGCCTCAACTGTGAGAGGCAATATAACGAGGAAATTAAAAATATCACTACTGTTGATAGATCGTCTACTTGACACCTTTTGTTGACCTCATTTATCATGACTTGAAGTAAAAAAAACAGATCCAGGTTTTGCAGCACTTATCTGATTCTTAAATCCTTAATTTCTTTGCTTATTTTCAGTCAAAAACAAATGTCATTTAAGGCCAAATTTGATGACTTATATAAAGGGATGTCTGTTTTTATTACCTCAGCGACAAGCCAAATTCCTCTTGCTTTCAGCGCCAGAACAACAGGATATATAAAAGGAGGGGAAAAAACAGAGACAAGCACTCCGGACTACTTCATAAAACCACGACAAGCCCCAATCAATACATCTGCTTTAAAGGGGAAATGATAGGAGATGGAGAGGTGGGCGGCAGACAGCACATAAAACCTGATGGATAGATAGAGCCAAGACCTACCGCACAAAATTAATTAAACTTAAGGAAATTCATGGTGATTGGACACATCCATAATTACTCTTGCTTGATCTGTGTGTGTGTGTGTGTGTGTGTGTGTGTGTGTGTGTGTGTGTGCGTGTGTGTATATATAATGGATGACGGTCTTATCACCGCTACAGAGTAAGAGACGTTGTGTGTAGCTGGAAATTGAGTGTGGTGTGTTTGTGTGTCCGCCTGATGAGTGCTCTTTTAAATTAACTCTTTGGAAGTAAAGTACCTCACTCCCAGTCAGTAACTCAGCCAGTAAACCAGTCAGTCATTTGGTAGCAGACCACTCTAGTCTGTACAGTAGTCACTTTGACCTGACCTGGAAATCAACCACAATCGATCAGCGACCGTGGGCTGGGGGGGTTTATTCCCATATGTTAGATTTTATTTCTCCAGGAAAGATTTGCTGAGTCGGCTCCTGCAGGACTATCTTTCTTCACATTCTTACTGTCATGCTACCTGCTGTTGCCCTCTGACCAGCTGGGTGCTTGGCACATTGCTTAAGGAAACAACAGCTGTAATTGCTGAGAGAGGGAAGAGCACACCTCATTCAGTTTTCTAGCCTGCATGGAGATTATATCACCAATCTTCCAGTGGAAAACCTGACTCATTTCCTCGAGGTTATTGGCAAATCTCCAGTTGTCTGACTTCCAGTTGACTTCCATAACTTACTCTAGCAGTGTAGCCCTCTGGATAACAATGTTAATCTGTTGGTTGGTCGGTTGGTCTACCACTTTGGTCCAGACTTAAATATCTCAACAACTATTGAATGGATGCCATGATATTTTACACAGACATTCATGGTTCCCACTGGATTAAATCAAATGACTCTGGTGATCCCTGGCTTTCTTCCAGTGCCCCCAACAAGTCTGAGTTTTCACTTATCCAATGAAATATTTCAACATTCACTGGATGGATTGGCAAAAAACTCTCAATCCTAATGACTTTGGTGACTTTTGGTGATGGTGCTTAATTTTTCCTTTTGTTTATTCCTTATCTTTCCAAATGACATTTGTGGACAAAGGATAGGATCACAATTTTTCTTAAAACAATATTCAGGTGTTTATACAAACATTATAACAGCTTGTGCTTGCCATTGGTGCACTTCCAATGAAAGTGATGGGGAGTCCACAGTCCCTGCAAAAATGTATTCCAAATTTTAGCTTAGCGAGATGAGTTGGCAAAATCAAGTGGATATCTTCCCAAATTTTCAGTCTTTATAATATAAAATTCCCTCTTTGTCCTTCCCTAGTGCTTCCTTGTTGAGCTGCAGTGAAGGGATAGTAACACAAGGTGAATCTGAAAATAAATTCAGATTCAGCTGAACAGTTGCCTCAAGGTGAAAGGAAATCTTACAGACTTAAAGGCACTGGAGCGACACTTAAAATCTTGCATTTGCCTGAGTGTAATTACAGTAACCGGACAGACAATCATTTCCATCTCAAGTAATTAAAAGAATGAGACATGAGTAGAATAAGTTCAAGGTTTTGTAATGGCACCACTGCTTACCTGCAGATGCTTCAGCAGCCTCACAGACTATTTTTATTAAAGAGGCATTCCACTGACTGTATACATTTCACACGTCCTCTGTAGCCCTGGAGAAGCTTTCCAAAATGTCTGGATTTTATTTTCAGAGTTGACCCATACTGGAGACTAAAATTCACTAAATCACTGAAAATAAAAATCATAAAATTGACAAAACACATTAAATGTTTCTGCTAAAATGGCTTAATGTGCTATGCAAATGATTCAGAACTGATATTATACATGAGTCAATACATTCTTTCCTGAGTAGTCAGCACCAAACATAGATTTTCAGAGCAGTCATGTCCTCCTCCTCTTAAGGAAAACCATTTGTCTTCCTACCTTCTCTGTTATTTAATTTCAACAAACACCGAATGCTCTTACTTTGATCCAACCCACATAGGTACTAAATACAATATACAGCAGCACAATAGAAATCATTAGTGAGTAATCGCTCAGAGATTATAACTGAATGCTGTCACTCTCCATCACTACCCTATTACTGTCGCTTTGAACTAATATGCCAAGGCACCACTACAGTCTCTCACGATTGCAGGAGCTGCAATTTTTCCACTCAATTACCACCATTAATCTGCTTCATCTGAAGCTTTTATGTTCCCTCTCCGCAATAACTAACCTGTCGCCCACAGCGATTCAGTCAAGCAGCTCTCTTATAGTAAAAAGCTAAACTTTCTGACAAAACAAATAAACATATGGTATCTATGGGTAGGGGAGAACCAGGACCAAAGTAACACTTTTCAGATAAATATCATTTTAAAAAACAACATTATAGACAGAAACTAATCTTCATTGTGATAAACTACTCACACGTGTCAATATCTGTTGCTATTTTGTACAAATATGGAACAACTTCAGTATAATTCGTCTTTGACCAGAAGTTGTACATTGTTACCTTCGACCCCGTCAGTAACTCACAGTTGGGTCAAAAGTAACATTGTAAAAAGTGACGCTGCCTGGGTCCATGCCTTTGAATCCGCCCACTCCACCAAGTGGAGTTGATTGATCGAGTTAGTCTGGCATCATGACATGAAACAGTTGTTTCTCAGTAAAAAAAAAGTTATTCCATGAGCACTACAAGGGGACAATAATTAGCCAATCAGTACCACATGTGGGACTAACACCATTGTCAAGCTGTGTGCTGAAACCAAGGAGGACTAAAACTAGTAAGTGCTGATCAAATACGAATAAAGATTCTGTTACTACATTGCCTGTTTCTCACCTCAAATGTTTTGAGAAATATATTTTAGTGTAATGTTTAGTTGTAAAATGAGAAAGTTTGTGACCCAGCTGCCATATTGAAAAGGGACAAGCCAAAACCAAATTCAAAATAGTCTCTTTTATTTAAACGCAACGTCAGATTAGATTTACATAAAGATTTACAAAGCACCATTGTTCTGATTCCCCATGCAGGTCCCACCTTTTAATCAGCCACACTTGGCAATACATCTGGCACCTGCGAGAAGCTGAATTAATTTATTACACTCCGCTTTTCTGTCAGTTGGCCTGTCTCTCCCTCTGGGCCACAATGAACAATTCGATCCCATTCACTTGACTTTAAATCAATTCGATCCAACTGTCTTTGTGATTGCTGAATGAGAAACAATAATGCCAAGGCATTCAAGCACATAATCAACGTTGTTTTAGAGCCCAAATGAATCCCATCGCCTCTCTAGTGGAGGATTATAGATTAAAGATTGCAATCATGCAGATTATTGTGACACATGCCAGTGTTCATAACTTGTAAATAACATGGTAAGCTTATGTTAGATAATTATTAACAGAGCATGTCACTAAAATATGGAGAGTCAGTAGGGAGTGGATTGGGGGTTCAATCTCTTGTCAGCTGATTATTTAAAGGAACCAGATCAAAATGTAAATAGTTAATGTGTAAGCAATGCAACTACACTTAAATGATTGACATTTTTTAAAGTCTGTCTTATAGAGGAGATTGTGATTTTTTGTCATTTATATGCTGTTGTATTGTTGGATGTCTATGTTAAACAAAGTTCCAAAATTTGAGGTCCTTGCCACCTTCGAGTCAAAAGCCCAGGCTTTCAGCCTGGTCTGAGCACTCCGTTTGCAAAGTTACCTCTACTTCCCTATCAAACTGACTTCACATTGTTTGCAGATATTCACAAACAGCCATCCACTCCATAGGCTTTTTCACTAAGGTTGTTTCACAGGCTGTTCGCGTTGTACTGTGTTGTTTGCATATTTTAGAAGTTTGTATTCTGTGTAAAGAATGGGAAGAGAAGCAAAATCAGATTACTATTATTTGTTATGTAGCTGAGAAGTCTGCCGCGAGGCAGCTTCTAGAAGCTGGCCAATCACAACAGAGTGGGGTCACCAAGAAGAGGGCCTTAAAGAGACAGGAGCTAAAACTGTCTGTTTCAAGGCTGAACTGAAGTTTTTTTTAACTGTAAATCATGCAAATATTATCTATTAGAAAAAATATAGACCTGTAAATGTGCATGATACATCCTCTTTAAGATAATTTTCAAGTCTTATATGTACTGTAAGTTGAAAGAGTTGTGAGAAGCTGCAAATGTTCCTCCTGCCCATACGAGCCCTGAAGACATAATTTATAGCATAATTCCAATGTAAGCAGGACAAAATCTGCAGTCAATGTTTTGTGCAAAAAATGCATTCAAAATTTCAGCCAAACCCACAGTAATAGGCTTCAGCAGTCTGAAAAAGTCAAACCAAGCCGAGTACAAACACTGAACATACAGCACATAGACACAAACTCATACTAAAATGGTTATAACTTTAGAAGAAGCCCAACTGATTTGATTTAGAATGACTTCTCTTATCCATTCTGTTAACCTGGTTGTCATTCATTCTCTCTTTCTCTCTAGAATATTTCATCATTCAGTCCCAGTCAGTCTCTCTCATTGCATTTCTCTGTCTTCTCTGCCTTCTCTGTCCATGTTTGTCATTGTGTGTGTCTATCTCCTCGTGTATGGGTGTGTATGTGTGGGTGTGTATGGCTGGGTGGGTGGGGCGGATATGTATCTGTTCTTTTGGGGTCAAGTTGAGAGGATTTGACTGCTGTGTTGAGCTGGGTTTTGCTCCAATTAAAACAGCAACACTTGACAGCAGCAGAATACCAAGTCAGAGATGCTGCAGCTCAGTGTTTTTTACTTCCCCTTTATCCAACTCTCTCTCTCTTTTTTTCTTTCCCTCCCTCTGTCTCTCTGTGATAAGATCAATCTTTCATGATCTGAGTTGGGGGGAAATGCCACATTGCAACAGCAAATAGTGAAAGGCTACAGTAAAGATGATGACTGTGAAAATAGGAATGGACAAAAGTTAGGTAGATGAATGACATCACTGTCACTTGTGCAGAATACTGACAACACACCCAATGTGTATGTGCAGTATATAGCATAAAATCAGACAGTAGTAAGCAAACGGAGAGTGTACAAATGGAGATTCATACTGTATATAGAACAGAGGTTTGAATTTGTCCGATACTGGCTTTTTATGTATTTATTTATGTATGTATCCCTCCCTTTAGGTCTGTTTCTTTGTGTGCCTCTATCTAATTCTCTTTGTGTCCTTCTTCTTTCTTGTTCTCTTGACTCAGCTCTCCATTTCTTCTGTGTGCCTCCATATCTTCTGTTCGCTGCACTGTCACTTAGTTGCTCGGGGCTACTTGTTTCTGCTCATCAGTAAAGTCAACTATACAGCGCAGGGCTCGGACTCTCTGTAGCTCTCTGGCTCTTTGCTCTCATTTACTCATGCTCTCGTGAGTAAATAACCAAAGTTTCTACGGACCCAGCTGCTAAATTTATCTATCCCATAAGCAACTGCACTACAGTTTCAAAGATTATCATCATTTAAGGGATTGTCTAACTTGCAGATTGAGGTGGAGGAAATGTATTTCAGCTGCATAACAAAATGTCTTCCATCCTGTTGTATGTTTAAAAGTGTTATAACTTTAAAATAAGTCCTACATATTAAAGAACAAAATAACTTTTTTTGTAATTTCCCATTATTTTATATTATTTTTTGATTTGACAACCCTATCAGTGGGAAGACATTATTTGTCTTTGCCTTCCAAAACTGTACATATATATTGTTTCTTTTCTATATATAAAAAAAGGCTATGGTTAAGGTTTGGTTAAGTCTAGGCGCAAAAAAGACGAGAGGTTTATCCACTAATATACTTCTGTTTAATGCAAACTAACGGTAAGTAAGTATAAAGTGCAAATAGTTCTAGTGTAAAAGTTACATATTCCTCTCAAATTGTAAAAACAAAACAAAAAACAGCAGGAAAATGGAAATGAGTTTTAGGCAGCATGTTTGTGTATGAGAGACATGATCTATATAAATTTTAGTCCTTATCTTGGTTGGCTTCTATGTTTGCATTCGGCTGTATCAAAGTGTGATTTAAATAAATGGAATAATAAATAAGAATAATAAATGGAAGCTACAAATTAATATCTATTAATTTCTATCCTAGTGCAAAAATGTATATATGTCGTTGTGGGGCACTGACTCTGTTGTTTTTCTATAGAGGACAGTCTCTTGGCAGTGTGGAAATGCATACTTCATGATTGCTGGAAGTCTTTCTGTAACTCTTTCAACAGATATTCTTAGGATAAATGACTGTGTGGTTTACTGTGTGGCGAGAGGATTGTGGATCGCTCAGGAACAAAATATTTTTGGCAGCAGTTACAACTCTTTTTGTAACTTTTGCAACATAACCATACTTTTAGAGGCAGAAATAACCTCAGTTTACAATTCAGGAATTTGGCACTCAAAAGAAGGTAGACTATCCAAAAGGGACAGATGCTTTCAAAAAAAGTTGTTTGACATTACAACTTGTCTGTTGACTATTTCTTTTGCATCCTTTGCCTTCAAACAGCTAGAACTTTTCTCCCTGTTTCTTGCTTTTGATCTCGTTTCCTTCTTTATTTTGTTGTCATCAGGGGACACTGGTTAACTTTTTTAAACTTAGTTTTTCTTCATGTACTTCTATTTACTGTACCCTGTTTTGTTGTCTATCACTATCCCCATGTGTGGCACCTGGTCTTCCCCATAATTTGTCTTCTCTACCCTTTCTCCTCTGTGTTTTTAAGGTATTTGAAGCAAAAATGGTCTTATTCTTTAACCTTTTGAGCTTTCACAGTCAAACTCACTGCATGGTTGCAGTTGTCTCTGGTCTCTTCTTGTTGCATTGCTTTCACATCATTTAGCTTAACAAATAGACCCTAGACTAAACAACAAATAGAACCTAAACTAAAATACTAAAAGGGTTGACGGTTATCATTTATTATCCATCATGGTCTTAATAAAAGAGATCAGCAGCATGCTACTCGTATCTCTACTATCTCTCTGATTATGCTCTCTGAACAGCTTCGGTTCTCTGCTGACCTGCTGAAACCATGTCTGTCAGGATGTTGTTGCGTGTCGTGCCCTCGTCTCTCCGATGGACAAGATCCAAAACGCTCCACTACCCACCTGCCCATGCAAGTCATTACCTTTCGTCCAAACTCTACCCACCTGTCACTGAATTTGTATGTGTGAGAGAGAGTGTATGTGTCTATTCAATGATTTCAACCTGTGTGTGTGTGTGTGTGTGTGTGTGTGTGTGTGCATGCATGCATGTTTGTGTGTGTGTGTGTGTATGACCGCCTGGTTCTCACTTTGGGCTGGATCTCTGCAGCTCAAACTACATCTTACAGTGGAAAGTAGAACTATTAATAATGGCTCAGTGACAGAACCTCATTGTGAAAGGACAGGTACTGTGATACATAGCTATTACCTGGTGTTGCAGCACATACATGCATATAAAAATGTCTCTGTAAATGTCTTCTTTCTCTGAGAGGATGTGAAAGGAAGATCTGAAAGTAAATGGTAAAAATTCTCTATTTATTGTCAACAGAGGTACTGTCTCTCTTTCATTTATCTCTGTCTGTTACTCTGTATTCTCTGTGACTTGTCAGATATTGCCAATAAAAACATATTGGGCCACATACAACCGTTACCATAAAACAGATGCATTGGTAATGATTATTGTAAAATAACAAATAACAAAGATGTGTGTGTGTGTGTGTGTGTGTGTGTGTGTGTGTGTGTGTGTGTGTGTGTGTGTGTGTGTGTGCACTATGCTGTTGCCTTTTACACAGAAAACTGTTGTAATTATGGGTATCAGATTTGGCAGCTCTTACTGGTCTCTTAGTGTATTTGTAGCCAATGTCTCTTGATCTTGCAGGACAGAAGAGAATAGAGATTGCCATTGTCTATGCTCAATCTATTTTCAGTGACAATTTTTCCTCTCTCTCTGAGGAGACATCACTGTGTGGGTTGCAGAGATTTGCCTTCATGAGGACTGCCAGCTGGCTGAACCTCTCATCTTTCCCTAAAATGTCCCAGAATCTGTCCACACTCTCTTCCTCTGGCTTCTCCTTCCTGTCAGAGGTTTGGTAGCCCCGTAGCTGCTCTCTTAGCCTGTTTGCACCCAGTATTAACACAGACACCCATGGCCTTGTCACTGTAAAAAAAAAAAGTTGTTCAAAACACACTGCAGCTGTCAGTTGAAGGCTGAAGGTGATTATTCTATAAAACGCCTACTTTCCTGTTATATATATATAGAAAATTGCAGATCTGCCATTAGAAATATGTATGTATGTAGGTAAGTGTGTATAGCCTATGATAATATAGCACTCAGTGTTCAGCTTCCATCCTACAATTTATAATTTCAGTCGCATTTGTCAAGGTATAAAAAAGACAATATATTGTATCGTGTTTGTAAATGGGGCTGACTGAAAAACCAGAAATACCTCTAACTATGATGCTGCATACGTTGCTGTTGATGACTGTAAAATTGCATGGCAGTTCACCCAATTGTTGTGATATTTCAGTCTCGGCCAGAGGGGTAAACCCACTGACAGACCAACATTGCCATCCGGCTCGCATTGTTAGAAACTAGACTCACTGGAAACTAGCTTCACAAAGGTAGGATTAATTGCAGGGTTGCTTTATTGGATTGCACTGTGTGTAAATAATAATAAATGGGTTTAGTTTAGTGGCAAAAGTGCAAGGCTTCTTTTGCTAGTTAAATTTGGGGGGGGGGGGATGAGATATTTACACAAATGTGTTATACTGTAATTTATTCCCATGCATGCTGCTCAGAGTAATCTCAGTCAGCAGCTCTTTGCGCTGTGCGCACTCAGTCAGGTGTAAGAATTACTTACTATGGTTACAGTGATGCTCTGTATCTCTGTCGCTCTGAAACATTCTCGCAATTCCTATTGACAGTAGAACCACTAGAACCTGTGGGTAAAATAAAGAGGTGGTATTGGAATTAGATAGTTGTGGTGAGTCCATTTCATTCATCCAAATTGTTTGTACTGTGTTGCAATCATTCGACTTTGAAGATGGCCTTGTGACTATTCAGAATAGCAACTCATTAGGTTTAACATTGTTTGCAGGTTTAATTATCCAAATTGCATTGTGATGTGTTGTGAGGCTATTTCATTTATATAAATTGTTTGTCCTTGTCTGACCTTGAAGATGGCCTATTAGTCTGCAACCTACTACCATAAAATAAATATATACAAATATAATTTGAAATTAATATGAAATAGCCATTCTTCTTCCGATTCCTGCCCTGATCCACCAAATTATATACTGTACTTGATGCATTCCTGGTTTTCATGGCGCATAATCTAAACTAGTGCAGGTGGCTTTTTCTTGACTTAATCCAAGAAGTTAGCTGGTGTAGAAATGCAGGAAATTTGTTTAAAAAAAAAATTTTCTTGAGGAGGACCCCCAGACTTCCCCACCAATTATGTATCTTCCCAAGTTTGCTTTAAAACATAACCAGGCATACATGGTAAGGAACATAGATCCTTCACATTCTATGTTTTGAAGAAAAATATGTGTAATATCTGGAGTATATAGAAATGCTACCCAAATTAGCAAAAAGAAAAAGTCTTGTGAAAATAGTGTTGGTTCAAAAGGCCAGAGAGAAGTCAGGTTCAGGTTGCTCAATTGACCATGAATTATGTTCATTTTATTATTATGAATTATGAACAAAAATAAGTACTACCAAAGGACCCCTCGGGAACAAATCTCACTCCAAGCTGAAGTCAAAACTTGGCAGTCCTGCTCATTACTCTGCATTTATGTGTAGCTCTGCATCGTCTTTTAACAGGAGATTATCTCTACATTCAGTGTGACTTTCCTCCCAACAAATTTTCACAACTAGCTCTTCACAGTGTGCACTTATCTGATGCATTGGAGTGGAGGCCGCAGTGTCATATCTTTTCAGATGGTCTAAAATGACACCCCTAGTTATAGGTTGCATGAGTGCAAAAACATTTATCTCTCAGTGTTCACATGAGTGAGCACAGGGTGTATATGCGCTGTAGCTGAGTCAAATTGTATTAAACGGTTGTGCAGTTTTCTTCTGCAAACTGAGGAACATGTCCACACTTTAGTGTCAAATGAGGATATACCGTATGTATACAGTATATAGCTTCCTGTCTAATGCACCTACTGATGGAAGCATTTGGCTACAGCCCCACATAAATCCCACTGAAACCACAATATGTTGTTTTGTTTTGTTGTTGTAGTTCCTTGTTGTTTTTCACTCATTCAGTTTTTGTACATCCCAAACAAACAACATAAAATATGTTACGTAGTGAGCTTTATTGGTGCTGATAGGTAAATTGTGTTACCTCCAGACAGTATCAGGCTAGCTTATAGCTCCTGCTATTTTCAGTCTTTATGCTAAGCTAAGCTAACCGGTTGCTGGCATTAGCTTCATATTTATCATACACACATAAGAATGGTATTAATCTCCTCACCTAACTGTCTGCAAGTATGTTGATCTATTCTTTTAAAAGGATGAAGCAAGGATGGAGTACACTATCTGACTGGAACTAAAACTACATTACAGACATTTTATCAACTCACAACTGGATGAATATCATATTTAATTTAAACAAACCTCAACCTATATATGAATGACTGATAGGCTGAATATGTTTGTCATAAATAACCTCTGCTGATAACAACAAAACACTTTCCTTGTCTCTCATGTTAGCAATTGAAATCCATTATAAAAATCCCAAGAAGACCATGAATTTTCAACTCAACCCTTTTTTTTTTTTACAGTTTCCTCAATAAATATATATATATATATATACATATATATATAATTTCTATTTTTTCTATATTATGATTCACTTCAGTCTGGGGTCAAAGAGTGTTACAACTTCAAACAGTCTTGCTAGGTACTCCAGCCAGAGGTGGTCAGTTTGCAGTGTTATTATAAACTTGCAGTGTAGGAGGTTTTTCTCTTATGCATACCTGTGATGCTTTTCTGTTTGGTGGGATTCATAATTAAGAAAACCCAAACAAATTTTGAAAAAAAAAATCCTGTGGTATACCTTCTAGACAAAGGCAATCAATGTTCAGCTGAAATTACCACCATAACAGCTGCATATTACTTCTGTATCCAAATTATTGTTTGTGGTAAGCACTGCTCTGAGCTGGTGGCATCAAGTGGAAAATATGAGTAATGCAAAATAATAAACTGGTACTGCTGCTGCTGCTGGGGAATTTAAAGCTTCCAGGCTTGTCTAATTTTAGTATATCGCAGTCTGAATCAAAACAGCCTCTACTATGCCAACATGAGTGAAACTGCCTTGATATGCCATCTAGGAGGTTCTTTCGAATTCCTTTTCGAAAATATGCATAGTATTTGGTGAGAGTGGGTGGCCCAGTGAGGAAAAAAAGTAAAACAAGTCTCATTGTTGCAACCAAGATGTCCATTAATGACCATTCAGTGCTCAGCTATCATTCTAGTTCTGAGGCCAGTAAGAACCTTGTGTGGTTTCAGTTTGCTATTTTTTTTCTCATCCATCTAATTTTTCACCATTTTTTCCCCAACCTCTAAGATAGATTCCTCTCTCTTACCTCCTGCTCTTTTCTCTCTTTCTTAACCTCTTTTCCTCGTCTCTGTAGCTCAACCCTCTCTCTCTGCCTTCCCTCTCAGCCTTCCAGGTCCACAGGCACCAAATCAGGTCCCTGTAGACTCAGATGCCACAGTTGTGCAACTACACACTTCCCCTAATGAGGGACAAAATGGGTTTCAAGTACTGATTCAACTGTAACACTGGCTCTATAGCGGATACAACTGTAGATTGATTTAGCTGTAGAAATGTGTGTGTGTGTGTGTGTGTGTGTGTGTGTGTGTGTGTGTGTGTGTGTGTGTTGGTAGTGAGTAAAAAGATACACAAAGGCAATTTCCTGGACAGGGGCTGCATGTGCTCGATGCTTTCAGATAGTTTGACCTACCTGTTTGGAAAACTTATGATGACCAAAAAGCCAGCTGAGGTCACTTAAAGTACAAAATAGTGTACACAGGTACACACACACAGATAAATCCTCATTAGGACACTTACACATGCAAGCAAATACACATGTACTCACCAGCACACACACACACATAACGTCCAGATGGGACAACCCAAGGGCATTCCAGGAAACGGCTGTAAATGGTGACTGATGCAGCAGAAGGTCTTGAGGACAGTTCACATGTATTTATGCATCTATGTATTTATGCAAGGACAAGGCAGTTGTCCTGGCCTTGGCTTGACACAGACAAGGAACACACAACAGCTGTTGACCCGAGTGATAGCAAAAAACCCCGACCTGGCCAGCTGGTTGGTCGTCCAGTTTTGGTTGCCCATGGAGGGAACTGACAAGTTAGAGGAGGAAGTAAAGGAAGTGGAGGTAGATGTGGTCCAAAGGAACAGAGGAGACACATAGGTTCAGAGTGGGAAGACAGGAAAAGCAAAATGTCACAATGTTAACCCTTAGGATGCAAATTGTCTAACTATTTAAATCTGTTTCTGCATAAGATTTTAAAAAAACACAGTAGAAGCAACTCATAACTCATAAATGAGTATTCTGGCTATGAACGTGTTTGCATGCATGTGCGTGACAAAACAAAAACCATTACAGACGAAAAACCCAGCAATGTGATGCGTGTCTGGTTGTTTATGTGCTTTTGCTTTGGAGCGAGTGCGTGTCTAAAGTTATCTTTAAAAACTTAACAGAGTACTTTGCAATTGTCTGCAGAAGTCTAAACCCATTACAACTAGAAAGCAAAACAGATGATGAAAAATGATAAAGGTTGAGGAGAGTCAGGAGAGAGGAGGTGAAGTGGAGGTCTGGAAAAACGGAGGAGTTGCAGCCTCCCTGGTGCAACTCCCTGGGTAATTAAGGATTTTGAGAACAAATAAGGGGGGAGGGATGAAAAGGACGGAAATGTGGGTGCGAGAGGATGAAAGATAAGCAGAAGAAGGAGATAGAAGTCTGAATAGAGGAAGAGAAGGTATGTATGTTTGGTATCCGTAGGGCAGATGAGCGGAGGTAAAAGAGGATGACGAGAAAGATATACCAGGGAAAAATAAAGATGAAGATGGATGATAGAGAGAAGGAAAAGGGAGCAAGGGGAGGCAAGGAGAAGAAGCAAGAGCAAGAGTTAAAGAGTGAAGAGAAGGATATCCTGTTTTCATACATGCCAAAAGAGGCTGCTGTGACAAATTGACAGTCGTTCAAACCGCAGCAGAGATGAAACCATGTCTGAACAAGCACGACTGGACAAGAATAATTATCATTATATCATACAACATTTAGCCAGACTCCTTTGAGACTGAACTCAATTAAATGTGGAGACAACTGTCGTGACAACATAAGAAAGTATCTGTGATACATATTTTAATGGATTATTTAAGCACCAGGCAAGTTTATTCGACTGCCTCGGCTAAGGGTGCACAGAAAATGTGGTTCGATATTGGATATGTACAAGCTTTTGCATAGTGCTTTTCAAGCGTGCTGATTTGTAAATGAGATTTGGGATTATCTTCAGTCTTTCCTCCCTTCCAAAACACCAAATGCAAGATACGTGACAAATTGTAGACTTGCAGTTACCCAAAAGTAAGACGCTCTGTTACTGTGCACTGCATACATTAATTATTCTTTGCTCAGAGTGGCAAGGTAACCTTCAAAAATGGTACATGAATCCCTTAATTATGCATATCAACGCTAAATGAAACATTAAGCAGTAGGGATGTAGTTCTCCCAGCAAAACCTTCAGGAGAGCTCATGAAAATGCAGCTTTTAAACACTTAACTGTTAAAAGCTTCCCTTCCCTTTTCCTCTGTCTCTCACCTCCACAGACACAGACATCAAAACACACACACATACACGTTTTGAGGACACTGTTGTGTAGCGTATTGAAAGAAGCAAATCTGGACCTCGCCATGAAACTGCAGTTTTAGCAGCTAAATCAGAATCAGAATCAGAAACAGGTTTGCACATACAAGGATTTTGCCTTGGTGTTGTGGTGCATAACATTCAAAATATACAAAAAAAAAAGTGCTCTTACACGTTTAAAGAGCCAGCTGTTTCCTTGGGGAGCTGGTGGAGGCCAAAACAGAGCTAAAAGGAGAGGAAATAATGGACTTACATTCATCAATTGCACACAAACACAACTCCAAATGAATAGTAATGTTGTCTCTGCTGGATGTGTGAATAGGCTGTTTGCTTTTACATTCACAATAACTACTTAAAGGATGATAATATCAATGTTGTCACAGCTTGTTAGCAGTCAAAAAAAATAAATGAATGCAGGTTTAAGGTGCTGAGGTTGCATCCATTTGCTCAAATGATACGTCTTTATTCATTTTCAAATTCTACTGTTATGTTACATTGTGTGTATTATGTAACTTAGCCTGCTAATAGCATAATAACATGATGCAAGTTATGTTATTATGTTAAATTCATTCATTTTAATTTCATAGTGGCACCCATCCAAAATGTAATTGGTTTTTAAGGACACATTAGCTGAACTGTAGGGCGCCTGGCTTTAATGTTTTGCAGTTGTAATAGTAAAATGCACTTTGCACTACAGCTGAGCCTATAGGAAGAGAAGCCAAGTCACCCCTATGTGTCATGGAAGGATTTGTCACCACAGCAGGAGGGTCAGTGTGACTCACTGAGTTTTGTCACAGACGTACTTCCGCACTAACAACTTTGGCCCAGCCTGACAGTACCCTTGAAGTTGGAGAGAAGGTTAACATTTGCCAAAGTCACATGGACACTCATAATTGTGCTACTAACTGAGCTGATTCAGCTACTCACCCGCAGGGAGCAAAGACGGGCTAGGTCTGTATGCATTTATTATCCACTCTCTCTTAGGAGGGGTGCTGATCTAAAGGCCATGGAACAAGTCTGCTTCACATCTGTTTGCACAACGGATTTGCTCCACGGTGATATATTCGCCATCTGGAGAAGTGACACCTTCTTTGACAACTTGATTGATACCACAGAGTTAAGTTGACATAATGATAGTACGGTATGCACAGACAAGATCTGGTTTATTTTTGTGATGGATGTTAAATGACTGAACAATGATGGACTTCAATTATTGTTGTCAACTCCTGCTAGGTGTAAAGCTGCTCACTGCTTGTTCAGATTAGAAGAAGTTGTTTTAAAGAACAAGTAAAGTGAGAAAAGGGGGAAATAATTAGGTCCACAGGGCATTGCCAACATTTTAAAGCAAAGCAATTAGTCAAATGTTAAATATTTCTTTCCATTATGTTGTCAAATTTTTAATTATCACTTATTAATTTAGTTGTTAGTCCGTATCAAATCCAGACATTTTAATTTTCTGTGCGTTTCCTTTTCTCATCAACCTTTTGCTTTTCCAAGGGCGAGTTTAGCTGAGATTGCATTCTCTGTCTTCAAAACACACTCGCTCACAGCTGAGAGTTAATTCATGAGAACATCATTCATTTAATGCTGGTTATTGGTCATCTGGACTGATTAGCAGTGAAGAGCTTTGATCATTAGGTCTAGATAGTAATATATTAATACAGGGAGGGATGTAGTTGCAAGACTTATTTTTTTGTTAAAATTGTAATGGTTAATCCATCACCATCCTGAAGCTGCATCTCACACTAGAGACAGAGCAACACTGTCTCTTTGTGGATGCTCAAAGAACTGCAGTATGGCTGCATTGCACTTTCTTATGAGTGACAACTTTAAACATAAATGATTTAAGTCTGATCTCACACATGCATGCAAATTACAGTGTAATTACATGTACTTGCATCATATGTGCAATCCACATTGGTATTAACAAAACATAAAACATGCAAGCTTCGGAGGTGCACTTTAAAACACTGAAAATAGCCAGAAGCTGTTCAAATTGCTCAAAAATAACACCAGAGATTCTCAAATTTGCAGTCAATGGCTTTATGTATAGGTAGAATTACAAAAACAATTACACAAACAATATGCATAAACATATCTATCATACTTAGATTACTTAAATAGGGAATAATATCCATAAATATCTGTTGCAATGTCACATAACAGGTAGCAGCCGGCAGCAACATACATCAGAGCAACAAAGGGTGACTTGTGCAGTAATACATTTCTGTGGTCAGGTTAGCATGTCAGTTAGTTGGTTAGCAGAAGGCAAAATGACACAACCCAGATCACCTGAGCTTTCTAGCTTCTTTGGGGTGAATTAACCTAAATTTGTTAATCTCTAAAAATAGCCCAATACTTAGTTAAACTTTTAAAAATTAAGTGAAATGCTTGCACATCCAGTCTTTTTGTACATATGCACTTGAGATATAATCAAGCCTTGAGTGCCAAGTGATGATGACTGCTTGGAAGGTACAGTGTGTGTAAAGTTCATTTATTGCAGGAGAACATGATGAAAGTTAATGCTGGTTTAATCAGTCTTTGAGATTTCTTGTTTCGCTGTGCTTTTTTCATCCTCCACTCTGTATCAGCAGGGAAACGACTCATGAGGTTCAATGTGGTTCATGTGTGTACCATTATCTTAACCAGATAAACCCTAATGCATGTGATCCATGTATTCTCTTGACATTAGACAGCTGTATATGTTCTTTCTGATGGCAGAGTATAATGCACTGAGATTATAGGCTGCAAGTGTTACTGGATCCAGATGTTGCGTAATTTTTTTCCTTCAGTTAAGAATTTAATCCATGGTTTTGATCATAAGGTGAGTCAGACATTGATCTGCTTCACTGAGTTGAAGGTTACTATTTCTAACACCTTTCAGCTAAAAAGTGTACTTTAGGTTTATTCATAAAAGATTTTTCTGGAGTTTCATACTCTAAAACTAACCATCAGATTCTGAACACACTGAAAGATACCATCTGTGCTATACGATAATCAAGCCAACTCCCTAACAGTATGACTGCAGCCAAGCAGAGGGAAATGAAGGCACAGAGGTGTATTGTATATCAAACACACTCTGGTGGCTAATAAAGGACTTAAGCAGGTTGATATTAAGTTGACTGTACACAAAGCAGTGTTTAGGACACTGTTCTAGATATGATCACATTTACATAAAAACATCTGTTGTGCAGTTTAGAATTAATCAGATGGCAACTATGGATTAAAAAAAAAAGTATAACAAAATGTGTCTATAATCACCGCATCTCACTCTGGAGCTGGTAACACAAGCCAAGAGGCACCTATGACAATGTATGTCATATAACAGGGCTGTGATGCAGTTCACTCTCACTTATATCAGAGGGTAGATTTAAAACCAAAACCCATAATTTATTAATTGTATTCAACCTACTGAGAAATCATGAAGAATGCAGTCTTTGTTTTCAAAGGAAAGGGGACAAGGATAGTCTATGAAATGATTTATAGCACAGTGGAGCTGTGGGGGGCCATTTTTTTCTTGTTGTGCTTGCTATATATACTTTTTTAATTAACTTAGCCATTAACAAATGATATCCAGGGTTTACTTTCATATGAACAGAAATAACTAGAATTTATAGTGAACTGATCCCAGCCCTGCTGTAGAAATATATACTCAACAACATTTGATATCACCTCTAATCTTGAATTAGACATCAATCACCTGCTGCATGTCACATCATTAACTGTGTGACAAATGGAATGATAATATAAGGTAAGTAGGCGACCACAGTTGGGCTGAATCAAACAGAAACAGAAGAAACAAATTTTACAAGTACAAAATGATTGCAGATGGGAAATTAACTACAAGCTACAAAATAACAAAAAAGTAAAATAAAACATAAAAGTGCATAATCAAAAAAATGATTGACATTTAAAGATTTTCCAAAATTCAACTATCCTGTTCTTGCTTTCCATAAATCTGCATCTATTGAAAATCAATATATTAAACATATCTATGCAAACTCAAATTCATTCCATTGTAGTCAGCAAAGGATGATTCTCATCAGGACTTCTGTGAAACCTGATGTATCAGTATAATAATGTCAGTGGTCAAAAAAAACATTTTATTAAATAAATATTGTAATACCTAAAAAGGGAAAATACTTCAAGTTCTGACTTCAACAATCAATTTAAAGGAGTGTTTTGCACTTTTAGAAGTACTAATTTAGCTTTATGCATCAATGTGCAAGAGGTATTTTAAAGTTGTAGGTTTAATCACAGCTATTAGATACATTAAGCAAAGTAAAAAGTGCAATATTTCCATGTTGTGGAGTAAAACCATTGACTGCATATAAATATGGACTATTAGCAAAAGTGAAACCAAAATATCTTGTTTCCAGGAGCTGCCATCTTGTTTGTGTGATGTCATTTGGAGCCAGAGTCTAAGCAGTAGAGTCAGGTGGCAGGATGACGGCCCGGAGGACACGCCCCTCCTGTTGCCTGACACAGGTTTGAGAGTGACTGATACAGCTGTCAATCATGATGTCGCACCCCCTTTTTATATGATCAAATAACTAATTAAAAGCAAACATCTGTGTACAAACATCCGTGTGATAAGAACTACCTTAAATGACAGAAACCATCTTTGGGAAAAATTTCCTTGACATGTACTTTGATTTTTTAGTTTGCCTTATGTCCCATTCGCTAAAATGGAGGGGGCGGGACTTATGACCTATACTGCAGCCAGCCACCAGGGGGCAATCCAGATGTTTTGGCTTCACTTTGTGGGAGCTATCATGTCGTCCATATTTTATACAGTCAATGAGTAAAACTATAGTCTTACAAAATGTATATGCTAAATAAAGTTGCAGTGCCTCAGTTTTGTTCAGTATATTGGATGATGAAATATATTTAGTTACTCTTCACTTCTGAAAAAGTTTAATAATCTGACTTTCCACAGATGTTCTTTTAAGGAGGCAACATTCCTCAAACTCAACTTTTCGTGCAGGAAAGTATTTGTTAGCATATCTGACTACTATTACCTGAAATTCCATTGGCTTTTTTCTACTGTCCGAGTACTTATCATCACATTGCATTTGACCAGACCAATGAATAAATCAAACTTCATGAAGCGGACAGTCAGTTCTTCTTAAGTAGCATTCACGATACCAGCAAGACTTTATGAAGGAAATTATAAAGTATGATAAATGATGATGAATTTCAGACTTCTCACTGACTGACTACAATGGAAATGACCTTAAAAACACTTTATAACATTGCTGCTCTCCCAGGTTAGACGTTTCTTCCCCCATTGATAACGTTACCTCCTGGAGGGGCGATGTGAATTGAGTCCAGAATGGGCCGCAGTATCTGGCCGAACGGTCTAAAGATGAAAGATGAAGAGATTTCATTCATATTTTGAATTGAATCAGTATGTAATTACTGCAAATATTTAAGGTCTATCCCATGAATGCAAACTTTATTCATATCATCCCTGCGTACTATTAGACTGTATCTGCATTTACACCAGACACAAACATATTTTTTGTTTTCTGATGGGATTACAAGATCTTTCTACTTAAGATGCGTCATTTGAATCAGTTTCTATGGTGAATTTTTGAATCATAATTGAAACTGTTCTTTCAAGGTCTTGCCAAAGAAAGTATGTGAGGAAACCACCATATTTAATGTGACATTTACAGACTGTAGTCCACTCTGAATGGATTTATCACTTATAAAACAACCTTGAGAAGGCATATTAATGGATATATGCCTAGTTTATTGTATTCTTATTACAGGTGTAGCTCAGATCATTGCTATCCATTATCCATCTATTGTAATCTTCATTATTACAGCAGCAACTAGTGCCGCCCGTTTTCTGATAAATGCAGCAAAGTCACACTGACTTTGCAGTAGAACTTGAGGCTCCCCTATGATTGTCCAATGACTGAAGTGAGCCTTCAAAACAGTTCAACTGGTGCACAGTATAAACCAAAAACTGAGGACCATATCATGTTTACTTTTTGGCTCACAAGTTTGATATCTGTGCAATTTCATTCAGATTGCATGACAACATACTGAAATCAACACACTGACTACATGTTTCACATGTTATAATAATCCATATGTTGCATGATTTAGTTAGATGTAATTATAAATCTCAGTATACGTGGGAGCAGAGAGGCTTGATGACAGTTTTATCTGTTACTAAGCTGCTGTCTTGCTTAGACTCTTTCGGCACACAGAAACAATTTTTGACAGACTGAGTTTGCACTCACGTGGACAGGACTTCAGATGGAAGGTCGGTGATATAGGAGGGGATGGACCTGCCCGTCAGGAACTGAGCCACCTCATTGGTGAAGGTGTTGCAGTTGTGCTCAAACAGACGATACCTGTCACCTCTGATGCAAGAAAGAATGGAAGAGAGTTGACGCTTCACATAACACCTTTCATACACTGACAAGTGAGTAACAACTATGAAATCCCAACTGCAAGTGCTGACACTTTCCATTTTTTCTCACTACTAAAGTTTGGTGGCCTGAACCGAAACAACTAGTAGCGTTCCTTTGTGAGGGAAAGAGGAAAACTTGTGCAAGGAGGAGATGAAGAACAGTTACTTAACCTGTACGTGCTTTCTCCCAGGGAAGAGAGATAATCCATGAAGATCTCCTCAGACACCTCAGTCTCACCCAGCTCCACCACTGTGTCTGGAGGACCCAGCATTGTCCCACCCTGACGAAAACACATAAAGAACATGTTTTTAAAAAACTCAAATATTACATTAGAAATATTGGAAGTAGAAACCAAATCACTGATGTTGCACACACAAAAGGATATCTGAGGATGAAGTGAATTGTGATCATGTAAATGCCCCAATAACATGTCAGCGATTTAAAAGAATAGCAATTCTAGGCCCATTGTTTGTTGGTATGTGGATGATCGCTAAAAGGTAAACTACATCACATCAAGGGACAATATATGCAGCACAGTTGGAACTGTGATCTGATAGCAGAAAAATGTTGGGCTATCTCAAACATCAGGTTCTATCAGGGGCAGAAACATCTTTCTAAACCTGCTATTTAGCACAATCATGTAGGAAGACACTGATCTCAGAGGAGGCGGTCATGGTGTACCAGTGTCTCTACCAACAGACTTTTTTCTGTCTGACCTATTTCAGATTCCATCAACAGGTTTGCTAGAGAATAAGGCTGGCATTATTCATTATTTTTTATATTTTTCTTACTGTTAAAATAATAAAAATCACCAAAACCAATGACATATTTATTTATGCTACTGACAAGTGTTGCGTGTGTATCCAAAGCTTATTTCTCTGTCACAGAGCTCAAAATATTGCTCAAATATTGTCCAAAACTATTAAAAAATACTGTTTCACAGAGAGAAATGTTCCTTTATTACGATAAACATGGACACTAGTTCATTTAGAGTCAATCCCATATATGTGCAATAAATGTGTATTAATCCACGACGGAAAATAGTCCCCCAAAAATCAACTGATTACTCTGGTTTGAGTAGTGTTTGCTGAAAACAACTGTGCTGTAGTGTTGTAATAATAAGAAAACTATGTATTCGTGATACATTTTTTAAATATTTAGATCTTCAGCAGGGACTAGAGGGCTTAAGGCTGAGTGCCATGTATCATACATGTATCTGTATATGACTTTATATCAAATAGAAGGGGTTTAGCACCAAAAGAAATTATAACAGTCCATTATCTTATGTATGTGTGCAACAGCCTGAGGTAGATGGCCTAAATTTCTTTCATTAGCTTGTTTGATGAGACTTGTGAAACAGGATTCTCTTCCCTTGTTACAGACTCACCGGCGAACAGCTGGAGATCCCCTCCCCTCCGAAGAAGAACTCATCACCGTATGCCACTATGGCTGTGTGCCTGGAAAAAAGCACATTTTCACAGTGGTAAATCTAGGGCAGAACGACTCCATATTACCCAGCATTATGTAAAAATTAAAACTCAGTCTTAAACTACTTAGAAAACCAAATAACTCTACAGTGATAACAGATCATTTCATAGATACTAAACTTTAAAAGGAACAATTTAGCCTTTGATATATTCATGCTTGGTTGAGGTGTGATGTGCTATTTAGTGACATGATGTAAGTGATTTTTGTAGTGTATCCCTCTATCCTACAACCCTTGTATCTAATTATGCTTCACTCCTAAATTCCCCTCCTCAAAAAAACAAAATTTGGACAGAAATAGACATATCGCCGGAAGCTGTTCTTAACAGTCATGTGTTTTGAAGTTTTTAAACGCCTTTCTTATCTGCTTTGGGACCAAAAATGGGTCACAGGCCTTTGTTTGATGGATCCACTCATTACATGAAAGCATAGTTTACATGACCCAGGAACTCTGACTTTAAGGTCCCAGACCAGTAACTGTCAAAGTAGCAGGAAGGAAACTCGTACCATATACCATCCAGTTGCTTTCCTGTAACAAAAGGAGAAAAGTAGTGTGAAGAAGGAGGTGGCAGATGTACATTGTTAACAACAGACATTATACAGCTTTATGGAGCTGTAACTAACAAGTGACATTTTCTACCCCAGTAACGACCTTTTAACCAGTTCTTTTGATGTAACATTAATCAGTCCATTTCACAGTTTATTTAAACAATAAGGAAAATAATATATCTCGATCGCTGTGTAGATGTATATAGTGCATAGTAACAGCAGTATAGAAAGCATCTCTGTCCGGTTATTTGTTATTGTCACTTAATTTTCCTAAAGGCCAGGCTGCATCGGGTTTCTCTTCATATGTACTCACCTAACATGATGGGACTGAGGCTGCGCGCCATTCCTCTGGATAAATCATAAATATACAGCTGTACATTGTATCTCGTAGCACTCTTATCCATAATTTAATCCCTGATATAGCCTTTTTTTCTTCTCTTGTTAGCGGGCTAAAGCTAGGGACCCTTAACGGCACAGCTGACTGGGAGGTCCTCCAATAGTGATGTCATTCCTTTTACAAAAATACTTCCGATTTCATTGCTTTCAAAATAAGAGCTTTTACTGAGAAACGTCCACAACACATTGCAAGCGTCCTTGATAAATAGCTTTATTTTGAATGAAATCGGTGTATTTCCAGTACTAGCCTCGCTACCGATGACTTGACACAAATCAATTGCAATGGCTGACTTTTTTTTTGTCACCAATACACAAATAGTTCAATACCTGGTCTTTTTCATTGAACTCAAAGTATTCAATGCAATTAAAAAAATCAATCCAGTAGCACATATGTTTTGTTGTTTTTGAATAAAGGTTATTTTATATGACGTTAAACTAATCACTTTAGTCTCCTGTTTTCATTGCGGCACATTGACCCCTAAGTCCGTTCATGTGTTTAGTGTAATAAATTCCGGCCGACCATTGGAAAAATGAATTAGTTTATGGTCACAATGAACAAATGTTATTTTTGTAAAAGTGAAGAAGACAAAACCAATCATGTATCTTATAAATATCAGTATACACAAGGGTTCTGTGGAAAATTAGGATTATTTTGGCACTCAAACCAACCATTCAGTTAAATTGGAAGCCAAGGATGTAATACTATAATGTTAAAATGAAAAAAAAAATCCTGAATACATATTTTAAAGACTGTTTTAAAAGAGTCTAGAGTCTGAAATAAAAAAAAAATGTGCACATACAGTTAATATGCTTCAAGACTTTTTTTTAAGGGATCTCATTTTATTGGCTACCTTTTCTGTTACCTTTTTATTTATCATAATTATTGTTAATAATAATTTTACTCTTTGTCCTGTTACCATGTTGAGCAATCAACAAATTGAAAGTGTCCTTTTATGTACTTCATCATGATACTTGATTGTTTTGTTATTGTTTCACAATAATGTCGCTCATGTCGACGCTTTCCAAATAAAATATATACATTTAAAAAAAAAAAAAAAAAAAGCAAAAAATGTGACGGTATTGCACCGAAAGCGCCGTTAAAGAGTCTGCAATTCTGCTGAGGCAGACTTACCGCGATATTTTTTTTCTTAGGATGGCGAAGTCATGACCCGCCCTACTCTGCCTTTGATTGGCTTATTCTGATGTTCTTGCCCTAATTCTAACCAATCGTACTCCTCGTGTCTAAACCTAACCAATCCAACCAACGAAGGCAATGAGTGCTAGCCAATCAAAGACAGAGTAGGGTGGGTCATGGCTTTTCCGTCCTAGGAAAAGAAAAATTTGGCCCACCGGACCAAAATAGACTGGTGAGGGCAGAGCAGCTGACATCAACCAGAAATGGCTGCCACCGGAGTTCTTCCCTTTATAAGGGGGGTAGACCTCAGTGGAAACGACTTTAAAGTAAGGATTTTAAATAATATTTGTTGATTTTATGTCCACAACTCTTTAGTAACTAGCATACTCAGCGAGCTATCTAAAGTTAGTCCAAGTTAGGAGACTCGGAACAACAAACGGCTAAAGGCTGAAGCTCGCTACAACACTAGCTTAGCTCAGCGTTACTAGCATTGGGCGTTAGCCAGTTGTCAGATGTATTTTAACATGGATAAGCGTTGTCACACAAGTCTCGACCAGCACCGTCCTGTCAGGACAGATTTTTGTCTTAGGGGAAAGGGTTTGTTAACTTTGATTATTCTGAGTACCCGGGGATAGGTTAACTCAGGTGATTCTCGTTTCCAGCGTCACGCTAGCTAACTTAGCTTCACTGTTGGCTCACTCTGGCTGTCTGAGCCCCGCGTCAGAACATGTTATCAGCTAGATACTGTTATGTCCAAACACAATATGTAATGTTACAGAGGTCGTTGAGTGGCTTGCAGCTACCTAATGTGGTCATATTTTTAGGTTTTGACACACTTTGCGGGCCTAAATTTGGAGATAGAGAAAGAAAAGCAGCCCGGGCTGGCAGCACTGACAGCTGAGATCACTTGGCATGTAACGTTATTTTAACCATGGATGTATAATAAGATCTTATAATACACCCATGATTAAAATGACAGGACTATTTCTGTAGAGTTTAGCTACTTAACGCTTCCTGCCATGTCAGTATGACTTAAGTACACAGAAGCTGGCGAAATAACTTCTCGATTTATCGGTGTGACGCTGATGATTCATGTCTTATTTTCAGTGAGTGCAGGATGACATCAGTTTTTGCCACAATGTGTCTGAGTTTATAATGACTGTACCCGGAAATTGTCAGGTTTCCTATCTTGACTGTAAACTATTATGTACAATTAGTTGACCAGATTGTTATTCAAATACCAATGAAACCAACAAGGGTCATTTCATCAGTTAAACATGTATGTAGACAAATACACTACATTTACTGCTCTCATTCATTTGCATTTACAAAGTAAAAATGAAAAGTGCAAGGTGAAATGTTTTCACACATGTTGTAATAGTAATGATGTTGAACATTTCAGAAAAGTTTACAGTCTTTTTACTTTATAAGTTGGCATTGTATGAAATGTTTTCTGCCAGTTGCAATTAAATACATCTCCATCTATCTGCATCTGCATGTTGGATCTTATCTGAATGTTTCAGGTTAATATAAATAAATACCAGTATTCATCACAGCTTAACAATGCTGTACTGGGGGAAAAAACAGCATTGGTAAACAAAGTTTGTTCCATTCTCCATCCTGACAATATATACATCTTCTTACTTCCTTTCTCTCCATCTTCACAGGGTGGGTACTTCCCAGAGCATGTCAAGTGTATGAGCAGTTTACGATGGCTGAAACTGAACAGGACAGGACTGTGTTACCTCCCAGAGGAGCTGGCCTCTCTGCAGAAGCTGGTGAGACAATCAGAGCTATTTTCTAGTTATTAGCTTGGTTTCACATCTCTGTACATGGAGGCATTAATTCATAACATTAGTTGTTGTTGTTCTGTCATCTAATCTAATCAGATCTTATTATAGTGAATCAATACTCTGCTTCTTTGTTATAATTGGTTTTTGTACATTTGGTTGTGTCTTTTGTTTTTTTTTGTTTTTTATTATGTGAATTTCCCAGTGAATGAGTTTGACACAAGAGAAAGTTCAAAAGGTTTTTTGTTTTTTTTAAATGATGTTGGTTGGTGACATACTCAGTGTTTTGTAGTGGAGGAGCAGTGTGTTTCATTCAGTAAAGACACCATAGATGTATAGTGTTTCTCATATTTATGTGAAATTTCATTGTCGTAATACAGTAATATTACCATCACAGTGTCTTATTATCAATGGTAGTAATAGGAGTACATTTATATTTGTAGTCATAGCTAGTTATTTTCATTAAACCTGCAGAGTGGAACTTTTACATGTAGATGAATGTCTGTTACATTCAAGTTTATCACTGGCAGATAAATCTCTGTGTATTTCACAGTATATCTAGTTTTTAAATCTCATGTCGGTGGAAACACTCCTGCGCTGGCTGTTTGACTCTTCTAAACTTCCCAAATGTTATCGGAACAAATGGATCAATTGCTGATAGTGAAACAAGTCATTTCTCAGGGGTTGTTGGACACTGAAATCATCACAGCTGAACACTCTGCTCTACTCTCACTGACAAAAGGGGGAGACAAAAGTCTCACACTGACAGCTTCAAACATTTGTTTGTTCTTGTGAACTATGATACTAACTTGGATTGGTTTAATTGGTGCGCCATCCATCGCTGCACTGTTGACAGCTGTGTTGTTCATCTCATGATAAGTGTGGTTAACAGAGGAGCTCGCATCAGCAGATTGTTGCATCTCATTAGTAAAACCTCACCTGATTAAGAACAAACAAAGTCCTGCTTTGATCCTCAGTATCTGTGATGGCATTATCTAATCTCAGCCTTTAAAGATGTGTTCAACAGACCACGGTGAAAAGATGATCTGTGCTAACATGCTTGATCTTATGTGTTGGTAAATAAGATTAGTCTGTTATCATGGCTAGCAGTCACAGGGTCTACTGTGTGTTTAACTGAACATCTGCCTTGATTTGATCCTGTTTGCGGTTACATAATTCTATTTACAGACAACTGGGCATTAAGAGCATTCCTTGTGGGACAGATTTGTGTCATTGGGGTATTATTGTGTTTTATTTGTGCAAACAAAACCACTGACTGTGTTTTTCTCTCTTTAGGAGCATCTTTCAGTCAGTCACAACAGCCTGACCACCTTACATGGAGAACTGTCCAGTTTACCAAACCTACGGGTAACTGACACACACACACACACATAGAAAAATAGCACACAGAAAGTGCACATAATAGATTTCTTTATTAATGATATACTAGCTGTTATCAGTTATCAGTTGTTTGTTTGTACTGTTGATTGATGTTACAAATGGGTGTCTGGCCCTTTGACCATGACCTCATTTAACTTGTGTTGTTATTGTTACATGTATAACAATGTGACATTTAGTTATAATTGTGCCCTAAATTGCTATCTGTTTTGCTATGTGTGCAGGCGGTGGTAGCCAGAGCCAACAACCTGAAAAACTCTGGAGTCCCAGATGACATCTTTCAGCTTGATGACCTCTCTGTGCTGGTACACAAGAACCTCACACAAATGTCTCCTTCTCTGCTTAACACACCCTTAAACACAGTTCTACAGTCCACCTACACTTAACACCCATCACCTTTCCTAACCCACATCCATGTGATGCTTCTTTTGCAATTGATTATGAAGAAATATGTCAAGCAGACAATACTAACAACTAAAACAATATTATGTTTTTCTACATTTCCCTTCTTTTCCTTTAGGACTTGAGTTACAATCAGCTGACAGAGATCCCCAGGGACTTGGAGAACAGCAGGAACATGCTTGTGCTTAATCTGAGCCACAACAGCGTCGACTCCATTCCCAACCAGCTGTTCATCAACCTGACAGACCTGCTGTATCTGGACCTGAGCGACAACAAGCTGGACAGCCTGCCACCGCAGATGAGACGCCTCGTCCACCTGCAGACTCTCATACTGAACAACAACCCACTGATGCATGCCCAGCTGCGGTAAAAAGACATGACTATACTTCTTCAGTGCCTCTTTCCTGACCCCACATCACACCTTTACACTAAACAACCAGAGATTTGAAGATTCTGTATTAGGTCTAAAATAAAGTGGTTAACTTGGTTAGAAAACAAGAACATGAGTTTATTTTGTGCTTTTTGGACTTTCTTTGTGTGTCTGAGCAGCCAGCTGCCCGCCATGGTGGCTTTACAAACTCTCCACCTGAGGAACACCCAGAGGACCCAGAGCAACATGCCCACCAGCCTGGAGGGACTAACACATTTAGCAGGTAACACACACAAACACACACTTTGTCTTTGTTACCTTGTTTGCCACTGATTTAGTGACATCTAAATCTATCTCTCTGTTACTGCCAGCAACATTCACACACAGGGATACATGCTTGTTTTCTACTTGTTACAAACACGTGTTCCCTTTCTTTCTGTCCTCTATCCAGATGTTGACCTGTCATGTAACGACCTGACTCGGGTACCAGAGTGCCTCTATTCACTGGGCAGTCTGAAGAGACTCAACCTGAGCAGCAATCAGATCTCAGAACTGTCCCTCTGCATCGACCAATGGACCCAGCTGGAGACACTTAACCTAAGCCGCAACCAGCTCACCTCACTGCCTGTAAGGATGATAATCACACTATTGTCTTCTTTTTTTTCTCCTAGTGTTTAGCAGACATGTTTGGAAGGTTGCATAACTGGAGTTGCTACAAGAAAATAATAAAATTTAAGTCATCTCCATTATGTTTGGGTTTTGGCACAAATCTAAGAAATGTATATTTAATAATCTGGACAAATGAAACCAAAATATCTGCAAGGCTTATTGGGCACAAGTAATGTTGACCAAGTGTTTATAATTTTTTTTTTTTAATATCTAACCTTCAAAGTTGTCTTGTGTGTCTCCTTCCAGTCTGCAATCTGTAAGCTGTCCAAACTGAAGAAGCTGTATGTAAACTCAAACAAACTGGATTTTGACGGGGTTCCACCAGGTGTGGGCAAACTGGCCAGCCTCACTGAGTTCATGGCCGCTAACAACAACCTGGAACTCATCCCCGAGGGACTCTGCAGGTGAGCTTAACACACACACACACACACACACACACACTAGAGGTTGAATACCCAACCTGAGCCCAACATATATAGTATGAATTGGCTGTTCATACAAGCTAATATTACTTTGTTGAAAACAAGAGTCAGATTTCCAGAGTCAGCAAGAGTCGGTCTTACAAACTGAATTTCAATTTTCCATCTAAACACAAGCTGACGCAAGAACCACATAGTTTAGAGTTCAGCACTGCTTAGTTGTTTATAATTATGAAGAACCCTTCGGAGTTCATTTCACACAGCCAGAGAACGACATAGATTTGTATTGGCAGATTCTGTATGTGTGGCGCATTTTAACACCACACATGAACATGAGTTTATGTGAATATGTGGTTTTGTGTTGTTGTGTAGGTGTGGCAAGCTGAAGAAGCTGGTGCTGAATAAAAACCGCTTGGTAACACTTCCTGAGGCCATCCACTTCTTGACCGACTTGGAGGTAAAAATACTAAACTCACTAGTAAATCATTCAGATTATTCTAGACTCAAGACACCTACAAACAGCGTGTATACTGGGTGAATGGTGGATTAATGTGAATCACTTTGCTGTAATCGCCCTCATTTATACAGAGAAAACTGTTGAGTAAAATGTAAAATATGAACAACAATAACACATGATAAAGAAAAGAAACAGGATAAAGTTTGTTAAAGCAACATTGAGTGACATAGAAAAAAATACATTTTTAGTGATTATATTTATGCTGTAATTTAGATGAAATAACTAACTAATATTAAATAAAATTAATTTTCAACTTCCTGTAGGAATATTATGCACAACTGTTTTGGTTGTGTGTTTTTAAGATTGACACTCAATCATAATTCTTCTTTAACATATATATATATATATATACACATATATACATATAGTATATTTTGTTAAATATCACTTTATTCCTACTAAATTCTTACTGATTCAGGAGAAGAATCACAATCTGTTACACACACACAAACTCTTTTACATGATTGTACGTCTTTGTAGATACTGGATGTGCGTGAGAACCCCAACTTGGTGATGCCTCCTAAACCAGTCGACAGAGGAGCCGAGTGGTACAACATCGACTTCTCCCTCCAGAACCAGCTCCGACTGGCTGGAGCCTCACCTGCTACTGTAGCTGCTGCTGGAGGAGGTGCGTGTGTGTGTGTGTGTGTGTGTGTAAAGTTTGGACACGAATGCATTTAGATCCACTGTCTTTGCTTCTACCATAAAGCCCAACTTGTTTAAGTCCATATCCTCATATGAACAGCTATCTTTAAGTGAGTGTGTTGATTCATGTGTGCAGGCGCCAGCCCCCGAGATCCTCTGGCGAGGAAGATGAGGCTAAGGAGGAGGAAGGACTGTTCTCAGGACGATCAGGCAAAGCAGGTGCTGAAGGGCATGAGTGACGTTGCACAGGAGAAGAAGAACATGGAGGTAAGGGGAAAAGATAACAGAGGATGAAAGGACAGTGAAGAGAGTGATTACTGTGATGTGACACAAAATCATTGATTTGCATTTAATTTACCGAGACGATTTAATTTTAATTTACAAATCTGCTCATTTCGCAGGAAAACGGGGACTTGAAATATGGAGATTTAAAAATCCGGCGCTGGGACAAAAGTCTAGAGAAACCTCACCTGGACTACTCTGAGTTCTTTATGGAAGACGTGGGCCAGGTAGTGTGTGTGTGTGTGTGTGTGTGTGTGTGTGTGTGTGTGTGTGTGTGTGTGTGTGTGTTGTGTGCGTGCGCTCTCTCTCTGTCTTCAGCAACCAATCAACACCTTTGAACAAGGCACCAAACTGAGGTGCCTTGGTAGAGCTGTGACATCACCTGCTAGCTCTCAGACATGCGTGTTCATGTGTGATAAAGAAGATGTAACTTTTCCTTCCTCTACTTCTCCTCTTCTATCATCGTACAGAATTAAAACCATCTTTAAAGTGTTGATTGTATTTATGTCAGATTAGATTTTTCTACATATTGCTTCTTTTCCTCCTCTTTCAGGTTCCGGGTGTATCGGTGTGGCAGATAGAGAACTTTGTGCCCATGCAGGTGGAAGAGGCTTTCCATGGCAAGTTCTATGAGGCCGACTGCTACATCATCCTCAAGGTAACAAGTGCCACCAATCTGCTGTCATTTACAGAGGATTTTATTACTTAGATTTTGCATCAGACTAATTGGATTAATCCATTAATGAATCCAACTATATTAGATCAGTCTAGGCCACTGTTGGAACGCCTGCATGTTTTCTCCCTG
Source organism: Euthynnus affinis (assembly GCA_029490765.1). Lineage (NCBI taxonomy): Eukaryota > Metazoa > Chordata > Actinopteri > Scombriformes > Scombridae > Euthynnus > Euthynnus affinis. The sequence goes on along the minus strand of CM055856.1, from coordinate 19,648,617 downwards.
TATCCCTCTAATTCCTCTCGCATTCTTGTCTTTGCAATCGTAGACCTTCCTGGATGACAACGGAGCGCTGACCTGGCAGATCTTCTACTGGATCGGCCAGGAAGCCACAATTGACAAGAAGGCTGGCTCTGCCATCCACGCGGTCAACCTCAGAAATTTCCTTGGAGCCGAGTGCAGGACAATAAGGGAAGAGATGGGAGACGAGAGCGAGGAATTCAGCGCCGTATGTATAAACATGCACATACGAGCAAATAAATCAAGGCACATAAGAAGATATACACATAAACTACTACATGCTGTTGTAAATGATGAATGTTTTCCTCTTGTGTGCAGGTGTTCAACAATGAGATCTCTTACATTGAGGGAGGAACAGCCAGTGGCTTCTACACTGTAGAGGACACAAACTATACTATCAAGTAGGCTGGAAGAAAACACACTTTGCATCAGATTCAGTTGTATAAGTGTGTCATGTTTAGAAGTCGAGTCAACTTTTATTCTTTACAGAGGATGTCTTTGATTATCATAATATCTTTACATGTATTTGCATTGTTGTTATCCGGGTTATTTGCGGTGATAATTAATTTTCTTATCTGTCTCTTGCACATTTATGCATAATTATTTGTATTTTTTCTGAAAATGGTTTTAAATTCTTGTGTTTTATCAGGTTGTACAGAGTTTATGGCAAGAAAAACATCCGACTGGAGTCTGTACCTGCTAAGGCCTCCTCCCTAGATCCTCGGTAACTCTCACACACCCTTTATGCCTTATACACCATATAACATACACACTTTCTTATTATGCCGCACCCTCCAGCACACACACACTCTTTCCCTTTTCATATACGCAGGTCTCCTTCTTTCTAACGCCTCTGTATGCCTGCTCTCTCTGTGTTTCTGCATTTACTGCACATATGCAGTTGATTAGTTGCTCTCTTTTTTTTTTTTTCTCTTACTGCCATTTGATATGTACACTCATTTAATGTGGAACTTGGATCATTGTGTTCACAACATCCTGTCTTTCTCTCCTTGGCAGCTTTGTCTTCCTGTTGGACACAGGGCTGGAAATCTTTATCTGGAGAGGAGCCAATGCTACACTGAGCAGCACCACCAAGGCACGGTAAGACGCAGATCTAGTGCTAACACACTGGTATCACACATCCTTCAGTGCAACAAAAAAGTTTCATAAACAACCCAAAACGTAGAGTTAAAACCCAGCTCGGGGACTGATTCCAGCTTCTAAACGCAGTGATGTAAAACCTGTGTTATATCTTTCAGGTTATTTGCAGAAAAGATCAATAAGAATGAGCGTAAGGGGAAGGCAGAGATCACCACTCTCATGCAGAACCAGGAGCCTCCGGGGTACTGGGAGGCACTGGGAGGACAACCAGAGGAGATCAAGAAACACGTACCAGATGACTTCTCTCCCATCAGACCTAAACTGTACAAGGTAAATCCTACAGACAGCACTACCACTCTGTAACTGACTTTATCTTGTGATTTTTACTTGTTGTGGACAGCAGTGGAAGTGCAGTTTTAGGATCGTGTAAGCAAATGAGTTCACATCTGGTCAGTGTTGTAGGAGGTTTAAGGAGGCGTGAAGTCACATGTCTGTCATTGTCCTGTAGGTGGGCTTGGGTCTGGGCTACCTGGAGCTGCCTCAGATTAACTACAAGCTGTCAGTCGAGCACAAAGACCACAAGATCAAACTGGACACCCTGCCAGAGCTGAGACTGGTATGTTACTGGAATATGATCACATCATTTCTGTCAGTTTTTAAAAAAAATTTTTTATCAAATCCATTTTCATTAAATTGATCTACTATCCTTCTCCTCCCACTTTCCTCCTTCAGGTGCAATCTCTGCTTGACACAAAGTGCGTGTACATCCTCGACTGCTGGTCCGACGTTTTCATCTGGATCGGGAGGAAGTCTCCGCGTCTCGTCCGAGCTGCCGCCTTGAAACTGGGTCAGGAGATCTGCTCCATGCTGCACCGTCCCAAACACGCCTGTGTCACCCGCAACCTGGAGGGCACTGAGTGTCAGGTATGGGGGGAAAAAAATGTCTGAAGTTGTCTCATGTAATGGAAAACACATGTTTTACACACTTTAGCTCAGTGTAAAGTTGACCACTGTCGCTCTCTCTTCTCTTCTTCCTCTTCGTCTTCTTCCTCAGGTGTTCAAGTCCAAGTTTAAGAACTGGGACGATGTGTTGAAGGTGGATTACACCAGAGCAGCTGAGACTGTACAGCAGGGAAGCAACCTACAGGGCAAGGTCAGTGATACCAGTGTGTGTGTGTGTGTGTGTGTTTGTTTGAAAATCTAAAAGTGGACTCTGAGCAAGCTGCCAGACCAATGCAACTTATAAACTAAAATGGGTCCAGTGATTCATGAAATATGTTCTCAAAATATTCTTTTTTTTTTTAATCATAAAATGTCTGTTTTAATTATATTTATTTAAATTCTTGTGTGTTTATCTGTGATTTGTCTCCCAGGTGAAGAAAGACGCAGAGCAGAAAGACCAGATGAAAGCCGACCTCACAGCTCTATTCCTGCCCAGGCAGCCGGCCATGCCTCTCACTGAGGTAACAGCACACACACACACACACACACACGGACAGATGGTTATTCCTTTCTGTGTAACTCCCTATTTTAACAAAGTAAAGCACACAAAAAAACAACTACTTGGATATTTATCTTCTCTGTCTAGGCTGAACAGCTGATGGAGGAGTGGAATGAGGATCTGGACGGCATGGAAGGATTCGTGTTGGAGGGAAAGAAGTTTGCTCGCCTACCAGAGGAGGAGTTTGGACACTTCTTCACTCAAGATTGCTACGTCTTCCTCTGCAGGTAAGTGTGTGTGTGTGTGTGTGTGTGTGTGTGCTGATGTCTGGAAACAATCAGAGGTGTGTATGCTGTCTGTGATTTTTATGCATTTGAAATGAAAAGATATACGTTTGTCTCATTTCACTGTGCTTTTGTAGATACTGGGTGCCCGTGGAGTACGAGGACGATGAAGAGAAGGATAAGGGGAAAGAAAAGAAGGGGAGCGAAGGCGGTGAAGGAGATGAGGAAGAGGAGGACAAACAGCCGGAAGAGGACTTCCAGTGTGTAGTGTACTTCTGGCAGGGCAGACAGGCCTCCAACATGGGCTGGCTCACCTTCACTTTCTCCCTGCAGAAGAAGTTTGAGAGTCTCTTCCCTGGAAAACTGAAGGTATGGTGATAGATTTGTGCACATAAGTGATCGTGTATTTATTCTTTATGCTGAATCTTAAGTTTTAGTTCTCACAGTATAAGCCTGATCTCTGCTGTTTCTGTTATTTATAATATTGTGCCGTTTCCTGTGTGGCTGTTCAGGTGGTGCGTATGACTCAGCAGCAGGAGAACCTTAAGTTCCTGTCCCACTTCAAGAGGAAGTTCATCATCCACAAAGGGAAAAGGAAACAGAAGACGGACGGCGCCCAGCCCTCCCTCTATCACATACGCACCAATGGCAGCGCACTTTGCACCAGGTAAATGCAATATGTCGCTTTATATCAGACTTGTTCACACTAAACATTAGTCTCTGTCCTCACGTCATATCTTGCATTTCTCTCTTAGGACTATCCAGATTGGAACAGATTCCAGCAATCTCAACTCAGAGTTTTGCTTCATCCTCAAGGTTGGGATTTTTTTTTTTTTTATCATACAAAAAAAGTCGATTCTTTAAAGTCAAATCTTCTTGGATCAAGAAATCTTCTCCTCTGTGTCCCCTTCCACTTTCATACTGTTTTTACACCAACACAGTCCTGTCTCTTTCTTCTTCTTCTTCTTTGATAAAGACATGTTGGTTTCTATGTAACATTATGTTTTCTGCAGGTACCATTTGAGAGCACAGACAATCAAGGCATCGTTTACACCTGGGTGGGCAGAGCCGCTGACCCTGATGAAGCCAAACTGGCCGAGGACATCATGAACAGCATGTTTGATGACACATACAGCAAACAGGTGGGAATTGGTTCCTATATTGATGTCTGTTTCTTTGAATTACTCAAAACTACCGTGGAAAAATACTGCTTTCATCTCTTCAACAGACATTTCAGCTACTTTTTGATTCTTCAGCACATTTTTATACCAGTGCTAAACAAAACTAACTAATCCATTTGATCTCTTTAGGTCATTAATGAGGGGGAGGAGCCAGAGAACTTCTTCTGGGTGGGAATCGGTTCTCAGAAGCAGTATGATGAAGATGCAGATTATATGAAATATGCTCGGCTCTTCAGGTGAGTGCCAGTTTCCTGTTTTACAAGCGACTGTCTGCTTCTTTCTCCTTCCCCTCTGTTCATTTATTTACTTTCCTCCTTCGCTCAGGTGTTCGAATGAGAAAGGTTATTTCTCGGTGTCAGAGAAATGCTCGGACTTCTGTCAGGACGACTTGGCTGATGATGACATCATGTTGCTGGACAACGGCAAAGAGGTAATAATCATTGATCATGGATTTGTTTGACTTTCTACAGTGGAATCAGTCGGGCGTTGTTCACACTTGGCATTAAAATATGTCTTGGGTAGAGAATGGGCCACATTGAAAGACCGCCTACTCAACTGACATCCTGCGTATAAGCTAAAGCATGCGCTCATTCACACGCCAACTTCTTCATATTAAAGTGCAAAACATCATCATTTCCCCTTCCTCATCCTCTCTCAGGTGTACATGTGGGTCGGTACTCAGACCAGCCAGGTGGAGATCAAACTGAGTCTCAAAGCCTGCCAGGTAAGTGACAAACTGCAGATTGTGTGTTTGTGTCAGTGTTGTTTATGTTGGTTTTACTTATCCATCTCCACATCTTACATCTCACCCCTCTCCTCCTCCTCCTCCCCTTCTTTCCCTCCAGGTTTACATCCAGCACATGCGCTCTAAGGACACCGAACATCCCAGGAAGCTGCGTCTGGTGCGGAAGGGAAACGAGCCTCACTGCTTTACACGCTGCTTCCACGCCTGGGGGGCTTTCAAAACTCCCCCCGCATAACCGAACATCCACGCGCACAAAGAAAAAAAAACGCTCACACATACATTAAAATGATTTGCTGCCATGTAATTTTCTTCCAGTAAGACGATGATGATGATGATGATGTCTATGCCTAACTCAGCTTTACCCAAACCTTGACTTCCTCCCTTTTCCTCATTCTGCTCACCACTGCTGCTCTACAGCCTCAGAGTTACTTTTTTTTTTTTTTTTTTTTACTCTCAGGCTCACGTCTTCTTAATCACATAACGGTTCACACCCTAAAAAAAACTGAAAACATCTGTACAGATCTGAAGTTAGCAGAACATCCCCTCTCAGTTCAAAGTTCATCCGGTCAAGAGGCTGCTGGCTTTCTGGGTTTCCTGCAGTTGGAGGAAAGGACGGTAAAATATCAGATTTTTTTTTCTACAAGCTTTTCTAGCCGCAGCTCTAAATACTGTTGAGATACAGGAAGGTGTACAGAGGCTTTATATTAAAAAAAAAAACTCAAACCAACCCAAAGGGAGGAGAATCCCAGACATATCGACCTGTTCCGCTGCTTTCACGTGGCTTGTGCTGCATGGTCGATAGTTTTTCAGGGGAGGAGGGATGAAGATCGCTCCTCTGTGCTTAGTGCCATTTTTGAGCAGCTCAGTCGAAGCAGTTGAAAGCAGATAAAAGTTGATTTTACAGTTTGTATTGCTTTTTTTTTTCCTTTCCTGGAGGAGCTGAACAGAAAACAGTACTATAATTGTTTTTCTGAGGAATGTTGGTTTATATATATATTTTTCTGTTGTATGACTATACATGATATGTGTGTGTGTTTACCCCATGCGCCTTCACTGAAATGGGGTTGTCCCCCTCCACCCCCCCCCCCAGTCTGTTTGGTCTCACCTTCTGTAAGTTGTCCACTGATCTGAGAGCTGCTTCTCGCCAGATTTTTTTTTTTTTTACCTTGAAAGAGAAACGTTTGATTACTGATATCTGAGCAGAGGTCAGCGTGCAATTTACAGTTTGTGAGACGGCCTCGTTTTTACCTTTTAAGGTCAGATGTTTAAAATGTTGTGCGATCAGCACAACCGGGAGATCATTACTCATTTACTTTACTTATTAACAACAATACCGCGACAGGCTTCATTTGGCTTTTTTTTTTCTTGCTTTTCTGGGAGCTTTGCTAACAAAAGGCATTCAGAAGAGGACGAGAAAGTGCTAAAGAGTTTCATTCCAAAATGTTATGGAATTTTTGAGAAGGTACACACAAGATGTTCAAAATTTTACAGGTTTAAAATTTAGACATTTTAGTCAGACACTGATCTAAATTTGTTACGACTTAAAAATGTTGCTTTTTTTTCAAATATGTTTCTCATTTTGGAACAAAACTTGTAACTTTTTTTAAAAATGCAATTTTAATGGGAGATCTAGTGCAGCATATCAGACATATCTCAATTAAAGGGACAGTAGTTTTGTTTATGGTTAACAGATTTCTGATCGGTTTGACCAGTTCTACAGCAGATCGTTTGGAGTACATAACACAGCTGATTGTGATCATGTGACCTGTGTATTATGCAGGTATTGGTCTGAGCAATATATCTATATATGTCCACAAATGGTTGCAACTACAGTACCATTGTTTTTGTTTCTTTATACTATATTTTGTGGGGTGAACTGTATGCCTGTTAGTGTGTTTGAGTCCCACACACACTTGTATGTGTGTATATGAATATGTGTACATGCTCCTGATGCCACCTGCAGATGCTTTATTTATGTATTTTATATTAAAATAAAATCTCACATTTCATATTGTCATCTGGCTTTTTTTAGTTAACATCTAGTGATCAGAATTCATTTGTTGGCGAGTTTGCTTAAACTGAATCTCTTGTAACGGTCATGGCATTTTACATTTAAGCAGCAGTGGGAAGTAACAGTATAATTTTAAGATGTGATATTTCTTATTTCCACACACAGTCTCACTTTCAGATTTTACATACAAAAGCATGTATATGATACTGTTCTAAACTCCCCAGAAGCATAAAAAGTATTTTAAAAATTAGCCACAACTTCTGCCTGAAATATTTCACCTTTATTTTTCCTTTTCTTAAGTACAAACCAAACACATCACACCAAGTCCCTTAGAGAGAGTAAATAATTTTATTAACATTCACAATTCTTCATCAGCCAAAAATGCTAAATGACCCGATTAAAATCCTACGCACAAAACTGAAAGACAAAAGTAGAAACAAATTCATCTTAATTGTGGAATTTAAAAAAAAAAAAAAGCTAAATCGTGCCAGCTGTAGCATGAAAAGGTTAATTATCAGAGTGTCAACCAGAACACTGACAAAAGCTAACACAAAAGTAAAAAGGCATTAACATGATTCCTACCTGTTGAGCTACATAAGTTAGTAGTGAGGTCCCTTTTTTTTTTTAACTTCTTATATTGTTTAAAGGTGATGTGATCAAAAAGCTTGAATACTGAGCGGTTTGTCGGAGGCTCTAAACGTGTTACTCTATCATTGGCCTGCAGTTATAAACCTGTCTGTAAACCTAGATATAGATACTGTATATATTTTTTGTATTTTACACAGTAAAACCTTTTAAAAAAGGGGGGGGGGGGGGGGTTAAAAATACTGGTGATCAAAGCTCTGTAGCCAGCCAATATTACCCACAATGCACCAATTCACAGAAACCCAAAGAAATCTCCTGGGTGCATCATAGTACACAGTACATTACACTTTGCCATTCACACTGACTTTGCCTCCCTCGCCACACTTCCCTGAGTCCTGTCAAAAGATTTCTGCATGAGATGATGTAACGTTACGAGAGGAGGGAGGATTTAACCAAAGACTCCTCGTGTCACCACATTCTTCACCTTCATCCCCTTCACTTCATGTTTGAGTCACTGAAAATAAGCAGAGTAGAGAAAAATACGTCTTTTCATCCATCCTGATTTTAACCAAACTTAGAGCAGAAACGGAGGATAAAAAAAACCACAGAAACTTTATTCTCAAAAACACTGATGGTGACGATACTCTTCAAACCTCTAGGAGGATACTGTAACTTCACACATGGCATGGTCCCAGTGAGCGTAGCTTCCTCTTTGGACAGTGATGTCACATGGGTCGCATGTAAGAAGGATTAAAACTGGAAGAGCAGCCGAAAAATGTTTCACACGTCTCTCGATATGAGGCTGCTTAAAAAGAATTCACAGCAGGTGTGTCGTACCGTGTCGCCTGTGACATCACTGCCCACCACATCCTCCTCATGTGTCCCAATTATACTGACACAAACTGAAAACTGTAGTTAAAAGAAGACAAGAATGCTATTTCTGCTTGAGGCCATGCATGTAGAAATTAAAGTATTTCCAAAAGGCGTCAAAAATATTATTTAATCTAAATCTGCTTTAGTCCCAAACAGCCACAACAACACCTTCCCTTCACTCTCGGTGATGGTGTGTGAACGCAGGCTTAAAAGCTCCACTACTCTCTTCTTGCATCTCTCTGTTCTACAGTATCCGTCATTATAAAATACCTTTACTTTGCCCAAAAGCCATACAAAACATATTTAGCATCAATCTTTGCAATACAAAACACCTTCATTAATCCAGCGCTCTTCTTTTTGTTTTTTTTTTCTTCTTTCTTCATTAATATGAAGAGCTTATCAGACAGAGAGCTTGTTTAAACCTTTGTGATGATATTTCCTCACTGCACTTATTGGCACCTAAAAGGGTGGGGAAGAATATAAATGCTACAAATCTCAATACTCAAATATTCAAAATACTTCATTTTGCTAGTCTTTGCTCTCTTCAACGCTACGATGCTCCCTTTTCCTTTCAGTCTCTGCTGGATATCTTCAGTTCATAAACAGGGTTGTTGGTGTTGCGATATGTGCAGAACAATCCGACACATCGGCGAGTGTGTGCAAGGAATCTAACAAGCGCGTTTAGGCGACTGAGCACCGATTCCAGTTCCGACTGTGTGGAAACCTCAGACCAACCCCCTAGCACGCCACAAAACCGTGGGTAGAAAAATAAAATTAAAAAAAAAAAAAAAAAACAGAAACGTCATCGTTAATTCTCCTGTGTGGGATGTAACAGCCCTTTCCTCGTGAGCTGAGCGCACAGTCATCACGCCTGACTGCCTCGACTGGCTGGAGAGAATAAACATCAAGTCGTCAGGGGAGAGGGGGTGAGGTGAGAGGGGGGATGGTGAGAGGGGAGAAAGGGCTCAGGAGGTGCAGTCACAGCAACACAGCCGTGACGGAAAATTTCAGCCTTTAGTTCTTGAAATCAGAATCGTCACCTTCGATGTCCGTCCAGCCGCCACGCTGTGCTGAGTGAGAGTTCAGTGTCTCTGTAGATGGGAGGTGATGTCATGTTTCCAAAAGTGGTTATAAAAGAAGAAGATTCAGTTCTTCCGAGCGGGACGAGCCGCAACCGCAGTTCTTTAACGTTGTTTTTTTTTTTTTTTCCTTTGTCCGTATGAAGGCTTTCCTCCCAGTTTGTGCCAGGTTAACAGGAGAGTGCAGAGTGCCGGCCGGGGGGCTCGACAAGTGGGCTGATGGGAGATGTTTGTGGTCCAGCACTGAAATCCGGTCCATCCAGACCACTTGAGCCCCTCCCTGTAAAACTTCAACAAGAATCAGAGGACAACATGAGCTACACTCATCACCACCTTACATAAAGATACAGCTTGATTCAAAGACAAAGCTAAAGGAGTCATTGGCATTTAGCAATTTGAATAATGTTAATACTGAAACCAAAATCTGATGAATCTGTGGATTTGACTCTTTAACTACAGTGTGATATCTCACAGATATATATAAAAAAAGGAAATTAATTAATTAAAAGATAACCAAGTGATTCATATGATAATCACCCTATATGACAAATAAAAATGAGAAAATATTAATAAATAAAATGTGATATTTTCCAAGTAAATTCAGTACAGAGTGTGCCTTTTCTGTATCAGTATTTTCAGATGTCACCACCAGAGGGCAGCAGAGAGTTAAAAAAAAGTGATGGAGAGCTGTTGATAATTAGGCGGAGGAGGGAGATGATGTCAGCAACAATCCCCTCCTGAGTTATGAGTCCTGTGAGTGCACTGCGTATTATTGAACGGATGAGTGCGATAAGTGCAGAGAAGGTAACAGAGTCCATTATATACTCATCACCTCATACTCAGTACAGCTCCCCTGTTTCACTTTATCAGAAATGCATCTTTGCTTTCGATATCAAACACACGGTGAATACAAATCCAACTGTGATGATAATATCCAATGTTTTGTTAAATCCAGCACTGTATACTAGAGGGTAACATGTTGGTAACAGCTGTATAAAAGCTGTTATTTGTATGGAGAGTGCTCCATTTTGGATTTGCCTGTCCTATGCAGGGTTAGTCACGGCTACTAAAAACAAAAATTGAATAAGACACGACATAAATATGAGGAATTTAATCTGGGCAAACTGGTAAAGTGAATAAAGCTGCACAAATGAGCCCTGGGCCAACTCCAAGTACAGTACAAAGAAACTCTGAGCTACAGTATGAAAAGCACACACAGTCTTTTCAGTCTGCCTCACTGGAAATGATTTCTGCTCCACTGGCTTTTCAAAGACACAGAGTGGAGGGGAAAACAGAGTGCGGGGCTTGTTATTGGAATGCAGCGCTCAGACAGAACAAATCTTTGAAGTTTCCACACTCTGGACCAGCTCCATTAGAAACAGGTGTCTGTCTCTGTGAGGAGTTTGTCTACACTCTTGCTTTCATATATAACCGGTGTTGTCGAAGCGAGAGTGAGCTCATGCATCTGCTAATACAGGTGTGTTAAATGTGCGTCGAAGTAACTGCTTTATAGTGCACGTTTCTCACCTCTTCAATTGATGAGGATGCCGGTCGAGCGTCCCTCCTCCTCTTTGATGTTCTTCAGGTTATTCTCTGCCTCGTCCACAGTGCTGTGCGGCGCATACACAAAAACACAAATTCTTGTCTTAGAATCCGTTGTAACAGTGTAAGCTGTGAAATAAAATGTACGTGTAAGTGTTTACGCCTACGTTAGGAAATCCCTGACGTCCTCCACGGTGAGTTCTCCGGTGGAGTCGAGGGTGAGGTCAGCGCAGCTCAGGGGGGAGTCCAGCGGGGTGTCTAGGATGGGAGATGACAGGGTGCTTGGAGGCTCCTCTGTTTGCCCTGTAAGGGAGACGGCCAGACAGTCAGAGTCCGAGGGTTTCTAATGTGTCTGCAGTCTGGTTGTACATCTGGGTGACGGATCGTTGTGTGTGTTGTTGGAGGACTGTAACTGGCCCAGAAAAGTTTCCCAGTAATGTCAGACTAAGTATAGTCTCTTTCTTTCTTTCCTTTTAGATGAATTGTTTTAATTCACATTTCTATTACCCAATAGCATGCCTCTGTTTTTAATCAAAAGTTACTCACACTTCATTTTTCCTCTTACAGAATTGACAGTATTTAATGTTTTGAGACCACATTTTCAAAATCTGCACCTATCTGGGCACGATTGGATATGGATTCCTCTTCTGTAAAACCCAACAAGGTGTGGCCAATCAAAAGTGGATGAGCCAAAAAACAGAAGATTAATCACTTTCCAGTTCTGGTAAATCTTCATTTTCTCCTGTAAACAAACTTTGTGATGGTCTATTAATGCTTACAGTGGTTAATGAACAAGCAAGCAGGTGATAGGCCCACTAGGATATAAACAAACCCTACTCTGGTCTCCACAACAACCTTCATTTCCTGCCAGGGAGGGAGGTGCTGGGCAGGAGAGGCAACTGGGGCATACTGAATGGTTACCATGGAGACCAGAATGGAACCCCTGCAAGGGCTGCTCAGAGTTTAAGAGGTTCACAGAGAGAAGAGAGAGAATAAATAGTTGGAAGAGAAATAACAAGAGGAAAGAAAAGCAACAGGGAGAAGAGAGACAGAGAGAGAGAAGTAAGGGTAAAAAGAAAACGTGTGTGTGTGTGTGTGTGTGTGTGTGTGTGTGTGTGTGTGTGTGTGTGTGTGTGTGTGTGTGTGTGTGTTCAGACCTACCCTCAGCCTGACCCATCTGGTTCTTGTGGGTTCCGTTGGCCTGCGGCTGCGTCGTCGTGCCATCGCTGAGGAGACACATGAGCACACACCATTTACTTTGGCGATAGATGGAGTAATAATAAAGCAGTTACAGTAAAAGTATCATTTCTTTGGTTTCACATGCAGCTGAGTGCTTTGAGCTGGTGGTAACCCACGAGAAAGCATTACGAACAGTAGGCTTTGGTGGTTCCCAATGTGGGGTCCAGGGACCACCAAGGGTCACTGACAGGTTTACAAGGGTCCATGGCAAATGTGGTCAATTTGACTAATTTTACTGCTCAGATCCAGATAATATGCAATTTAGTTTAGTCATTACAAAATATCTTGGCGTCATGTTCATTTACATTGGAGGACACTGACATGGAAACATTTGGGGGTCCCTGTGGTAGGTCATAAATACATTACAGATGTAACAGTGTAGATGAATGGAAGATGTGAGTCCTAAAGCAATGTACACCCCTGCTATGCGATTGTGTCAGTGTGTGTGTGTGTGTGTGTGTGTGTGTGTGTGTGTGTTTATGTTACCTGGCCAGTGTGGGTTCTAGCGGTCGGTCCAGCTGAACAGAGCAGAGCGGTTCAGTGAGGACTTTGGCAGACAAGGAGAACCTCTCGTACTCTGAGGGAGAGATCAGGTAGAACCCTGCGGAGAACAAGCAGACAATGATTAGACTGATAGACTTGTCATTAACTTGGAACCGTAAAAAACTGATGTGTGTAGTTTATACAGGGAGATTGTTTTTGGAAAGACCTGTGGTTGACTTTTTTTTTTTTTTTTTATGTATTTTACACACTTCCATTCACATTCACCGTTCTGGGATGAAGGCGGAAGTCTCAACAGCAGATATCTCAGAGCTCTTGGCAAATAAAACTTGCCCCGTTTTAATCCATTCTTACCTGCTTTGTGTTGTTTCACATTGTTGAAATTTCATTGTCAAGATGCTATTCTCTTGTGACTTTCGGTGTCTGATTATTTTACTGCACCTTTATTAAAATCAAGTGTTTTCTCCTCACCTTGTCCATTCTTGGTGAAGACGCAGGATGCGATGCCGCTGATGTCTTCTTTACGGATGCAGTCGTAGCGCACCTGAAAACACACAAACACATAAAATATCAGCAAATCATTAAAAAACCCAGTGAAAGTACCGTTGCAAGTGTTCTAATATACAGAATCAAACTGCACAATTACTGTAAACACTCCTAAAATATACCACCAAACCCCACCTGCGGTCTGAGGCCAGGTATGTTAAAGAGGTGCATGTCGCCCAGGTTGGTCAGACAGACCAGTGTGTGTTCGCTGTAGTCTTCCTGAGCTGTGGAGTTGAAGACCACCAGAGCCACCTTCCTCACCCGACAGCCTTCGTGCGCCGTCAGCTTGAACTTAGTCTTAGCGCTCACCTTGGGGAGAGAGAACACCTGGAGAGAGAGCAGAGGAGGACAACCATTATCAAAAACTGTAAATGTATATTCTCACAGGCATTTTATGTCTATTACATTATAATAAATCTTTTACAGCCGTTACCTTGAGCTGTTCCTCTGAAGCGATTAGCACAGAGTGAGCATTGGTCATATCCGGTGCGATGGCGAGGTCCTGTGAGGCTTCGTACGGGTCCGGTAACGGTTTCCCCCGGCCGTCCAACACGCAGATCGACACCACGGGGGCCCTGTGCATCAGCTGGATCTCTTTACCCAACACTGCCTCCACGCACACGCTGCTCTCTCCCGCACCTCCCCGTTCACACACACGCCCCGAGCCCACGCCGGGTACCTCCAGAGCGTAGGCGTACACGCTGCCGGAGTTGGTGCCCGCCCATAGTGTGGGGCCGTGGTGCGTACCTGGTAGATACAGAGATAAATCATGTGTGTCAAACCCAGGTGACGGTTTTATTTTTTTTAATTTTTTTTTTTAAGTCATTGAATTAAATTAAGAAGTTTAGCTCATGATCTTGACGAGCAAGTTAACGCACCATCACGCAGGAAGGTGTCAGCGAAACAGAGACATCGGACCACTCCAGACAGCGAGTCGTCTGCTGACCGGGGTTCAATCCTTCGCTGTACTGGAGCCACGTCTTCCTGCTCCGCTAGAGCGGCGTTTGCCTCTTGGACCTGCACATAACAAACACACACACACACACACAAAGTCACAAAATGCAGAAATGAAAATCAACTGTTCTCTACTTGCTCCCAGAGATAGATGGACATTTACCTTGCTGGTTGGCGTGGTGATGGTACGTTTCTTCCCAGACACTCTGCTCTTGCGGATGCGTCTGAAGCTCTGTCGTAAGGACTTTTTCAAGGATTTGACTCTGGACAGGGGACCCTCCATTGCCAAGGAGTCATTAGGGTGCAAGGTACACCTAGGAGAACAATTTGGTGAATTTGATAACCTTTTCCAAAAGGGAAAGAAAAGGCAAGAGTGAAGTAGCAGAGACTACTACTAATATAAGAATGAATTAATATCCCAAGCTGTGACTGTGTGTTCCTACCTGGCCAGCACAGCGTTTCGTCTGTGGTAGTCAAACAGGCCAAATCCATGACTCGTCCCGAAGGATATCAGGTTCCACTCGGCATGCAGTGCCACCGCCGTAACAGAGGCCGGCGGCAGGCACTGCACCAGCACCAGCGGCTGAAAGCCTGGAGGGAAAGGGGCGGGTTTAAGGCGCGGCTCCAGCCTGTCATGGCCCTTCCAGGTGAAGCCCTCCCTGTCCTGCAGCAGGTCAACCACCGACACGTCCACCAAGTGGTCCGAACGCTCGTCACTCAAACCCAGCACAATCACCTGGAGAGATGAAAGGTGGAAGGAAACGTGCTGTAATGGCTCATTCAGTACTCGGTTTACGGTGTTTCTGTGAAATGTCAACAACTACAGGCTGACCACCAAAAAGTTCAAATTACTGGCACATAAAAAACAGCTCACCTTCAACAAAACAGTGGAATGTTTTCAGTGCACTAAAAATGTCAGGCCAGACTCCAGTGACAATACATAAAAAGGTGCATAAAAGCGTCACGCTCAGTTAAAATGTCAGCTTTGTCCTGGAGGATAACATGGTGGGAAAAAATCCTGTGTGTTGCAAAAGTTGCATTTCAACTCAAACTACTGAAGCCCTGATAACAATAAACCACATAATGAGGATTATTGCTGAGTCCAGTTTGTAAGGCTTTGAACTTTAAGTCCTGTTAAAAACAACTGATTGATCGACTGCCTTCATCTCGGTTCAAGGAAAATCATCATAAAACTACTTAACTTCCTAGTGAACATTAGCAAAGATTATAGTAAATAGATATAATACATGTAAATGTTGATATAATTGGTCTTTATTGTTAACTTCCAATGTGTGTTCATTTTATCTGCATGATGTGAATAGAAATTCTAATTCGAAACCACATGTAAAAATGTAACGTCTATAAAATATTAAGTCTTCAGAATATGTGTGTGTATGACAGTCATGAGTGTGTTTGCATGTGTGTACTGTATAAACATTTTTACCTGTCCAGCAGTTCCAGCCACCACCAGCTTGTTACTGTATTTGCACAGACTGATCTTCTGGATGCCCAGTCTGGGGTCATCACTGTATGGATCAAAACACCCCACCTAAACAAACACACACACACACACACACACAGATGATGGGATTAGTTACTTACTACAGAAACCTGCATCTAGTTTACTTTGCGCTTCGTTCATTTGGAACAGATCGTTTATTCACATCAATGTTGTTTTCCTTTCTTTCCGGTGTTCTGTTAACACTGTGGCTTTCTAGATAGTCCGTCTACAGAAAAACAGACGATGTAGTGACACAGAGACACTTAAGAGGAATGTTACTGCAACTATAGCAGCATGCTGAATAAGCAAACAAATTCAAAAAGGATGTTTTCTTCTAAATTCTCCACTTCCAACATCACAGCTTCAGAATCTTGGATCTGAATCAGTTGCAAACAAAATCAGTTCAGGAAGACCGATGTCAAAATACCCTCCTGAAGCTCTCCTCCTCCTCTTCTTCCTCGTCACTCTACGGCAGCCTCTTTACTCCTATTCTCCACCAAATGCCAGGACAATCCCCCTCCCTGCTTTCCCCCCTCATCCACACTCAGCAAAACATGTGCATTAATCTGTCACACACACACACACAGTAGGAATTCCAATAGAATCCCCTCACATGGGAGTTGTGCCTTGGCAAAACAAGGAGTAGGAAAAGTTGGTCACTAATGCACACATACACAGAAAGAGTGGGCTGATGGGTCTGGTTTTCATTACAGAGGAGAAAAAAGGGAAAGGCTCTTCATCCCATATGAGGGCCACATTCCTGAACATGCAGCTCTGTTACCACAGGATACATGAGGAAAGGTTGGGGGGGCCGAGTGGGAGAGCGAAGAGGAAGAAAAGAAGAATAAAAGGAATGGGAAAACAAGCCTAAGAGGTGCGTGTGTGAAGTCAAAGACCGATATTAGACACCAAATAAAACAGTTATGCGTCTTCCATTCACTGTAATCCCTGCCATCTAGAGAGGAGATCCCAGATCGTATGCGCTTGTCTTGGACGTCCCAAACGCTGAGAAACATCTCCAACTCTAGTTCATTTAAATATTCATCAAGCTCTTCCATCTCCATTTCCTGTCAACATCTCCCAAAAAAACAGTCATGCTCAGCCGGATTCCCCTCGACATGAAATTCTGCTTCTCGATGCTGAATCAGTTCGTTTAAAACGTAACGCTGTACAGAAAACAGGCCATTAAAACTGAATCAGACTGTGGTTCCTTCAGAGTCAAGTTTTAATAACAGGAACAATGGGGTGGGCCTGTCTGAAAACCAAACACATGAAAACAATCAGATGGGAAAATTAGGCCACAGATGTAGTGTTACAGGACTGACTGTGCGTGTGTCTAAAACACAGATTGTTTTTATTCCCACAGCCTGTAAAATAAGATCTTGAGAGGAAAGACTTTAATTCTCCAGTTCCTTTTCACGCACTCGAGTCTTCTCAGTTCTCACCTTCCTGAAGGGCGGCCATTCCTCCTCCTGCTGCATGTCGGGGTCGTCGCTAGGGTCCTGAGGGTCGTCGCTAGGGTCGCAGTCGGTGTGGAAGACGTTGGCTGTGCTGAGTTTGTATAGCGGCGTGAGAGCAACACCTGATGCATCCCAGAAACGCACAGTGCCATCCTCATGTCTGTGAAACACACAGATTTAAAGAAATATTTAACAAAAATACAATCTGAATATTCAATGTGTGTTTTGTGCACGTCTGATCATGTGATTTCTTTGGTTTATTAGGAACAGTACATGTAGCAACATTTAATGCAATGCAATCCAATAGCCTTGCAATACATCATGTAAGGGATGATCAATGATTAGTGCATTACAGGGTTTTAAGCTACAATGTGGAAGTGAAATATAAAAGAAAACCATTTGCAAATTTCTGGTTTAAGTTTTACATTCAAAATCAAAAGGTTATGAAGCAACAGCTTACTGTTGTCATGACAACTTGCCAGATTATACTCGCCGCCAGTCTAAACTGAGGCATAAAATTCACTTAAGGTGTCATTAAACATAACCACAGAGTTTGCCTCCAATTCAGTGTTCCTTTGTTTTTGGTAGAGAGAGTCTCTCAGTATATTAACTGTCCATTTTAAGATCTTCAGGTGTCAGCTCCTGGTGCTGTTTTTCGCTTGGTTTCTTTCTTTTCTTCTCCATCTTTCTTTTTCCTCTGCTGCATCCCATTCTTCAAAACTTCATAACGAGTAAGCCTCGACAGCTGTGCTCTTTGATGTTGCTATGGTTAAAAGGTTGGGTAGCGGATGAATTAAGAACAGTGATTAAATTTGAGCCGGACTACATGTGCATTAATGGGTTTTAACGCACACGTGCCAGCCAATCAGAGAAGAGTATTCACCCAGACCATGGTATAAATCTTGATAATACTCACTTTTCTTGAGAATGAAAAGTGGTTTGAAAAGTGGTGTTGATTCAACTCAACTTTTGAGGCTGTGACTTGATGGTTTTACATTATATTCTATTATAGTGAAATGTGTTTCTGATATTGTCCAGCTGTGTTCTATTAGATGTAACTAAGTGCACCTAATAGAATAGAAACTGTATTTTGGATTATGAGCCTTATTTACATTAATAAAACCTAAACAGCAAATATCAAAATATGAATGTGAGAAGCTACAATAACAAAAGGCGTCCTTTCCTTTTTTAGCACCTATCTAGCTTAACTTTGTTTATATGTTGTAGTTGTGTCTCATTGTGCGTCATGCCAACAGTGTCGCTGCCAAACATCTGTAGTTGGCAAAAGTCTGTCAGTTGTCTCAGGATTTGTTTATTGCCAGAGCAAATCCTGACAAATAACTGCCTTTCAGGACGCGTCACATGTTGATCATGTTTTATGCAGGATGTCCATGTGGTTCACATCAGAAGTTTTTTTTTTAATGTGGCATTTAATCACTTACACTTACTAGAGAGAATCAGATTTGTGCCAGATTATGTAATGAAGAAACTGTTAAACTGGATCCACCTGCAGGATGGACACAACCTGTGACTGTTAATGTGTGTTATACAGTGTGAGTGAGTGAGTGTGTGAGTGTGCATAGATCACCCTGTCAATAGCAGCTCTTGTTGTTTGGGTGGAGGTGCCAGGTTTTTCCCTCCACATATGGGCCAACTCTATACAGATAGACAAAAATTAGAGAAAAGTTAGAACTTAAAAGGCTACAGGAGAAAAAAAAAATTCACATACTGAACTTTGACAACATATTTCCTGACACTTTCCATTTTATCATGACACCAGCTCAAAATGTACTAGCCCTGACACACAGGCATGCCCCACATGGATGAGCATGTGTAAACAGAAACTCTCTGGCCTCTGCAGCTCAGTGCTTTTGTTGGGTTTTCTCTGTTATAGTGGCGGTCTCTCTGCTTCAGCCTCGCACAGACAGGCAGACAGATGATTTACGAGCGTACCAGCTGTGAGTGTGTGTGTGTGTGTGGGGATGTTAGTCTAATCTGCTACTGATCAAATAGCTGATCTAAGCTACAAAGCCTTTGCAAAGCCTTTAACTACCCACACCTGCTCTTAAAGTTAACACAATCACCAGGAGGCTGATGGTCAAACTTCCGATGGTTTCCTCACAGTTGTTGCCAGCGTATGAGCTCAGATGAACTAGTAGAGCAAATAACTGCAATATCCTTACTTGGATGAATCAATTTAAAACTCTGAAATTTCAATAATGACCTATTGATACTGCTCTCCATTAGCGAACAGAGATTTCCTGTAAGTGAATATTCCTGCTGCCATGAATAAACAAATTTACACAATAATCCTGTCATCCTGTAGCATCCTGCCAACAGCTACAGATACGTTCTTTGATTGACATCACAGTTAACCATAGACTGCAAATGCACTGTGCTAAGCAAGCTAGCATCTAATATTAGACTCAGCTCCACCCTCTCATCCAAATATGGTCACTTCTCATTACTTCTGGCTCCAAATATCCAAGATAACAGGAGTCCACAAATCAATGGGTGACGTCATGTTGGCTACATCCATCATGTTTATAGTTTATGATGTGCTTTATCAAAATGAGCTCCACAGATCGCAGCGCGTTTCTCACCCCGTGTGTTTGTTGGCGTCCCTGCTGTGCTTTGCCAGCGTTGACCAGCCTCTCCCAGAGTTTGGGCGGGACGCTGGAGATGTGGCAGGAGCAGGTGATGGCTGAGGAATGGAGAGGAGCCAGGTAGGGAGTGGGCACAGAGGGCCACCCGGGGGTCTGGAGGTCGATAACCACCAGCTCCTCTTCTAGTAACACAACCAACGCTGACGGGTCGTCAAACTCTGTAAGGAGAGGCAAGACAGAATATGAGGTGCTGATGCTCTGTTTTGTAATCAAAGGGAGAGAAAACACTGTAAGGAATCTATAGAGACTAAAACACAACCCAACCAGTTACGCATCTTTAACGCTGGTCAGCTCCTCACCTTTCTCTTGCTCTATGCTGTGGACAGTAAAGAAGTCGATGACTCGGGATGTGAAGTCGAGAGTGACGTGGTCTTTGTCCTGTTGAATTGTCAGACAGTGGCGGTCACCGTAGCTGGCTCTGGGCATCCCTCCGCTGTATAACAGCACTGGTGAGCTGCAATGAGGCACACAGATGTATGGAAAATATTTTTATTCAGGTCACTTTTGTCCACCATTATATTCATGTTTCCAAGGATAGAAAAGCAGAAAAAACCTTCATGCTACACAAAATTCTATTAATTTTTCTACATATTCCTTTAATCTTTAGTTTTTTTCTCTGGAATTACTTAATATTTTTTAAATAAAACACTCTTTGGTTGACCTGATATTAATCCCTACATATATGAGACTAGTGATGGATAACATGTACTTGTGACACTGCTTTATTTTCAAAAAGGGCAAAAGTTAAACAGGTTGGGAACTGCTGCTCTAGCAAAACACAGCAGGTGTTTCTAACATAATTAGGGCTCATTATTTTCTATTTTTTGATTGGGGAAGTAGTGTTTATTTTGGACCTTAAAGTTCACTTGCAACATGTTTGTTGTTGTTGTTGTTGTTGTTAATTACTTCAAGAAACTGGGAGAAAATGCAAATGAGCTGTTTATAATGGGACAATGTCTCCCAATTTTTACTGTTTTTTATTAGCACCTTGCTTACTGTAAACTCAAGCAAATAGTTTTCTTAGAGCAGGAGAGAACTTTTTGAATAAAGGGAACATAAAATTGAGGTGAAAATTAATTCATAAAATACAATAAAAGACCACAACGTACAGAGAAAATAAAAAGAAGTCTCGCCTCTAATTAGACAAAATAAAGTAGTAAAGATTTACTGGCACTGTGAAAATCTGACTGCACAAATCAAGTGCACTCAAATAGGAAAAATGTGTCCCAAAATAGTCGTGAGTCACTTACCCTGTCTCTGCTGTCCTCCACAGGATTTTGTTGATGGCTTTACAGGGAAACGGGCCTGCAATAAACGACAACCATCAACAGTGAAGTTACAAAACAACTATTCCATATTCCAGAAAGCTTTTTAGCTCAGAGGAGACAAAGAACAATAAGAGCTAGGAGGAAAAAAAAATCTAGAGCAAAAGGAGGTTAAATGCTTAAAACTTTCCCATACATACTCTGGATTATCATCATTGTCTAGACCGTCTCATAGTCTCTCCCTCAAGGAAGCTGACCGGACAGATCCCCTTAACTCTGACTCCAATTCTAACCGAAACCACCAGTTTCTACTATGACTCACAATATGTCACCAGTCATGGTTCATTCAGCCATAGTCTTTCAGATTAAACTAGATAGGATTAGGCCAGATGATGCCAGAATACACATCCATCACCAGACATGGATGACAATATACTGCATGCCTCAAACATGCATCAGCTGGGAAATACAAGTGTGTGTGTGTGTGTGTGTGTCTCGTGTATGCATTTCTCACCGTATGGGATGGTGGACGACACTGGCTGGTGATTATAGGTGTTGCCGCTGGTAACAGCCCACACGGAGTAGCCACCATCATTATGGGAACTGACAAATAAGTTTCCAGAACGTTCCCACACCAGGCTCTCCAGCTGCTGCAAGGGGGGGCAGGGGTTCACATGTGCCACACACACACAAACACACACACACACACAGACCAGGTCACATAGCAATAGAATCACACATACCATATATCTCAAACAATGACAACCTGTTGATTACTGAAGGAGTTTCCACTGAAATAATATCCGACTTTACTTGCCAACTAGTCGATGACTTTGAAGACTGTTGGGAGTAGGCCGTTGTAAATTATCACTTTTGATTTTATTATTACTTTTATTATTCCAAGTAAGAAATAAACCTTTTAAGGGGACAGCTTACAAGAAATAACTTAACATGCTGCTAAACAATTTAAAGTTCTTCATTGTTCCAGTCTGAAAGATTTATCATGGAAAATCGAAAACGTACATCAATGTGCACTAAACTTTGTTCTATAAACCAGGTACCTGCTTTCCCAGGAAGAGCTGATCGGCATGACGGGTACTCAGATCCCATAGGACCACCAGGCCTCGGCTGTAGCCAATCAGAATCTTCCCTGCGTGCTGAGGATGTTCCTGAAGAGATTCCACCGGCCCTAAGGATTTCCCACATCTGTAGTCTTCTGGCAGGCTTGAAGAAACAAAACATTTCCCATCATCCTCCCACATCTGTCGCCTGTTTACCAGAAAGGATCTGCTTATCCAGCGTGCTATAAATTACAAATGCCTACAGGTAAAACAGGTTGAAATAATTGTCAGTGAATAGGGTCTGCATCATTGATGGGCGACTAAGTAGTTCATCCTGCATTCTCACACATTAAAAGGTGGGCCAATAGTTAAAGCATCATGTCACACTAGATAAAAACAGGTGATCGCATCGTCTAGGAAACTGTCAAAGTCGTCAACCAGGAGTCAGTGGATGTCTTGAGAAAGATCAAGAAGGACGTTCAACATCCAAAAGAGACGGGTCACAATCTTCCCGCCATTTCCAACCAACTGTTATCATGTGACCAAAGTTCAATCATGGGTCACATTATGACAACCAAGCCAAAAAAAGCTCAGCATACCGTTTCCAAAGATCAAGAATAAACCTTCATATGCTCAAGTATGCTTAATGTTCGTTATGAGTCGTGTTCATTTAAATACATGTTCAATCAATCTTCAGACTTTCAAGAACATTTTGTTAAAAGATGCTGACTTCATGTTGTAATGTACAACCAGGAAAGAGCAGGATGACACAAGGCTTGGAGGAAAGATCCAGAGTTAAAACAAATGTATAACAGAATCGCCAAAGAGAGCAAAGTATCAGTATAAACTTTAATACTGCAGCACAGACTGCTTGTCCAACAACAACAACAGTGAAATCGACATCAAGCTGGAGCTGAGCTTGTGAACTAGACATTCCTCTGAGGCAGCAGAGGAATGTAGAGCAGGACACACCCTCGAGATGTCAGAGGATTCCCTCAGCGGAGGACAGAGGAACAGAAGGGTACAACAGAGACGAGGAAACAATAGCGGTTGGAAAACAGTGGAAGAGGACAGTAGAAATTAAATCACAAACAAACAAATAAACAAACAAACAAGAAAGCACTGCAGCTTTCTGGGCTCTTTGCTTCGGATGAGGCAGAACCATCGCAAAAGAACTAGTCAGCCTGTATCCCCCACCCTCTCCACCCTCCACCCACCCACCCACACACACACACACACACACACACACTTCGGACTGCTTTGGTAGGGTTCACTGAGGAAGATCCTCTCCGGAAGCACAGAGGCAGAAACATTCGCAACAAAGCATTCCATTGTCTCTGTCTCTCCGTTCACAAGTATTTTTAGGGAATCCAGCATCCTGCTACAGAGTCCCGGTGATGAGCCTGTGTGTGTGTGTGTGTGTGTGTGTGTGTGTGTGTGTGTGTGTGTGTGTGTGTGTGTGCACGTTGGAGATTCAGCTGAAACACTTCCCCGACCGGAACACCGCATTTTGGCAGCCCGTACAAAGCCTCACTGTCTAAAACCTCCCCTCCTTTACGCACACCATACACACGCACACACACACACACAGCCTTATCAGGGCCCTCGTTAGGCCTCAGTTCTGCCCACTTCCCTAAACAAGCCTGGTTAATGAGGGGTTTGGTCAACCAGTAAGACAGTCAGTCACAGAGCATAAAAAGACACCCAACAGAAGCTCTGTGATACACTGCCAGTGCATCAGCAAGGAATGCAGCAAGAAAAGTTGCCGCGTTCAAAATAAAAGACTACTTTCTCGTATATAAAAAATAAAATAAAATAAAATACATGACACAGCACGTTGCCAGTTTATCCTGAGGATCTGCGTTCGTGCTGCAACACCACCGTCCCACAGTGTTTTATTCCTCCTCACGGCTGAAAACCCACACATGGTTGTACACCATACTGCATGAATGTTGAGGGGCTGGACAAAATAACAGAAACACCATACAAATTAAAAGCCTACTTAACAGATTCAAGTTGCAAAACCATTTTATTGTACTGTATTGTTTTTTTTTGTCTGCCCCCCCCATTTTCCCACAACTTCTAGTCCAAAAAAACATCTGTTCAAATTCTAATCCAATATTTAATGCAACAGTATCCCAAGACAAATGCTTCAACATCTCAATTATGTGCCAGTTTTGGCCTTGAGTGCACCAATCTAACCAAAGACTCAAATATCTGCATCTGATTCATTGCTCCTCACTCGCACCACATACTGTAAAATTTGACTTCATTTTGCAGAGTGTATTATGTTTCTGTTTTACATGATGTCTCTTACCCTCCCGACAGTGTACAAGAGATCTGAACGTTCTCATGGCCCCTGAACAACACGACCCTGACCTGCCTGCCGCTGCTGCTGCTGCTGCTAGGGTCAGGAGGGATATTTGTCTCCGCATGCATGTGTGTGTCCGACCTGCTCAGCTGGAACTGTGAGTCAAGGAAGTGTTTAGTGTGATTTTCCAGAATCCAAGGCTTTCTTTCCCAGTCTGAGTCAGAGAATTGCATGAATTAGCCCAGCCTGCTCATTTGTCATGAGTTTTTCTGTTTATGGGTCTTCCAAACAAAACAATCCATAGATTACAACTGATCCAGAACTCAACCGCATGAGTTATAACCAGGACAAAAAGATCAGACCACATAACTCCAGTCCTCCAAAACCTTCACTGACTACCTGTTGTTTTCAGAATACATTCAAAATCTTACTTTTGGTTCACAAAGCATTTGCTGGTCTAGCGCCACAGTACATCCCAGACATGCTGTCAGTTTATAACCCCAGCAGATCTTTCCAATCACAAGGTGGAAATCTCCATGTGCCTAGAGCACTTTCAAAGTCTGCTGAGATGAGTAGAACAGTTTGCCTTCTGAACTTAGACTTGCTCTGACACTGAGTTCTTTCAAAACCAAACTAAATACCTTCCTATTCAGAGTGTTTTCTTGAAATGAACACAGTATTTCTACAGTATGTTTGATGGTATATATACACACATATATTTATATTCACATTTTTGCTGTCTTATTATTTTTTTGGTCTTTATGTAAAGCACTTTGAATGAACTTTGTATGAGATGGTTCAATACAAATAAAATTGAGCTGATTGAATTGAATACAGATGGAGAGAAGAAATAACAGAATAATATATATGAAAGTATAGATGCAATGAATGTAATGCTTGACTTTACAAACTTTACAAGAGTCACATGACACCGGGCTACAAAAATATATATTGATATATATCGATCAATCCTTACTTGGCTTTACTTTTTATTTGATCTGCAGTTCACAGATAAATCTCTCTGTATTTCACAGTATACAGAGTTCTTAATCTGGTGTTGGGTTTGACATTCCTGCACTGGCTGGATGAATGCATACTGAGCGTTCTATGAGTAAAGCATGTGCACTACAAACTTCTGCCAGCTGAGCTGGCTAACTTCTGGTTAGCTCTCCGCTAACCTGAATGGGGATAAGATCATTTAATCCTGTGGCTGCTAGACTTTCCAAATGTTATCAGACCAAATGGATCAAATTCTAGTAAAGTAAAACGAGTGATTTTGTGAGGGTTGTGTGACACTCAAAACAATTTAGTAGTAGGCTACAGCCGAACCTATGACGTAAGCACAGTGTTTTTGTAATTACTCTCACTGCCAGAAGGGGGAGACAAAAGTCCCACACTGCACTTAACATTTTTTATCCGTTTGTTGACCTTTGCGTTCTCTGAAGTCATTTACACAACAGTCTCACCTCTGCGTGACCTGATCCTGGAGCAGCGTCTGGTTGTCCTTCAGCGAGAGGTGGGGCAGATCCAGGAAGTACACGCCCCCTCCTTCTGTTCCAATGCAGAGCAGCTCAGACGACCTCAGCAAGAGGAGGACTGTCACCCGAGTGGCACTGGGAAGAAGAAGAAGAAGAGAGGGAAGATGAAGCACGAGTCAAATTCCTGGATAACTGTATATTCAAAAACAGTATAAACAGGCTCTGTACCTGCAGCTCTCAATGCCAGGTCTTCCTGGGAGGCTGTAGCTGCCCACTTCCTGTAGTGAGATCACACCCTCTCTCTTAACACCTCCCACTTCCCTGGGGGCTGCAGCCACCAGCTCCCAAAGGTGAATCGTGTTGTCGTCCAGCAGCGACAGCAGACGACCCTATCACAGAGCAAACAGGTCACACATTAACATCACACATCAGTTTGGCCGCCTTTATCAGATTTTTTTTTTTTTTTTTCCAGAAAATACTGGCACATAGCTCACCTGTCCAGGCAGGAAGTGGATTTGTGTGACAGCAGTTGTGTCTTTGTGTAGTCCTGTGAACTCCACACCTGGTGCCCCATAGCTGCAAGGATGCCGTCAAGGAAATACATAACACAGCAGTGCCAAGTACCTCAGCAGAGTTAACCCATATCCAGCAGAAACACCATATCCCAGTCTCAATGTGCAATGTGAGAGTCAAACACAGCAGGAACTTCCAAATTATAACTCTTTTTGACATAAATTTGGAAGGTGTAACCACTTTTATACAGGAGAAGTGCCGTCGCGTGACACCCACAGAATGTATTATCATCATATTAACAGTGCATTTTAAAAGAATAAATTGATTGGGTTTCCAAATAAGTTACATATTCTGATTTTAAGTAATTATAAAAAACAGAACAATTAGAGGAGAAGAAAGAACAACAAGAGACACAGAAGATCTGTACAAAAAAAAGGAAACAAAACAAGACAAAAAACAACAACAAAAGACACACATTTGGTCACCTATAAGAAATTATAAGTTTTGTAGTTATATGACACGTGTAAAAGTAAATGTGTGGAGAACACAATCAGTCTGGGAAGGCATTAAAAGTTAAGATATTTATGCAAAACTTAAGAGGAGATCAAAAATGTGATGCCTGAGAAGGTAGAATTATTAGTCATTCATTCAGAAACAAACCATTCTTTAAAACAATAATTACTGTAATAAAAATTCCACATCATTGATATTTCTTTATATCAAAACACACACACACACACGGATCTGCCAGCTCCATTGTTGCACTCTGTTTGTTGGGTAATATCCGAACAGAGACACGCTGCATTAGTCCAGTTTTACCATTAATATCCTTATCTCTCTCTCTCTTTCTCCCTGTTAAATCTCTCTCACTGGAACTCTAATAGCTGCAGCCCAGTATAGCACTACATGTCAAGCATGGCACCGACACTGCCAGAAGGTAGACATGCAATCATGGTTTAAAAATACGCATTACTGGTACAGTAGGACAGTTTGGTGAAAAAGTGCCAACCAAATAGCAGACCTCGTTTCTGGCTGTGTTGAAGGTCGTGTTCTCAGAAACAGATTACACGAATCAAAAACAAATTACACGTCATATCTGTCCATCTTCTCCCGGCGGTTTAGAGCCACCAGAACACAATTTGTACAGTTTTGACACATTATATAAACAGCATGAACACACACACACTGGTGACAGCTCATCATCATCAGCCCATCACCACATTAACACACATGCCAGCAGGCAGAGAGAAATATCTTAAAAGGCATGCCTTCCATCTTCAAAATGTTTTTTTTTTTTTTTTTAAATAGATTAAATGTGACAGGGAGGATAGAGCGTGACACTAAACACACTCAAAACTGTTAATTCTGAGCAGTAAACCAAAAGAAACACACCGGTTTGGTGCAATAATAGGGAAGAAATTAGAGTCCTATAAGAAAGCTCATAGCAATTACCAACACCAGATGACGCAGATGCTCAAAACCACCAGTCTTGTGTGTGTGTGTGTGTGTGTGTGTGTGTGTGTGTGTGTGTGTGTGTGTGTGTGTGTGTGTGTGTGTGTGTGTGTGTGTGTGTGTGTGTGTGTTAGTGTGCGTGTGTGTAAGTAATAACAGCAATCTTTACAGAGTCCTCGCCTTTGTTAGTCCAGTAAATGAAGCTGAGCTGATAAAATAAAGGCTACACTTGAAGAACTGCGACGCCATGTATACAATTCAGCTAAATTGGGCTAAACTGTGAATTAGCACACACCCACTAGGAGCTTCTCACACACACACACACACACACGCACACACTTGTGAGCAATACTGACACACTTAAGCACACTGCTTACATAAGCCTGTAGGAATGTGGATTAAATATGCAGAAAAATAAGAGGAAATCTAGAGAGTTCTCATGTTTGTATACGACTGTGTAGAGTTGGTTTCTGTACTTCTGTTGTCTTTTTCATTATTATCTAGTGTTTTCTCTCTGAAAAAAAGGGAAACCGTATAACTAGATAATATATTATTTTTCTCCTCTTTTCATTCCTATTTATATATCTTTAATTAACTGGCTTTTTCTGTCCCAGGAAGACTTGTCTCCAAATCAGTTTATCTTCATCTCTACTCTCCTTTTTGCTTTATCCTTGCGCTCTAAACCCTGTGAGGGAAATCAGTGACTTCATTCTCTCCACCCTCCTTCTTACCTCCTCTCCGCCCGGCTCTGATTCTCAAGCTCTGAGAAACATACCTGCACTCCTCTCACCCCTTCATTCCTCCCTCCTTGCTCGCTCCCTCCCTATGCTTGAATCCCTGGAGGCCCATCCAAGTGTTATACTAGCATTCCTCGGTGTTGTCACTTCCCGTCCCCAGGTTTTATTCCCTGCAATAACACATGCCTCAAACAGCTGGAGGTGTGAGACGAAAAGTCTGTGATGGGTCATGAACCAGATAAAAAAAAAAAAAGGGGGGGGGGGGGTAGACACCAAGACAGGGAGCAGAAGTGAGAGAGTGACGAATGAAGCGAAAACACAATTTAATAAAAAAAAACGAGTTTTGCAGATTTCAACTCCCTTAATGTAACCAGAGGAAGAAAAACTGAAGTGAGAGCAAGAAAAAAAAATGTGTCAAACAGCTGTGTTACAAGGAGATGAGATGTACAAAGTAAAAGTTGACAAACTGAGAGGAAATAACTATGCTGGAAAGAGACAGCGCAACATGAGGGAAAGTCATTTTTTTCTGCTGTGTTTCAAAGATAGAAGTGAGAAAACTGACAGGAAAGTAAGTGTGAGGGGAAAAAAAAGGAGAAAATCAGAGATCCACAGCTGTGTGAAAAAAAAAAATATCAAAAAGGCCTGAAGACAGATGGACAAGTGGTTTGTGCGTGACCGCAGCTCATTCATCACAAATCTATATAGCATTTGCCCAAAATTTAAGCTGGCTGTGCAAAAAAAAAGAGAGTGCAAAGAAAGCTGTCAGTGCATGGAGAAAAATAAAACCACTAATGACTATTTAAGACTATGTCAGAACCTTGACACTTGGCTGGTCTGTAGTACCTCTGACAGGAACCAGGCCACTGCCATCTCCGATTTCAAACTTTGCCATTCCACACAAACCCCAAATAATTATGCCAGACAGACAGCAGTGAAGTTGTAACGCAGGGCAGAGACCTTTAGTGCCATTAAGAAGCAGGACAAACAAATCCAGGGTGTGACGAGGACAACTGCGAAACCACATCAGCAGCTCAACTGTAGCACATTGTTCACACACACACACACACACAGAGGCATACACACATTTCCTGGTCCTGGTGATGTCAGAAGACAGCTGGTAGAGGGATTCCCCGGTGATGATGTCATCACCTCCTCACAAGGGACAGCTGTACAATAGATGGAGTCCCCCTTTTTGCTTTAGCCTCATTACAAGTTTGTGTGCATGTGTGCCTCCTCTAAATTAAGCTCCCTCCCCACCCCCAAGGGATCTGCTCATTGGTCAACAATTCCTCCATACAAGTGGGCAGATAATATATGTGTAAATGTGTCACGCTCCCGTCCTCGCTGTTAAACATTGATATATAAACCTTGCTGGCATTTACAGTATAGATAATTAAAATTCACACAACATAAGAAGTCGCAGCCTCATCAATCTGCTTCTGGTTTATACCGGTTAACCATGAACTTAACTCTGTGACTGACAGAAAGATAAATAGATGGGTATTTACAGGAATGTTCAGAGTTTTAAACATTGTTTTCACACAAAAGGGGAAAATTGTGAGCGAGTGGCTAGCAGCTTTGTGCACATTAGCAGCTTAACAGAAACTAAAAATTTTCAATTTAATGCAAGTAGCTTTTATTTTCTACACTACCTAAACATTGCTACCACCGCTTGCTGATTATCCAAGTCCTTTTATTGCCCTCATTGTGTAAGCAAGCATCCAGGTTTTTCTGACAAAAAAAAAAAAAAAAAAACACAATCCTATTATTATCCTAATCCTATTACCTGTACTCTGTGTCAGTCAGTCTGTTATGCCCAGTCAGCGTGATGAAGAGGTCATCATGAACAGCGCAAATAAATTCCAACATGAAAAAAGGACAAAGCAGTGTAATCAGATATAAACTGATTGGCTGGAATTAATTCAGGCTAAAAGTCTGAAGTATCACTAGCGGCCCACAGAGGCTGCAGTGTTGATTACAGTTCATCTTCTGAGGAGCATGAATGTCCTCAATATAGGTTAGACATGTTAACCCCCTCCTCCCCACGCCCTCTCTCTCCCCCCATCAGATTTATTGTATTTTTGGATTGATGGTGTACTGTAATACAGATCAGACTGGCACAATAAAACATTATGATTGCTCCTCAGGGGGGACCAGGAATATCCACAGCAAACATGTGGGAAATGAAAGAATGACTTTAAGATTCATTTTTGTTTTGGACCAAAGATTCTGGTTGGACAGTGGTGTGAGAAATGGACACATGAAAAATGCAGTAACACTCCTCTTCATTTCAAACATGCCACATAAAGACGTGGCTAAATTTAAGAGATCAGGATTAAAAAAAAAAAAAAAAAAAAAAAAAAGAGAGAGATGACAGATGAAAGGAGCTGCTGTGAATTCTCAGGATGCCTCGTCAGGAAGGAATATCGGAGGCGTCTTCCACAGACACACACGAGAGCACACACACACACACACACACACACACACACACACGCACGCAAGACCATAACACCAAAGGCCAAAAGGCAGTCGGGTCAATACTCGGTAAAGAGCTGGAAACACTGACTCAAAGCAGTAATTCAACAGCCTCCTCAATCCAGTTTGGAAATTAAAATTGAAAAGCATCAATAAAAAGCTATGAAATGAACCACAGAAACTCAACAGTTCATCTCATAAAAGCAGTGAAATACCCAACAGAGACAGCAGACGTCCCTTAAAAGATAAAATAAAAAAAAGGTTCAGAAACAAGAAACAGAGATGTTGGATTAGCCCCTGAATCTTATTCAACATGGGAGACTTGAATCTTTGTGCAACCTGTTGAATGACACACTGGTTTAACCGTGATGCTCCGTGCAAGGAAACTATTCAATCAACCTGCACTTTCTGACTGTGTAACAGGCAAAGATTTGCTGCATTGCTCACCAGAGAACCCTGAAATGCACACAATGGAGGCCTACAGTAACTCATAATCACTGAATCACTGTCTCTTCCTCACACAGACACACACACACACACACACACACACACACACACTCTCTCACACAGAGCGATTGCCTGGTGATGCAGAGAGAGAGCGTTAGCAAGGATAAAGCGATTTCACGGTCTGAATACAGACAAACAGAAGGCATTGTCCTCAATGCGGACACACAGACAACAGCCAGCACACTCGCTAACACACACACACACACACACACACACACACACACACACACACACTCTCACACTCACACTCACGACAGAAGATAGGGATAGGCAGGAAGGAAGGATGATTTGTTTGACCCAAGGATGAACATATAAGATGACCACACACACGCTCACAGAAAGAAAATGAGTCTACACCAGAGAGAAAGTTGACAACGTTTTTAAAAATCCAAGAACAGTTACATCGCCAGACTTCAGACAAAACAAGTTACAACGATCTGAAGTTCTGAGTCATCATCTGCGAGCATTTTCCCCAACTCCCTTTCCTCCTTACACACATAGCAGCACACACACACACACACATAATCACAAACTCTTCAGACATTTGGCAAAAGGCAGTCTACAACAAGACAAGCCAAACAACTCCACCCACCCACTAGAGAAACAATCCCGTCTCATTTGCATCCTCTCCCCTCGGCTCGTACCTCCCCACCTCCCACACTCCCCTTTCTGTCCCACTCGTTTTAAGAGCGCGCTCTCACCCGACAGCACAGCAGGAAGTATACTTGACTTTCAAAAAAAAAAAATCAGTGACAAAACACTACAAAAATACTACCACGGTTGACTGTAATGCCTCAAACTTTCAGGGTCTTCAGAGGATGAATTATTATGATTTTGCTGACTGGAATGACCAACTGTAACGTCAAGGCACCTGAAAGCTCCTGTCATCTACATTTTAAATGTCATTAAATCGATATCATTACATCTGTAAAGATACAGCGAGCAAGTATAGAGATTTTACTCTACATTTTTATTTTTCTCCAACACTATAGGTGAGACTTTCTCTTGTTTTACTACATCCATCCTTACTCATTCAGCTCTACAGGGACTGATTATTTTTACACAACTTTGATCTGTCAGTTCGGATGAGCGTTTTCTTTGTTGTACTCCTCTCGTCCACCTCCTCGCCTTTTTTGTTCCTCAACTCTCCCATTCAACAACCGATCCTCTCTGTCCGACTCGGTGAGCCCACACACCCTTTTATCCCGACACAGACCCCCCCCCCCCTCCCGAAAATTGGGCGAGCAAGAGTGTGTGTGTGTGTCCATTCAACTGTAAGTGTGTGTAGGTGTGGGGGGGTGAGGGTCAGAATGGAGGAGGAGGAGGAGGCCTGGGGAAAGAAGAGGGTGAGTTATGACAAGACAGAGAGCAGCAAAGAGGAGGGAATTTTAAAAAGGTTCTGCCATTCTTCAGGAATATCAATAAGGGATAAGTTATAGTCAGGAGGACTGAGTGACAGAGAGATAAACAGAGAAAAATAAGAATCAGAGGGAGGTAGAGAAACGCAAAGAGAGACATGACAAGAGAAAACAAGAATAGAGGACCAAAGATAGTGAGCAGTGAGAGAGAAAGTGCTTTATTTATCAGAGTTGGAGTAGGCAGTGTGTGGGCAAGAGGAGAAAGATGGAGGGAGAGGTGAAGGATGGGAGGAATTTTAAAAGTGTGAATCAGTTGAGCTCAACTGAAAAGACATAAAGTAGGTTACATAACATGTAACGTGTTTTTTTTTTCTTCCCTCCCCACAAACGAGCCTCCATACAAACCGCAGTCTGTGCCGCTAAGCATCAAAACAAATTAATTTGACTTGGGACGAATCAAAAGCTGGAAATTGTTGAGGAGAGGGCAGGAAATGCTGAAGCTGTATTACAATTGAAAAGGAATTGTGTGGTACTAAAAAAAAACATTCACACACACACACACACACACACACACGCCCAAACAAGCACATGGAGAATTTACTGTTTTCACCACAAACAACAGAAAATGTGTTGACTTTGTGGATGAAAAAAGGCAAGATTCCTTCAGATTAAGTTAAAGCAGCTGTCACGGTCAGCTTCTAAACTCACCATGTGAAGAAAGATGAAAAGATGAATTTCAAATTATATGCATTCGCCGTTCATTTCGATACTCGGCCGCACTGTCACACATGACTCACAGTGTGAAAGTACAGATTTCCCACCAATTTCAGACCAGGGGCAACCCGATGACATCAGTGACTACGAAACCGCTCAGCTACCCACAAAACATGAAGAAATGACGATTAAAAAGCAACAAAGCTTCTGATTTTACAGGCAAACGCATTCCAGCGTTTGCAACTTGTTGAGGGACGAAATCTGATGAATCAACATGAAACGAGGTGACGGTGCAGTGTGGAGTGTGTGTGTGTGTGTGTGACCAACAGGATGTCAGACAGACAGAGGGAGAGCTGACAGCTGGAGCACACCCACAAACACACAGATCAAAGCTCTGCTGTGTGTATGTGTATGTATGTGTGTGTTTGTGTGTGTGTGTGTAAATATTAGCTCGTGCTCTGGCTGTTCGATGGTCGATACTGGAGCTTCATGGTCACAAAGTTTCACTGTGATTCAGCACGTATTGGATCGTGCAGATAAAGTTGTAGCAGAACAATTTCATACAGTTTTAGCCCACAGATATGTGTGTGTTTGTGTGTGTGAGCAGTGATTTCTGAACTTTTTACCCATAACAAATGCATTTTTAACCAACAAATCCTGATGTCAGATATGCCAAGCTACAGACTTTTAAAGCTCTTCAGTCTGCAAGCACTTCTCATCCCAGGCAACTGCGCTGGTTGTCTTGGAAACCAATTCAAAAGCTCCCTTTATTAAGACTAGACTCACCAACAAAGCTCTCACCCAATCTGCACGCACACACACACACACACACACACACACACAGAGGGAGGGTTAACCCAGGGCAGCGCAACATGCATTCCACGACAGGAGACAGACTCCTCAAGATCGCTCCCACCACCCCCACACACATTATCTCTCTCTCGACATTCACACACGCACGAAAAAAAAAAAAAAAACCCACACCACATTGTCCCATTCCCTTTGCTGAGCCCCAGTCTGTGGTCAAAGCAGAAACTCTCAAGGCGTAATATGACTCTGCCTTTATAAACACACAGAGAGTGAGGGAAGCAGAAAAGAAAAAAGAAACAAGTGAAAAACTCGAGCGCGAGACTGAAAAGGAGGAGGAGAGAAAAAAAAAAAAAAAAATCCATGCCAAGGCAGAGAACAGAAGTTTAAACAACAAAAACACAACTCAAGTACCACTAATTTTGCAATTCTCCACTCCGCCTTTGTAACAGAGTCAATAAACTCCACATCTCTACTCAACCAGACGTTCTCTTCAGCTTTTTTTTTTTTTTGGTCCCGACTTCTCATCTACTCCTACTGCTCAACACGCACTGTACGCTACACAGGGCGTCGTGTTGTGTGTGAGTGTTGAACCGCACATCCAACACTACAGAATTTAAGTGTGAGTGTGTGTGTGTGGGTGTGTGGCTTAGGTCAAACCCAAGTCAGTGAGTCTGCGAGATTATCAGGGAATGTGAAAGCGCACACAAACACACACACACACACAAAAAACATACTTGTTAAAAAATGAAGGCCATCTTTTTCAACTGAACATGATTTTCTAGAAAAACGAAAAAAAGGTGCACTCTGCCCCGACATCAAGACCCATGAGTCTTGATGTCGGGCCAAGAGTTCTTCACAACCGAACCAAACCATTCACAAACTAAAACCCACTCTTTCTGCCTGGTTTGTGTTGTTGTTGTTTCTAAGATGGTTTCCACTCCAATTTGGCTTGTGTATGACAACAGCTACAAAGTGATCGAATGCAGTTGTTCCCAGTCTCTTTTTTTTTTTTTGGCGTGAGCACAAAGTGATGTTTACTAAGCGACCCTTCACCAGGAGTTCAACAAAAAGACGATTATCCCAACTCAAACTGCTTCATCCAAGTGATTTAAGAGGCTTCAAAAAGGCGAAATCATCCACTAGGAAAACAAAACAAAACAAAAAAAAAAAAAAGAAAATGAACATAATTTTGTGTAACTTTGTTTTCCTTTCTCATTCCTTTTAACCTCACGACCCTTTGAGGGGTCCCGACCCCCATGTTAGGTGTTGGTATCCACTGATCTAATGCAATGAATGTAAAAGAAAATTCTGTTATATTCCTGCAAGATTACTCATTTGTATAATTTCCAGATATTCCCAGAGAGGGTGGACATTTCTTGACTCCCTCCAAAGTCTACACTGACTTTCCAGAAATTCCAACAGCAGCTGGGACCTTTGCGCTAGGTATAGCCATGTAACCGTGTAGTGGAGTTATTTAGCCTCCCCCTCCATCTCCTTCACACTCCCTTGTCTTCATGGCCTCCGTTTATCTCCATCTCTCCCCTCCTCCATTTTTCCCTCCATCCATCTCTCCCTCTCTCTCCCTCTCCCTCTCTCTCTCACTCAGAAGTGCAAGTGCCTGGTACTACCAGCCTCTCTCCAGCCCTCCCTCTCTCTCTCTCTCTCTCTGAAAGCCA
Organism: Euthynnus affinis; assembly: GCA_029490765.1. Taxonomy (NCBI): domain Eukaryota; kingdom Metazoa; phylum Chordata; class Actinopteri; order Scombriformes; family Scombridae; genus Euthynnus; species Euthynnus affinis. The sequence continues at coordinate 19,612,536 of CM055856.1, read as the reverse complement.
CATCTCAAAAGACTTGATTCTCCAGTCTGATGCATCTGCACGTAAAACACACACTCACACACACCCAGCCTCCCTTCCCACACACTGCTAAATGTGTACACGCTGACTAAATAACAATACGCAGTTGCTATGAACATACATTCATAGATAGATCCAAACACTGGCATGTCTGTGTTGATAAATCCTGTTACATGCTCTCCTCTCTGCAGCTCTCACACACACTCGCAGATGAAAACATGCAAGACAAATATGAAACATGTGAGGCAAACATGCAAAACAAACACACTTAACATATGCTTTAAAAACATCAAAGCTCTTCTCCTTCTTCTTCTAAAAGAATGATGTGAGCTGAAACTTAACAGCTTGATCAGTAAACAAAGTTAAAACTAACACTGATCAATATCACCTACTCACAATGACACAGCAGCAGACTGATGACAGAGATACAGAAGATCAATAAACATGTCAGAGTTGAATCATGTGAACGGTGCATGAGTGCTCCGAGTTGCTGGGATTTTTTTTTGACACAAGTGTCATTGACACGTTAAGCCTAAACTACCATAGTCAGTTTCAGGCGCAACTTCCATCAACATTCTAACTGATACGAGTCACTGCCGGCGGGCTGGAGGTGTGATTCCCACTGACTGCACACTTAAAAAAAAAATGCATTGGTGGCATTTTGAGTTTCAAAAAATCATCTGCCAAATGATGCGTGTGATGATGATGTTTTTGTTTTGCTTTTTGGCCTCATTTTCATAGTTCTGGCCAAGAGCCCTATCAGCTATGATGATATCTTACTGTCTAAGATAATTGCAGTGATGTAGGATTGTAGTGACAGCAGGGCACAAACACAAACAGTCGGATGTCACGTGGTAAACAAATCCCAATTTTGACTGTATTATCTAAACCACTTGTTTGGAAATTACTCTGAAAGCGAGCCGCACCTGAAATGTCCAAGGCACAGAAAAACTGTGTGAACGTTCAACTAATGTAATGTTTCCAAAAGGATTTCTCCAGTAAGTACACTTCTCCACAACTGTCAGTTTAGAAGTGAACGGTGCAGACGGCGAAACGTCCCACAGAGATAGACGGCGCACACACACACACACGGCAAAGATGAACTGATGTTATATAAAACAGCACCATTGCTATCAGTATACTATCAGTATTTCTTCACTATTCAGGCACCGTCAGAGTAAGAAAACCAAACAGCACTGTTACAAAGTGGCAAAACAACACAACACAAAATATCACGGACTCCTTTGTGTAGGCATGGTGCTCCCTCTGTCACATTTTACACATTCAGTAGTTCTCATCCACCCATCTGCACAGGAGACACTAAAGAAGATGGAATCAAGAGTGTATGACAGATGTATGAAACGCCTCCCCCCCACTCTCCCGTTACCCACAAACCAGCGGAAGACGGAACTGTAGCTGCACTGCAGAGATGGTGTGGAGATAAACTGAGCTGCATTTCAAAAGATGCAAACTGACACGCCTGGAAGACAGTTTCTGTACTCAAACTGTTGACAGGATTTCTTACATCGTTTCTCTCTCCTGCGAGTTGTTGTCGGCTGAATTTTGGGACACGTAGTCAGTTGTGACACAATATAATCTAAAAAAAAAATTCAATTAGTTTGTTAATTATACATGTAACAGCGTAACAGTGATCGCTCACTTCTGATTTGTGTATCCTGATCACTGCAGTACAACCATTATTGGATTGTGGGCTGATTGATTGGTTAAACATCTGGTTCCATGTCGTTGGTTTTTATAGCTATTCTCAGTTTAAATTATATGTAATTCAGATTATTTATTGAAAACTGTGATATGAGTACACTTGAATTGGTAATTCCAGCCTTTCTGTGACTGATGGCCCCCGCATTAAAAAAAAAACAAAAAAAAAACGCTTGAATCTGTTAGATGCATCAGCTCCATGATGATAAAAAGGATACACTTTGATGGCTCCTGACTTTGTGCCGATGGCCATAAGCTTCAGCTTGGGGTCAAAGGCCAAAGCACTGGGCTGATGGGGGAATCCATGCTCCACAGTCTATGAGAGAAACACAGACAGACGAAAGAGAGATTAACCGACACAAGATATAAGACAATGAAATGAAAAACACCAAGATTCATTTTTCTGACATCTTTCCCCTAAAATACAACCCTGCTATGTCTGTCTGTCTGTGTGTGTTTTTTATGGCTGTCAGACTGTATAGTCAGTGAGGCGTCTAAAAGGGAGGATTCCCTTAATAAAGTTTGAGGAAAGTTCCTAAAAAGCACTGATGGCAGCAGCATTGCTTTATTGCAACGCCATGCAGAACTTGTTAAATGGGATTAACATAAATTCACAGCTTTTCCTCCTGTCCCTGTTAGGAGAGGACGACACAGCTGGGAAAGCATTTAGATCTACAGAGAGAGAGAGAGAGAGAGAGAGAGAGAAAAGAAAAGAGCAAAAACCTTGTAGGAAGATGAACCTAAATCTGCTTTAAAAAGGTCGAGTGGGTCTTTCAAGTTTTGCGGCCAAGGACCCCTGACTAGCCTCGGTGACCAAGAAATCTGGAAATGACTTATTTAGCTCAGGACTACAGCTGCGGAAAATTAATCGACAACTATTTTGATCATCAATTAATTGTTTTGAGCCCTTCTCTGGTTCCAACTTAAATGTTTTAGTTTCTTTAGTCCTCTATGAACTGATTATCTTTGGGTTGTGGACTTGGATTGAGATAAAACAAGAGATTTTAGATTGAATCTTGGCCTTTAGGAAACAAACCAAAATACTAATCAGCTAATCAAGAAAATAATAATTACTTGCAGGCCAACTTAGGACTTAGTTATGAGCTAAAACATTAACCTCGACTCTTTCCTTCTTTAAAGTACCGGTCTGGTCACACACACACACCCACACCCACACACACACAGATAAAGTCACATCAAAGTAACACTCCTGTTGAGAGACCACCTCTGTGATAGTTGTGGCAGCTGGTGTCTGATGTTAAAAAAAAAAAAAAAAAATGTGTTGTCACAGTGCAACAAACAGTTCATGGACTTTAGACATGATGCACCGTTCAGCCAACTTGAATACACAATTATTTTCACTACTTTGAGTGCGATGACACTTTAATATCTATGACTTATCACCCATTAAGGACTTTTTTGCCACCTCAGAACCTCTTTCTGTTGCTGCTGTCACTCATCACCTCTACATACATTCTAACATAAAGACATAAAGCAACTAACCAGTTAACCCTTCAATAACCCAAACAACAAACCAAAATGTGTTTTGATTACATAAATTCATTAAGGCTGCACATCTAATCGTGCAATAATCATAATCTTGGCTTCAACAATGATTTTAAAAGCTGAAATCTGTAACTTTTTTCTAAACACAATATCACACTGAAATCCTGGTTAAAATAAAGTCAACATTTTGGGGTTTTTGTGGCAGGTTGAGGGGAAGTCTGCTGTTTCATTGATAGCTAATGTAAGGCTGCACCTAACAATTATTTTCATTATCAATTAGTCCATGAAATATCTGAAAATACTGAAAAATGCCCATCCTGATTCTTAAAAGTTCACGTCTTTGAATGTCTTATTTTATCCCATCAACAGTCTGTTCTCATCTTCAACACATAAAAACTTGAAATCATCACTTTTGAGAAACTGCAACCAGCAAACGTTTACATTTTTACTTGAAAAAAAAAAAAAAATTAAATCAATGAATCGACTAATCGCTGCAGATCTAAGTTGGAAAAGTGCACCGAGTGGGTTTTTTTTTTTTTGCAAAGGCTCATGAGCCACTTTCGATACTTGAAATGAAAACATGGTTTAAAACGCATCACTTCCTGAACTCTAGCTCCGCTTTGACCTAACTGGGATGGTTAACCAGGACAAGGGCGACCCTGCATGCCGTGAGGAGCTGGTCAACATTAGTGAGTAAATATGCTTGTGCGCGTTCAAGTTCAAGTGTTTATTTGAATTATAGATTTGTACTTTTGGAAGCCTTATAAAGACTCTGGCCGTTAGCCAAAGCATTCAAAAAAAGTCAGCAGGCTTCTCTTGTGCATTATAAATATTTATTTGTCATTAATAAGGAGTTCTGATCAGAAGAGAAAAACACTGGTGCCAAAAATCATGGAGCACTCCTCGCTTGTATCCTACATTATGTGCATTGCATCTCGAAATAATCTCGTCTAGCAGGGTTCTTCTGGTCCTGTCAGCCCCTCTGCGTGATGAATTGTGGCTTTCAACATCAAAAAGTTTGGGCAGCCCTGCTCTCTGAAACACTCTGCTCTACTTTTTGAGCGACACACTGTGCAGACAGACAGCGGCCTCAACTAACCCGAGTTCAAGGCCACAGCAGTGCTCGACCAGTTTATCTTTGCACAGTAGTCTATATAAATGTAGACCTCCCATGACTGAGTCGCAGCTGATCCGAAAAGATTACCTGCAAGTGATATTTGATAGGCACGTTTATCAATACATTCCACCGACTTGATGAATGGGCGCTGAAGCCTACTTTTAGTCTCCCACCAGTTTAGCAACAGTAGTCAAGGTGACAACATGCAGTTAACTGAAAGTGGATCTGAAATTTTCTTCAGCCCAGAAACCCTTAAACAGACCTCAGCACTGGCCGACCAAGTAGGCGGACAATGTTAACTCAAGCTTCTGAGATAAGCAGAGGAAGCTGAGATTGACTAAACATGAAAATGGTTTATATCCATGAGGTCGTGATGCCAGACTTTGAGCTGCATGAAACCTGACACTCATTTCGGTTTCCCCTGCAGACCCTAAAAACTGAAACAAGGAGAAGTCTGAGCTACAGCGAGGAGAAGACATCTGCAAATCTTTGCATTATAAAATGATGCAGTAGCTTCTGTTGGCAGACGTCGTAACTGCACAGAGAAGCGTCCTGGAAGCTGTGCATGTTGACCAGCTCATCTTCCTCCACAAAAACCCTGACATGAAATTTAAAAAAAAAAAGCACTGACAAACTGGAATAATGTGGAATCCAAGTTGAAAGGATCTGAGAACGTTCACCATCTGCATTTATCTTTTGTTTACATTTGTTTAATGTTTCCTTTAGGAATCCTGCAACTTTAATTGTTCACTGATGTAAGCAGATATAATTCATTTGTTCAGATTGCACGAAACATAGTGTTAATTTGATCTCAATCTACTTAAAAAAAGGAGGGGGGGGGGCACATGAGTTCTAACTGTCACTGCAGCTGCACCCCACTGATCAATATGTGAAATATGGGTCACACTACTCACATGAAGCATAAAACTGCTGCAACACAACTTGAACTAATCTTGGTAATCTGTAGCCCCCTGATTATCCCATCATAACGATAATCCCTATCACTGGCATAATCAGTTGTTGATGGTATCACAGAGTTCACTTCAAACGCGGGCCTCGTTTGGATAAAAGCCAATTAACGCGGTCGTGAAAACAACTGAAACACATCAACAAAGCAAGTCCAGCCTGCACTACAAGCCATCAGCACCAGTTTACAGCTAATGTGTGTTTGGAGCTGGACACCAGCAGGACAGAAACAGCGGCAGAGAGGACAAATGCTGCAGAGAGTGCTCGACTTGAAATGTGGTCCCGTTTTGAGAAAAAAAGAAGAGAAGACTAGCTTTGGTTTTTTGGGGAGCAGCAAAAGAGGAGAGAAGAAGAGGAAACCCTCGCTCCCCTGCCTCCCTCTCCTCCGTCCCGTTACTTTAACGTACCTTGTTGAAGGCGAAAAGCTCCTGTTTTATCTTCTCTCTCTGCGGGTCGGTGCCCTGCCGACGAAACCTAAACTTCATCATCTTGGAGCCGGGCAGGGGGGGAGACGGGACTGGGGAGGAAAACACGGAGATAACAACCTCGGCGGCAGGAGAGGCGGTGCGGCGTAGTCGTGCGATGCTAATAAGCTAGCTAAACGACTAGCCCATGCAGGCTGAAAGCGGGGCTGGCAGGCTGCGACGCTGCTGCTGTTGCTGCTGCTGCTGCTGCGGGCTGCGGCTCTCCTCCCTCCTCTCCCTCCTGGAGCTGTTTAGGTCGCGGTGGGTTTGACCACAGTCCCCCGGCCCCCCCTTCTCCTCCTCCTCCTCCCGGTTCACACGGACCCCGTTGTTGTTAACCAATGAAAGCCAAGAAATCTGCGAGCAATTTAGTCAGAAACGCCCACACAGCCAAGCTCTCCGGATGCGGGGTGTTCGGTTTATAGCACAGGACGCACCGAGTGCACGTCCCACTGAAATGCTGCTATGTAAGATTATGAACGGGGAGTCCGGTATATAGAAATCAAACTGTCACACAGTAAATAGCCAATAGGAGTTAATAACGGCAAACCAAGTGAACTTAATCAGTTGTTGAAAAATTGTTAAAAATGTTTTACGTCTGTAATTATACTAAAAACCTTTAGGGATAATGTTTTCTTATTACAATTACGTTTAATTATAGACAGACAGAGATAGATAGATAGATAGATAGATAGATAGATAGATAGATAGATAGATAGATAGATAGATAGATAGATAGATAGATAGATAGATAGATAGATTATCAAAATATGAATCTGAAATACAACAGATGTGATGGACAATGTAATAAATAATAAAAGTCCAGATGAGCATCCAGAGTAGTTTTCTAGGTTCCTTGTTTTGACTGAATTTACAAAAGTAGAAGTGGGATAAATTCACACACCAGAATAATTTATGCTACAAACTTTAATATACAACATTATTCACATGCATTTATTATGTACAGTAGCTATTTACAATCAAAAATACATTATATAAATAATCATTTTACTTAGTGCAAAGTATTCAGTGATGTGGCCAAAATATGCATCCCCTAAATATGTCCCCTGTAGAGTCTTTCCCTTGATTTCATTGCAAGGGAAGAAAATAAAAGAATTAATTCAATTTGTGGCTTGTTCCTGTGGCTGCCTTCTCTTGTTTGAATTTTGAATGGATTCACAAAGAATGTTTGTGAGCTACACGTAGAGGCCCAAACCTAATGAGAAATGACAGATTATGTCAAACCACAAGCATCAACTAATGTTAAAGCAAGGATAAGGTTATACTAAAGTGTACTTGGTATTCATTATGCAGTTCATGCTCATTTGTACAGCGACATACTCTCCCTGGGAAACAACTGTTGGCAGCAGCTACAGCAGGGGCTCTTACCCATGTTCAATGCAAGACCACAGCTATTTAAATTCAATATTGCTGAAGGATCGAGGCTAATCAAATCATACTATTCTTCAGAAGTGGGGATGTGCCTTAAAAGAAGACTTATTCATCATAGTCTCAGCCCTAGAGAGCAGCCATGGCAGACAAGATCTTAAGCAGTTCTGACTTAAAATGTCAAACTAAAAACACAAATGAGTCCAATCTGTAACATGTATTCATGTCTGACTCTTGGTTTCTGAAAGCTGAGTGAACAATATGTCTGTCTCTACTATGTACTTAATGCTATTGGTGTAACACCGACAGATCACTGAATCATTGAATAAAGAACTGAAATGATTAGTTCACTAATTAATTAGTCAATCAACAAGAATCGGCAACAATTCTGATAATTGATTCTTCTATGATAGTAAACAGATTATCTTTGGGTTTTGTACTGTTCGTTGGACAAAACAAGCAATTTAAACATGTCAACTTAGCTTGGGTGGATTTGTGATCATCATTTTTCACTATTTTCTGACATTTAATGAACCAAATGGTGAAAATAATTGTCAGATTGATTCATAATGAAAATCTCTGTTAGTTGCAGACTTAAATTGTATACACCAGTTATCACAAACTATTTCATTGATTGATGACTTCATTGTCATTGAAGTCATCACCATATATTCATAACATTACAGATGTATGGGTTTTAAATATCAAAAATATTCTATTTTTAAAATAGAGGTAGATACAGTACATTTATGAGGCATAAGGTGTGATTTCTCTGTGTGTGCATGTGCGTGTTTGTGCTATAACAGAGTGATTTCACTTGGTGGCAAAGTGAGTCTCTTTTCTCTGACAGACAGCATGTTCTCCATGTGCATGGCAATGACTCGGCATAGCTCCAGGCCCTGGAAAACACACACACACACACACACACACACACACACACACACACACACACACACACAAACATGCACACCATAAACATATAGAAACACTTAGACCACTTAAGATGATTGAAATGCACAGAAAAATTACACACACACGTTTTAAACACAGCTCTCTAGTTGCATCTCTTTGATCAGCTGTCTCTCTTTCTGTCTCATGCACACACACACCTGCTCCAGCTGAAGCTGTGTGATGCGCTGGTTGAGCAGGTCTCCTATCATGATCTCCACGTACGGGTAACTGGAGCCTGAAGTTGGTCTCTGAGTGCGAGTTGACTGGACCTCCTTCAGAGGGAAACGCACCATGGCCTCCTAATCACACACACAAAACCAAACATATGCATGAATACACATACAAACATACACTTTCATGCTGTATTTCCTCTTATGTGTGGTTTGTGGGTTATGAAATAACATAATGCATAGATGGACAGCGGAGGACAGCAAACAGTATAACCAGCAGGGGGAGCCAAACGCTTTGCTTTGAAATAATTTAATTATTACAACAGTTTGATTTTAATTAAAATGGACCCAAGGGAAAGTCAAATGAGTGCAGTCCTCATACTGTTACACACATCCAGCTGCCCACTTCCATATTTTTCCAGCTGGTCCAGGAATGTGAAGCTTTCACAACATTACACAAGTGGTTATGTGTGATTGTGACATACATGAGTATCCTTATTAAGAAAGTGCAGTCCATTCAGATTTACTGCCAGGATACAAGGAGCATAGATAGAGGCCGAGCTAGAACTCTGGATGTAGAAGAAGGAGGAGCCGAACATGGGGAAGGCACTGACCAGACCTGGGGGATAAGCAAACAAAGGATCACTACTAATCTGCCAACACATTCAAGCCAAGAGTCAGTTATTTTTCAAAGATGTTCAGGATGTCTTTTTTGTCTTTTATCCTCTTTTATTGCATTTCTTTTCTACTTTTAACAATGTGTACTTCCTGCTGCTCTGTTGCTGTTCTTGTTGTTGTATGTAACTTCTTTTAGTCATTGTGTTTATCTATGTAACACATCTTTGAGCCTTTTAAAAGCGCTGTATAAATAAAATGTATTATTATTATTATTATTATTATGAAGTCAGTGTAGCTTGAAACTATTTATGTCCTCATCACTATCCTATACATATTGATTTTTTAACACTAAAAACAATTTTTTTGGGATTCAAATTTGGCTATTCCATTACATATGGGGGATGTATATAGTTACTACTTTTACAAACTGTGCGTTACTTTCAGAAACACATACCACAGACAGTGAGAGAGAGAGATCTGCAGTCTTACCAAGGAACTGTGCACGGGCCTGGTGTGGGTTTAAAGGCTGGACCTGCTGCATGTGTTGAGTTGTCATATTCAGCCATTGCTGTGGACCTTGTTTGCTGTAGAACTGTTGGGGGACACACTCCTGCAGCTCACGGCTAAACACACACACACAAACACACAAAGAGCAAACCAAGGAAACTTCAGAGGCAGCAGGTATATATTATACAGATGTATGCTAGCTGGTGTGCTCTGTGTAAGTATATATGTGTGACTTTGTATTCATTCATGTATCTGTCTTTGTAGGTTCAGCTGTGGCATGCCACAGATAAACAGTGTATATTTACATGGTGGGCAGGTAGATGGTGTCCTTGGCACGGTGCTGTAGGGCAGCCAGTCTGGCAATCTGCTGCAGATGCTGCTCACTGGCCTTACCTTGAGGAACCACACTCAGCAAGGCCTTAAGGTAGTCGGGTAACACCTTGGACAGAGACACAGAGGGTGCAATTTTTGTTGTTCTGCTGTTTATTACATTGTATATCACTGTCCATTTACTTATATAAATGTAAGATCTACATTTTCATAGTCAGTTGGGTGGTTTACCACATAAGGACCACTGAGGAAATATCTTCCTCCATGATGTGATAACGTGTATTGTTGTAAAACCAGCCACACAGCAAGAATTTCAGCCAAAGATTTTGTATACTGCCAGATTTGTGTCAGACTGTTGGGAAATTAGCTGTCCTTCATTTCATACAGTAGATCTCTACCTGGTTATAGTGCATGGTGACGTATAGTTCGTTGTCAAGTTTGAGAGCCAAACTCCATATGACTCTTCTGAACCACAGACTGTAGTTGGCGTCCACTGGCTCTGCCTCTGTAGCAATGTCCAAGATGTACTCACGCTTGTTCAGAGGACGCACATTCTGACCTACACAGAAAAATAGTTTAGTGATCATTTACTAATATATTACTACACGAAATGCTGTTTGTATTTTTGATCTTCTCTGTGACAAGCTTGTTACCTCTGTGTGTTACCAAAAAGATGGCGTATTCATCCAAAGCCTCCACCCTGTGTAGGCCCATCTCATAGCAAAGCTCCTCAATGACATCCAATGCAACCTAAAAATTAATAAATCCACACACAATAAGCAATTCTGACATCATGTTGAGCCACAGATGCAGTATACATGTTTTGTTATGTACAACAACTACAGTCTACTTATAATTTGGTCTAAGAATGTTAAACACTAGTATGATGATTTTCTTCAGAATCAGTTCAGTACAATATAATTTCACAGTGTTTTATGTGTGTGTGCCACTCACAGAGCATGTCTTGATTTTCAAGTGCCTTTCGATCCCACCTGGCAGCAGGAACAGCTGTCTCTTGGAGCTCCGCCCGGCCTGTGCACAAACAGCCAATCAGAGGGAGCAGTCACATTGTGAGTACAGTTGTTACTGAGAGCAGGAAAGCAGCTGCTAAACAAACTCACACTTAAACATGACAGATGCCTGAAGTAGAAAAGTATCTATACCATTGGTTTAAAAAATGTACGTGGTGTTTCTTAATGATTGATGAAGAGATAAGGAAAAGTAAGCCATAATTTGCGATGATACATTTGACCAATGCAAAAGGTTAAATGCATAGACTTAGAGACTAACCAGCATAGCTTTCAGTTCCATGCTGTTGGGATACTGTACACGCCCGCCATATTGAAAAGTCCTCCTCAGATTCTGCTCACATGCCTTAGCGATACCTGTCAATTAATAGCAGCAGCCAGTCAACACTTGGATCACTGAGAATCAACAGATGAATGGATGGATGGATACATCGTCTACCTTGGTATTGCACCCCGGTGCTGGCACAGGCATCCTGCAGAAACTTCAAGAGGAATGGCTTCATCACGTCAGAGCAACGATGGAAAGCTGACAGGATGTACAGCAGCCTCCATCCTCTCTGACAACTGTCCCTACACAAAACACACACACACACAACTACAAATAAACATCTCTGTACAGGCCACTTTAGTTCAAACTCTCTAACTCCTGATACACTGATAAAATGTAAACAGTCTTACGGCTTGGAGCTGGTGTTGGCAGTGACTTGCTTCATCACCTGGCAATAAGCTTCATCCTTCATCAGACCATGATCACCACTTAACTAAATTTAGATATGAAATGAATATGAGACTAAAAATGTATAGATACATATGTACGAGCAACATGAGTTTAACCATCAATGAAAAATATAACAAAAAAATCAACAGTGGAGTTATTTAAGGCTTACTGTAGACATTTTGTTCATGTGTATGTACCTTCAATATAGTGGTGACAAGATCCTGTTCAGTCAGACCTTTCAGTGGGAAGTCTCCCATGAACTTCATTACAGCTGGACAAAAAAAAACACATGGACACAAATCAGTTATTGAAACAAAAAATGTGTCAAACCCTCTGTATACTTTATACATATTTTGTCCTACAACAGTCTCCTAAAAGTCTAAAGTAATAATATCTGTAGCCGTTAACTGCTTCTTAATCTTCCTCTCTTCTACCATCTGTTCCTTTTTTACTCTCCTCTCACCTAAGAAGATGTCAGCAGCAACTCTGTTCATTCCACTGTCTGAGAAGTCGATCAGAGACTCCTGGATTGGAGACTGGAGAGACAAATAAATAATGAGGAAGTAATACCTGAAATTTTTCATTCAGATCTCTAGTGTTTGGTAAATTATGAGAATGAAGCACCAAAGAAAACTACTTTTACAGTTTTGTGCAGCAATGCAGTGCACAATAATTAAGATAAACATATATAGGAATATAAAAACAAGGGCATTGTGTCATGATTCTCCTTTGAGGCAGTCTTACCTTGGAGAATTTGACCATGTCAACAGGTTCTCTGCCCTCCTTCCCCTTTTTGGCTTTCTGATCACTGTGAAAATACAGGCAGCAGTCCACAGTTGTGTCAGTGCATTTGTGTGTATATATGTCCCTTTACTTTGCTGAATTTGATGACCAATTTGAGCCTTAGACCTTAAGGTGTGTGTGTGTGTGTGTGTGTCTGACCTCCTGTTCCTCTGTGCCTCTCTGAAGTACTTCTTGGCAAACTCAGCCATGTGGTACTGGCTGCTGTGCAGAGGCAGATCATCCATTTCACCGATCTCATTCACCACCTGATACACACACATACACCCACAGCAAAAATAAGCTAAGCAGCTGTGTAACTTAAGGGAACACTAAACCTACAAAATATTTCCATCTCTTCAAGCCAAAACATTCCAACATATATTGTATAAACAGCGGCTGATACCATAATCTAGGGGTATTAGAGCGGCTGTTATGGCGTGGAAGCTGAAAAAAGGCATCATTTTTCTTTTTTGAACAATATTTTAGAAAAATGCAGCCATAATGTAAGTGAGAACTTCCTGGTCTGCACCTCTGTGGAGAGATCAAGCTCATGGGCAGCTATGGCTGAGCCCATCGCTACGGCAACAGCAGCTGAGGCAGCAACCCGTCCTTGTCTGTCACGAGGCTCTAGCCGCTCAGCAGGGAGAACCAGGAAATCTGGAGCAGCAACAGGTCGGACGTACTCACAGGGAAACACTCCTGACTTCCCGTACACAGCCCCAAACCGCCAGCCTGTACACACATACACACACACATACACACAAGTACACATGTACAATCACTGAGATGTTCATATATGAACGTAGACACACATCAAGTGTTTCACCCAAAACCACAAGTGTTTCATGCAAAACACATAAACTGCAGCCACCTTGGCAAGTCTGATGACTGAAATAAACTTCTTAAGTGAAAGCAGAAGAAGCTAAGAGGCTACAGAAGCACACTTGAAAGCATCATAACATCTTACCATAGATGCCACCTTGGGCAGGACACTGCTTGTTTAGGGATATGTCCTGACAATTATATGAGGATAAATACCTGTGCGCTGATGGGTTGAGCGACATACTGGCTTGTTATCACAGTAAACCCAAACCAAGCAGTAAAAAATAAAAAGCAAACAGCAAAGCAAATACATGCACACACACACACACACACATAGCAAATCCCACCAGGCTGTCAAACCCACCAAACTCAGGAGTGTCTCTCTTTAGTTCTTCCAGAAGCATAACTTTCTTCCTCACTATGCAGCCATAATATTTACCTGAGCACACACACACATGGACACATACGCACACACACGGCATGAAGCACAGAGAAGCAGAGACAAGTTGTACATGACTCACAGAAGCAGAGGGCAAGTGTACAGAGATATTGTGCCTGTCCTCAATGCTAGTGATTGTGTGTGTGTGTGTGTGTGTGTGTGTGTGTGTGTCTTACCCGCCTCCAGCCCATTCATGTGCTGTAGTCTAATGATGTCTCCTTTGTGGAAGCTGAGCAGAGTCCTGTCCTCAGTAATGTAGTTCCTCACTGCCACCACATACTCTGAGTCCTGACAGAGACATGACATGTTGACATCAACATGCTGCAAAATCTGCAGCGGTCCACTGTGACCAGTAGCCGGAGGAAGTGTGAGCCAAAACAAGGTCATCACATTGGACTGGGTTACGCTTGATGTTAGGACAATTGCCTCCGTTTCTGTCCCAACATGATAACAATTTAAGAATTTATTTAAATTGTCTTTTAACATCATGTTGTATCTAATAACCCAGCAAATATGCCCCTTTGGGACCCATGTGGGGCCACTACGGGAATGAAATGAGTGAAATGCAGGGCACGTGTGGGCTCCAAACTATGGGGCCCAGGTGGTGCCCCAGTGGGACAGCCCATACCCAATCCAAAGGGTGGGCCAGGTTGGCCCTACTGGGACTCATTGGGACTTATATATAGTTTTTTCTCTTATTGATTTCCATTTGTATCATGTAAAATATACATTTATACATAAAAATATGCTCTCCATGTTGGACTTCCTACACAGACCTACACAGACATACCCACACTCACACAAAAGCCCTCTGACCTTCTTGAGCTCTGTGAGGAAGTAGTCGATCATGTGTTTGACCTGTGGGGCCTTGGCGGAGAACAAGATCAGCTTCTCACTGATCAGGTTGAACTCCAGCATGTTCTTGGATGGAATGGACACAAACAGGATGTCTGAGTAACTGCGCAGGAAATGGTACGCAAAGGTGGGAAGCCAACATAAAGTCAAAGAGAAAAGAGAGAGGGGTCTGAGGTCAAATCACTTGAGCACTTGACACAGGATGTTGTGAACGTTGAATAAGGTCATTTGACATTTTTACAGCCTTTTATTGGAATGAGTAGTGCACAGTCAGCCCTTTTAGTTAATTCCACCTCTTCTAATGTGTGCTTTCGCAGAATTGTTTTAAAATGATGTTTTGATAATAATGTCTGTTAGTGTGTTTATGAGTCCCACCTGTAAGGCCTCAGCACTCTGAAGTAATCTGGAGCAGTGGAGCTGCTCTTCACCATCTTCAGCAGCTTGATGCCTTTATGAGACACAGACAGCACTTGCACTCCTGTCCCCACACTGCCCTGGAACACACACACACACACATACACACACACAAAACTGAGTACCGGCACTTGTGGAAATTGTCAAATAAAAGCATATTAAAAGTCCTACACACCAAGTGAAGAATGTTATGTAATATAATTTAATATTCACAGTGGGAACTTAGTTGGCTTTGGCTTCATACTGAATTCAACAAATGCCGAGAGAGAGACAAGAACTCACAGAGGCTGGAAAGAGGCGGGAGAAGTAGATCTCCCAAGAGTCTCTCGCCATGGCGACCACTTTCTTCTTCACGTTCTCATCATGAGTTCCTGAAACCTGATCCACCTTGTGCTCCGCTGTTAAAAACAAGGAAAGAGTTTAAGCTACAGTATTGAACCCAGTGAGCGAAGTGACGCCTGAGGGGCCAAAACCTGCGTAAGTGGAGTTATAAAAATGCTTTTATATACATTTTTACACAATGTAAAGTTCTTGAAGGATTTGTGTTCATACCAAACAGAGCTCTCATCTTCTGTCTCTCCTCCTGAGTGATACGAATGCAGGCCTCGGAGAAGGTATCATGTACAACCTGCAGAATGCATGGACAGGAGTATGAACTCTGATAAAGTGGAAAATATTTATTGCTGCTATAAATGAATATGAGCATTACTAATCATAATAATAATATTACAGTTTATTTATATAGCACTTACCAAACCCAGACATTACAAAGTGCTTTACAAGGACAAAATGAAACATGGTACCTAAAAGTGTACCCTTTAATTTAATTTAAAGCACAACTTTTAGCATTTTATTTTCAATAAATCATTACCACCATATGGTTATTGTGCTATAAACCACCAGTTTATGCAATAATAACCATAAACACAAAGATGATCTGAGGCTTCTATTAGAATGAAAACTAAACCTGAAATATTTATATATAAATTGCTAAATAAACAAATGTAAAAAATAAAAATGAATTATATTAAAAGAGGTATATGTAAACAAATAATACATAATAATACATAAATCAACCTGTCTGAAGATCAGGTCCAGAATCAGTGGATTGTTGAAGTTCTCTTTAGGATAAAACACCTGGAAAACAACACAGATCGACAATGGAAATATCTATTTAAGTAAATAATTATAAAATATGAAGGTATTGGTATTGCAGCTCGAGCATGCAATTCATTGTGACTGTTATATTTCAGGGCAATGTGTATTAGTTTCATCCATCTGTGTTTGTGTGTGTGTGCACTCATGAAACACACCTCTTTCCTCATGTAGAGTTTCCAGGGGACGTTAGTATACGTGTAATATTCATCACTAGTCCTGCTGTGGAGCTGAGTCTGTATGATCTCCTCCTCTACTGGCAACTCTCTAGAAACTGTACACAAATATACATTTTCAAATATGTTCTTCTTTACATGCACGCATGAAATTAGTAAAGGTATGTCTGTCATTCTGCAGTTTATTCCTGGGGATTTATAAAATATGTGAAAAGCTCACCAAGAGGACGGGCAGGGCTTATGTTGGAGCTGGTTGGCCCCACAGGACGAGGCTTGGTCGCCTTGGTAACCTTAATTCCTGCCTCTTCTCTGGGTTGGGAGGATGGAGGTTTCCTTTGACTCTGAGACATGAACATGGTCAGAGACTGTTTTAGTTTGTGTGTGTGTGTGTACATGTGTGTGTGTGTTTGTGTGTGTGTGTGTGTGTGTGTAGGTGGGGTACCGGTTGTGGTGGGTTTGCCATCTGGTCTTTAAGGATCTCCATGGCTTCATCGTGAGGGTCTGGCTTCTTTGCAAACATTTTTCCATCATCTTTCCTACACACACATGAAAAGATGAAAATAGGTTGACAAACACAATACCATTGAAATCTCTTCAGTCTATTCGGCTATAAAATCATGTTTGTGTGTTACTTTTGTGTGGCAGGTCCAGTGGAAGTTGTTGCGCCGGCAGGCTGGTGCTGTTTGATGATGTCTTTGATGTCATGGCTGGGCTCCATGCGCTCAGTGTTATTTGCACTGGATCGTACCATGTCCTCAGGAGGGGGACCACGTGTTGGACCTGGAATTTAACTTTCTATTAGATCAAGCACACATCAATACTCAAATGTCAAATCACTTAATTCAACAACAGTTGGATTCAATTTCAGTTATTTTTTTCAGAGATTTCATGCATCACAAATTTGCATAATGTCCACAAACTGAATCATTCAATTTGTATAATGTTGATAGTCAAAAAAAAGTGTAACAGCTCTAAAGATGAAAATTGTAAAAGCAGCTGCATTTGATTTAGTCAGGGTGGACAGCTGTCAGTAATAGTATTTCAGTCAATCCCCACTTTTCATTTTGATGCTTCAAAGCACTGTGTCACAATGCATCAGTGTTTTCTTTCCATTTCTTTTACTTGAGTAGCTTTTCAGCTCAGATAGCCCTGTAAAAAATCATAGGGCATCCTGAAGCATTAATCATAACATTCACACCACATAGCACAACTGCCTGTGTTAATTTAACCCAGAGAATGCAAAACATACTCATTTTTCGCTGAACAGCAGCAGGACCAGGCTTGTATGGTGAATCTTCTCTCTCTTTGGTCTGCAGTGAGACAGGAAGTGATAAACCCGGG
Source organism: Euthynnus affinis (assembly GCA_029490765.1). Lineage (NCBI taxonomy): Eukaryota > Metazoa > Chordata > Actinopteri > Scombriformes > Scombridae > Euthynnus > Euthynnus affinis. The sequence goes on along the minus strand of CM055856.1, from coordinate 19,595,050 downwards.
TATGCATTTATTTGCAAAAAAATATTTCTGATTTGTTCATATAGTCTGGCAGATGTCACCACATGTGTGTTCTTGTATCTCCACAGCACAATGGGCTGTGTGTGTGTGTGTGTGTCTTCATTTACAGGGCTGGGTGTGCGGGAGCGTGGCTGCGAATGATGCTGTAAAGGTGGAGACTGGGGGGCCGGAGCAACGGGGGGGAAGGAGGACAACATCTGCTGCTGGATTGCAATGGCCTGCATGGTCATCTGTTGGGCCTGCACACACACACATATAATTCAAAAAAACCTTTAGCCTGGATTTACAACTAACTAAAAGTAAATACTTAACTTAGCATCAACTCATCTAATGTTAATTTTCTGTGTCAATTCGATAGCTGTTTAAATTGTTTTGGACAGAGCCAGGCTAACTGTTTTCCCCGGTTTGCAGTGTTTGTGCTAAGCTATGCTAACCGGCCGCTGACTAAATCCTAGTTGCTTTAACTAACTGGAGCTTCAATGCAGTTGTGCGGAGGAAGAATATGTGACAGACCAGAATGATAGCTTGCTGGTTGATGATGGCCTGTTGCTGTTGAGTCAGTACTGCCTGTTCCGTTCCTAGAAATATAAGCATATAAACACAGACGCCATGTAGTAATAATGATTTTGTTGTAAAAAAACAAAACAAAACAAAAAAAACAGTAGAAGTACACATAGTCCACTGAAAAACACCCAGTAGACCTCTCCGCTTCAAACAAACCACACAAAGTATATAACACAATAGTGAATTTATGTTAACTCCATCATGCCCAAATCCTCCAGGCCACACATGCTGGTAAAAACCTAATGCACACGTGATTTTTGTACCTGGCACACCTGTCATCACAGGCAAGCCTGGAACCATAGTCGTGGCAGGGAGCGAGGGCACCCCGGGCAAACCGGGGACACCAGTGACATGGGATGCTACATCAGCATCTGTAACGGAAGCGGGGGCAGCAGCGGGTGCATGAGTGGATGACGGGTTGGGTGCAACACGTGTGGCAGGAGTGGTAGTGGAAGAAGTCCGTTGGTAGGGGTGTTGGGGCTGGTTGTACTGGTGGTACTGGTGGTACTGTTGTGGCTGCTGCTGCTGTTGTTGTTGCTGCTGCTGCTGTTGTTGTTCATGGTGATGATGGTGGGAGGGGATTGGCATGGCAGGTATGGGTGGCATCATTCCTCCTGCTACTGGAAGCACTGGCACAGCTTGAGGAGCGGCAGGCAGGGAACAGGGTAAGAGTTAGGAACAGTGTCGCCTCCACGTCTCTGTTTTAAACGGATTTAATTGGTTTTGTCATCCGGGACAGACAAGACCTGACAAGCCAATCAACACTTCGCTGTATGAGAGTGACACAGTCTCCAAACACAGTCCTACAACAGATATATTAATTATTAAATAATCACTGCTCACTGGTAAATAGGAATATGATGAGAAAGGACATTTTTAAGGATTCATTTTTGATGTGCACATTTGTTCCCATCAATGTTTGTTTGCTACCTTGTAGCTGCAAATGAGATTAATGGTAAACTGTTACACTAGGATTAGGAGGGGCCTTATAATGAAAAAAGAAAAGGTTGCATCGAGACATACTCCAAATGACATGATGGTTCCTCCATGTCCCCGAGAAGTAGAGATGTGACAGTTTTTAGAACATGTCTTGAATACTACTGCAACCTGCTATTCATTTGAAATAAATTGAATTATATTATATATTCTCTTACGGTTATCGCCAGACACACTCAGATAAGCGAGATCCTTACAATCATTCATACATTAAACACAAATGCACATGAAGAATCAGGTGAAGTGTTACCATACCATGCTATATCAATACCATACCTGATGAAAATTGACTGAGAAAACAGTGCAGTAGCCAGAGGCACTCAACTTCATTATGTAGTGTAGAGCATTTTTTTCACATACTCATTTGTACACAATATGCACAGGTGCATAGTGTGCATATAAATAAAATTTAGGTAGTCTTTCCTTCATCCCTCTTTCTTCCTGTCATTCATCACTGCTGTTGATCTCTTTACTGCACATTGTCCAGTATGGAGAGACACCTTAGTAACTCTATAGACGTTTAGAAGACTGTCTGTGGTATGTAGGGCAACATAAAGCTTGACACCTGCACATTTAGATCCTTGTAAACGTTCAAGATAGAGCGAAGAAGAACAGACAGTAAAAGGTGCCTGACTGGTTACAAAAAGAGAGAGAGAGAGATAGCTAATAAATATTTTCAGATGTGTGGAACGTGATACATTTGTCACATGAAGCTTACATAAACCTTTACCTTTACACATGCAAACAGAACAGCAGTAACAAAATGAACACAGAAACTGAATGGTAGCGTGAGTGTTCTTGTTTGAGAGAAAAAGATAAAGAACATTTAGTGAGAGAGAGAGAGAGAGAGAGAGAGAGAGAGAGAATGAGAGTGACAGGTGCCTATAGACGGAGGGTAAAGGAGTCATCTGTGGTTACAGTGAATGGCAGTCTTTGCATTATCTATGAGATCAGGCTGCTCATTACAGCCTCTAAGCGGCAGGTTAAGGTTGGTGAACCATACACCTGAACTTTTACACTTCAGTTCTGTTCACAGAGACACATTACCCTTCACCCTCACACAATATGGAAGTAAATACAACCTTATTATATTACCACTGATCTTTTGTTTTTTTAAAATCATTTTTCACTTTTTTATGAGCTGTTTTGAAACCATTAAAGGATCTGGAAACTGCATTACATGATTAGTTTTCATTTCCGTACCTGTCTGTCTATTAGCTTGTTTATTTTTGCTGTTGACTTGATATAAATACTTGGAAGTGAAGGATCAGTGGAAGCTCCGCTGTGAGAAAGAGAGCCAAACAATTCATCATCCTGAGACTAATGCAGACGATTTAAGACCCACTTAGAAGAAGCTGAATAATTGATGTTAGTGTGGAGAGAAAGAGTGTGACAGAGGATGAATAGATGGATGGATGGTGGGACAGCAGAAGGGCTGCAGATGAAAAGATGAGCAAAAAAAAAGAAAGATAAAATAAGAGAGGGTAAAGTGCAAATATCTGAGTGTGCAACAGCCTGCAGGTGAACACAGGAGAAAAACATGAATGACAAAAATACAAATCCAAGGAAACACTAACGGACACTAATGAACTATTCAAAGATCAAACATAACTAAACAGGAAACATACACAGATGTTTTACCTCCAGGGTGTATTCCTGGTGGATAAGGCCGACTGGAAGCTGAATGACTCTCCCCCTCTCCTCCTCCTCCTCCTCCTGTGATACCTATACCTCCTCCTCCCTTCATCCTTGCTGACAAACTTCCAGTCTTTTCCATGTCCTGATGGGCAGAGACAAGCAGGTAACAGAGATTCAGCAGAGAGAACAGGATGGTTATAGATGTTGAGAAAGTGGAGTTTGACAGACATGAAGAGTGGGGCAAAAAGTGTAGAGAAAGAAAAAAGTGAGAGAGAGAGAGAGAGAGAGAGAGAGAGAGAGAGAGAGAGAGAGAGAGTAAAGGCAGAAGAGAGAGGGAGTGTATTGTATTGGTTGGTTCAGACCCTCTCTGAGTGAGTCAGTAAAGCTGTAGGAACTAAATACTCCCCAGGAAGTACCGTACGCACTGGAGGAGATGCTCCAACACACACACACACATACACACACACAAAACACATACTTGGCACAAACTCATAAACACAAAACAGTAGTCTGCAACATTTTCTGCAGCACAAGAGACAAAACCAAATAGTTCTTTTCCTTGGAAAATGCTTTTTACATTGCACAGAGCAGCAGCTCAGTATGCAAATAGTTGGCATGAGCAGTGACAAGTTAAAGAATGAAGTCCCACTTGCAAAAACTTAAACTTCATCAAAGAGAAAATCCAAGATAAAGGATTTCATTGTATCTCCCACACTGACTTGACAGCAGATGTAGAAACCAATGGCTTAAAGGACACTATTTTTGTAGCAAATGTTCACAAAATAACAATTATGGATATTACATTGTTTTAGCACCTTTGAGAACTCCTGGTCAAAGCACTGAACATACCTGCATAGGTTGTACGCTCTCCCCACTTCCTCCCAATGACAGAAGCTTTTGCCTTTTTTTTTCTTTTACTAATTAAGAAAATCCCCAGAGAGCTGTGCACGCATGCTGCCTGCTGTTATAGTCAAATACGGTAGATCGCTTGGTAACTTAATCATCCCTCCTGCCGGGCGATCATGTCTGCCCCATTCATACACAAACAGAAGCTGTGGATCACATGTTCCATCTGTCCATCAACACTTCCCTCCATTCACACTCAGTTGACAGAAGAACTAGAGAGGGAGCAAGGCTTGGCAGTTTTATGTATCAGGGCTGCAACTAACAATCATTTTCACGATGTATTGATCAGTTTGTTATTTCTATTAATTCAGAAAATGTTCTCAGAGCTGAAGGTGACATCTTCAAATGGCTTGTTTGTCTGACCAATAGTCCAAAACCCAAATTTTAAATTAATGATATGAAACTGGGAAAACAGCAAATGTTGTCACCTTTGGACTTAAATCTTTAAAGCGTTCAATCAATTATCAAACTCAGTTGATTAATCATCAATTATGTGATTCCAAAACAAAAAAAGAAAGTAGAGTTGAAATGTGTTGTTTACTGTAGATCAGCGTCAGTACTCACTATGCTGCTGTCTGACAGCACAGGGTCAAACAGACTGTCCAGGTAGCGATCCATTCCTCTCTGAGTCTGACCGTCACTGAACGCATCCGACTCTACTGGACACAGACAGAAAGCTGAGTGGCTTCAAACATGGCTGACGATGATGCCTTGACGCTCAGTGTTTTTACTAACCAGAAATAATAATTATCTAACTGAAATAATATCAGATTAGCTTTTCTGGATATTGTCTGCAGATAATCAGATATAGTCTAATAATGGATAATGAAGAGGGAACATAATACCATATATTCCTGATACAACAAATGATTGCATATTGAAGGGTTCATACACATTTTGGCCAATGGATTTCCATTACTTACTTATCCATCACTTGTCCCTGATTTTTAACAAATTTTCATAACTGAACATTCTGTAATATAATAATAATAATTTTGAACATTAGGACTGAGAAATAATTCAATGTATTTTATTGGTGGAAGCACATTGTAATTATAATGTCATATCATGATCATCTTATAAATCACTGCTGTGCAAATCAAAAATTGAAAGAAAGACATTGTAATAAAAAACTAACTAACTAACTATTACATTATAATAAACCTACAATATGACTTCCATGTATATTCTTATGAGTATATATAGTACCAGTCAAAAGATTGGACACACCTCCCATTCTCTTGAATGAGAAAGTGTGTCAGAACTTTATTTTTGACTGGTACTGTATATAAAGTAGTAAATTGGGGGACATAATTGTGTATGTGTGTGAGTGTGTGTGTGTGTGTATGTGTGTGTGTGTGTGTGTACCATGGCTGTGGTAACCATCAGAGTCAGGCAGACTGTAGGTTGGTCTGCTGCTGCTGCTGAGAGGAAAGGAAGGAGGAAGCTCCTCATCTGAGTCAAAGCCACTGCCAAACAAAGCACTGAGAGAGGAGAGAAAAGAAGAATCATCTATTCTGCAATTATATGAAATGTAATATCTAATATTTACTAATGTGTGTACTATGCTGTATGTGTTGACAGTGTGTGTATTCTTTGTGTACTGACAGGCTGGCGTTAGTTCGGACTTTAGCGGGATTGTTGGTGCTGATGACAAAGTAGCTCTTCTGCTTTGGGAAGTCAGTTGGAAGCTCCAGGTCTGCTATCAGGTCCATCACATAGTCATGACCTGCTAACTCCACCCACTGGCCGTGCTCCTTCATCAGAACTGAACTCCCCCTCCACCAGTCGGACACTCCCCTGAAAGACCACACACTTCAAATACCAGCCTATAGTAGTGTCATAGTGTCCTCAAGGTTTTCTGTACTGTAAAATACAGTTGGATACTTTGCAGTGAAACATTATGAAGGGTTTCATTGATATTAGAATTACAAATATATAGAAAAATGAATATTGAATAAATAAACAAAAATGGGACATATCACTACACACAACAAATCTTTAGCTGAAAAACAACCATATCATAATCATATGAGCACCTGTGGCGCAGGATGTCTCCTGCTAAATCCTCTCCGCTGGTCCATGAATGGACAGGACACAGGAAAGACCCTCCTACAGAGAGAAATGAACCAATAAAATCAACAAACAGCTTCACCTGTTTCTTTCCATTGTAGTTTTGAAATCACATCAAACGTTGAGTGTTAAAGGGCAAAATGCATTAAATCATGCAACTCACACACAGAGAGCCCTCAAGTTCCATCACCTGATCCTGACTGGCAATGAATAATCAATGATCAGGGGCTGTAATTGATCCCACTCAATAAAAGTGATGCCAACAGTGCCTGACATGCAGCACTCCTTGCTTTTCTTTGAGAGTTGTGTTCACTTAAACTGTTTTTTTTGGATTTTTTTTGGGCTCATTTGAAAATTAAGTGTGAGATATGAAAGCAAAGTAAATTTTCTGAAGATTTTTGCCAATTTTATGCCTTTCATTTGTTGTTAAGTTTTCATATTGAGCAGTTTAAACTGGAGTGACATCACTGTCCTGTTTGTCTTATTAAAAAAAAAGAGCTTACCATCAAAACAGTGCACATGCAACACCATGTTAGCTTTTTTTCTATTGACTGTCCACTCCAGCAGTGACAGTGGATAGGTGCGTGCAGTCTCAGGGGCGGAGCCTGAGCCTATTTGCATCTTCTGATTGGCTTGGATGAGTCTGTGTTGCAGCAGTGCCTGGCAACCAGCAGGGGCGTGGTCGGATACAAACCTGGGGAGGAAAGGACAAATGAGGTCACGACGCCTACTTTTTTTTCTATTGAACAAAACCTGTCCTTAACTACTTTTTGTTTATGTTTATCATTACGGTTATTATTTATGTGACCAAATTGCAACTACAACCATGTTTAAAGAGATTACCTAAACCATGTAATGTATTTGGTTTATTTTCATTTATTTTCAGATTATTTGACATATAAAAGTAAGACTTTCATAAATTTCACTTTGTTCTGTTTTAATTTCTTTTAAACTGATTTTCAATTTAAAAAAAACACTTTTTAAGTTTGCATGTTCTTTCATGTGAAGATTCTCATTAGTATAATTCTGTAGTCTTGTGTAAGAAGTGATTTCTTACTTCAGCAGGTATTTGTCCATCTTGGGCGATGGGGCGAAGCTGCAGACACATGCCAGCAGCAGCAGCCAGCCTCTCTCAGCGTTATCAGCATTCACGTTCCTCCACACCTGATTGACAACTTGAGACAGGATCTCATCCCGTAACCCTGGAGACAACAGGCCCCTTTGGATGATGTAATTCCCAAACATGTTTTCCTGTGCCCCGTTCAGGTGAGGGTCCCCCATGAATCGTAGTACCTGAAGGCAAAAACCATCATGACTAACTCTTGTTAGATTGTGTGATATCTTATTGGCTCATAGGGTGTTGTGTTGTTGTGATTAATAATTGGCAATGACAAGAGAGAAATGCTACTGATATACATTTTCAATGTCCTGATGATAGATGGTTTTCATGTTTAATTTCTCATCTATTAGCTGGTAATGGAATATCAGTATTTGGTAGGCAGTATTTGAGGGTTGGTTTCTTTCTTTCAACAACAAAGACACAGAATCAGGGACTGGATGATAAATCTGAGCAGCAGAAGCAAGCGAGCCACTGGAGTCTGTCCCTGGTGTGTAAATCTGTATTATTGTAAAGTAGTGAAGTGCTGGAAGAATATGAATTCCAGATCCATGACTAAATGAAGTTTGAGAAAAGAATTTATATGAGGTCATCTTACCATGATGAAAAGCTCCAGCGCCTCCTCTCTCAGGTCCTCTTCTACGCGGGTCAAGGGTGACTCCAGAGGGGCCATCAACATCCCAAACTTTGGTTCCTACAGTGATGAAAGATTTACAGTGTTAAAATCTACACATACATGATTTTCAAAACAAATCCACTGCTTTAACACAAAAGTGAAGTGCGGTGAGCGCAGGGGAACATCTCTCCCTCACTTCTTACCAAAAAAGGTAATTTTGTTGTATATGATGCAGGAAAAAGATCAATAAAGATCCTTTGAAGTAAAATTTAAATGGCTTCATGTTTCTTGTGTTGTGTCATGTAGGACTAGCATACCAGCAGAGGCAGAATAAACTCTGAGTAGATGTACATCGCCACCTCTTGGACTGGGCTGCATGTTTTAATGACTTTGGCTAGAGTTTTACAGTCTGGCATTGCATCAGTATCAGGAAAAAAAACACAACATTAGGCTACTGTGCAGCAAGAACAGTCCAAGTCCAATAACAACAACATAAAACTACTGTTTCTAATCCATGTTAGTACTGTCGTTTATCAAAAAGAGGTAAATCCCTTAACATAAGTGTCATGTTTCTGTTTGTGTCCTAATTCACCAGTTACACTCTGCTAGTGACTTCTGTGGATATGTAATATTTTTACAGGACAGTTTAATAACCATACACAACTGCTGAAAAAGGCAGTTTAAAAGGAATATACATGACACTGCAAATATATTGATATACATCTCACCCTGAAATAGATCTGCACAAAGCGGTAGAACGGGTAGTTGTTGATGTCCAGAGGCAGAGTGAGTTGATATGAGGAGGATTCCTGGATATGTGGAGTCTGAAGCAGAGCCAAGCAGTCGGAGTGCAGCTCCCTCCTGACTGCAGAGAGAGAGAGATGAAGCAGCAAGTCAACAAGCAAACAAACAAACACACAGGAGCATGAAGTCGTTAAAGTATGTTACAGTATGTAACAGCAAGAAAACTACCAAAAACTGGAGTTAATCAACTAGAAATATATATGAACATATACTGTATTATGTTCTATTTGTAAGCTGACTAGAGATGTTATTTATGACATGAACTTGTTTAAAAATCCTTTTTTTAAAAATTCCATCAGGGACATTATTTTTCACTACGTGGTTTATTTATTAACTGAAAAGCCACTCCTGTCCCACTCTGTCTTCACTAATCAGATCATTCCTTGAGTTGACACTGTCAGTGCTGATGAGATGAGACACATTCATAGAACTGAACATCATTTGGCTAATGAATAATATGTATGTACATCATGTGATGGACACTGATGGGGAAGGGAGACAGACAGACAGACATCTACAGACCTCCTGCTGTCTGCAGTAAAGCACCCAGCTCTGCAGGGATCACCAAGTGTGTGACATTCACCACTTCCCTCTTGGTCAGCTCCTGAAAGAGTTACTGTTTTTAATTTATGTGCAAAGTGACAGATGATTTTGAACAATTTTAAAACTGATTTTACTTAAAAAAACAAAAAAACAAAAACAAAACAAAACAAAAAAAAAACAGTGTAAAAGAAAAGAATTTCAAAACTTCCATCTTACCATCTCTCTCCTCCTCCTCTCCTCCTCAGCTTTCCTCTGGGCTTCGAACTTCATCTTCAAACAGATGAAAAAATCACACACTGAATATTTTCAGTTCAATCCAGGACAAGTAGATTCAAAAGCACAAAACTGGAACAAATCAAGAAATATATGCTAAACTATTTACAGTTGTAAATAGACAGCACACATATGAGTGATTTACAGGAGTGTCATCAGGTTGTATCCCCTAAATAGGAAAGAAAATAGAATATGTTAAAGCAGACTTTATGTACCTTTACGTATCGCTTGCGGCTGACGTACATGTGGACGAGGGAGCGGAACCGAACCAGACTCTCCCTCATTTTCACATAGCGCTTCCTAAACAACAGAATGGATATTAAATTTAAGCTGTCTTATACCTAACTTCAAGATTTGTGTTGATCCAATTTCCTAAGAAATTTTTATACATATGCAAAGACAGACTTCATAGCCAAACAACAAGCCACACATTTTTTTAAGTATTTTTTTATTGGTTTGGATTAAAATTAATAGTAATTATTATTCTAATAAATAGGAATTAACATTTTGGGTATAAGAGTGTCTGCAGGGATCATTCTCCTTGAGACACAATCCATATTTACTTCACAACACCTTGTTTAACACTGTATTTGAGTTACACACTGTCCTTAAAAAGAGGAAAATAATATTGACTAAGATTTTAAGATCCCTGTGTGCTGCATGATGTATTGGTGTCTTTCTCACTGCTACAGTTTATAATTAACACAGCAAAAGTGACTGAACAGTTATTTGGTATGAAACTGTAAGGTAGCCAAAGAAGCTGACGGTGCACCTTGTGAGGAAGCCTCGGCACTGCGCCTGCAGCCCGATGATCTTTTTACGAAAGGCCACAAAGCGTTTCCTGACGAAGAACATGCGGGTGTAACGCTGCAGGGTGAGAGCAGCAAGGTCACGGCAGCGCTCCCGTTTACACTCCAACAGCTGGTAGATGTCCTCCTTCAGAAACAACTGGCATTCACACAGACACACACACACACGTCACATTCATATACAGTACATACATCATTTTAAAATGAAAAAAGGCACATACAGCATAAATTAAACCTCACCTTTGTGACACCAACATGGTAGGCTCCTGGTGTGAGAGGACACAGTTTACTGAGCATCATCACACAGTTCTCTCCGTTTGCATCTGGAAGCTCTCGAATCCCCACTAGGGACTTATACCTGAAGATCACACATTCACATGCATGTACACGCACACCAACACACAAGGATGCATTGGCGTTTAAAAAATAACAATTATATTTTGATATTTAGCTCAAAATAGGCCTCATTGGTAATCTACGCTATTAAGTTTTTTTATATATATATTTTTGGATTTCTGTTAATGAAGGCTGCTGCAAAAGGTGGAACTCTATTTTTGTGTCTTCTCAAGCATGTTGACCATCACTTCTAATTCTAACTACCCAATGCTTCTCCCATATGCTCCAAGCAAATAGCTGATGCTTCTGCAGAAGAAGTAAACCAACCAATCAATGTTTTAATATAAAATCTACAGTAATTATCCATCTACATAGCTTCTTTTAGATTGTATTTAACCTTCATGATAAACACAATTCAAGTAAATGGAGGGATACTTTTTATTGCCAAAGAGAGGCACCATAATTGCTTACCATCACCCGCTGATTAAAAATTGTATGTGTGTTACCTGAACAGGAAGACGTAGAATGGCATTCTGACAGGATATCCCTCTCTGCGAATCCTGATGGTCTCCAGGACACCAGAGTGTCGTAGCTGGCTGCTGACCAGGTCGTCCTCAAACACACCTGGTTGCTAAAACACAGATGTATACATGCACATAGAAGTATGCATCATGCATTCAAATGATCAGTGTTATTGTCGGAAATGTTGAATGTCAGAATGTTTAAATAAGATACCTTCATATTATTTGGCTTAATGCAGCGAACAAAAATAGGGTTGCACCTGAAATTAAAGAATAAATGTAAACCAGGTGACCAATAATGTCAGCTTATTTTCTTTATTTTAATGCAACTAATTTGCATTAATGTAAGGCAATTGTTTGAGGAAATTGTGCTTTTCTATTTCACCTCTCCATCTTCTCCACTAGCTCAAGCAGCGACTGTTGGAACTTGTTGCTGACAGTGGGAGCTTGGTATTTTCTGGTGACTGTGCTGCTCTTCCTCATGTGACCTCCTTTCTGCTGACCCATGAGCTCTGCGTGAACCATGAAGAGGTTTGACACCATCTGGATGCACACAAATAGGACACATATGTTCATACTCAACATTCACTTATTTTACTGTGGTGGTTTATGTTATTAGGATTATAAGACTTTACGTAACCATTCATTCATAAGATGCTCCTCTCACCTTGTTCTTGCTCTGAATGAACAAGTCCAGGACATCCTGTCGGACCTGGTCGTAGTTTTTATCAAGGAACTTGTAAACCTGAATCAATGACATCACAAATGATTGGAAAACCTGTCAGAGATCAGTGGAGGATTCCCTCTTTTCCAGCAGGTTTTATGGGGTTGATTAACTTGTGTGGATACTTTTTTTAAAAAAATCTGAAACACTTTGTACAGATAAAATGCTATCAAAGACAAATATGGATACCAGCCAATCAAATCCATATTATTGCCAATCGGCTGACCAATAGCAGGCTTTGCCACCTGAGATGAGCCAATGAGAAGCTGTGTACCTGATAGGTGACCCGGCCAGCAAAGTGCTTAATGGTGAACTCTGGGAGGGGCATCTTTGGCTTCAGATACAGTGGGTTGTTACCATGATGATAGTGACACTTTTGGAGGAAAGTGTGGTCCGTTGCCTGGCAACAAATCAGCAGAATATAAATGACGTATGCAGTAACTGAATCTGTTTGTATGACATATATGCAAGTGTGTTAATGTTTAAGTTTCCTCTCTCCCTTCCTCCACCTGTGGAAAACAGCTCTGGTCATCCAGAATCCTCAGTATCCCATGAGGCTTAGCGGCGATGAGGTCGATGCAGGGCTGGTTGTCACTGAATGGGATGTCCTGCCAGGGAATCTGTTCCCTGCTGTACTCCTCCTGCATGGAGATCATCACATACAATACAATGTGAGGAGTGTGTATGTGAGTTATTGAGTGTCCCTGCAGTGTGACGTCCACTCACCTGTTCTTCCCTGAATACGATCCTATTGAAGAAGAACTGCAGGTACTCGTTTGCATAATTAATGCAAAGCTGCTCAAAGCTGTTGAAGGCCAGATCCTGTTGTTCCCACACACAGACACAGACACACACACACACACACACACGTGGTTGGTGATTCTCAATGTCTCATCTACACAACTAAAGGGTGATTATTCTGGAGTCTGTCTCTCTACTGTGTAACACAAGAAAGTGACAGAAAAGTGATAAGATGCTCCATCTGTGTCAGAGGAGAACAAACACATGAGAAGGAGAATTTACCTCAAATCCGTAAATGTCAAGGATGGAGATGGAGAGAGTGTGTTGGCGTGGGTACACCTGAGCGTTGATCCTCTCTGTTAACCAGTGGAAGAGCAACGAGTACAGGATCTTGGCAACAGCATCTCTGGAGGACAGACAGAGTGTGGGACAGAAATATTAGATGGAAGAACTCACATATTTTCTGGTTAAATATGAATTGGACTGTCATCACAGATTAGGAGGCAGGGAAAGTATTTTTATGGAAACAGACACACAGAATGTCATGTCAATTTACCAAAAACAAATACTTTTAATGGGAACAAAATGTCTAATTCTGTAGTATTTTCCTTTCAGGTTTCCATGGTACTACATGAGCCATAGAACTGGAGGAAAAATAATAATTTTTCATACATGTTGGGTATGTAACTCTCTAGTCACCTGGCATCTACAGCACTTTCCACAGTCAGTGGGGTGTAGATCTTGTCCCTCATTGTCTCCTGTGAAGAAGAAAGTAGAGTTTAACAACACAGCAGTAAACACATTGGATATAGAGGAGGGAACTGGGTGAACAATTTCAATAGCATGTTCTATTGATTAATGTGTAAATTTGAATATTTAAACCCCCATACTACACCCACGCAGGTGATTTCATTCATGTTGCCTGATTAGACCTCTTCTTATGACTGTATGTGTGCAGACTGATTTTGATTGACAGCCCCTTCATAGGTGTCACTAATCACATTAAAGATGGTTCCGTTATATTTAAGTGTCACCAGTTGGTCATGACATTGAGACAGGGAGCCAGCATGTAAAATACCAGGGCTCTGAAACAAAAGCAGTTAAATGGAATTCAGCCATCATTCATCTTATTATTTACATATGTGCATTTCTTATTGTGACTTCTGCACAGGAGGCTAGTTGGTTCATAGAGTTTGGTGACATAAACGTGATTCCCAGGATATCTGACACCAATGATCAGCCAGAGTGACTGAAAACACCTGTGTGGGTGTGCAGGTTCTCTAAATGCTGTATTTTTTTGGCTTTTTATGTTTGGATTTTTTAAAGAACCTCCTAAGTTTATTTTTCAAAGCATACTGCTAGTATAAATAGTAATAGTAAATAGTAGAGTTTGCAGCCTGATTATTATTCTTACATTATGGTAAGATAAATAGAATGTCTTCATAACTGCATTAAAGATGCATCCTTGAGATGATTTGACCTTTATTTTATCCTTGCAGCCTGACACCACAGCTCAGGTACAATATATTAGGTGCTGTGTGCTGCAAGCAGAGCTGATTGCGACATATTTTGTTACAGTCCAATTAAGCCTGTAAAAGAATTAAAGTAGTCCCGTGTAGCTAAACTGGGCACAAGGTTAGTGGCTCAATTATAAAATGTATACACGACACTGAAGTGGCAAACCTCAACATCAGGCAGCTTAGTTTATTTTGTCCTCACTTCACCTCACCTTTTCTCATCTGCTTCACTCCTTTCATTTCCACTCTACCCTGCTGTCTTCCTCTGCTTCCTTCCTCACTTTCTGCTTTACTATCTTACTGTCTGGGACTTACCTCCAATCAGATAAAGAATGCTTTGAGACTCGAGACCTTATCTTGCATAAACGCACTTCACACATGCACACACACACACACACACACACACACACACACACACAAAAAACAAAAAAAACAAAAAAAAACATACACATACGCCTCATCCAGCCAAGGGAAATGACTGGGCAAGGCTGACTCCTCTCCTGTTACATATAGAAACCACCTTTGTAATTAGATATTCAATTAAACAAAAGGCTCTTTGCATAGAGCAGTGTACGTGTCCTCCTTGAAAAAAAATTTTTTTTTTCTTCTGCTGATTTAAAATCCAGTGAGGTCAGTTATCTACAAAAGTTGCTGTTTTCAAATGAGTGTTGTGAGACCATTTGTGAGTATATGTACAGTATTCATCTGTGAATCATCTGCTTTTTCTTTAAGCATCCCTCAAGATGTCATCTCTCAACCTATTACAATACAGTCACTTCCGCTGTGCGTGGCTATTTATAGAAAGTAAATATGACAGACTGTGAACAAAAGATATCAAGAGATGCAAGATGCATTACTCTTAAAACTACAATAGTGTAAATGTGTTAATTCTGTGTGTATGTATTTATGTCTATGGGATGTGAGTCACTGTGTGCAAGTATTTACTTTCATGCTTGTTTGTGTGTTATAGATCTGGTGTAACAGATAGGCCATACTAATCAATGCTGACTTATGGTGTCCTGTCTATAGTTACATTGTCAGTAGTTAATGTGAAACTGTTTTGTTTTATGAAGTGATTCAGTTACACTCAGATACACATGGAAACATAATCAGGCTAGCAGTTCTGCTCTAAATGAGGTCACATTTGATTTGAGATTTGTATTTCAAAACATAATGAATGAATGAATGAATGAGGGCATAGCATGAGGTCAGAGGTTAGACACTTGACACATACAGAAACTAATAAATTAAATCCAAGATCTGCAGATAGAGTGATGTGTAAGGTAGATTGAAAGAAGTGTCAAGGTAGATGAAACTGTAGCCAATATTTTTAATTATGACTTTAAAAAATGTGAAAATCAACCATTCAAAACTCAGGGCAGCAGCATTTTATAGTTCAGGTGTTTATTATTGTTTTTACTGACTTTAAGGGATGGACTGGCATTAAGGTTCCCACTAAAAAAAATGCTTGAGGGTCTGATTACAGACGAGGTTGAATGCTGTACAGATTGTAAAGGCCCTTGAGTCAAATTTGTATAATTCACTTGATGTGACTCCAAGATTTCATCATAGTCCAGTTTAGAAGATGAACAGATTCCAGTTGTCCCAAGAGTCTTGTGATGTTTCTAACAATATTTCATAAATGATGACTCTGGACAACAAGCCTATCCAAACAAAGAGCACTGACCCTCATCAACCAATGATTTATACATTTTTTAAAAAGTAGTAGTATTCAGCTTTTTTAGATGATAGCAGATAAGCAACAACCTTATGTTTTCAGCTGTGTATGATTTCCTGTTCTTTTCCAATTTCATTTTCTACTGAAATAGTTTTTTGATGGGTTGAGTTTGAGTCAAGTTTGACCAAATGCTGACAGGGAGGTTACATGTCAGTATGCCAAATGTCTCGACACAAATGATACACACCTGTTCATTCCACACACAGTGAAATAAAGAAAGAAAAGAGCAAGGCAAAGCTACTGTCAGTGATATACTTGGTTGGTTGGTGGTTGTTCTGCACTCCTGACTCCCTCTGGTGGAGAACCTTTTCTAGCTAAGTGCACCATACAACAAAAGTTTTCAGGATATCAGGCTCTTGGCTAATCCTCTCTACCAAGAAGAATCACTATGTGTTCTCAGTAGGTTATTCACTGTAATGCTTCATGCACCTCTGCCTTGGTAAGTGAATAGTATCTGGCCCTTGGACACTGGTAGAATAAACTATAATTCCAACAAGTTTGTTTTTGGGAGGTTTAAATATTTATCCTCCTTTCATAGAAAAGAGAAATTATTTTTGTTTCTGCAATTACACAATCCAACAGCCTCTCTGCTATGATACAAGAGCTTAATGTGCCAATGAAGCTTAACACTGTCATGATTTTCAGAAGTGGCCAAAAGTATGGAGTTCAACACCAAAGAAATAAAAGACTGTGAGTTGAACTGTTTCTGTTATTCTTTACCATGAGGCACTTCAGAGATGAGCTCTAGTGTCTGATCACTGCCTCTGCAGTGTGCAAAGAGCTGAATGTAAGCTTTGCAGAGCACATCCTACTGGCTGACAGGGAGGCAAGAGCTGCAGCGTGGCCATAGAGCAAGAAGGTCAGAGGTCAGGAAGGTCAGCAAGTGTGTTTCAGAGGGCTGACTGGCTACATCAATGGAAAAAGAAGTGTGGTCCCCTAATTACCTATTCATCTAAGTTCATAACTCAAATCACTTGAACATATACTTGGAACTTTTTTTTTCATTTCTAAGGACATTTCAGTTGATTGTCCATTGCCTTATGTTCATACTGTAAAGCTGCCTTTCTCCTACAAACAAAACGTGAGTCATTATTCCTAACTTGTAAGTTGTTCTCTGTAAATTCTGATTTTTGTTTCCCTTTCAATGCAGCATCAACGTTCATTGACTCTTAACATTTTAACTGTTGACTTGAACTGTGATGAAGTGTTTGCCACAGATGTATCCCGCAGTTTACCATTCTCATAATCTCTGCAGATGGCCCGAAGCCACAGATCTCTTCTTTTACTGTCCTTTGCTCTTTGGGGAAGTAAAGGAAATCGTAAACTGGTTATTGTTTTTTTTATTTTTTTTTATTGTTTGAGGTGCAAAATCCAACACAGCTGCTGGTTGTTGTCTGCTATCCAGCTCTGTGAATCTGGATATGGGATAGGATACCTCTAAGTGTCACCTTTGATTAAAGTAAGTAAGTATTTGACCATCGTTACCAAAAGTCCTTTGGAGTCGCCAAATTGCCTATTTGGAAAATGCCTAGACATACCCTTAGAAAAACATGTGTAAAATATTCCTTTTCTGTGGTATTGTTATCATATTTGAACTTGGACTAGATAAGTCTGCATACTGTGGTCCTATTGTGTTCTGTGTTTTCCAGCTAATAAGTCCCAGCTATTGTCATCTGCATCTGTTTGCAAAAAGATATTCAGGCAGAAATAAAAACCATCTACTTTAGTGTGTTCAAACTTCTCTTATTACACAATGTCAGTAGCACTTACAGTGATTCTGACTATTGGGGAAAAAATATTGAGTTTTGCCTTTCAAAAGAGACCAAAACCATGTGTGTAGTGCAAATGGTTCAAGAACAGCTTTCAATTTACTTTGGGTATGCCTTGATAGACATTTTAGACTAATCTTACAGGAAGAGTTGCCCATATAAATACTGAAATATTATTACATATATTATAACTGAAACTGTGATGCATATGAAACACAGTTTGATACTGACCGTAACTTTGTAGGTGATGGCTTTCTGCAATCCTTCTGGAGAGATCTGCAGCAGCTCTGCCACTACTCTGATCTCCTGAGCGCTCACCACTGACGCCACCTCCTGGCCATCAGCCTGTATCGCAGCAGGAACGAGAAGGACAAAAAAATACTGATTTGTTGTGCATAGAATAATCCTGATCTAATTAAGTAAGGCTCATGCTTTTTTTCTGTTCATGGTCATTATGAACTAATTTTCACAGTAAAGTTTAGTTCATATGTTATTTTTAGTTCATTATATTTCATATAAGTCCCTTAACATAGCTGCTTTATGACATAATGACCAAAATACACCAAAAATGTATTTAAAAAGAGAATATTTTTTAAAAAGATGTAAAGAAAGACACCTTTGGAAGCATTACCTCATATCTCTGAAAATAGACATTGCCCAAGTGCAGTATGGAAGACAGAAGTCTAAAGATGGCCGACTGGTCTTCAGGGGTGAAGTGGAGGATCTCCATGGCAGCAAGCAGACGCAGGAAGTCCTCTGCATCATTCTTTCCTGTTATCCCACAATCCCCTCCCTGTATGGAGAGAGAGAAAAGAACAAAAATATTTTCTGAAGTTTCTGAAAAGTCTTTCCCACAAATATTAAACGGGCAATATGTAATTTCAGCCGCTAGGTGTCTCAAACAAAACAATAACAAAAGACAGAGTGTGATGATGGTGTGAAGTAGCATGGGATCATGGGAGTTGTTGTCTTTATTGTTAAATAACCAGCTTCACCGGGATACGATTAATCCAGTGTTAAGCTTGAAAGGTGTCTCTCCGACGATGGACGTCAGATATGGGCTGTTAGCCGAGCTGCTGCTAACACTTGTTCGGTTTATTTCTCTTTTAACTTTAGATCCAGACTTTTGTCCAGTTTCTCCCGGGAGCTGAATTATCTGCAGAGGCCTCCTCCTCTCCAAAAACAAACGTACACACAGATTAAAATCGTTAAAAAATACTACTTAAAGCTGTTTCACCTAAAAACCTTCTCTAATGATGTTTGGTGACCACCGGACTTCTTACCTGCTGCTAACGTTTGCCCAGTTTTATTTCTGATAACCACATGTCCAATGACTAAAATCCTTCTTCTGGCTAAAGTTAAAACCCACCTAAATTTAACATGAAAATGTGGCTTAAAACTGAATAAAAGTAAGGTGGAACAACCACAATGCCGACATTTTATCTGTGTGTGTAAGTTACTCTTTGGTAGATGCAGATGATTGTAGCGGACAAGCACAGCCCTACGATCCATTACTTTTATTAAATTACAGATTTCTCTGAGTTTGAAAATTGTTGGAAACATTTGGGATAATGTAAGTACACAACTCAACAACATATATAACATAGGCCTAGTTGTTTTTAGGCATTTTAATGTGGAATAATTACATATTATACCTTTACCACCCTGAGGAAGATTTCCTGATAATGCTGCACTGTGTCTTCCTACCTGGTTGAGGTAATAGTAGGTCTCAGCCTCTTGTAGATAGAAAGCCTGCTTCTGCTGCGAGGGAAGACCTGCCAGCATCTCATAGAAGATATGATAGTTCCTCTCATCTTTGGCCTGAAGGGGAAACACACATTTACCTCGACCCGTCCATGTACAGAAAAGTATAAGATACAAAGTATCATCTTGCATATGTGTCTGCATGTGTCACCTGGAAGACGATGCGGGACTTTTCCAGTAGGTACTGAGAGGTTATGGCACCACTAATCACACCACTGGACAGAGAGCGCAAGAGGAAAGAGAAGAAACACAAAAGCAACAGTAGAGTTGAATTAAAGACAACATGGAGTGAGATGGGAACAGAGACCAAAACTTTTGTGCATTTATTTCATACTCACTCCTCCAGAAAGACTTCAATGTATTTCCCGAAGCGACTGGAATTATCGTTCCGTACAGTTTTGGCATTTCCAAAAGATTCCAGCAGAGGAGCTGCCTCAAGTATCTATTAGACATTCAAACACAAAGTAAATCAACAACCCCTATCTGCTGGGTGACAAATACAGTATGCTACTATGTTGCTCTGACAGTAACACCATTTTAAAGCAGATCAGTCCATAGCATAAATTTTAAAATGCAGGTTGTGTCTGTTAAAAAAAAAAAAAATTAAAGAAAATTTAAAGCCCAGCTGAGATTAAACATTAGCTAAATTAGACCATTATTCCTGGTCAGTCAGTTTAAAGAGATTTTATAAAGCAAGTCTAAGAAAAAAAGAGATCCACAAGAAAACACAACAGCTCTAATGAATATTGTCACACACCACAGCAAAACACAGCAACCTGCTATTCTTATGGCCATATGTGAAGATGAGTTGTAAAATGTAAAGCACAAGTCATGCAGGGAACCCCACTACCTCAATCTGCAACCCAGGAAAGCCAGCAGAGATACACAGACATAGAAAAAAAAAGAAAGAGAAACATTAGTCAACCCTCAAGACAGGTGTGTGTGTTTGTGAGTGTGTGCTTACAAGTATCCAAATCTGCTGGCAACAGTTTGTGCATGTCAGGATGTGTGCTTGTACCTGTTGCGCAAGATTGCATTTGTGATGTATTGCTGCTAGGTAGCGAAGGACTAGTTTGGTGGCCTCTGTTTTCCCAGACCCGCTCTCTCCACTGAAACACAGTAAAAATGCATTCACTGGACAGATAACACTCATCACTAAAGCTCAGTGATGTATACAGTGTATATAATAATTTGTCATAGTCCTTTGCTGACCTGAAGAGATCACAGCTTTTATTTATTTGCATGAAAATCAGAAAATAAGAAAAATGGCCTATTTTCAGCACTGTGACATGCATTTTTCAGCAATAGTTTTTTCTTAAAAAGTGGGATGATTTTTTTTTTTTTTTTTAATCTTTATGTTAGGGCAGTTTTGAAACCTTTATTGGTATAGTAACATTTTATGTTCAAACAACATTTCAGACAATAGTGATGAGTACAGTTACAAGCATAAAGTTAACTACTATTATTTTTTGACTTAAAAATAAAGTGAACAGAAAACCTCCAAATGATGGTTGGTCACATCTCAAAATTAGAACCTGACAAGTTGTGTTGGTGCCTCATTCTACAGCTATCTTGACATACTTTTTTGGATTCTCTCATGACAAAATTAGTATACTTTAATGGTCCTAAGTCCAAAATGCAGGATGAACTTTTGTGTATACTGGGCTGAAAAAAATCTAATTTGCTAAAAGACAAAGTAGCGGAAAATCCAGTTACTTTGATAGCAAAGTAGAAGCTTACGAAGGGCAAAGTGTGAACATTATCCGCAGTTTGAGCACCACTGCACCCGGCTTTTAATAATCACTTAGAGTCCATTATTTGATCCTTCTCACCTACCTACACATATGCTTGCGGAGTCTTTGCTTTAATTTACTAAGTGATGTGAGACCAGGCTAATCTTGCATTACGTAAGGACTCAATTCCACTTTTCCGTTAAACCACCTGAAACGATCACACACACACACACACACGCACCACTGCCAACAGCTTACTGCTAAATACCATCATTATGTGAGCTTAGCCAAAAGGGGGGCAAAGATGTGTGTGTGTGTGTGTATTTAGGGACACTGGCACCTTGACCACATTCCAGCATAAGGTTTCAACTCACGGGCTGGTTAGCTAAAATCCAGGCCATTATTGGTCACTGTACACCAGACCTCAGTTACCCCTTAACACGCACTCACTGACACACACACAAACAGGGTCCACACACATGCACTCCGCAACATAATCTGTTCCTGGCCCAGACCTCGCTGGGCTTTCCTTACAGGTGTCTCCTTCCGAATACGGCTTGAGTGCTCCAGGTGTGTGTAAGTGTATGCATGTGCGGACGTGTTCATGTATTTCATATGATTGGTTCTGGATATTTATAAAATCACAAGCATGTGCAAGCATGTAGATGTACTGTGTATGTGTGCATTATTTCACATTTGAATGCAGGTACTGTATATGTTTGCTATCTCTGAGTTTAAATGTGTTTTGACAATGAAACAAGGCGCCTAGGTGACAGATAGATGAAGCACTAGAGGAGTGAGGGAAGGTTTTGTCTTAAGTTTGCTGGCCAGTAAACCACAGACAGACACTCATGAATTTACAAACACTAATCCAAGTGGAGATGGAAACCTGACTGTTCAAGAAGCTTTGTGGGCATTGTGTAGACTGAGCTAAAGCTGTTACATAACCTTGAAATGTTTCTAACAATATACAAAAGGCACATATCTTGATGCTTTTCATGTGAAAAACATCTTTGTATCAATCTATATCAGGTGTAATGAATGATTAACATTGAGGAATATTTGCAGGCACGTATGAAGTGATGAATAGAATTCAAAGAGTGAAAACCCATGTGAAATCTATGTTTAATAATTTGATGTCAGCCTCTTACCTGATTATTATGACCTGGTTGTGTTTGGCATCCATCATTTTGGAATAAGCAGCGTTTGCTATGGCAAACAAATGCCTGAAGGGGAAAGCGTAGATGCATCAGATTTAACTCAAACTTTAATAGTCTTCCTTATTTCTTTACAGGCTGTCCTTTCCATTCTGTCCTCTGTATGTATTTTCATTTATTCCCCAATCTTTCCTTAATTGTAATTTACCTGCATAATTCTTTCCTTCCTTGATTTCTTTATTTATTACTTGTCAGCTTCCTTTACACCATTATTTTTTCTTCCCTTTCCCTGGTCATTTCTTTAATATCATCTGTCTTATTTTATTTTCATTGATTTTATTTTCCTTTGTATTGTTTTTGTTAAAGCAACAAAGGGCTTCTTAATTGAGTGTAATGATGAAACTCAATTGACAAAATGATCTACTCTGTTGTATTTAAAATATGATGTACTGACATTTCTAACTTTCAGTTTGTAACCAGCTTTATTATCGCTTGATTTCAGGGTAACTGAAATGAATTTATGATCACAGCATGAGAGTGAGGATGACTTACGGAGGGTGCTCTCCCAGAGCATGACCCTTGTACAGCAGCACCATGTCTGTCCCATAGATGTTATACATCTTATATGGGTTCACGGAAACTAGAATACTACCTATGTATGTCTGAAAGAAAACAAGGAATGAAGAGTAGAGAAATGGAAGTTTAAAAAAGAGAAACCAAGAGATAAAGACATAAGTCAATACACAAACTCAAAACAAATAAATCTGACTTTACATTTTGAGGTTAAAGAAATTTTCAAAGGTATAATGGTTGTGTGCATGTTGTTACTGACTGCCGGATGCAAGCTTTACAAAGACACTCACATAAATGAGCTCCCTCTCAAACCTTCTCCTCAGGTTCAGCAGAACAGCCCCTTCATGCATCTCCCTAGGCAGAGCAATAAGACAAAGATATTTGAAGATATAACAGAATTTCTTAAATCACTCAATTCCAAAACATTTTTGCACGTTTGCACTGTGCTGGATTCAAAAAAGGCATCCCACTGAGCACATTGTATATGCAGTAGTATTTTCTCTTTCTACTTACTCTAGCTGTGTCATATCTTCCACTCCATCTTCCTCACGTTGCTCCCGGTGAGCCATGGTGGGCAGGCTTCTGATTGAGTACATCTAAAATACATACACACACATTGAGGGATGAAGACATTCATGTACATAACCCTGCTCTTCATGCATAAATACAAGCACACATTCACTCACTTGGAAATATTTATTCTTTCTCTTTTTGATTATTCTAATGTTGATTTTTACCAAAGCACCTGTTTACCCTTTGTCTGACCAAAAAAATGTGTTTTATCTTGTTTACTCATTGTGCCCATCACATTTTTGATGATACATTCAGTTATTTTAACCATCATTAACATATAATAAAGATACTAGAATAACCTGATCTCTTTGATTATTCATCCCTTACTGAAAATCTGCAACTGTGTCTGGTTTTCACCATAATCTTACACTTGCAGCAGTAAGATTACATCATAAAAAAAACGTTTTTAGAGTATAGTGCCCAACTTTTGCTATTGTGCCTTCTTGAAATGTAAGATGTCATATAATTCAAGATTTTTTTTTACCTTGTCAAACCAGTGCCCTTGTGGTTCCCCCTCCCTGCTGAGATTCCACTCCCCTTGTTCATGCCCCACATGTCCCTGTCCCATAAGGGTGTGAGGATCCAGCAGCTCCCCGTCTCTATACATGGACCACTTATTGAGGTTCTGCACTGTCCCATGAGGTAGAACCCTCTCTGCACCCCACACATCTGCATCTTGCCGCAAACCCAAAGCTTCAACTCCAGGGCCATGTGCCCAGTGCTGTTCAGGGCCAGATCCCTGGACCTGGGGTGACACTACAGCATATGAAGAGGGTAGGCGGTATGAGGCCCCCCTGAGATGAGGGTTCTGCAGGGCACCAGAGAGATTAAATGAGCGGGGTTCCGGTGTGCTAGGGGCACCTAACCGTGTCATGATGTTACCATCTGGGAGACGGTATTTTGCCCCTCGAAGGTCTGGATTTTTCGACAAAGCATTAGACAGGTCAAGTGATCGGGATACAGAAGTGGGCTGGGGGTGGGTCATCAAAGTTCCTTCTGGCAAACGATAGGTGGCAGATTTGAGGTTCTGGTTGCGGAGAGCGTTGGAAAGGTCGAGGGAGCGTGACTCGGTGGCATTAGCAGAACCAGGTTGCATCAATAGGGATGTGTTTGGGAGTCTGTAAGAGGCACTACGGATGTTGGTGTTTAGCAAGGCACCAGAGAGGGCAGGCCCGGAGGAGACAGAAGTGGGAGCTTGGGTTTGCTTCTGTGAAAACAATGATGATCCATCTGGGAGCTGAAACTTTGCCTTACGCAGGTTAGCATTCATCAAAGCACTAGATAGCCCGGGGGATGATACTGCACTCTCAGGATTCTGTGTTTCCTCTCCTGGATGTGTTAGAATTGAACCATCAGGTAATCGATAAGAGGCCTTACGAACATTATCATTAAGAAGAGCAGAGGAGAGCACAGAAGAAGAGGTTGTGACAGGCTCAGGTATTGGCTCATTTCTCGTAAGCAAAGTTCCATCTGGCAGCCTATATGTAGCCTTACGTACATTAGCATTGAGAAGAGCAGAGGAGAGCACAGGGGAGGAGGTTGTGACAGGCTTGTTTACTGGCTCATTTCTTGTAATCAAACTTCCATCTGGCAGCCTGTATGTGGCCTTACATACATTGGGGTTCAACAGTGCAGAGGAAAGCATCGGTGAGGAAAGGGAGGGAGCAGGTGTGGGCTCTGTCCTAGTTACTAGAGAACCATCAGGCAAACGATACGTAGCCTGCCGCAAACTGGGATTGAGCAAGGCAGAGGACAGCATAGAGGAGGAGATGGGTGATGGACCTGAGGAGGGTTCTGCAGGTTCAGTTCTGGTGACCAATGAGCCATCAGGTAGCCGATAGGTGGCCTGACGTAGGCTTTGATTCTGCAGGGCATTGGAGAGCACAGTGGGTGACAGCCTCCCACCACTGCCTCCACCATCAGTGGTAACTGGGGGGTCAACAGGGATCTGGGACATTGTCAAAGTGCCACTTGGAAGCCTGAGCATGGATCCCTGGATTTTGGAGGTCTGAAGTCCACCAGAAAGAACTGGGGAGGTACCCCTGATAGTCCCTTGTTGAGGTGAGGTGGAAGGAGGAACAGGAGGAGCATGGGACATGGGGGAGAGGTGCTGCTGAAGGGGTGAGTCAAAGGAAGCATTATGTAGCTGGGAGGTAAGCATAGCTGAGGACAAATTGGGGGAGGAGTGGGCAGAGGGGGCAGGAGGTGCTGCTGCATGAGGGGGTGTGAGGACATTTGTATATACGTTGGCATTGCGTTGTAGAGGAGATGAGTAGGAGGCACTACGCAGACGGGAGTCCTGCATTAAAGCAGTAGATAGACCAAAAGTGGCATATGGGCTCATCTCCTGGCTTGCCTGTGCATCAGCTAATATCTCGCCATCCCCACCATGTATGGGGGAAGTACTTCTCTGTAAAGGTGAGGTGTTACTAGCATTCTGCAAATAAGGGCTCTGGATTGTGTGTCCTAGATAAGGTGATGTGGGTGCAGGTGGTGGGAGGTTCTGGGGGTAGACTTCATGCTGTGTTTGAGGAGTGGAGGTTCTCTGCAAAGGAGAAGAGTAACCAGTGGTGGAGTAAGGAAGAGAAGAGGGAGGAAAGGGGGCACCTACAATCTGAGGCTGTGGTAAAGCATTTGTAAGCATTGGTGATGGGCCTGGCTCCATCATTGTGTAGTCATGCTGGGTGATACTCTGAGAAGGTGGAAAGGGAGTACCAGGGGAAAGACTAGGGTGGGCTACTGGAGGTTGAAAAGATGTTGGCCCTGGACTTTGGGCACTCATAGCCCTGTGGGGCAAGGGAGAGGGGGGTGGGTGAGATAGATGGTGATAGGTGGCTGAATGGGAGGGCAGAGAGGATGGACGCTGCAGTGGTTGTGGAGATTGAGGTCTACTCTGCAGCCTACGCACTGATGGTTGGGGAGAAAGAGGGCCACTTTGTTTCAATGTAAGTTGCGGAGAGACAGGAGGCCCTGGAGGAGGTACTCTGAATGACTGTCTAGATGGAAGAGAAGGCTGATTTCTGGGCAAACGGACTAGTGGCTGCCCCCTACCTACAGGTCTGTGGAAACCCCCTTGCGGAGTACCGATTCGCTTTGACTCCCTTAACCCAGTGGGTCGGGAGCCTGTCCTGGCTAGCATGGGAGCTCCACCTACATCTCCCATCTGTCCTGAGGGAGGGGCTTGGCCACTATGGATAGAGGACCTGAATGGGGCTACATGTTGAGTGACAGGAGGTCCATGTCTACTGCGTCTCTGTAGGTACGGGTTAGCTGGGGAGGGTTTCACAGCCCCCATGGGCACATGACTTCGACCTCCAGCACCAGCTCTCAGCCTGCGAGTAGAGGATCGGGTGGGGAGAGGGCGACTGGTGATACGAGATGGGGAAGGAGAAGGAGGATGATGGGGGGAGGTGGGGCGAAAGGCTTGAGAGGGAGACTGGGCTCTCTCAGGTAGAGAGGGGCTCCGTCTTTGTGGGGATGGTAGAGGAGGAGATGGGGAACGCCTCATCTTGGATGTTTGTTTTCTGCCTTGGAACAAATGAGGTCTGGTAGATGGCAGAGGCACTGCATCTGGAGGGGGTTGCTGCCTGAAAGAGAGTCTTGGGGAAGGTGGTGGGCTTGCTCTCTTCCTCAACGATGCCCTGGGTGAAGGTAGGGGGCTAGAAAGTGGGGATTGGGGTCGGACAGTTGATGGAGCCCTGCGCAACCCAATTCCCGCCCTCCCTCTTGCTAGGGATGGCTGAGCTCTAACTGACATCCCTTTCCTGTGGTGTGATGGAGAAGCAGGTGGGCTGGGTGGTTTCCGTCTGCCAAGTGGGGAAGCTGGTCTTTGGCCTGACATTGAGGCCCGCTGGGTGAGCCGTCTTTTATGTAAGCGGGGAGAAATGTAGGGGTCTGGCTGGATACCTGCTTGGAAGTCCATATGATGTAGTGAGGGGTGGGGTGAAGGAGGTACTATTGCCCTAGTTGATCCTGGCCTGAGTGATAGCTGTGGGGATGGAAGGGGACTCATTCGTCGTACTGGCCTTGGTGAGGCGACTGGTGAATGCAGTGGTGAATGCATCATTGGAGGCATTGGTGGCTGTATTGGTGGGACCATTGGTGACGTTTGCCCAATCTGGAACATATGCAGGTCTTGGGGGAGGAAGGGTTGGTGTACTTGGGAGGCAAATTGTTGTGGGGACAAGTGACTGTGGGAAGCAGCAAAAGAAGGGTGAGTAGGCTGAGGGAGAGGGAATTGTTCTGATTGAATGATCCCTGCTGTTGGTGTGGGGGCTTGTATAGGAAGAATAGGGATTTGTTGTTGGTTCATGACAGTTGGGCAATTGGGCTGTGCAGGAAGGTATGTGGGAAGGGGCTGCTCATATTGTATATCTGACATCACAGCCATATTATTGAGGGCAAGAGCTGGGGAGGGAGAGGGAAACATTGGAGAGGAGGGATGAGAATGATGATGAAGAGGAGGTGGCAGGGTTTCCACCTCTAGTCTGTCTTTTCCAAATAGCCTAACCTGGGGCCTGGGGACTCTGAACTGCTCTGCAGAAAATGGCTCAGCAAGAGGGTAAGAGAGCTGCTCCTGTCCAAGTAGCTGTCCTGTCTCAGCTGGATCCAGCCCACCATCCATATAGAAAGGTTGCTGGTATGGGTTATAAATAGCAGTATGGTCTGGATATCCTAACATTGGGTCATTGTATAGCCCTGGAACAACATCATAACCACCACTGATCATGCCATATGGATCTGACATCTCATAGTTATAGCCCATAATGTGGTCTCCATACAAGTAATCTCCATACAACTCAGGGTCATATGGATCATAGAAACCATCCATTGCATTACCATAGTAACCATATGGCTCTGGCTCCATTGCATACAGCATTCCATCTTCACCATAGTAATACTCAATCCCTTCATCGCCATAGTAATCTTCATACTCATCATCAAAATAGCCATACGGATAATTGTAGTAATCCTCGTCATCATCATAGTAAAACTCATCATCATAATAAAAGTTGCCCTCTTCATCATAGTAACCATATTCATCTTCCCACTCATCATCGTCATAGTAATCCATTTCCTCTCCATATGGGTCATTGGTCTGGGGACGTCTCAGGAAGCCTCTCGGTCTCCAACTGCCCTGATAATCTTCCTCATATCCATACTCATCATCATCATATTCATAGGCCTCGTTGTAATAATGTGTTTCTCTTCCCCTAGTGTCCCTGTTAGTAAATGACAAGTGTTTTCGCTCACGTCCTCCTGCCCGTACTCCCAGCCGACCTTGGCCTTTAGAAGTTAGGAACCTCCCTGTCAACCAGTTAGTTGCTGCAGCTATCCTTCCCAACATCCAACCTTTTGTCTTAAACCCTGATCCTGCTTTCTTTTTCCCAAACATGCCTTTGAACTTCCCTCCCAGTCCCTTTGCCTCTGTTGCCATTTTCCCCTTCGCCCCTAAACTGGATAGGTTTATTGTCTTTTTAGGAGGTATGGTTTCTTTTTCATCATTGTCTTTTTTATTAAATTGGCTGAAGCCAGACAGACCTGGCTTTTTGTCAGCAGAAGGGGATTTAGCCCCAAACCCAGAAAAAAGCTTGCTGGCGCCTAGAAGTGGTTTACCACCAGCAGTTGGTTTCTTTTTCTTGGAGAGGCGAATGAATAGATGGGAAGTGCTCTTAAAGTTTCTCTTTGGTTTTGCTTTCTCAGGTTGCTTTTGTTTAGAAGGCATGCTAAAAGGAGAGGCCTTCCCTTTGATGCCTGTGAGGGCTTTTGAGGCTCCTTTGAGGTGACTCCTCGCATCTACTGTCTTCTGTACTTTTGGTGCTGCTGCATTTTTCTTCTGTCCCTCTGATGCAAAGCCCATCATGGCCTTGGAGGCTCCTTTGATGTGGACATCACTCATCTTTTTCAAGTTTATTACACCTATCCCTTTCTTCATCGGCTTCCCTTTCTCTTCCTCCCCTTTATCATCAGACGGACGTGAATGTTTAGGAAGGGGCTTAAAACCCTTGACAACCATGGCTTTGGATGCACCTTTCAGAGCTGTTTTCCCTTTCCCTTTCTTGGTTACTACCTCTTCCTCGGTGTCATCACCTTCTTCAGTCTTCATCTCCTCTTCTTCTTCCTCTGACCCCTCCTCTGACTCACTGACAGGTTTCTTTCCCTTTCCTGACTTTGCATCATCCTTCCCCTTCACCTTAACTGGTTCATCCACTTTCTTTCCCCCTTTCTTGTCATCTTTCCCTCCTTTCTTATCTTCCTTTACTCCTTTCTTGGGCTCCTCTGTCTTGCCTTTCTTGGCAGCTGATTTTGCGTCACCTTTTTTAGGTGGCATGATGTCTCCTGCCTCAAATCATTCTAAACAAGAGGAAGGACAAGAACCCAAAATGTGTTAAAGCAGGCCTGTATCAATGTCAGTGTTGATACGTACTCTTGAGAAGAAGAGTCCAAATAGTAGCAACATCCTGTCATTCCCAATTTCTTTCATGTCTTCTCTCCTTTTTCCTTCATCTGATCTGTCTCTGTGACACCCCAGAAGCACACACTGAAGCACACTCTGTCCCAAGTTAGTTGTTCTACAATGCACACTGAGACAAACACAAACCACAGTGCTTCAAAACACGATCTAGTAATGGAGTCGGAATCTCAGCCATCAGTGCTCGCTCGCATTACAGTGTCTTCAAGCCTCAGCAAAAGAGGCGTTTTCTCTCTGAGTGTAAAAAGAGAAGGAAAACCTATCTAGGGGTGTTAAATATAAAAAAAATGAATTCAAAATAGTATATGAAAAGAATAACCAATTGCAATGTCTCTCAGTTTTACCCACTTGTTGCCTCTGGCTCCCTGAGTATTTCAATGAAGTTCTTAAAAATGTAGCATCCAGCATAGCAAAATATTTGTAAATTCCTGGTCTTGTTCCTCTTTATAGGTTTTGTAAGTAACTTCCCAGGGTCACACGATGAATAAAAGACCCTGCTATCCCAGTGACAGAGTCTGTGTAGTCCTTTGTGTGTCTCCCATTGTTACTGCGTCCTGTGAGTCCAGCAGTGAATCCTCATCTTGGCCACCGCACCAACTTTGGCAGGATGTCCCCCCAACAAGGAGAGCCGATGTGCGTGCATTGGTGTGAGTCTCGGCCTTCAGGGGTGTCCTCCTCTTTGTCTGAGTAGGTGTGTTGCATTTGTGGTTGTATCCTCCCACATCCACGTCAGCTTGCCTTTGTGACCTCCTGCAACCTTCTGCATCTCTCTCTGGTTACTGCACCTGCATCCATCCTGTTCATCTCAACTTGAGGCCTCGTCATATACTCAGCGCATGTGTGTACACATATGAGCATATGGATTGTATCTGTGTGTGTGCATGTGCGCCAGAGTGAGTGTTTCCCCAGTTATAGTTGCAAAGGGCACCTTAATATACCAGCTATACTGCCTCGGGGTAATCCTATCTGCAGGTTCGCTTCTGTATGAATAATGCAGGCTGGCTGAGCTGTTGCTAAACTGTGTCTGAGAGGCAAAGCCACGCAGAGCCAAAACACACACACACCAGCTGAGAGTGATGTAAAATGCTCACACACACATTCAACAGTATATGCACACATATACAGTAATATGTAAACATTTGATGCAGGAAGATAAAATTTAGGGCTTCGCACTATCAACTATTGATAACGCACGGATTTAAGATTAATAATTAGCTGAATCTATTGTTAAAATCAGAGTTGCACCCCAGCTAACTGAAGCTATTAATTTGCAATTAATTTTCACTAAATTGACCACCTAAATCTGAAACCACCTTATAGAATTCATATATTAGAGCTCTGCCGGATTCAGAGCTCAAAAAACCAAACATTTGTAGTCATTTTGTTCCTATTGATACTACCATGATCTTCTAAATGAGTTTTTCATAATAACATATTGGCAGTTTCACCAAGCTGGAAAAGCACTATTCAATAAGTACAACTTGGAGCAAATGACTCACAAAAAAAGAAATATAGAGGATGTCATTTTTTAAAAATGTTTAAATTATAATTATATTATGCATAGAGAAATACGTTATGTATCAGCTTGTCCACTATCTGTAAGTAGTCAGATACTTTATCTTCGGTGCTTCGCTACTTCTTGATGTTCTGTTACAAGGTACCACCTAAATCTATATAAATGATGTATCTGTATGATGTATGTGTATGTATGTATATGAGGATTAATGTATGTTATATTAAATCTACTTCTATTTTTTTAACCAACTTATTTAACATAATTTTTTTCCTTTTCATTTTTCTTTTTCTTTTAGTTCAGTTTTGCTTTGCTTTAATTAAAAAATTAACAGCTGTCATTTAATAACAAACCTTCTATACCCAGACCCCATTTAAACAAACACAAATGCACAAACATAAAGACATTCCTAACTAGTCAGTAGAAGTGGAAATTGTAACATAGAGTTATGGGTGCAAAGTGTGATGGCATTACATAAATGCTCTGATGTTAATTCATTGAACATGGTCTGATGATAGTTCACTGATGATGGTCTGATGTTAATTCATTGATGATGGGCTGATATTCCAGGAGGTCATCTCAGTGGCAGATATGAATGTTTAATGACTGTCCTGTGTTCTGCCTACACAGCATGGATAAAACATTCATTGCAGGCTGCTCTAAATATATCACAAAGGGTCAACCCCGCCCTGGTCTGCTCCCCAACCAATATATTATACATACGGGATAGTGTCAGGGGTTAACAGCCAGACAGCATAGAGCAGATGAAGGATAAATGGCAAACAGCAAAAAGAGCAAAAAGAAAGAAAAATAAACCTAATAACCTTCTGTCAATTGCAAGAAGAAGACTCAAATATATAGTCTTTAACATACAGTATTTTAGTGCTGTATGTTAAAAGATGTACTGTACTAGTTGCATTACATTTATCATCAGTACAGATTTAAAATAGGCATGTATCCATTTGAAACTGTGGGTTATTTCTTTTAATTTACCAAAAAGAGAAAAAAGGTGTCGATCACTTATGTTAGTTACAGTTAACAGGTCCAACTCTATGTTTTCTTTCCGATAAATGAAGTTGGAAGGTCTTGACCTAAGATAGGATCTAAGCAGAATTCTGTATCACATATCCCAATGGGCAGTGACCATGACACAACTCTAAACTGTCTGCAGGCTGCACAGCAATAACAACAACAGCAGATGTTGGTATCATCTAACTGCAAACTGAGATAAGAGGAGAGAGAGAGAGAGAGAGAGAGAGAGAGAGAGAGAGAGAGAGAGAGAGAGAGAGAGGGAACACGGGAAAAGTTCAAAAGTTCCTTCCCGCTCATCAGATATACACACAGCGAAGGTTGTTGGTCACCAAACAGGTAAAGAGACACATGCAGAGATCTATTTGATATGTGTGATATGTATCTGCTGTCTGGCTGATGTGCTCTGTTGACTGAGTGAACTGGTAATGAATAGAGAGCAGATGACAGAGATGGAGGGGGTGGGGAAAGAGGAGAGGGAGCTGGGCAAGGAAAGTAAAGAGGGAAAAGGAGAGTTACATCAATGAACTGTAGATTACATGCAGAAAATGGACAGAGAAATGAAACGACAAAAAAGTGAGAAACAGAAGACAGAGAGACACAGAAAGGTGACAGAGAGAGTGATATGGAGGGATAATTGGCAGCAAGTCAGTGAGCGAGAGAAGAAGAGTCTAAAGAAAGTCTCCTCGTCTATGTGCCAATCACTGACAACACGCTTTCAGCAGACGCAGTCAGCGACACGCAACTAATAAAGGAGATCACCTGAGCATAGCGCAGCCAACAGGTTCATTTAATGCCTACGGTCACACGCACGCATGCACACACACACACACACACACACACACACACACACATAAGCAGGGAGGCAGGCATGTCTCATAAAGGAGATTGCATGTGATTACTAAATGTAGGATCTACTCTGAATCATCTAGAGACTAGAGATTGACAGCTACAAACACACACACACACACACATTGAGCATCCCACATACACTTCCACTTGCTGCAAATGTAATACCATTGCTCACATGCGAACACACACACTGTGGGCTTGGGCCAAAATGCTTGTCATATACCTTTTATCCAATTGAAAATACACAGCTTAGTCACAGACACACACACACAGGATCCCACCCTCATAATTAATTGCAGAAAATAGCAGCCCAAGCCAGCTTTGTAACCTTAAAAACTGTGACAGCTATGATGATAATCCAGCAGACTACAAGGATCACAGCACCCAGACAATATTTGGTTGACATTACTGTGTTTCCTTGAAAGGTTTTGTTTGATTGAGCGACAGATTGAAAAGCGGAGCAGCAGTGGGAGAGGGTGATGTTCTTTTCAGACCGAGGAGGTGAGACGGGAGGATGAGGGGGCTGGCCTCAGGTTTCCTGTAAGCCTTTAAGCCCCATTCAAGTCTTAACCTCCGCTGCTAGATTACCCAGTGACTTGACAATGGAGAGACGCCAGCGGCTGCTTAAATAGTGCAGACCTGCCTCAGAGGATCAAACACCAACACTTGGCAGAGCCAACATATCATAACTTGATATGAAAATAAGATACTCACTCTGACTTTAATGTATTTGTTAAAGTGATTTAAGAGATTAGTGGCAGTTTCAGACTGAAATACAAAGAAGTTGGATTTTACATGGACTGATCCAAAATTATAGCAAGAAAAGGTTTAATTTCTTGTTCAACACAATCGCAAGCTTGAAAACTGATAAAAGGAGGGTCATTTTAAACATTTAGCTGATGCAGTGATACAGACATGCCATCATACAATCAGTAACAAGATAAGAAGTGATGCGACAGCTCACTAGGTCGTGTTTGCCAAAAACAAAGTCTTGAATATAAAGCAATCCCACCTCCTACAATACTACTACTTCTGTACAACAACATGCATTGTGCCTCTGAGTTTAATTGAAAACAGCAGTTATGTAGTTATTATGACCTTTTATAACCTTAAAAAATTCATAATATTAATCTAGTCATGAGTATTTTTAAAACTAGTGTCTATCAGTTCACCTAGTGTCTGTGTGGAGCTGTCTGACACATTATAACTAAGTTGATATTTTGACTTTAAAAGTATAGCTCTCCTGTAATTAGTGGGGTTTTTTTGTCAAGATTTCTCATTACTCTGTTTAATTAAGTTCTCATGACTTTTACTTATCAAGTTAACTATTAAAATAAGAAACTGAATTTGAATGAGTTCGTTTTAATCATATTAACTGGAGGAAAATATTATTTACAACAGATGATTTACGTAGTGGTAACAGGTTTGTGAAATAATACTCCTCTTAGGAATCAATGTATTCACTTTGTTCTCTCTTAGCTAATAAAAGTGATCACAACATTCATGTTTTAACATCTGACAACAACATTAACTTTTCAGTTTCCACACAGGATGCATCACTGCTAGTACAAACCCACCACAGGCTAAACCAAGCAGATCACAGCACAGAGGAAAGCTGGAGACAGTTTAAGCTTTAATGAGACAAATTTTATACCATACTCTCTCATGTAATATATACATACCTTATCTGTTCTTGTGAGTGACAGTGATTGATATTTAGAGCCTTTATTATCCAGAAATATCCATCAAAACATCTGGTGAGCCCACTCGCTGTATAGAGGGGAAAAAATCTTACTCTGTGGCCTCTGTGTGGAAGCTCTGACTCATGAATCTCCTCTGGTGGTGTTTTAAAGCCAAGTGCCCACGCACACACACAAAATTACATTCACCACAGACCATCTAAACACACAATAGGACCTCCATAGTAAACATACCCTCTGTTGCTTCAGTGATTACCTGTACAACAGCTGGCTCAAGCTACGCTTTACATCCATGCATGCATCAATAGTACAGCAATTAGGTTTCTAAACATGCTGCACTACCTTGTACCCCTCTGCATAAGTGCCTGAGTAAACAATTGAACAATTGGGCAGATCCATTGTTTGTTAATTGGTAGGATTACACACACCCTCACACACTTTATGCTATCATCATCCCACACTGGCCTCCCAACGTCAGAGCCTAAAGTGAAAACCCCTGCAGTGACAATAGGTTGTAAGGCATTTGTGTGTGTTGGGGAGCCTTATCAGTACTCCTCACACACATACACACACATGTACAGCATGTGGGTGGAGATTTGTTAAATGTTACCCTAATTGCCGCTGATTACCAATGCTCTTTAACTCCTTTAGAGGCGAAATGTGATTTTTTTTTTTATATCTACCATGTTTATAGTCAAAGAAAAGAAATACGTTTAGAATTTGACTCTTCTGTGGAAAATTTGTGCTCCTTTTCTAGTTGTAATGTTAATCAGCTAAGTTAAGAAAAGTATAGTGTTTCTGTGAAGTAGTTCAAGGAGTTTGTGGTGTGCACTTCTCCACACAAATCTGTAATTACTTTACAGATGCAAAATACTGACTTCCAGAAAATATATGCTTACAAGTTACTAAATATGACAAATGTGTGTTTAGAGGATTAACTTTCAAGTTTTTCCTTTAGTGGTTTAGTGTGTGAGCTTACTTCCTAAAGATGCAAACAGAGTCTGTTTTTACCATCTTAAGTTTACTCATTCACACTAAAAACTGTGGAGTCTCATCAAAGTTTAGTTGATGGTTCATTATGAAACAAAAAAACATAAAAACGTAAAATCAAAGTGTGTTTTCTGGAACTCTATATGAGCACTGGATTAGTGTGTTTCTCTGTGCGTGTATTAATTGACTGGTTTATCCCCTAGACAAACACCAGTGTACACTATGTACAGAACACAACCTGAACATTTGTTGAAGAGAAATTTTCTATTTACACACATGTAATCCGGTAAGCCTGTAAACATAAATGTACATATACTCAGTACAAATGCACTCAAGCAAGACTATCAACTAGACCATCTGTTTGTTCACAAAATCCCTGCATGTCTATAGAATACAGCTTCATACAGGTCCATCCTGAGTCTTATGTAATATTGCGTGTGCTTGTAGTTTGGTGTGCAGAGAACGTAAATCATGAAGCGGTAAAACTCTCTTCTGGTAAACAGGCTAAATAAACAAGAATTTTCTGATAACATAAATTACTAAATCCATATAAATGTGGTTACATTTTTGTCTTATGAAATGTGTCTTTTTGGACATGAAAACCCAACCAGACAAACCATTATGTGCACCAATCTCTGTTGAATACCAAGACAAAGTTGAGAAAACAAATGTACTGTAATCAAAAAAACAACTGTTTTGGTTCTGAGGTAACAAAAATGGTTGGTTTCAATTCAATTTAACTCCTCACTCATTTCATCATAGGGCAATTTTGGCTCAAGTGTAATTCATAAAACAAATATCTGAACATTTCATTTCCTTCAGTGAGTCTGTGATTTGTCTCTCTCCTCTGTGCTTTTGTTTTCCAAAGTTCAAATCGACCACATCCTGTGAAAACCAGGTTGGAGCAGCTTCATGTAATGAACAGACTGATACAGAAGAGGGCAGAAGAGACAAAGTAATCAGAGTCTGGCTACACCTTAAAAATACTGATGCATGTTGTCATCAGTTAGTATCTTTTACATATATTCTAGCAGCCATATAATGATCACATATAAATCTAGGATCCAACAGTTAATCTCCTGATCTTAAACAGCAGTTTACCAGGCAAGTTTTTCAGTGACACTTAGAACAAAATAATGTGGCTGCAGTATAAACACTATACAGCAGCTGATCAGAGAGTATAGGTAGATCTTTACACTCAAAGTTGAGTCAATACTAGTGTTAAATTGTGCCACCATAGCTGAGTTTATAGTGCAAGAGAAAAGAAGAGAGTCGCAGCAAAACAGAAGTATAATTACTGTGTCTTTTTGTCATGCAAATAAGAGCAACAAAATGTACAATGTTTTATGTGAACTTGCTAAAAATTCTGTACTGCCAACTTCAATAGGATTGAACTACAGATTGCAGCAAATGCTAATTTTAGCAAACGTGGAGTCTGCCTTCCTGTGGTGAAACTGACTGTGTGAAACAACTTTGAGTGAAACATGATGTTTTCAGAGCAGTTTTAAAGGATGTGTTGAAGTCGCTGCAGGAACACAGCTCAATGGTAAAACAACAGCCACAGAAAAGACATATCTAGTAATGATTTATCATCTTTATATAGTATATTTTTACTATTACAGTAGATAATTCATAAAAAGGTTTTAAAACCATCTTTCTTGTCTCCTTAAAATCTACAGTAATTCTCATTTCTAAACTCTACTTGAGATTTTCTTTAAAAAGTGATGCACAATGTGCACCAATCTTTCTCCAAATCATACTGAGGCAGTTGTGAAGCAAGAAACTGCACATTTTTTAGAGGAAACTGCTCCTAATTTACCCACTTTCTACCCTGATATGAAATCTGACCTGTAATTATTGTTGTTAAACTGAGGAGAAAGGAACTCTTAGGTTACAGCCAATTAACCATGAGGTCATGGAGGCACTGCTGGCTCAAGTCCTATCAGCTCAGACTCTCATCCATCAAGTCCCCCTACTTGTTAGTTTAAAATACCATGTAGAAGTCAATTATACAGAGACAAGCTCACGTTATATTAAGTCAGATAGAAAAAGATATAAATAAATTACAGTCAAGGTTGCAAACTCATTTTTGCGGTCAGCAGCAGTGACTTTTCACCTGGAATTCAGCTGCTTTTTGTTCAATTATTGCTGCAACACTGACAAGAGAGGAGCTCTAAAGTTTTAGTACTGTAGCACTGTTGGTGTAGGCCTATTTCCAGCTCAGTCTCTAATGTGTAAAAAAAAAAAATTAGGTTACATATCGGAAGTCCCACAGTTTACACTGAATCTGTTTAAAGGAGTTAAACGGAAGCCAAGATGCAAACCACATTCTCTGCTGCTTTGAACTCAAATAGACTAAATTCATTTTCAGAAATTCAGCATACTAAAGGACTTTTAAAAGAGTAAAACAGACAGTTCTGGCTTGTGTATACTGGCACCACACACACACAGACACACACACTTGCTCACACTTAGCCATGCCATATGGAGCCAAGTAGCATCAAGTGTCATGCCTGCTCCACACAATACACACCCAGTCACCGTACCTTTGTTTCTTCTTCTTTTTCCTCCACAATATTATCCCTCCATCATTCCTCTTCCCTCAAGTTATTCCAAAGCAGAATGTCTCCATCCACGATTCACTTGAGCGACACATCTTTAAGGCATCTTCGAGGCCAGCGATGTAAACTCGCAGCCCCTCTCTCTCTCTCTCTCTCTCTTCCGCTAAGCCTCCCACTCTGTCCCCCTCTCCTAGACCAAAGAGATGCTTTTGAATTTTTAATGGTGCTATTGTGCTTGTGTGTGTGTGCTAGTTGAATGGGAGAGTGCATACTTTCTGAAAGAAAAATGGTCGGCCTGCCTTGGAGCACCGGAGACAGCGACACAAACAGCTGGGCTGCAGGGATGGAGGCAGTGGGGAGGGGTCAGAGGTGACTGACCCTCGCCTGCTGTACTGCTGAGGAGGGAGGAAGGTGAGCTGGATGCTGACCTGAAGAAGTCCTGTCATAAAAACATTATCTTGGAGAGGTAAAGCGGTGCACTTTTAATGGCTTTTTTGACTTTATGGTGATTCTGATCTACAATTATGCTTCTATAAACGTCTTGTTCATGTGTCGGGCTTGTAGATGTGCTGGTTTTGCACAATTGTTGAGGATAGTAAAAATAGCAGAGAGCATTATGGATGGGGAAGTTTGAACTTTACCCAAATTTATATCAAGGATTATACATTATGGTGTTGTTACATGAACATAGTGATCATTTTAGGGTCTCAGTAGAGTATTATTTGGCTTTAGTCAGATCCTATATCATCTCTAATCCTTACACCTGTCAAAACTGAATTTAAAGGTGAGTATATTAAAACATACATTAATTTAGGAGTAAGAAGTTAGAATTTATAAGTAACAATAATTAAAGTTGACTGACCAAAACCAGGCTCTCTGCTTGGCCTTTTCTTATAATAGATAATTTACACACCCTGCATAATAATTAAAATGTGAATGATCACCTTCCACAAATCTGTCTCTGAAGCATCCACTATAGAAAGCCATCACACTCCTCAGGCTGAGCTACATCTCAGAGAAAGGTGTTGTGACTACAGGTGAGGTGTCTGCATGTGACTCAGTCTAGTCCAGGTGAGATGCAGTTAAAATATATATAATGCTGAAACTGATATGAACAAAACAAACACCAGGATTCATTTAAGGTTTTATGGACTTTATTCTTTTCCTCCCAACCTTCACTCTGTATCAATGCATCTTCTTGATCTTAATCAAAAGGTGAATACATCATGTTCCTGTCCACATCCGACTCAAATCTGGTCTGTCTCTCTTCAATTTGTTGTTTTTGTTAAATTTCATATACAAAATAAGAATGGTGGCTATTTCCCATTGCTGTATATCTACTGTACAGTGATTCTGTTTCATCCCCCCCCCCCACTGTAACTCCTCCAGCAGCAAATGCGTGTCTCCTCCTGCTCATTCTCTCCTCTGTCCAATCAGAAACTTGTTTTACTTCTTGACGATCTGGATGACGTCTTCGTGCTCCATGATGTGCGTCAGACCCACCCTCTGAGGACTGTACTTGGTGCTGGTTCCCTGAAATACCAACAAACAACACATTTCAGAACAAGAAGCTTTGTGTTTCAAAGGTGGTAAATCACTACTAAGTGAGCTTGTTTTCAGGAGCTAAGTTACTGCTCAGCAACCTGTGAAACGATTATTTAACAGTGACTTACATATAATATAAACGTGGCATGAAAAATACTGAATAAACTGTACAAAGAAATACTTACATCTGTTTATGGGGTTTGAAAATGAACTTTGTTCTCTTGGCCTGCATCTGCACTACTCTGCCTCTCGTATCGGAGCATGGTGAACACTGGTGAAGCTCACACTGAGTCATTTTAGCTCAATTGAACAAGCACTGTGACAACAGTGACTAGAACTATCAGTGCCTTTCCTCTGTACAACTAAAACAAAGTCATTATTATTTATTATTGAGTACTTGTAGGAGCCGAAACTGTGATTACTAAGGTTAACACTGTGAAAATGAACATTTAATGAAGCTGAAGCTACAGTGATGTCACAGTCAGTGAGGATACACTGTGTCCTAGTTCAAGTTTACGTTCTCTACTCATGTTGACAGTTCACTATTTTCTCAGTATGAAAGGAATTGATGTGCTTAACAAATTTTTATTAACAGGAAATGTTACAAAATGTGCACCATTGGATATAAATGTTAAAAATAAAAAAAGTAAAAATATCAATTTCTCCATGGAACCATTATATTATTTTTTATTCATGCTGGGCTTTCGCAGTATATCCACAATTTCTTTCACTTTTCTTCCAGCTGTGACTACATGTGGCTGTGATTTATTGTGAGATTATGGCATCAATCAACACTGTGCTCTTGCAATGTCAGTGTACTGTATGTTCTATGACAGTATTCTTTATTTAGTAGTGTTTCTTTTGGATGGTATACAACTAGCACACTAATGATTTGCAAAGAAGGTTACTGGTGAATTCTGGGAATGATGTAAGCAGCTAAGCTTTCAGTGTTCAGGTTGGATTCTTGTGTTAAGACACTTTTCAAACTTCTTGTCTGAATAGTCTCACATTGGAGACACAGCAGGTCGTATTTTGCGCAATACAGTCAATATTCAAGACTGTGTGTCACAAACTGTCCTGTTCACAGATAAAAGTGTCTTTTTAATTAGTATCTCGTGTTACAGAAACAACGCTGTTTGCTTCATGTATGCATGTTGTGTCATTTGTAACTTCTGTATTCAAAGTTGATACACAGTAAATGAACAATGTCAAAAATGCATGGCTTCTACAGCAAAACAACAACTTTTAACAGGACAGAGTTGAGACTTTGGCTATGATTCTCAGGAAAATATAATATCTGAATAAAACTTTGGTCTGTAGAAATAGGGGGAAGTAGTCTCAGGACTAGTTTTATGGAAGGTTGCTTTTATTGAGATTTTTCAGCAGGTAAAAATCATTATACTAATTTGTAATTTAGTTGTTACCTTTAGTGTGTTATATTACTCACTGACCACATGCAAAACAGGAAACATGATGAGTCACTGTTTAGTGCTGCCAGCATAAAGAAATACTATCTTCTGTTCTGCTCTCTTCTGAACAAAAACATTAAATCATGACATCTAAACAGAAATTTCAGTATTTACTAAACTGTGAGTTTTGTGTATCATTCCTCTAGTAGAAATGCCGTCATTACAAGTACAGCAGTCACTGTACCTCTGATGCCTCATATCTATAAACTGTCTGTTTATTCAAGTGTGCATGTCAACATGAGTGAGTTAGTTCAAACCGTTTATGGGACAAAAGCCAAATGTGTAAAGTATCTGAAGGTCACTGCCTCTGCAAACTGGAAATGACTTA
The DNA here is from genome assembly GCA_029490765.1 of Euthynnus affinis. NCBI lineage: Eukaryota > Metazoa > Chordata > Actinopteri > Scombriformes > Scombridae > Euthynnus > Euthynnus affinis. Next base: position 19,553,088 of record CM055856.1, on the reverse strand, counting down.
CCCAAACCAGAGCGTATTTGAACTGGCTGGCTAAGGTTCTGTGGATTCGATGGCACTGCAGGGAGAAAGCACAACAAGAAAAAAAAATCATCAACTGTGTGGTCTCCATAGTTACAGTATGTGCGTGCATATATGTGTGTTTTACTTACCACATGTTCTACACTTGCTCCTCTTCTCATAATGATGGCATCATTAAAGTCTGGGCGCTCTGATGGGAAAAAGAAGAAATGAATACAGATTTAATTTAGAAGCTGTGTGTTCATGTATGTGACAACCTAATGAGTGCAAAACTGTGTGTGTGTATGTGTGTGTGTGTGTGTGTACCTCCTCTTTTCTTCGTATAAATGCAAATCAGAGCCAGGTACTCCCACAACCTCTCCAGAAGGTAATCCAGGTTCAGCTTCATTCCACAACTGAAATACACAAGTGAACAGAAAAGAGAGAAAAAAAAGTTCAAATATTACATAAAGATCCATAAAGAAATCAACATGAAAGCTTCTGAAACAAACTACACAATCATTCACAAACGCATTTAGATGTCTGACCTGATGACGACACTGTTAGGTCTGCGAGCCAGGCGGTCCACCTCCTCGATGGAGATTTGATCCACCTTATTGTACACCTGTAGATCACACAAACAATATGAGGGAAGAAGAGTCTCCAAACAAATTGAAACTCAAGCTAAATCAAAAACAGGCACAAGCCCAACGACAACTAGTGACATACATAAAGGCACGGCATGTAAACTCTGTTCCCAACTATGACATCGATGAACTCGTCTGGTGTGCTGTCCTCCCTGAAGAGGACTTCTGCGTTAAAGATTTCTGAGGCGCAGGGTTAAGAAATCGACCATATACAACTGTGAGTCATGAACAAGCTGATGGAAATTACAAGGAGACCGAAAAAGTATGTGAGATGAAGACTGACACTATGACCCTGAGGTAAAATACTGAAACTTTTCCATGACTTTCCACACTTGCATGGATTTATTGCTTTGTGCTTGCTGAATGTTGTTTCACATTTTGCAGAAAAAGTACATAATAATGTGATTTGAACAACTTGTAAAACTACTTCTGGAATTGCTGCAAAGTGACCGATTTCAATATCACCAGAGAATTTAATTTCCTGACTTTCTTTGTCTGAACTACAGCTTTAAAAATCCATGAAATTCTACAAATTCCACAACAGACAAGAACCCTGGAGTCCGGACGCAAGAAGGGGAGATATACAAGCACAGGGACATGTAGGCTGAGTTGATTATGTTTTGTTTTTGTGTGTGTGTGTGTGTGTGTGTGCTGCCTCTTCAGACACAGGTAGAGTGAAGGATACTGTATTCGTGAAGGATGAGCTGGACAAGCTTCTCTGAGCAGTGGGTGAGAGGAACTGTGGAGTTGTAGGAGAGGCCGCCACCTTTCTTGGGCTGGAGAGAAAGACAAAACAAAAAACAAATAAAAAAAAAACAACACATTTTGACCAAGTTTAATATGACAATTTGAATATAGAATATAACTTCATGACAAAGTGCCTCCATATTTGTTGTTCATGAACAAGTTACTGTTAGAAAAAGGAGAAAATTTGGAAACTTTACCTTGAAATAAATATTGGGTTTCTTCATGTTCAGTCTGATGCCCACTGACTCCAACTCTTTTTCTAAAAGTCCTCTACAGAGATAAAAAAAAAAAGGAGTTAAAAGCAAGTATGTGTTGATCAAAACAAGACACACACATCAAACCCTTTCTAACCAACTCCCACACTCACACACACAAAGTGGAGGACACACACCTCTGAACATCTCCTTTGGTGGCGTCCAACATCATGATGACGACGTCTGCTGTCCTGGCAACAGCAATGACCTGCCGACCTCTACCCTTACCTATAAAAGGTCAAAGGTTAGTACATCACAATCACTATGAAGCTATTTTTCATCATCATTAAGACTGGTAACATCTAAATTATAAACTAGTTTGCTTGTGAATAATCATTTATTTAGCAATTTGTCAACCACTCATTAATAATTCTGATCAAATGACACGATAATAATCAAACAGATCTCTTGACGCCTGCTTACTCAGATTTCAACAAACACAAAAGTGTGGAAACCTGAGCCTACCTTGGGCAGCACCCTCAATGATTCCTGGCAAATCTAGCAGCTGGATGTTGGCCCCTTTGTACTGAAGAGTAACAAATAACAGCGAGTGTGAAGTGTCAAGATTGTTGTTTACTCACAGTTTAACACAGAAAAGTGTGAAGACATGCACGGATGTGAATGTGCGTACCTCTATGACACCAGGTATGCAGGTGAGGGTGGTGAACTCGTAGGAAGCGGCTTCGCTGGCTGTTGACGTCATCAAGCTGAGGAAGGTGGACTGCAGGACACAACAGAGGGTTTGATTATTCAGAGGATTTTGTAGGATAGTCTCCGGTCTTGCAGCATATGTCACGATGACTAAGTGAAACTGAGGTGCAGCACATCACAATATATTCTGCTTCTCACAATTAAAGTGAGTGTGTGTTTTAATACGCCTCTTTAATTTACAACAGAGCTTTGGACAGTTTGCCTGACTAGATGCTCATGAATCAGGATTGTGTTTATTTATTTGCGCATGTTCAAATCAAGCAAATAAATGGAGGAAAAAAGCACCACAGCTCTATTTGAATAAATGAAAAAAATCACTATTCATGCTGTTAAAGATATATGTTATGAAATACAATAATAATGACACAAAATGATAAAACAGAGATTTAAGATTTTTTAAATTATGCTCTGTTGAACTTAATGGAATTTATCATTTTAACTAAGAAAAACTGTTAGAACCTCTATATCTTAATGAAAATTGTCCTCTGCTTGTAACATGTTTGGGAAGATGAAAAAATGTTGTCTCTCAGGAACAGCCACATTAGGAGTTGGGCTAGATTTGAAATGCTTAGGAAAAGTCCCTCAGTCCCTCCATCCCAAAATCATGCATCCTGATAGAGGCTTTTTCGTGTGACTCTCAGGACCATGGTCGTCATATCCAGAGCAGGAAACCAGCCTGTCAGCCAACGTGTTGACGTACCTTACCCACAGAGGGGAAACCAATGAGAGCAACACGAGCATCTCCAGATTTCATAACATCGAAGCCCTCGCCTTTGGCCCCCGCTGACTTGGAGGGTTCCAGAAGTTGAGCTCTGTATTTGGCGAGCTTGGCCTTGAGCAAACCCAGATGGTACTCGGTGGCTGGAGGGATGAATGAAAAAAAAAACAGTGACAGTGAAAGAAGTAAACCTGCTCATTTGGATGACTTTAACTTTATAGCATAGAGGCAGGGTCTGACTCCACTCTGAGGCTTTCAAGGACATCCTATGGTCTTCCTCAGTTGTCATGGAGATAAGTTAACAACTGAAGATCCAGGAAAAGTTAGTAAATGTACCTTCAGTTTTCTTCTCAAACAAACTTTCACGCTCAGCCGTTTAGTGGCTATTTTACTCAATTTACCAACTGTCCCATAGAGACTTAAAAATAATTTTAGAGGACTCTCCTGCAATTGTACTGGTGTACAACTGTACGAGTGTGAGTAATGAATAACACAACATACACACAAACACACACATATATAGATAGACATATAGTTACACACACACACACATACACAGTTAGTCACCAAGTTCATCCATGCTGTACCTAGCTAGCTCTTGGCCCAGCGCCTGCTCTCTCTTACCTTTGTTTTTCTGTGTCCGAGCTATTTCTTTCTCTATTTCCGAGATTTTCTCCAAGATCCCCATTGTGGCAGTTCGGGTGGGCTACAGCTACACTGTCAGGAGGAGAAAACAAAAACAGAAAACGTGTCACTCCACAGTTAACTTATTAGCTTTGCTAGCCACCCGGCTAACACAGCTAATCGACTTAACAGTTGATAAACCGCAACAAAAAAGCAGCGAATTAGCATATATGGCTTTAAATGGGCATCCGCGTTCAACATGTGTAATGTCAACAGTTTAAAATTTTGCTTAATGATATAAATTTACACTTTGACAGAGGCAACACTCCGCTGCATGCACGGACAACTGACATCACCCACCGGAACTGGTTCCGTCCCGGTGGACAATCCGGGAGAAACAAGGAAACTCTAACGACACTGGGGTGATAGGGGACCTGAGCATGGCGATGTCTGCTCAGTAGGGTAAATATTAAAGAGCGATAATGTCTCAGTTTACAAGCAGTTGAATTTCAACAGCCTTATGTATATTGGAAGTTGCGGGTCAGAGAGTTCGTGCTAACATGGCTGCACCCACAGCACCGAGAGGACCACCGGCCTCAAGCCCGCCCGGGTTTGAAGGTTTCCCGTTTGCAGTGACCGGCAGACCCTCGGAGGACAGCTCCGGTAAGGAGCAGGAGCAAACCGGGGACGTGAAAAAGAAGCCATGCAGGGCTTGTACGGACTTTAAATCGTGGATGAAGGTTCAGAAGAAGCAGACGACAGCTGCCACACAGGTGACCTGAGGTCTTCTGGAAGATCTGTGGAAATAGGCTTTTTATGGTTTATGAACTAATGTTACTGTTCAATTCTTATTGCTCCACTTTTTTTTTTCACCTTGTGCTTTATTACAAAGTTTGTCTGTTGTTACGTCATGACCCATAGGTGTTAAAATGGGTTTTAACCTGTAATACCAGAAGCCCTTGAGGGCCTCAGTACAGAAATTGTGTCAAAATCTATATAAATGTTTAATGTTAAATTATATTTATTATGTATAATTTATTAGACACTCCATCTCTGAGTGACATACTTTACCACAACAGAGGACATAATGCAGTGGGCTGACCTGTCTGTGTCTCTTTGAATTACTAGTTGACTCTGCTGTGTGTGTGTGTGTGTGTGTGTGTGTGTGTGTGTGTGTGTGTGTGTGACTCCATGTTTAAATGTTCCTGCAGGAAACCCAAGCTGTAGAGTCAGAGCCACAACAAGACCCACAATGTCCACTGGACAGGGAAGAGTTGGGGCGTAGCACTTGGTCCTTCCTGCACACCATGGCAGCATATTACCCCGATCGTCCATCTACCACCCAGCAGCAAGAGATGGGGCAGTTCATCAACCTTTTCTCCAAATTCTTCCCCTGTGATGAATGTGCAGAAGACCTCAGGGGCAGGTTAGACAAGTTTTTATAAGTTTTACTCTTTTTTTTGTTTATTTTTTTGAAAATGTGCATCAGCAATGTCAATAATAACATACCTGACATGCAGAGAGTGGGCGACAACATCATTAAAATCAGCATGGTCTTCTAAAGGGCAACTATAGTCAAAAATGCTGATTCATGAATTTAATAACCAAATTTTTTCACAACAAAATGAAGACATTCACAGTCCTAAAGGGTATTTATTCCATCTTTAAATAACTATTTTGACAAAAATACTAATTAGTTTGATTCTACAATAATTGCAGCAGTATGTTTTGTGAATTTTCCACAGTGAGGCATGATTTTCAAATGGAAAAAAAAATATGGTGGTTTTCCTTTAGAAGTGCTGTGTCATCTCCATACCAGAAATTGGAAGGGCCCAAAGGCACTGCTATATCTACTTATCTTTATTTTAATCACAAGTAGATCTGCAGCAGTCCCATTTTCACATGTTAAGATATTATGAAGCCGTTTTTTTTTTTCTTTTTGAATGACATCATTTCCTCCCCACAGATTGAAAACCAATCAGCCGGACACCAGCAGTCGCCATGCTCTTTCCCAGTGGCTCTGTTATCTCCATAATGACATCAACGTCCGGCTGGGCAAGCCCAAATTCGACTGCTCACGCGTGGATGAGAGGTGGCGAGATGGATGGAAGGATGGTTCCTGTGATTGAGAGATCTTGTGTGAGTGCTGAGAGATATGAGGACTGAGCTGAGACCTGAGAAGAAAAGTTCCTCCTGTCAGTGCAAATCTAAAAACACCACAAAGTGGAGCTCAGGTCTCTGTTTTGGAGAAATTTCACTGGAAGAGAGATGAATGATAGATCTTACATGGTTTTTTCTTGTTTTGTGATGCGTTAATTTAACTGATCTGGTAATAAACTTAAGGATACAAAACAAATAAGTATTCCTCTCTGTTTCTCAAGTTAGGACCAAGACTCATATGAAAACTTGGTGTTAATTCTGATTATTATGGAGTTTTTTACAACTTCATAATAATCACAATTCCAGACCAAAGCTTGCTTCTTCTTTTTTTTTTTTTACCAATTTGGATCATCTTTTCAGATGTGATCTTGATTTGCCCTTTTGTCTTTTTATGCAGTAAGTTATTACAATTAGATTTAACAATATAAATCTTGGTTTTCTGGTCTGTTTTAGGTTGTTTCATCTGTTCAAGTCTTGTTTAATGCCAAATAACCGGTACAACACAAAATATCCAGCCTTTAATACATGGAAAATATCTGTTATATATTTTTAATTATATGAGGGATTAATCAGAGCCATCACTTATAAAATACTCTCTAATATGTCAAATATATAGACTATATTTTTCTCTAAAATACTACAGTCTGTCTGTGTGTGTGTGTGTGTGTGTGTGTGTGTGTGTGTGTGTGTGTGTGTTGTGGGGTGTATACCTGGGGACTTTGTGAATGTATTTGCATAATTTAATGCTGAAATGAAGAATTACTGTATGTAATTTTTATTTTTTATTTTTGCTGATGACAACTTCTCAGAGGTGAACATTAGTGTGTGATTCTGTGTGTCACATCACTGCAAATAGTTTTTTGGCAGACAAAAGTAAAGACAAAAAGTTTGAGTTGGCATCACTTTGGTTTTCAGTTACATTTTACATGTCTTTTTTTTTTTCAATTTATAGATTAAACCATCAATAAAAAGGAAGAATAAATGAGTGAATCAATGGATAATTAAAACAGTTATTAGTTTCAGCTTGTGTGAACCTCCTACTTCTTGTTGTACTCTAGTCAAAGGACTTTGAGGCTGACTCTTCAGCCATGTGACCTGATCTGTCTGTGTGTTATTAATAAACACTGTGATTTGAATGTGTTATTTAAAGAACCAGTAAAGGACACACTTACATGGCTGCTACTACACAGTTATCATTTGTTTTACTGATACTATGATCCTATTCACGGTTTTTGTTTTAGCTACACATTCATCGTCATTACACTGTATATACGTATATACATCCACAACCAGTATTCATCCTCAACTCTGGTTTAAATGACTTTATTTTCATTACTAGTATGTTTGTGTTCTGTTTATCTCCTCTAATTATCAAGAATGTCAAATATTGAATTTATAAAAAGATGTCACTGACCCCTAGTGGTGTAAGTATGCATTATACGGCATGTCAAAGCATTCTGAGCTTGCCATTTTCCCAACAGTCCATGTATCACTAGTACTAAAAATGACATGACTTTAATATCCTATGTGTGTGGACTTTGTAAACAAGAATTGCAGAATTGTGTTGAATATATACTTAATACTTTATTAATATTCAGAACACATGGATTTGGCAGTCAGGTCAAGTCATCAGCATACAACACAATAACTTGCAGGACCAATGTAGTGAAGCTCATGATGCTCATGTTGTGTGGTGACAGTAATTGGCAAATACTCCATGATAAACTACTTGTGACTATACTGTTCCACTTCTCAAATATTGCTCTACGGTATTTGGCACAGCTGCATTGTCATGAGACCCTTTTTCTCCAAGTCATATTTCATAACTTAGAATGTTTGTGACTGTTGAGTGTTTCAGGCAGGATTTTTTTTAGTCAGTATAATGTTTGTAGCCTATACAGTGAAGTGAAAGCTCCAGGGCCACATTGCTATCATTGAGAACAATCAGGCCGTGTCCACTGTTTTATTTTTTTTTTTCTGGGAATTTGGTATTTTAGGAAAGTACACTCCACAATTAACTCACATTCTGTAACCATTTTAATGCAGAACTTTTACTTAATAAATAAAGGAGTGCTTTTACAGTGTGGTTAAGGAAGTTGGACTTTTTTTTTTTTTACCAGTGTGTCGCCTTTCAGGCAACATATGTAGCCCTATCCTCTTGGTGGAAGTTGTTGGGCTGTATGTTACCAGTGAGCACAACTGCAGACACCACTCAGAGCTGAAATAGTCCTCCACTCCCAAGACCTCCACTAAATTTGTGGGGGAAAAAAATAAATCTGTTATTATCTATAGATGATTCTCCCTAAAAATACATCAGAACTGGTTATCAATCAGCAAAAGGCAGCGCTCTTTATTTTAAAGGTTCATTGTTGACATTTGAATCAGTAGTTTTACTTTATTTTATTTCATTTATTTTGTCAATCGGTTTTACGTCACAACATAATTTATCATAAAGTATCAGGTCTTTATCAAGGACATTATTGGTTGTTTTAGGGTTAATGCATTATAGGCCTGATGTAATTAACAACTTACGTAAGCATGATAACCAATTTAAATATAATTTAATCATACATTTTCATAACTTGTTATTAGCTTGATGATACAGGCCTACATGTAGCTGCACAGTCTGCTACTGTGAGCTGGATTTTACGTTATTTACTTTCTTATTGTAGGCTCCTGTCATTTCATATTCCTATGCGATATTCCATAATATCATAGTAATATGAAGGTATTTGTGTATCCCACCACACTCTAGCTTACATGGCGCGAGCACGTCGGTCAGGTACGTTCCCTACTCTGCGCGTCTGCGTCTATGACCGCGCGTCGCCGGGTGCGCGCAGGACCCGTCCCTACAGCAGAGCAGCAGCGCATCCATCCTGCCGTGGAGCCGGGAGCGTGGAGCCGCGAGGAGCGCACAGAGAGAGAGAGCAAGAGAGAGTGAGAGTGTGTGTGAGAGAGTGAGAGAGAGAGAGAAGAAGAAGAAGAAGAAGATGGACGGAGGAGTGGGATCGTTCGGAGCGGGCCGGACCGGGTCTGCCTTCGACCCGATTGCTTTCGCCAAACAGCCGCAGACCATCCTCAGAGTGCTGTCCTGGGTGAGAGCGCGTTTTTACGGTGGTGCTGGTGTTTGTGTGTGTGTATGTGTGTTGTCGTTGCTGCGCGAGACCCGTGACGTGTTCTCACTGCAAATATACACCCCCAGAAATCCACCGAAAATTGATCAACAAGGTGTGTGAACGGAGATCATGGATTAAATGTTTATATCGGGGTGTTGCCGATTTATACAGAAATATACGGTGCAGGGTGTAACCAAGGCCTGGTAGTTATCTGACACCCTGACCATGATACTGATTTTACTACAGATGCGTTCAGAGGCAGAAACCGACCTATCATCTCCTATCTTCATTTTTAAATCTGCCATGCAGTGTTTAATAAATACAGCTGAAGATGTGCAGTAGACCGGACCCGAATTGTGTGGAAAAATATGAAAGACAGATCCATATTCAGCCTCGTCTTCCTCCATGTTCGTGCCAACTAGTATTATTATTTTTTCTCCTCCAAATAATAAACAGCGTTATTTACGAAACGTGATCTCTTCGGTTATAATGTCAAACATATTTCCAGCTTGTGATTTTGCTGATTTACCCTAAACGGTCGCCTTCCGTCATCCCACCTATGATTGGTCAGTGCTCATCATTACGCACGCAGGGCCACGGAGACGCGTCGTGCCCTGACGTTTGATGTAACGCATCACCTTTGGGTGACACACAGAAGGTCTTCTGTAGTCCAGCGCAGAGATCTTTCTCTGAAACACACCGAGGAGGGATCTAATCCAAGAGCAGTGAAATCCACCCGCCTACAGGTTTATTATTATTATTATTATTATTATTATTATTATTATTATTATTATTATTATTATTATTATTATACGTGAAACACTGATAATATGCTGTATGCATATTGAACCTACTATAGAGCAGGTGAAGCTGTTTCTGGAGACACCGTGAGCCTATTTCAAACATTAAATCCACATTTTAATTCACTTACTAATGTCATTTTTAAAGCAGCTTTGTCTGATGTGCTTTATTCTTAAATTTAAAGCCTTTCTTTGATGTTTGTTGATGTTTTCTTTTCATTCTGCAACTGAAACATCACATTCAGAGATATGTAGCGCATCTTCAATGGAGGTTAGTAGTTAATTAGCTCAAAATCAAGAGAGATTGTCAAAGGATTTGGCACCAATCCACTAGGAGCAGAAGCAAAGGTGTTAGGTTTCCATCTACCAGCATCATCAACAAACCACAATCCAATCCAACAACATGACATGCGGCTTTGTGAGTTACTCTCACTTTCTTGATTGGAACAAACTCTCAGTTCCTCCGTTTCCGAAGCTGCAACACTTCACTTAAATCCTACAGTTGGCTGTAAAAAGTTTATGAGTTGCTGTAAAGGCAGACGAGGCAGGTTGAGAGTAAGTGAGAGGTCTAAAAAGTGAATTACAGATAAGGAAAACAACTTGTGAATATCTCAGACTGATGAAAAATGACGATGCAAAAAAAATATCAAGTTTCAAATTCAGTTGGAAAAGTTTCTCTTTTCTAACAGGAGGTGCGGTACTTTGCTACATGAGCAGCTTTATCACGCTGATTCACTAGAAGCACCTGCCAATCTATGCAGATTATAGCCACCACATGTGATTAGTTCAAAATGTGGATCCGACATTATCCCATTGTGTGTCCCTCCACAATCATATGACCCAAACCCCCAAGTGGGAGTGTGTGTGTGCGTGTCACATGGCCCTATTCTGCCATCGAGTGTTAGTCAGCTGATCAGTGTCAGCATTCAAGTGAGAACAGAAGGAGGAAGGAAGACGGAGGATTAACTAGACATCAGACATAAAAGAGGGGAGTTATTGATTAAAAATGGAAAAATGGGATGAACTAATGGATTCAAGTTTTATAGTATGAGCTACCACACTTCCTGTCTTAGTTTATATGGACATACATATAAATATACACACACACACACACACACACACACACACACACAAAGTGCCTCAGGTCTGTGTGATTCTTGAGGGGAAGTGAAGCATCCACCTCTTCAGTCAGTCAGAGAGAAAGGGAGGAAATTAGGTTAATGCCTCTGGTCCGAGCACGCTCAAAGAGACGCTCTCGAATAGTGCCGCCACAACGCTGTGTGTGTGTGTGTGTGTTTATTAAAGAGAGGGGTGATACTAACCACTTACCTTTTCCTTTTCTCAATTTCCCCTCCTCCTCCTCCTCTTCTTCTTCTTCTTCTGTCCCCCTCCCACAGATTTTTTCCCTGGTGGTCTTCGCCTCCATTGTGAACGAGGGTTATGTGAACATGGGCAGCGAGCGTCTCCACTGTGTTTTCAACAAGAATGCGGACGCATGCAACTACGGTGTGTTCGTAGGCCTGGTGGGCCTGCTGGCGTGCTCCTTCTTCTTCTTGCTCGACTACAAGTTTTCCTCCATCAGCTCTGTCAAAGACAGGAAGAAGGCTGTCATGCTTGAGATCGGCTTCTCAGGTGAGCTTAGCAATCATGGTGCGGTCACATTTAAACGCAGAAGCTCCTTTTTCCTTTTTTTTTTTTTTTTTTAGACATCATTCTGTTAGACTGTGCTGATGTGTCTGAGTCATGCCGACAACAAGAAGTGCTGTCACAAGATCATATTCATTCCTAAACTTTTATTTTTCTCTGTTTTGGAGAATGGATTTAGTGAGGATGATTTTCTGACCACATGCTGGCACTCTGGTTTTATCTAAATAACAAATCAATTCAATGTGTCACTGATGACATTATCGATTCCCTAAAAAGTCTATTCTAAATGATTGTGGCCCCTGTTGCTGAGCTTCTCCAATATGGCCACCAGAGTACATGTTGCAATACCTTAAAGTCCTCTATAAGAAGCTACACCCCCTCATCAAAGGGTGTTATGGGTACTAAATTGTATAATAGGATGAGTAATTGTGGTTCTTGTCTAAATTATCTAAATAAAGGCAATAAAATATTTAACATTGTGCTCAAAGTCTAGCTGCACTTTGGAGATTTCATGATGAATCTGTAAGTTGTCAAAGCTGTGATTCTTCTCTTAAAATGAAAGCGAGCCTTACACATGAAGAGAGTGTGTGTACATGCAGTGACATGCAGACACTAAACCCTCAACAGTGATGAAACACAGGATCCAAAAGCCTGGGTTTCCCCAAAAAGTGAAAAATGTTTCCTAGCTAGGTCCACTTCTTTGTTTCAGATGGCTGATCTTACACCACAAGACAACAAGAGAAATGAAACCTGTAAACAGACATATAAGATATTGCAGAAATGAGAACTGTTTTTAATTTCTAAACAGAACAAAGAACCTCTTCAGGTGGTTAGGATTTGAGAAATCAAAACCTGCAGGTCATACCTTTGTACCTCATGTGTATGTTAACTTGGAAATTACCCCTCTCCTGATCATTTTCCCAAACACTCTGACTGGTTTCTGGCAGGTTTCTGGGCCTTCCTGTACTTTGTAAGTTTCTGCTTCCTGGCCAATCAGTGGTCTCGGACCACGGAGGACGAGCTGCCACTCAACCAGGGGGCAGATGCAGCCCGGGCTGCAATCGCCTTCTCTTTCTTCTCCATAATCACCTGGGTAAGAACATGCAACTACACAGTATTTACATAAAGAGGTGTTATCTTATAGTAATAAGACATGCAGCATAACATATTTTGGATTGAATAACCAAAATCAAGACTTTCAATGAACTTCCAAAAAATATCAACAAAGGATGGATTTTGAGACAATGGGCTCCTGGGCACAAGTGAAAGGCCCCATCCTACCTAGCAACTTAAAACCTCACCCCTATATTTTATAGTTTTCAGCTACATTTGGAAGGTCAACCATAACCATAATGTTTAAGTGCTGCTGTTGGTTTAAAACTGCACCTGAATGTCATGCTGTAAGTGAAGAGAGGCTGTCCAAGTCTTTTCCAAAGCTTCCTGTCACTACATATCTACTCTGACACTCCTCTTTACTGCAGGACACGATTCAAACTATAAAGAGGAAACCTGCACCACAAGAAATTTGTTATATTTACTTAAAAGCAGATTTACTACTGAATGCACTGTGTAGCTCTATTATGTAGGAATAATATTAACAAAAATATAATATAAAAACATTTTGGATCAGGCAAGAGCGAGAAAAACATGAGCAGGATCCAACTGTTGAGTGAGTCCTTTGACTTTCCAAAAAAAAAAAGATGTTAATAAGAGTCACTTCAAACAGAGGCTCTGGATTACATGCTCCATCCATGACCTTAACTATCAACAGTACTACAGTTTCTGACTAAATTTAAGGTGAGAAACCTGCCATGCATCTGCTGACTCATGCTTATTCTCAATGGTTGGCTGACTTTAAACAGTTATGAATGAGGTTTTGAGTTTAAAGTGCCATCGTCATCCTCTGACTGGTTCAATTTCCAGCTGTTGGGCTCAGTTGTCTCATGATTTTGAGGCAAGCCAAGGCAAGGTAACTTCATTTCATTAGAGAGCTACTTACAGTAAATAAAGCAAATTATTTTAAGACTGCTTTTAAGGGTGGCTGACTAATATCAGGTTGTTAAAACTGGGTTTTCATGATTTTAGCGGACTTGTGAAGTACTTTATTTTGCTCTTTTCCATCTTTTGCTCATGTAGGCTGGCCTAACAGTGCGTGCAGTCCAGAAGTACATGCTCGGTACAGACATGACCCTGTTCACCACGGAGCACATGGACGGCGGCGCGCCCACCCAGCCGTACCCCTCCAATTCACCAGGAGGCGGCACCACTGAGACCACAGAGACCTACCAGAACCCACCCTTTACTGAGAACAACGCAGCCCCCACATACCAGGTTCCCATTTACTAGATAAGACAGACCTGATTGGAAGAAGAAGAAGAAGAAGAAGAAGAAGAAGAAGAAGAAGAAGAAGGTGGGGAGAAGAGAGGAAAGTTCAAGAAATTTGCTTTCTGTGATGTTACACGTGCAGTTGTTTTGATCTGGGCTGAGTTTTTCAATCATGTAAAAGAAGAAGGCCTCTGCTTCTTTGATTCCTCCTCTTGTTCGCTTTCTGTCCTTAACATTCCAGCTTTATCTGTGCTTTTTCTAGACCTGTGTGCTTGAACTACTTTAGCAGATCCAGTGTCCTCAGATCAGAGCAGATGAGAGAAAAAAAGAAAACAAGAGAGGGAATTGTAGAAGAGGAGGCCAATTTGCAGTATTCAAACACACACACACACACACACAAAAAAAAAGAGATGAAGGGATCAACAAGTGAGGTACTCCACCACAAAGCAGTGTTAGATTGCTTAATATAGTGCGTACAGCACCTTCATCTTATTCTTTTCATTCATTAAACACCTTAAGTGTCAAAATATTCCCTTTCATGCCAAACAGTTAACGGGGAATGTTTTCACTCCAGTGCGGTTCGGTTGTTCATCCCTCTTCCCCTGCTGCAGTTAAAAGTGATCATGTGTATTGAATCTGCATGTTTCCGAACTTAGAGATCAACTAAGTGCCATACTGTACTGTGTGTCTCAGACAGTGACTTAATTTAGTAGATTTACACATGCTGTAAAAAAAACAAAAAAAAAAACAACAAACAAACAAAAAAAAAAAAACGACGACAATGTTTTGTGACCAAGTGCAATATCTCACATTCTTACGTAGGTAGGTATAAACTGTACTGTAAGTAGGCATAGTTAGCGTCAGATTAGACCAATTGTAGGCACTGTCTCAAATTACATGTTAGTCTTTGAATTGTACTAACAAATCTCAGGCAAATTTGACACATTTAAATTGATGATCTGACTTGGATTGAGCTGGTAAGGTTTTGGGCAGATCTAGAGAAAGCTTTTCATCCACAGAAGCTAATTTGAAGTCAAATAGTGTTGATCAAGATGCTTTTATATCATCTTTTCGAGTATTTAAGGTCTTCCTGGATGTACTGGAGTCATTATCTTAACACAGTTTTAAAGGAAATCATCACCACAATGCAAAATATTTCTCAAGTGCATTGTAATAGCCGAGTTGATCACCCTTAAGATTCACTCAGTGTTCGGTCTGTGCTAGATTTCGGTGCCAGGGAATGTATGTAATGAGTTATTTGAGACAGTGTCCTATGTTGAGTGTTGTCTGTATAAAGGGTGAGTGGGGGAGATTTGGGGTAAACCAGGTCTGTTTATGTTTACGTTTTAGAAGCTGCCAAACTGCCCTGTGTTCTTATTGCTGTCTTCTGATTACCACGTTACTACTATGTTGTTAATGTCTGTAGGATTTTATGTGATCACAAAGCAGTGGGGAGGGGGGGGAAGGGGGCAACAGATGAGCTTTTGTCCAGTGAAGAAGGGCAGGTTATGGAGGATTCAGGTCAGTCTCAGGCAAAAGAAAAATCTGTTTGTGGTAAAGAAGGAACAAGGATGTCAAAGATTGCTAGCTGGCTAATTTATTGATCAGTTCAGCTTTTGAGGTAGGGAGAAGGGTGGGGTGGGGGGGGTTAGTATTTGTTGCCATGGTGAGAGGGGGGCAGGGTCGGGTGGATGTGGGTCACCAAGGGCCCTGATGTAGATAGTAACCATGCCAACCATGTCAGTGTGTAGCTGTGTCTCTGTGTCGTGGGTTATGTACACTCGCTCATCAGTGAATATGTAGTTCTCGGGTGTGTGCGTGTGTGTGTGAGTGTGTGAGTGCGCGCACAAGTCCACGTGCAATGAGTGTACATGCGCACGCGTATAAGCATGCATGAGAGACGTGTAAGTCTGCCCGTTTGTGCGGAACAAAAAAAAGAAAAATGTGTGAGTGTGTGTAGTTAATTCAATTTTGTGGTGCATAAAAGTTATTTTCTTTAACATGTGTGTGTCAAAGTTTAGTGTAGAGGAGGAAATCGCAAGTCTGTTACCACCATTGATTAATTTCCCTCCCCCCCAAATAAAAATAGGCTTTCTGCTAAATATATTATCAGATATCTAAATTACAAAGTATTAAACTAAGTTTTTTGTTTTTGATGAACAGAGCCAAATATAAAACATGTTAAGAGTGATATAATTGACCTGTAGAATGCCTTGCCTGCTTTTCTATCTGATCCCATGTTAACAGCGCCCTCTGCTGACCAGAGTTGGCACTGTTGCAATGGGACAACTGGGGCTCTCAGAGTTTGAAAAGTAATCATGATAAAAATGCATGAAATTGTTGTATAGAACTCATAATATATAATGAATACTATGTCATTCTTTAGTTGACTCCGAGAGAAAAGTGAGATTCGCCCGCCGTCGATGCGGCTGACAGAAGTCCCTCTTGTGTTATATTAATCACAATTTATTGTCAGAAATGCGTTCATAGGCCCAAACAACTCTTTGTTTCCTCAGTGATGTTATCTCACCCCGATGATCCTGTTGGCTGAGGACTAGCCACAAACGTACACATGCGTCAGTGTGTACATATCGCAAAGCTCCAGGGTGAAACTGTCCCACAACGTTCAATGGGATTTTTCTGAGCCACGAACATAAATTTAACCTTAATGAAGAAATCTGACCCCAGAATCCAGAATTGTCTAAAAAGAAAGCTAAGACACCCATTCACACAAAAACAGGCAGTGGTGTTAAAGTAACTTCTCATTATCCGTGAGATTATTGGCTCACAAAGTAAAGATGTACAAGACCGTCAGATAGTTGTAAAGGTGTAGACTCTCAAGGCAAAGGGAAATGAAGCCCTTTATACAAATTCTGTCCCATACTTTCTTTTTCACTTGAGGATTAAAATGATTTCCAGGTAGTCGTGTAAAAACAGTGCCTAGTCCTGTTAAGATTTACCTGTGAGCATGATTTTTTTTTTTTACATTTGGTTTACCTGACTGTCTGTCAGCGAGTAGGTAGTTCAGTGAGTATTTGTTTCAGATTGAGGGATAACCCAGTGGTGTTTCCTTTCAGGGTGTTGGTTTGGTGAAGGGTGCAACACTGTTGGGTGCAGGAGTGTTAGAGGGTGGGGTTTAAGGTTAGGTTGGTTTCCAAATACTTTCAGGTACTTGGGGGAATGGTGGGGTACTGTTTGGTGCAGTTTCAGGAACATACTGGTGGTTGTTCATGTTTTAGCTCGTGTATAGTGAATATGACTGCCAACTATTTCTTGATACATATGTTTTTAGATTGACTGATTTAAACAGCCATTGGTTTTAGTTCATATAAATATCAGCTTGCAGAGACGTAGGATACGAAATGTTCAAACTGACCTCATGTTTCATAACATTTCAGTTTGCCTGTTGTTTGTCTTCCAGGTTTGTCTGGCCGACAACATGACATGGTCCCTGCCCGCCGCAAATGCATTATCAAGTCACGATAAAGTTTATTTTCATACTGGAAGGAAGGCAATCTATTTAAAATCTTATGGCATGTTTTGGAAAATGGTTAGTAATAATGGAAGTTATACACAAGTGTGCTAAAATATGAAAAACCACCAAAACCTTTAACTGTGTTGGGGTGCGACTGAGGTGTTATTAGCTACTATTGGGGTACTGTTGGGTAGTTCGGGGTACTGTCAGGTCAGGTCGTATTATTGTTCTCAGTGCTTCAGTCTCTTCTTCAGTCAGTGTGGTAGATAAAATAATAATACAAGCATTCTCTGTGTTTCGTGCTCTGGCCCATGTACACTACCGTGGTATTGGTTGATTGTAAAATTCAGTAGGCCTATGTTATTGAAGTAAATGGAACCTGTGTGTGATGCTGTCCGGGGTCTTGTTTGTCCTGTACTACTGAAATAAAATAAAAAAATAATAATAATAATGATTATTTATTAACTAGAATGCGCTCTTTGTTGGAAATACTTTATTTGACCACTCTTAAAGGGGCCGTTGGCACAAAAATCAAAGTTTTATGTGATCATGATGTAGTTTTGTTAAACTGAGATAATAAAAGGTGATATGTAGTAACGCTGGTGCCATCAGATGTGGGCTTTCCAGTGTAATACATTGCATGGATGTTACAATTGCTCCCCCCCATGATATTGATGATAAAAATTAAACCCCATCAACAAACAAATAAGTAAACATTGATTTTGTAGAGTGCTACCCCTTTAACATCTTTTCTTCTGAGTTGTTTTCTTCCTGTTCTGAAGGTGTTTGACCTCTTCAGTGTAAAAACGCTGTGTACAGAGATGTGTGTCACTGTCTATTACCTGAATGTCTTTGGACTGCAGTCTGACCGTCACGCCAATAAAAAAGACAACATGTTTTTGGACTGCCTGTTTATGTCCCTGAGTAATATGTGTGAAGATTTGCATTATGTTTTAATGTAAGATATTCATCAACAATTAGAGTTGAGGTGGTCGCTGCAAAAATGGAGTCACTATCAAAATTACTAGCTGAAGTTCAGTTTTTTTTTTACTTCTGGATTTCTATTTAGTATTTTTTTAATATAAATTATAGATTAGAAAAAGTGAAAAATGACACAGTTCAGTAGAATTATGAAAAGGTTTGAATGCAAACAAATTTTCCACCTTTTATGAACATTTTGAGTACCAGTACAATGTTTTTTAGCTTTACTTTTCCTGTATTTTCCCTCATTTATAATCACTGTTACAAAAATGGCTGATTAGGAAGACAGAAATCAAACAGGATGATAAAAAGATTACACATGTTAATCCATGACCACTCATCTTTCTCTCTAACACGCCTGGAAACAGCAAAGATACAGAAACTTACAGTGCTGACTGAAACAGCTTTATTGGAGCTAGACAGAAAATAGAGAAAGCTGCAGTATGAGGTGTAGACCAACTCTATACACACACACACACACTCATTCATTCATTCATTCATTCATACACACACCCATACACACGCACACCCAGGTGGGCTGCAGTGCAAGCTAAGGGTCCTGAGAGAGAAGATGACCATACTGTGTAATCTGTACATGAACGTAACCAGTTACCCGCCTAAAAATCAAAGTAAACCTGCCCAGTGTTGCTCAGAGGCAGAGTAAAGTATGTGTAGGGGTCGGAATGACAACGCCTTGTGTTGCTAACATTATGAAAGTTATTGAAAATATATATATGTACACATTATTAAAACCTGGAGACGGTAATTAAAAAAAACAGAGCTACTAGTAACCTTACTGGGTCTTCTTATTTTACCTTTGATCCATGAATATCTTGAACATAACTGTGCAGAACAAGCAAAGGACACACATTTCACTGTTTAGTCCCCGTCTAGTTTCCATTTGAAGGATCATGAAGCTTCACTCAATCAATCAATGCACAAAATCTAATCGTGATTTGAAGTAGGATTTTTTTTTTTTTTTTTTTTTTTTTTTTTTAAAATGGTATAGATTAAAAAGCATTCAAACTGTGAAACAATTTGTTCTAATTCATGAAGCACCTTACTTCCTGTCATTCTGACAGGAAACAATCCACTCACTCCAACACTTAACAGGCTTTCCTCTGCGTAAAGCAACAGACAGCTAGACTTAAATAAATATGGTGCTTAATAGTTGAAACAGGTTTGTGTTTATTTTGTTATTTAACCGAGCAGCCCCGCTGAGGACTCATACATACTTTATCGACTGGTGTTAACAAAAGACATTTGTGTCATCTGTTAAAGTCAAAGCACAAAGCAGAGTAAAAAAAAAAAAAATGTAAATCTGTATCATTTTTTTTCTTTTTCTTTTTTTTTTTTTTAATATCAGGGAGCAATGCACTCTTCAAGTAAAGCCTTAGCTTGTGTCTCCTCCTCTTTAAATAAATCGACAGTTCTGGTTAAACGTTGCCGGTGCCAGTGCCAGCTGGAGACGTCCCAGTTGAAATAAGAGTTGAGATGGGGCGACCCTGTGTGTATAAACTGCAAAACCATTCACACAAACCAGTCAATACAATCCTTATCAGAAAGTAAGAACACCAGAAACTGTCTTAAATTCACCTTCAATATGAGATATAAGCCCCATCCTCCTCTGGGACGTGGTCACAGGCTGCTGAAGGGCTTCGACAGGGCTGCGGCAGCAATTACAAATTTGCCCCGCCAGCACCGATGGCAATGGTAGAGGAAGAGCGAGGGGTTAGCTGATAATACGGCTAATTGACTGCAAGGAAGGGAACTCCTCGCTTTCCCTGATGTGCAGGGTCTTATGGGAGTTGAAGTCTTTGGGGGCCAGTACCTGTCTGCATGTGGGGCACACCTGGCAGTCCAGCTCAGCTGCTGCGTTAGCGTTTGCCGCCGTGGTGGGCGTCTGCCACACGCTCTTCTTGTTCTTGTTTTTCTTTCCTCCTCCTGCTCCTGACTGTTTCTCCAGCGCCTTGGAGTCTCCGTGGGCAGTCAGGAGCTCCTGCTGCTTGCCAGTGTCAGGCAAGAGTACCAGTAGCTCATTGAAGATCCGGTTAAAGTCATCTCCGAGCAGGTCCTTACAGCTGCGGTGATACTGGACTGCTGATATCACACCCTGGGAACAAAGGGAGAGGATCAGGAGATAGGTGAGCAAAGTAAGTCAGCAGTAACAGTTTTAAGCTCTCCAACTAACCATTTACTCCAGAGAAGTGCAATCTTATCACTTTTTCTCTTTTAAAATCAAAATACGATTAAGAAAGTGCACAATTCCAGGACTACAATGTGATTACTGAACATTTTTAGGATCATATTTTCAATCTTTTGTGTGGCAAGTACCTGTCTGAACTGTGCAGAGTAGTTTTTGAACTGATTGAACTTTGACTCATCATTGTGGAGGTACTTTCTAATGGACTGGATCAGCTCCAGGTTCCTCTGATTGAAGTCCTCTGGCACCACATAACCGCTGCCTGAAACCTTGGGGGGACTGGGGGAAGAAAAAACAAACCAAACAAACAAGCACTTAGTAGCTGACAAGCCAAACAGGATCAAGACTTTAAAACCATAATCTTTGTCAAGCATACAAATGTATAAAAAGGGTAAGCAGCTTACGGGTTGACTGCAGAGGGAGCAGGCTCCACCACATTGCTGTTGAGGGGAATCCCAGTGAAGCCTGGCGGAGGCTTAGTGGCTGAGATTCCCAGGCCAGGTGGAGGTGCTGGCAAATTGGTGGTTGGAGCAGGAGTGGAGGCCTTCATTGGGAAGGAAGTCTTGAAGCCTGAGAGATGAACACAGTGTGAGACACTACTTCTACCACGACAAGTGACATCCCAGCACTAAATCATCCTTTTTACAATAAGACATTGGGTTTCATGCAAGAACTTTTTCACATTCTTACCCTAAAACTCTGACTTTTTTTCTGAGATTTTTGCTCATATGAGTGTTTCAAGTTGGATTCAACAAACTCTCCTGACCACCTGCACCTTGTCAAATTGTTTCAGCCTCATCAATGTGTTCATAAGATTTGACCATTAGCATAACCAACGCCTCTAAAATTGTGATAAGGTGACCTGTTCCGCTCTCTTTGTGGGCAGGTTTCATTCACAAAGACGTTCCGAAAGAGTAAAAGAAAAAAATCATGATACCTGCCATAGGTCTTTGCCCCCCCCCTTATTCTTAAGTAGTTATCACTCACTGATAATAATGTAAAGCTTTCTGTTTACAATGAATCTGTGCTATGGCATTGTCAAGATATCAAAATGCTATAGAGACATTAGAGCCAGCGGCAAATTATGAGCTGCACAGATAAGTTCATCAGATCATGTTCTCCCCGGTATGATGACAGATGTTGACTGGCCAATCATGTCAGGAGTCGGGCTTCTAGCAGCTGAGATGACCGGCTGGACTCATCCAGCCAGCAGCTCCTAACATCTCCAAAAATGTTGGAACAAATTTCCAAACAGGGTTTATTTGGATAAACAGACCACATATTGGGAATCTAAATGGTTATTTTCTTGCCTGAAAAAATATTAAAACTTAAGAAAGTGACATAAGGAAGCACTTACTTCCCTTGCTTGTGAATTATATTGTCAAGACTGACATCAAGATGATCATACAGCTCAGAGACGAACAGCACACTAAATATTTACAGTAAAACTGATAAAGAGGAAAAAGAAATAAAAAATAATTGTGTGGATATTAGCATGTTGTGTTTACCTGGGGGTGGTTTCTTGGTCATGAGGGCAGGAAACTCTTCTTCCTGTTCGAGAGGGGGATTTGTTTTGGGATGAGGGGGTGCCACGGTTGGCTCCTTGCTATTGGGTGACGTTTTCTCAGTAAAGCCATTAACCAATCCACTCATCAATGGCGCCGTCACAGCGTTGGAAGGCGGTTTGTTCCTCGTTTTCTCAGGAACATTCTCCTTTTGTGCTGCTGTCTCCACTGAGCTCGTGTTTACAGTCGTCGTCATCCCCGACGTTGAGGACGCAGACGTAGAGGCGGCAGCCGTGTTCTTCTGCTGTTTTTTCTTCTTGCTGGCTTTTGAGGTAGGGGGATCAGTGTTGGGGGTCGGGTTTGGAGGGATGGAGGTCACAGTTGAGGGTTTGCTGTTGCCTCCTTTAACGGTGAGCAGAGAAGAGATATCCAACATGGTTGGCACGGAGCGGAACTCCTGCTGCGTCATTCCCCCCTTCTCGTCGTCTGAAGAAGGAGGGGACCGTGTAGATGTGGCTTTCCCAGTCTCCCCTACTTTCTTTTTTCTCCTTGAGGATGAGGAGGTTGTGGAGGAGAGGAGCTGGGGGCCAGAGGATGCAGATGAAAGCGGAGGGGTAGGTCTGGATGAAGGAGGGGGATGAGAGACGGGTTTAGCCGGGGCTGTATGGCTGGACCATGCGGATTTGGTGCCTGCTGAAGTTTTGATGGGCCGGATTTTGGACACGAGAGCAGGGAAATCCTCCTCTTGGAAAGAGGAAGACTTCTTGGGTTGGTTAGAGTACGCCGGGGTCATGGGGGTTGCAACGGCAACAACCGAGAGGCTGGGGAAGTCGTCTTCCTTCAGCGCTGCGTGGGGTGCTGTAACCGCTGGAGGAGCTGATTTCACACTGGAGGGACACGCACACACACCAAAAAACAGAGATTCATAACATTTCCCTTCACCAGACTATATGATAAAGATTTGGGTTTGTAATGTGTGTTAAGGGTTACATGGGAGGGGCGGCTGTGGCTCCTAGAGCAGGGAAGTCATCTTCATCTCCTGGGTTATTACTCTTCATGGTTCTCACTGTGAAAGAAGAGACAATAAATACATTAGAACTGCTGCTTCTGCAACACTTGAATCATTTCTTACAGCTAAATTACTGACATCCCATAACTAAGATTAAGTATGTAAAAAAAAAAAACACATACAAAAACAAAATCACATGCCTGACACATTGCAACACATTTCTTTTTTACCTGGAGGTTTGTTTGTTGGTTTGATGTGTCCGGTCCTGTGTCTGGGCTCTTCTGGTTCTGGTCTCTCCGTCCTCTCCTCTCTGTGGTGTTTGGGAGCGCTCCTCTCCTGCGCCGCTGCTCCTCTCTCCTCCTGCCTACGCATCGCCATGGATGCCCTCATAGCAGCTGCCATCTCCCTGTCCTCTTCCTCTCTGCGTGGACAAGCACATGCACAAACGCGCTCAAAAGAAAGAAGAAGCCGATGTATGACTCAGAATAGATTGGAATTTACGACGGCTACTAAAAATGTGTAAAGGTTGAAGAGTGAAACGCAGTGAAAAGTTTCAGCATTGGAGAAGCCTTTAAAGACAACTGAAACTGCACAGAAAAGTATGTCTTATACACACACACACACGCACGCCGTGACAGTTACAGGCTCATTATAGCATATAGCACATCTTTTTCTGTCCTGCAAAAGTTTCTTCATGCTGTTGGTGCACAGACACAAAGGAATCTGCCCTACAAGACTCAACACTGCACACGCCGATACTAAATAGTGTCCCACAGTCATAAATCTTCCATCCAGTCGACACGGTGTTGTTAATTTAGACTCACCGGGAGTATCTCCAGCTCTTCTGTCCCCCGTGAGGCCTTCCTCTTCCTCCTCGATTCTGACGCACCTCATCATAGTCCTCACCCGATATCATACCTAAGGAAACACGCACATTTTACTTCATATTCGCTGCCTCCAAACTACATCATATTTATACACCAGTTATTGAAATGGCAGTATTCGCCAAACCTTCATTTCTCCTCTGTTGTCTTGGGGCGTAGTTGAACTGAAGGTCGATGTGTCGGTTCTGTCGAGCCTCCGCCCGGTTCTTGCTGTGCGCTGCAGCTTTGTGAGCCTTGTAGTCGATCTCTGTGCGGAACGCATGGGTGAACTGCTCCGTGGCGCAGCGGCCTTCCTCACACAGATAGTGACTTTCTCTGAAGTGCTCGCTCAGGTACTGGTAATCACTGTGGACAGCAGGGTGAAAAATAAAATCTAAACGGCAGGTGCTAAGAAAATGATCAATAAATGCAAAGAAACTAAATGACTTCATGGGTTGTTTTTGTGTGTGTGTGTGTGTGTGTGTGTGTATATATTGGTTATAATACCTGTAGTACTCCTGGGAACCGTCAGCATCACAGAAATGGCAGAAGTAGTGATCCCTTCGTAAGTGTTTAAGCAGCTCATCATTGTCAAGGTAACGGTCATCGCAGAATTTACAGAGCGGGTGTCCTCGGTGACTGGTGTCGTCCGGGTCTCCGTGTGCTCTGTGACGTGCCAGTTCCTTACGGGTGTACCATTTCCGTTCGTGGGAGAAGATCTGGTGAGAGAGGTGAAGGTTAAAGTACACGTGTGGCCTAACAGCACTGTGATCCGACTTTCTGTAAGATTTTTACTCAGATGATGAAAAAGAAAAAAAAAAAAACACATCGGAGCTTATAAGGTGTTCATTAAAATATCAACAGTTGTGCTCAGGAAAATATCCCAGTAAGTAGTTTCTACTTTATTTACAAGAAGGCAATAATCCAGTATGTGGAGGACTTAGAAGGCCTGCAGGTTAATGGTGCAAAAATAGATCTGTCCATCAATACACACATAATGTAGATCAAATTTCTAAGTGATTTATAAATAGCTACAAAACAACTGCGGCTGTGAACAAATGGATGTATTGACAATTCTGAAATATCAATGTAAAACTAAGATTTTTTTTTCCCCCATATGGCATGCTGCTCTGACTTTTAAAATTACATCATAGATAAAGTCAAAGCCACAATTAAACCTTAAACTGAAATGAAATCTGCCCTCACACTGACTTCAGAAAGGTTTACAGTGTCATTTTTCTTTCACGGGGTTGTTGATCTGACTCCAACAACCATCAGGTATCAATGGTTGTCAGAGCTTGACAATGGAATGGTTTCTCCGTCAGTCAGTAAGTAATTAACATTTTTTCAAATAACAGATCAACAATGTGCTTGTTTTTGCTTTAAATATAACTGAAGATGACATCACTGTATTCTGTAATGAACTGGTCTTGCAGTTTATGGTGAAGTACTGCTGTCAGAGAAAATGCTTTGGAGCCCTCATGTGGTGCAAAAAGTAAAATGTGTAATGCGACCAAAGGCATTTTATTTTAATTTTATTTACACATTTATAAAAACAACCATTTATCATTTTTTCCCTGACTTATTGATTCTTAGAAATTAGTTGACGTCCCATTCGTGAGACGTCACAAGAGCTGTTTATTTGCCATCACCCGACCTTGTAGGAGCTACACACTTCCAGTCTGAATATTACGTAAAAACTACAAGGTCTACATGTGCCCCAAGGGTTTTATCTCTGTGGTATTACACCAATCATTATTTGTAATGACGACCCTGATCAGTGACCGACAAGCCCCTGGATCATCTGGCAGGGAGTGAGAATACCTTGAGATGCTTTGTACAGAGTTTGCAACAGAAGAGCTCGTGCTGCTTCCTCATGTGGTACTCCAGCTCCTCGTACTTGGAGAAGACCTTAGGCTCTGAACAGTAGAGGCACTCTGGCAGCAGCAGATGCCTGATACAACACACACACACACACACACACTATGTGAGCATTCAGGCAGAGTTGAGTTAAGGCAAATGCACAATCAGAAACTAGGGGAAACTGGGACAATAACAAAATCAATTCAGAATATACTATCAAATTACCTTAATTGTCATGGGCAGACTATCAATAATATAAAAGCTCTTTATTGAAAATAATCCTACAGGTTATTGGTGCATTTCTGCTGATGGCTGACGCAGACACATAACTGCTTCTGTACCTGTCTGCTCCGTGTTAACATAAACACAAACGGTCACATACCTCATGTGCACATTTCGGTCAACACCCACAAACATACTGTTCTCACTGATTAATTCATCAAGCTACTGTGAGATAACAAGGTGTTATTTTCTAACAATGGTATGATTGTATGACAGTATGTTGTAATTTAGTCTTTCTGTCAGAGAGATGTGAACTCTGTAGTGGGAGATCACAGCGTGTATGTCTGGATTTAACAATGGATCCATTACTGACACAATTAAGCTTTGTATTTAATTATTTTGCATACGAAGACTCATCATTATTTGTAATGATAGAACCATTAATCCCTCTGAACTATTGTCACAGCAATAATTTATTTGCCACGCACGTGGAAACACTTTGTTAGACACTTGACAAGCGTGCAAGTGCCAAGAAATCAGGTTTCTTCAGCAGAAATCTTGCTGTGCTAACCAGCTTTCTCTTAATCACTTCCCTGATAATGGAAAACACAAATCTTTGTCTGTTTAAAAAAGGCAACACAGTCATAAAGTAAGGAACACTGCAGTACCTGTACTGGGCATGGATCCTCTCATCACCAAAATAGATGTCATGATTCTTCTCACAGGGGAACTGCTGGTAGGGCAGAGACAAAAATGCCTCCGGTTTCTTGACGAACACCACCTGAGAAAAACACGACAGACATTGCATGTCAGCCATACTCTTTAGGGGAAGGTTGGATATATAATAATACAGTAGAGCACTATTTTACAGGATTTACAATCTGAGGCAGCAGACAAGTAGTTGAAATACTGTGCTAGTCAAGATTTTAGTAAAATAAAACACAAATATAAAATGCTGCTTCAGCACAACCTCTGTCTAAAGATCTTATGTAATGTGTTGGTTACCCTTTGGAATGTAATGAATGCATTCATCTTATGAAACCCACACAGTAAGGAAGAAGGTTGTACACTATATTAATCCGGCTATGACAGTAGTTACCAATAAACCTACTGCATTTCACAACATATATCTATCTATATTCGCCAGTTGATGACAGCTAGCGTTACTTTTAAATGGTATGTAGTGAGGCCTTTATTATTATGACACTGTCAAGCAAGGTTGACAAGTTGGCTAAAGTTCACATTTAGCTACCTGTATCTGAGAAGAATGATTCCCACAACGACAGTGTGACTGCCTGACAGACACGCCAGCTAACTGTTAAAAGGTTTAACGCTTAATACACACAGCAGACGAGTAACAACTAGCTACCATTTAACATGCTCTCGCTGGTTAACGTGAGAAGTGACAGCTGACGAATGTATTGACAGATCACTGAATCACTGATCAATTGTCATATTAATCATCTAAACGACATAAGACTAATAACCTCTGTTGGACTGGCACACTGTCAACTGCTCAATCACGAAAGCCCATTTGTTAGCTAGTTAACTGCCTGACTGGTGCCAACTACACTCATTGGTAGCGTTAGCTAACTTAAGCTAACGATACCTAGAAAAAGTAGTCTGAGCTGTCAATAGACACCATTTGTTGGTATGTTCTGTTTACCAGCATGAGTTTCACATATTATGAATCCCGTTAAGAATTTATCAAACATGCTCTGCTCACTTTTCTAAAAAATAAAACTACCAGAATGATGCGGCCTAGCTAGCACCACCAGCCGTCATCCCCGAGGCACAGTGGCGGAGGACTGCGTACCTTGTCGAGCTCCTCCCGGCAGACTGCGCAGTACTTCTGCTCGCACAGCACCCTCATTTTGGTGGAGCAGCGGTAACACACCGGGTGATCGCATTTTCCTAAAGCGAAGATATCGACTTCTTGGCAGCACAGAACGCAGTGTTTCTCTGTTTCCTTTGTGGTAGTTGAATCCATTGTGGGGAAAAGGCACAAATAAACCTTAGTGCTGTTTGTTATTAGATAGAGCCTCTGCCACTGAAGTGCTTACGTAATTGTGAAAGTCTGAGCTGCTGCCGCGTCAAGTAACTGCTGTACCAACGATTTGTATAGCATGTGGATGGAGCGATCACCGCTCCACTGCGGCGGCGCTTAACCCTATCGCATGTGTATCCATCTGCGCAGTCGGTCATGACAGGTCCACGTGTGTACCGGACCGGTCTGTGCTGCTGTTATGAAACTGCTCTGAGAATTATTAACATGTGCTTTTAATTCCTACAAAATATATAATCCGTCATATAAATAAAAATAAAGATTTTTGAGTTGCAATTATGTCAAGATTGGGAGAGGACACTATTTGATTAGATTATTTTAATTAAAAGGACCAGTGTGTAGGATTTAGTGGCATCTAGCGATGAAGTTTCAGATTGCAACCAACCGTGCACCCCTCCCTGTAGAGCGTGTAGGAGAACCTACGGTAGCCACAAACCCTCGAAAAACGCGAAAGGCCGTTTCTAGGACCACTATTTGGTTTGTCCGTTCTGAGGTACTGTAGAAACATGGCGGTGCATCAACGGCCTGGATGGCCAGTAAAGTCCATGCTCGATGGATGTATTACAAGCATGATTACAAGAGCTGGATCATGGTTGTATTAAAAGAGCTCTTATAAAACATCCATGAAGAGGACCCGCTCCCCCAGTCCTTGTAGATATAAATGGCTCGTTCTAAGGAAACGAAAACACAACAATTCTTATTTTCAGGTGATAATACACTAATTAAAACATACTTATATTATAACTGTATATTATATTTCATTTCTGCCAAGTCTGCTCCCCTAGATGCCACTAAATTATCCACACTGCACTTTGAACTGGGCTAATTAGATGTTATTAGCACAATTAAAAACTAAAGCACTTGAACTAATGGTTTGGGCTCTCTTATATTTCATGTATAAATGTACAGTTCATATATCCCTCAACAGCTGCTGTTAAAGTGCATACTGATTTTATTAATGAAGCAACACCATTGTATTAGAGTTGTGACCTTTTCTTAAAAAAAACATTTTGAAGGCTGTGCTGCCTCACATTAATGTATAAAATCCTCTTAAGTTCCTGCTGTAGTTCATATGTATGCATGCAGTTTCATTTTAACACATCAAATCAAGTAAGACAATGAATCAGTCAATGTATCTGTATACCAGTGTGAAATGGTACATTGCTACAGTAAATTTAAATCAAATTTACTATATTAAATTAAATTAAAAAAGAAAATAAGCTATGCTGCCTTGATATGACATCAGGTGATGTAATCATTTATGCATAACTCATTTCACTGGAACAGAAATTCAGAGGTGAGTTTCCTTTAATCTGATTGGCACGTTGCCATGAAAAGGAACTTGAGCATGTTTACACTCCTTAGATGGACCACAAACTCAAGAGCTGGTACACAATGTGTCATACATACTGTGTAATGTTCAGCACTGCAAATGAGAGCCACTGTACTTTATATAGTCTTATTCTTTTACTTTTTCTCTCATGAAACAGATATTAAGGCCCTCATTTCCTGTTTGTCAAAGGCTAAAACTGACCTCCACCCAGTTTCCTTGTCTGTGTCCAGCTTCTTAAGCAGTATACAGCTACAGCCTTAACATGTCCACCTACCAGAGAAAAGTCTTTGTTTGGATTTGGATGTAGGAATCACTTAGGAATAAAATTATTATTATTATTATTATAAAGAACACAAAATGTGCTTAAAATGTCAGAGAGCAACATAAACCTATGTTCCTGTATTATGATAAATTGTGATTACAAGGCTTTCATCTCATGATACTCAAAAGTTTACATGCATCAGAGGGATATATAAAAAGTGATTTCTTGTTAAAGGGCCCTTGAGGTTTCCTGTTGAAACAAGACGTAGGATCAAGACACAAGTGAGCTCATTCTGAACTATGAACCAATGGGATGTATCAGTCACAGAGAGAAGTGTTTTATTGGTTGAAGTATTTACACGATGAGGTCACTGTTAAATATTTACATTTCCATGAAAGTGACAGGTTTCCAGGGAAGTTTCTCAGTGCTTTCATGTGGTCAAACATCCATGGTTGTGAAATGTCTTGCTTGCTAGCGTTTCTTGTAGTGGCTGCTGTTCAGTCCCATGACTCTGAAGGTGCAGCTGGCAATCTTCTCATAGAGAAGGAACATGAGGGCAGCAGTCAGCACTGTCTGCAGTAGCTTGGCCTCCAGGCCTTTAAACAGACCCAACATGCCATACTTCCTGCAGCAGGAAACCAGGGTTAAAAAAATCAGTTTTAATATGTGAAAGAGGAGAAGTATTGTTGACATTTATTCATGCAGAAAAAAATAAAGAAGGAGTTGCATGATTATGGCTGTAACAATAAATAGTGGTTAAAAAGACAATCTTCAGGAAAATCTGATCTTTTCCTCAAAATGTTTTTTCAAGTGACTGTCCACTTATTTACAAGTCATCAGGCTGGATTTGTGTGTTCTCTAATTCTCATCGCAATTCTTCACAGCAATATCACTGTTTCAAAATGAATGATTTAATCTGCAGTTTGCAGTTCAATCTGCAATCTGCAAACTGCAGATTGCACAAAAGCAGGTCTGATTTTAATCTGGATCAGATTATAGCAGCCAATCTCAACACAATCTGAATTAATTTGCTACTTTCATATTTTGTAGCCAATGCCTTGCAACTGCGTCAAGTGCTTAAAGTCAGATGGATGCTTCAACATTGAATTATACACTATGTCTAAATACAGGAACTGATCTGTGTGTGTGTGTGTGTGTGTGTGTGTAATGTGTACCCACCTCACTCTATTGACCAGCAGACACTTGATTGTTCTTAGACTGGACAGTAGTTTTGACTTTTCTGTTGACTCGTTTAACTGACCAAACTGTGGTAATTGAAAAAAAAAGAAAAAAGAAAAAGTCAAATTAAGCTTAAAGCTTTATTTAAATATCCAATGTGCAGAATGTGTGTGTGATTGTGGCATATTTCCATTTTTCATGGCATACATTTTTGGTAGAAATTGAGGCAATTTATGTGCAACCAGTTCATCTCAGTGTCACTGTATCGGGTTAGTGATAGTTTTACTGTAATTATGCATTTACAAAATGTAAATTTTAATTAACCACAGGTCTGTTATTTTATACAAGTGTAGTTAAGACCCACAGACATAGACATACACAAAAAGAAACCCACCCTCAGTATGGATTGTATAGTCTGCAGCGGGTATGTGATGGTGGTGGCGACAGCTTTGGAAATGGCGCCGATTATGAAGACCTCCAAAGATGACAGCTTGGGAGAAGAAGAAAGAAATTTGTCACTTCTTTGTCTTGACACAAGTGTTTTTGTGCAGTCTTATATTACATCATATTATATTATATTGCTACAGAGGAAAGACGTATGCTTGTCAACACTCTAAAGGGTTTACAGGGTTCAAATACCCACACTAATGCTTAGTAAAGTGAATAAGTGAAACTCTCCCCTCTTATCCACCATCGCTCCAGTGGACAGCGACAATGTCAGGATGCACGTGGTGTGAAAGTGTTCAGACACACATGCTCACCCTAAACTGTCTGGTTACATCTGCCTCCATGTTCCCTTTGACCTCTGCTTAAGCCTCACATGACTCATGTGAACAGAATTACCAAGTCTCATAACGAGAGTCTACTCATCCAGATAATGGGATGACCTGAAGTAACTCTAACTAATATTATAACCATGATGTAGAAATAATGGAGGAGGTTTGAAAAGTTTCAAAATTAGTGTATTTTTTTTTATCCAACACATCCATCATTCCTCCCTCTGATGTACTTCTCTGATTTCAGCTCATCTTACCTTTCCTTCAAATGTTTGTACGTATCCTCCTATCCCTCCCTCATCTCTCTCCCTCCCTCTCTCTCGTTCTCTCTCACCTCTCTGGGAACTCCTCTCCTCAGCTGCCTCTTCAGTCCTTCATAAATCATGAACTGGATGGCAGGGTTCAGCACCAGCAGCAGGGACGGGAAGGTGCCGTTCCACAGTGCTCCCACACCCTCGTCACGGATGATCTGTGCAAATGCATCTGCAAAAGCAAAATAGCCATTATTGGAGAAAGAGAGAGAAAAAGAGATTATACCCCAAGAACATCTAAGTATGCCATTAAATGTCAGATACTGTGTTTAATGACTGAATACTGACTAGGGATAGTTAAATTACACAATGATCTAATGGAAATTAGGTTGTTGACTGCAAATCACTTTAAATGCCGCTCTGTGTCTTTTATACGCATCCATTCATATTTTAAAACACTCATGAATTTATCTTGATGAAACTAATTAATTGATTTCTGAAGTGCAAGAACTTTGTAGTAAGTGTTAATCTGCTGGGTGTCCACATCATTACCAACAAACACGCGCAGTGAGGAAAAACGTATAGTAATAAGGTACACCAATACATCTACAATACTCAAAAAAGAACATACTGTATGAACATGATCAAACAATGAATATTTACCCAAAATGCCAGAGTAGTTGGTGGGGTGTATGTCTGCATTGCGGAACTTGGAGCCCTGGAGCTTCAGCCGGGTGTTGACCACCCACAAAGGAGTCGTGACTAGTACATTTATAACACCTAGAGAGACAAGGAGGCAGTTGAAAATCAAGACTGTGACAATATTTGCAAATCTTTTAGCATTATCTCTCTAGAGGATCTGAATAATTCATTACACACAATGATAAAATGAAGATGGCTGACATTATTCTCCTTGGCTGATCTTATTATGATATGCAGAAGTCTCATGCTGAATCATAAGGTGTGACTTTGACTGTATCAAGATTGGAGACCGCACGAGCACAAAGGAGTGTCAGTGTTACGTTATTCTTGGTGCTTTACACCGAGAGCATTACATACTTAACCTTTGATGACATATGGAAAATAGTGTTGAAAACAAGATTAGAAAGGAAAAAGTTAGAGGTCACACTGCTTTATCACGAAAAAAGGGATGTGGACTCAAATCCCAAATTAGATGGGACTTTCTTGTCCTGAGTAACTAAAACAAGGTTTTAAGGATCCGGACAATGACCATCTCACCTGCAGCAATGCCTATGATTAAGTCAGTGCTGGGTGTTGACTGATGTCCCTTCAGCCAGCTAGCCTTCAGGCTATGAAAGCAGTAGAAGTAGACAAAGTTGGAGCAGCACAGGCTGCAGATGACTGGGAACCAACCTCTGTATGGAGCTAGTCTGCAGGAGGGACAGCAAACACAGGAACATGATCTCAGAGCACTTCTACTGCTAAACAGATGAATGGCTTTTTTCAGTTCTGCTGGAGACGTGAGAGGTACTTGTGATGTATTGAGGTCTTTGTGCAACATACTTGTTTACAATGTACAGAAACTGTTTGACCTGTATATAGACATTGTATGATGTTGTCCATTTGTTGTTTCTATATGTGTATATCTATTTTTTTTTATCATATGTGCTTGTACATAATAGTCATATGTTTATGTTTACATATCTCTGTTCAGCTTTGTTTTGGCTGTATGTCCATGTGTATGAAGTACATTATGAGCCAAGAGAAACTGGAGTCACATTTCTTGTATGTATAAACATACTTGGCTAATAAACTTGGTTCTAATCAGAATGTTTCAACTTTGGTGCCTTAATTGGCAATATTCAAATGACTCTGGATACACTGTGAGAGCAACATCGGCTTTGTTTCTACATACATTACCAGTCAAAAGTTTGGATACTTCCTCATCTAAGGGAAAGGGAAGCCCAGATTTTTGATACCATATATGAACCGACAAAGCTGACACATGAAATCAAGACTTTACTGGCAAGCAATGAGGATTCAAATCCGGTCGAAATTTCACTCACAGTCCTTCCTCTTTGACAATTTCTTCTAGAATAGCTGGAGTGGATTTGGCCTTCCTCTTCTCATCCACTGGACACAAACAAGAGACAACGTGTAATAAATAAGATCATTGTATTGATTACAATAATTACTGCATATAAGAATACATTTCTACCACTGCTCACCTTGAAGCCTGAGTCTGGCAGTGTCAAGAGGGAAGAAAACTGTCATGGCAGTCACACTTCCCTAAAACAGGATACATTCAGTGGAAAGACTCAGTTTAAACATGCTATTTTGTTTCATGTGGAAGAAATCTTACACCAAGCACCGTTTAAATATCTCAACATTTAAAGTAGCACAAGTGAGAATATACAGAAACACAAACTAAGAGTGAAGATACTGTATTTTCTAAACAATGATACAATACTACTTACTCGGCATGCTTAACAGGACCTAACAGTCTTGTTTAGCAGCTATAAAGTGCTTGAACACTAACTATAAAGAGATAACTAATCCTGCCGTTATAGCCTTAAAGACAGACATGAATATAAAACCACTGAGTTAACTTACCACAGCTCCTGATAAAGCGTGGACCAAACTCTCATATGAGAAAACCTCGAAGCTCATTTTGACGTTTATTTATTAATTTTATGCTTCCAACCTGTTGCTCGACTAAAATAAATCTGACAACCAATTACGAGTCTAAAACAAAACAACTGTGAACGCCTCTCTCTGCTGCTGGCTGATTTTGGTGCTTTGCTTCCTTGTAGCTGACTTGTAGACGTTTATCTACGGAGCACAGCGGCATTATGGGTAATGAAGTCCTCTTCACTCTACTCCAATGGCGGTCGTTTTTATCAAATTTCTTTAAAATCTAAATGAAGTACCTCAGTTCAGCATTAACAAAACCTTGATTCTTTGTTGTTTTATTCTTTTTAAACTGTTTTCAGGATCAACTAAAGCAGCCAAACAAACCCTCTGACTAGAAAAGAAAATAATGTCCTCATAGAAGGTTGATGAAATAATATATTTTAGGCTCTGATATAACTCTTCATTAAACCAGTAGGACTGGTGTTTATTAATCAGGATGTTACTCAAACTGCTCATCCTGGATGATACCTTTCACCTTATTCATGCCTTTTTGGATTAAATGAACATAGATGCACCTTTTTGTACATTTATTTTAATTTCTATCATAGTAACCATTCATCTGTACATGCATTGCACTGTGATTTGTGCTTTGCATCTTCCCTCATTTTATTCATTTCATAAAATACTATGTGCAACCATTGTGGGCACAAAAGTTCCTTGATTCTGCTTTCCATTTTGCAGAAAAAAACAAGCAAGGTTGGTGAGAAATGTCCTATGATGTCCCTCTTATTTACATATCACTGTTAAATACAGAGGTGCATGCAACTCAATTTACATTTCTAGTCCATATTTGCTTTGCATATAAATTAACTTTAAATGCAACCTAAAACTCGAAGACGCACATATGGGTAAAAGCTACATAAATCTCCTGAATGTGTTAGCAGCAGGCTAACAAACTTCAACTGGACTGTCTCTGACTAGAAAAACATTCAAACTACACCACCATGGTGGTTGGCTGCACCAACAAAAAATAAGTAACTGACATGTATGCAGTTTGTATTTTTATATTGATCAGCGTGATTCAAAATTGTAAAACAATAAATCACTGACAAGACCAAGAAAGTGGGTGAATACTTTTTATAGACACTGTGTGTTAAAATGCAAAAAATATACAGTATAGTAGGCTTTGGCTGAGCTATGCAGCATATGTGACGAAACATGTGGATTTAACAGCATTTTCATGGACAAAACACAGATCAACTTGCTGCTGGTCAGGCTCCCCTAGCAGGGATAAGTGAGAACATTTTCATTAATAGAGTCAACAGACACTTAATAGCAGAGAATTTTGACAAAAAAGTCACATATTACAAAATAATTTCACTTAGTGGAGGGGAATGCGGGAGAGTAAAATGAATGACATCAACCAAATCCCCTTTATCAACTAAACTTGAGCAAGGCACTCATTTCTCAGCTTTTGCAGTGGAGCTGCTTTAGTGGCAAACTGTGAAAGACTGGTTTTAATGGCTAGCTCCCAGTTGAATCAATCTATTAAAAGAGCAGGAATCAAGAGTTGTACACAAGCTTGTTTGTTTTTAAACGTAACGTGTGTTTAGTAAGTTGTTTGTGAGGGAATTATGGTAGTGGTCCACTTCCATGTACATGTATGCTATTTAAACATAACTCAGGTGTTCACTGAGATGGAACATGCATGCTCAACATGGCTGTCATAAGTAAACTGTTAAAATAAATTAAAATAAATATCATCCCACTGAATCCCATCAGTCTCCAGCCCATTCACACAGCCACTCCTGACACTGCCTCCTCTGCTCCTCGCTGTCCTCCTCAGTCCTCTGCTCCCTTCTTCCTCTCTTTCTCTCCTGCTCTCTTCTCGCTCTCTCTTTCTCCTCCTCTTTGATCTTCCTTTCCTCCTCCACCCTGTGCTCCAGCAGCGCATCCACGGTGGCCTTCAGTGTCCGTAGAGAGCGCTGCGGGAGCCACTTGGGATCCACCGCGGAGAGGAAAGGGTCTCCAGCGCAGACGAGCAGGGGCTGGGGTTCCAGGGGGATGCGGAGAAAATGTGCATGCAGCATCATGCGGTAGGGGGAGTCGTCTGCTCCCGAGCTGTAAGTGAAGTCCCCGACAATGGGGTGGCCTATTGCACTGCAGTGGACCCTCAGCTGGTGGGTTCGGCCTGGGGGAAAAGATAGAGGTGAGGAGCCAGACAGGGGGAAAAAAATTCATTTTCATGAGACAAAGAGGGTATCGTGGGTTAAAGATAATCCTTTCTTCAGGTCGTTTATCTAGTGCTATATAGAATAAGAGGGTACCTTAGTCTTATTATATACTAAGATAACACAGGTAAGACCAACTTAAAAAGGAAGGACAGTAAAAAATGGTGTACCTTTCCCCCCCTCTCATTTACTTCATTTCCCTTGTATGAAAAGAAGTGAATGCTTTTACCAGTGAGTGGCTGCAGTAACACCTTAGTAACAGGGTCTCCATCATACAACCCAAACTCCAACACTGTCAGCTCAGTTTGGCAAGGCTTAGGGTTCTCACAACCTGCCGAGAAGGAAAACGAAAAAGAAGTTGTCCACAATTATGTTTCCATTTAAATCTCTGGTCATCCAGTGTTCAATTCTTAATTTTCGTCACTATTTATCACCTTGCTATGGGGGTGAAACCCATAAACACATGCGGAAAATGTATTGGACACATTTTGGGGTTTTTAGTCAAATATGAAAAATTCCAAAACATCTACATTTGCAAAAAGTGAAAGTCTGGCTACTGAGAGATATCATTGCTCACTTGTGTTCCGTCCACACTCTCAAACATAAACACACACGGTGCAAGAAAAGCCACGTTCATGTACCCTCTGTTCCCTCAATACACATCATGTGTGTTTTGCCCTCTGTAGAGTTCTTGCCAATAGAGAAGTCCAGAGTTTGTGTCTCTTCTTCCACCCAGCCACGTAACTGGAAAGCAAAAAAAAATCTTTTTAATCAGACACAAGTGCAAAATATATTAATTATGCAGTTTCACATACAAACAAACAGACATAGTGTAATAACAATGTTGTGTGAGTGAGTGTGTGTCACTGTGTTTGTGTATTATACCAGGGCGAGGTAGGCCTTGGTGACGGTGCGGTCCTTGAAGCAGCGGTAAGCTCGGCCAGCTGCAGCCTTATTGAGGGCGACGCAAAGAGCCCCACTGGTGGAGAAATCTAACTGATGACAGAACCTGGTGAGAAGAGAGAAAGATGATGAGAATAGAGGATAAGATAGGTTCCCTCTGGATGCTCCAATTATCAAAAGATAATCAAGTATATCGTAATCCCTCAATTAACCACAGGTGAGCCTAAGTAACCTAATTTCTCTCTCGTACAATGTTGTAAAATTACTGGTAGCATCTAATTTAAATTGCAGTCTAAGTGAAGTCCTGTTAGTCACGATGTAGCTGATGTTACACTGTGTCTAACCTGAATCCATAGTAGGTGCTGGGGTCAGCCAGCTGAGGGAAGCGCTGCCGTAGTTGAGCCTGCACCGTGTGCTTCTCGTACCACATCTTACTGTCGATGCGGATGTCCCAGTGCTTGTCCACCACGATGTAGTCATCACTCTGGTACAGCACATGCAGGTTCTCCAGGCAGGCAGGCTCTGTGGTCATCATGTGCAGCAATATACGCACACAAATGACACAATCCTGAAGAGAAAAAGGTGGTTGATATTTTACTGAGTATTTATGCGTGTGTTAATCTTATAGAGAGTAACTGAACACATATTCTTCCATTGATGACAATTATTCTGACTGAACAACACAGTGGAGCAAGAGGTATTAAGTACATAATAATATTAATGTTAAAATATTATATTATTAGTAAAAGCATTATCTTCAAAATGTACTTAAAGTATCAAAGGTGAACGTATTGATTGTGCAGAATGGCTCATTTCATATTATATTGGTTTTGTAGATTATAAGATTGTTTTTATGCCTTAATATTTATCTTGTAGCTGGTAGAAATCACATGGAGCTCATTTGCTTTACATACTGTTGGTTAGTTTAGTTTTTAAGTATAATTTAAACTCGTCATATGTTCTGTTGCAGAGTAAATAGTGTCAAGAAACGTAGTGAAGTAATGAGTACAATATTTCTCTCTGAAAGAATAGTAGCATAAAAGTACCTCAAAATTGTACTTAAGTGCAGAGTTATTGTACTGTGCTTCCACAGAAGCAGAGGATGAAGTGACTAATGACAAAAGTTATCATTGACAATGTTGTCAAGCAGCCTCAGCAACAATTATTAAAGTCTATGAGAGAAACAGGTGCTTGGTGGCAGCTTGACCTGAGCCTCAGTAAATTATCTTATTCCTTAATAATATAAGCGACATCTGCCAAAAAATGTAATCATATACGCACTGAAGTAACATCACTACTGCTATTCTGCTTCACAAACAGGGAGATAACTTTTTGTTAGGTAGCATGCACTGGTTTGCTAGCGACTGTATGCTAACGCCATTACATATTTAACACTACCCGCTATCTATGAAAGTCATAATACCGAGTCTGGACAGATATCTTGAGATTAATGTGTAGTATATTTTTCTGACATACCGAAAGTTAGCGTTCATCTACATGGAAACACACACATGTAAATAAAAGTGGGGCTGAAGTGCTGAACGCTGCGAAGCTTCTTCTTTTTTCTTTAATATGGCGGATAACTAAACAATGTGAAAGCTCCATAGCGCCTCCTACTGTGCTGGAGTGGACAACATCATTTGGGCATATTCCAAGAAGTGGGATTATTGAGGGGTTTTTTGTTGTTTGTTTTGTTTCTACGTCAGTCCATGTCACAGATTTGTGACTGTAAGCTCTCCATATGGTTATCTCTGTATGCCTCACAATAAGAAGGTGCAAATGTGACCTTTCTGTAATCAGTTTGTGTCTGTGGTTTTCCTCTTGATCAGTAATTCACTGCTTTTTTATTTATTCATTCGTTTTTACCTCATTGCACCTTAAAATGAAGCAGTGTGATCCTGTGACACACAAGTCAATGAGCTGCAAGTAATTTCACCAAAGGGTGATTTTTCCTTCTCAGTTTGTTTCTCTCAGATCATTTTAGAGAGGTGAAAGTATGCAGTAATTCACATAAAAGTAAAGATTCGATACATGTCAGAAAGAACAACATACTTTGTGTAGTTAAAATACATATTTTCTTCTCTCTTATCCAGTTAACTACCTTGTGACTTCAGGTTGGGAAATACTCGAAATGCTCTAGTTTCTTTCTATAGTCCAAAAATATACAAATTGGCTGAGACTAAAATGGGCTTTTATTACTGTGGGTATTTTGACATGTTATGACAAAAAAAAACCTCGGTGTAACTAATAACATTATTATTACCTGTTTATAGATACGCAGTTATGTTAGGGTTAGTTTCAGGGTGGTGGTATTGTACATGTTGACTGAGTGGCATGGCTTACTGGGATGTATCATCATTGATATTATTTGTTTCACCTGTGATTTTCCCACTATGACAAGTCAAAATGTGAATGGGTTCATCTATATATGTTTGGTAATCGGTGTGTCCATGGTGAAAACCTCATTAATTCATGCTTCCTTACAGTTAAAAACTCATCCAGCCATTTGTTTTGTCACATTCACATTAAAAGAACTGAGCTTGAATTCAAATATTTACATGTGTTTGATTTTTACACTGTGAAAACAGTCTGTTTCATTGTGCAAGTCCATGCTTGATATCACATCCAACAAGCTACTTTACTGTAATTCCATTTCCTTTACTAAGCATTTTACCAAAATTCATTTTCAATTTCAACATAATAGTTTATAGCCTCTACTACTGCACATTTTGTTTGAATTTAACCTGAAATATGAGTGACTTCACACAAATGTTTATTGCACTTGTTTTCATCTGTTTCTGCACTACAGTACTGTTCCAAGTCATTCACCTGTTATTTGCTATGTCCATAATCTGTCACCTCAACCTCACCTCGACACTTTTATCTAGCAGGGGTGGATGCAGCACAGTGAGCATGTGGTGTATGTGTGAGACAGATCAGCCTGCTAGACTGTAGAGACCCAAAATTAACTACACTTCATTTTAATTATGTAACTGAAGGTATAATTTATTGTTTTATTCAGTTGTGTTTTTGACTTGTTGGATTATGTTTTGTGTGTTTTGCTCCTCAGGGCCACACCTTGTCCTCATACTCATACTGCTGTGCTTGCTTGTTTGAATGATTGTTATATACAAATTCTAGCAGCATCATGGCTTTTTGTTGACCAGTCAGTGATCTTCACCTTTACAAAGTCCACCCTGGTAGCTCCTCTGTAATCGGGCAGTATTATCACTAGAGCACAGGCATTCTTTGGCACAGGAACAGTGAAAATACAGATAAAGTTGTTAAAATGGTTTTATGGGTTTCTCCCTCTCTAACCTTGCTATGTCACTGGCAATGACATGATAGTACAAGTTCAGAGTCACAAAAAAAGTATAAAATATCCGTATAAACTACTCAAACCACTCCAGCAGCATAATCATCTTCTCTGGCGTCAATCCATATATTCAGTATGTTTGTCATTTTTTCACACATTCCATGTCATGCTATGACCTCCTAATAGCTCTAAAAATATATATTTAGTGATTTATTGTTTGGGACATGCTGTGCTGAATCAAATGCAGGCTCTTCCTGAAGGTAATCCCTGAACACAGTCAGGTATCACTATGCTGTCAGCTTAGAAGATCAAGATTTCTTATATAATTGGCATTTCATAACCCAATCTGCTTAACCTTCTGTGTGTGTGTGTGTGTGTGTGTGTGTGTGTGTGTGTGTGTGTGTGTGTGTGAGACAGGTGTTTCCACAGAGTGCAGCTCAGATTTGGTGTTGGCACTCTAGTGTTGGGTTTCTGGTTATTGTTGCATAACAATTCAGAGCAAATCATCTCAGAGAGCCGAATGGCAGATTGACGTGTTTACCTGGGTGTGCACACATGACAAGATAGCACACACACACACACACACACACACACACACACACACACACACACAGACACACACAGACAGACAAACAAACAAAGATGCACGTGGAATTACGCAGTTTCACAGGCAATCAAAAACCTTTCAGTCAGATGACAGATCGGGAGCAGATGAAGAGAAGAGATGCGAAGCTTACAGACATTCAATAACACGGATGCAAACCTGGATGACTTTTGACTATAAAATCTAAACAATTAACTGGAAATATTATCGATTTTGAGATTACCTACTTGTGGAGTGACTGAGGAAGGTGCTTTTCATCTGTTGTTCTGGGCTCTGTGAATGAAGAACTACCTGGATGTTGGGTTTTGTCAACTCCATTTTGTCGAAATGACCTTCTCCATCTTAGATTTATCCTTTGTGCTCATTTTTTCTGTAATTTAAACACTTGATGCAGGACTGGAACCAGATTGACAGTACCAGCTGTGTCTCAAATCTTTTCTCAAACTGGTCTGGTCTGTTTTCTCCAAATACTGTGAGTTTGTGGGAAGTGTGGATACAGTGTTTTTCTTTTAGTGTTGTAAACCATCTGTACACCATGCAGAATAAGTCATTTCTGCAGGCTCGCTGTGACGAGCCTTTAATGACAACGGATTGGGGCATCCCTCTGCTGCTGGCTTTGCTGCTGCTGGGACTTCTCTATGCCTTCCTTTACCTGCCTGCTACAGCCCAGCGAGCTTTGCTGGAGCAGGCGCTCAGCAGTAATAACACCACCACATTGACCACACCAAATGAAGACTGGCTCACGGATGAATAGGACGGATGGAGAGATGAAGGGCTTCATCAATGG
Organism: Euthynnus affinis; assembly: GCA_029490765.1. Taxonomy (NCBI): domain Eukaryota; kingdom Metazoa; phylum Chordata; class Actinopteri; order Scombriformes; family Scombridae; genus Euthynnus; species Euthynnus affinis. The sequence continues at coordinate 19,510,919 of CM055856.1, read as the reverse complement.
ACAAGCAGACATGTGGAGCAGAGCCATCTCACACAGACATTGTCCTTACATGGTGTGAATTACCCTGCTTTCAAATATGACCTTTATTATCCTGTATGACAAAAGGACAATATGAAGCAGATTGTTTGGCTTGTTTTGCAATACTAACAGATTCAGGGATGACCTTGCATGCAGGTGTTGATCTCTTTTAAAGTGCAACCCCAAACCCATCCCCATACTGATTGTATTTTCAACTCAGAGTACAATCTACAAACAATATATTCAATCAAGAATGAAATGAAAAATCATTGTCATTGTTTTGTATAATACAGGACAAGAAAGGTTTTATCAGTGGTTTTAACTGCTGTTGACTGTCAATCGAGGTTTAGAGAGATTGAATATTATTTAATACCCCTGTAAGTGTCCCATTGACTAGTGCTGTTTCTAAGATTAAAAAAAAAACTAGAGCATGCACACACAAAGACAAATACACACCTAAAGCAAAAATGTGACATTTTGGGAAATATGCTTATTTGCTTTCTTGCAGAGAGATGAAAATACTGATACTACTCTCATGTCTAACCGTTAAATATAAGGTTGCCGCTAGCAGCCAGTTAGCTTAGCTTAGGTCAAAAACTGGTCCTCACTAATTAACACATAGAAGCCACAACTATTTGTTTTTACAAACTTGTGTACTGAGCGTATTTCCCAAATTGTCAAATTATTATTTTCACACCTCAAAATATGGCATTGATACATATTATTAGCAGATATTACAAGTTAAAAAAAGTAATAAAATACACTATAGAGTAAGAGAACTTAGACTTGGTTTCATTATGAGCCACAGTACTATCACAGTATTTCAATATGAGCCAGATTCATTTGGCGAGAAACATGTTGATCTACTAAATGTGTAGACAGCGGTTTGAATTCTTAAGAGTTCAATGAGTTCAACTTCTGTCAGCTTCCTACATACTGTCTTAAAAAACTACCAGGATTTGCTTCTTAATTTTCGTATCATTTATTTTGGAGGAGGGTGACAGATGCTGATGGATTTGTAAATCTAATTTCTAATCTCTTTGTATCATCTAAAATAAATTCCAACTTTACACAAACTTGTAAGAAGAGCAAGAAGGCTCAGTGACTCAAGGAGAAACACTTTGTGGTTGAATTATAGTGTTATTACATCTTTGTAGATTTGTAAACTTTGTTTCCTTAAAAGGCAAATGATTTACAAAACAATTATGAGCTCACTGAGTCTGGTGGATTTCTTAAATGATAGATTTTTAAAAAATGGTATGAGACACTTTTCTGCTTCTACAAGTAACATTTTACTTGTACCTGTACAGTGTATTTGAATATATAAATATGTGTTCATAATTTAAATTCAGTGATTCGTGCTGTAATAAAATATCTCTTCAGAAAATATCTTCTAGTATACTTCATTAAGTGTCAGAAATAGACAGAAACTGACAATTTCTTCTCTAATCTATTTCTGTTACTTCCTGTTTGAGTGTCTGTCCCGCCCACCTAACCCCCCTTCTTCTGTGGGGTGTGCCAGCTACCATGGCAACTGTTGTGAACCCTGGAGAAATATGGCTGCAGGAGAAATTATAGCAGTGTCCATGAGTGATGCAGCAGACATACCAAATGCCTTGCGTTAATTGCACAGGATTTTGATTTTGAATATGATTTTGTTTATTCACCTCATACAACCAGCTAGCAACAGCGTATCGACTAGTCCCCAACCAGTGCAGTGATGTTGCTGAAGCTCTGATTGAACCCAAAATAAACTTAGACTTTGCTGTGATTTGATTACAATAAATTGATCAAATGAATGCTGAAATAACTACATCATAATGCCAATTTGTATAAAGTCTGATTTCATGCTTTGTCGGGTCTGTCTGCAAGACAACAAGCAAACAACTTTTAAAATTCTTGTTTTTTAAATCTAAGTTCAGATCGATCAGAGCTATGCTTTGCAAACAGCAGCTTCTCCACTGACACTCAAAATAATGTCATCTAAAGGTATAAATACGGCAGCAATGTAATTGTTGATACACAGATATCTACATAGTGTGTAACTTTAAAATTATATAAACTCACCAGCACCACCACCAAACTCCGGCTCTGCTCCTTGGCTATCTCCTCCAGACTGTCTGATGCTCAACAACCGTTTGTCAGCAAGCAGTGGCTCTGTCCTCTGGTCCAGCCCCATGATTCGCATTAATTATTTTTGCCCTTAGCTTATGTTAGTTTAGCCAGGTACCCGCTTGTGAGAAAAACATGGAGGACCTCAGGAAATTTAGTGGGTGGAGATTCAGATAGAGACATGGAGGAGGAGGAGTACAATTTCAGTGAAGCCCCATGTGACATAAGAAGGGGCATCAAATCTGAATGAATTGTTCATCATGAATCACAAGAGACTGAGGGGTCTTATTTAACAGTTTGTGTGTTAGTAGGCACATCAGAGACTCAAATATATATGCACAAGCACTAAAAAAAAATCATAATATAGCCCCTTTAAGTCTTAACTGCAGTACAAATATTTCAAAGGAGGCATCTCATTGGTTGTTTAAATTGCCTTTATTAAAAGATACAGGATACTAGATTTGACACCAATATTTGAAGATTCAGCACTTGATCGTTACAGGCTGGGGCATGAGACACAGCTGACAACTGTTTCCATCCGTGCCTTTAAAAATATCCCTGTAAATACTGTAATCTGCAGTATATGGCCACCATTGACATCTGGATATTGCGTCAGTACCTTTATTTTTTTAATCACATTAAATTTTACAATAAAGTCGTAAAAAAGGAAGAGAGAATCTTGCTAAACCATGCAACACCCAACAAGCCAACATTTACAGTTAGTCTTAGATCACAACGATTTCAAATGGTATTTCAATGTTCAATATGTTCAGCAACAATGACAATATCATATCCAAAGACTTAACACAATAATGATATTTCTTATTTTTTTTAAAGGGGAATTAATTCATCCCTTGATATACTTCTCTGACAGTACTCCATTATGTTCCAGCCACCATCTTAAAACGTTTAATTTTAATTCAAAGCAGAATTTTATTCACATCTTATGTCCTTGGTATACGAGAGAGGTTTAGAAAGGTCTAATTTTCTTCATTTTTACTGAGTGACTTCAAATCCTAAAGGACACACATGCATCGCTTTCTACAATATACACAGTTCAGTTACAGTCTTTCATTGGTCTGCTCTTTGAAAAAGCTCCACAAAGACTTGAGAAAACTGGCGCTTTGAAAGCAAACACAACTTCTTACAAAAGGTTGGTAAAACACAAGTCCAAGATCTTATGCATGTAGTGCACATTGGGAGAAGAGGTGAGTCTTTTCATCCCAGTATATTGATAATATTGTAATGATGTTTGGATAATTTAGAGGCTAATTCTCCTGGAGGATCCTAAAATATGATTTTACTTATTGAACCAAAACTGCAATTGTTGATGTATACTGTTACTCAGTTGTTGTTGTTGTTTTGTTTTTGTTTTTTTGCATATGTCTAATTACAAAAAATATTTGTGTGTGTTCGATTTTTTTACTGTTTAATGGCAAAATCATGAAAACAACAAAAATCATTAATATTAATCATGATCATGAAATGAAAGTGATAGAAAGTATGATTTAAAAAAATGTCTTTCTTGACATAACAAGGTGAAACCTCTTCCTTTAATCAACAAATCAATCAATCAATGCTTCTACACATGGAATAAAAGGATAACTAAATAACTATTGTAACTATAAAGAAAGATGTAACATTAAATAGGGGTAAGCAAATAAAATATCAATGCATCTAACTCCAATTGAATCTTTTTCCCTTCCCTTATATATTCTAAACTTTATATGTTTAATAAGCTCCTCTGATTTCTGTCAAAGGAATTATAAAATTAGCAATGCCTGATGTTTGAGAGCAGGTTACGAGGAGCTCACAGTATTGAGACAGTCGGAGCGTGGATTGTGCAGAAAACTTCCTTCAATCTGATTAACTAAGGAAAGCAGTGATATTCCTTGGGACAATCTCTTCAAATTGTTGACATCTTACTGGTAAACTTTTTTATTAAGCACTCAGACGTGTGAATCCAGATTTCCTGCTGTGCATCCAAATGCACTCTGTATTTCTATTTTTCATCTCTTCTCTTTGGGAAAGTCTGTTTGACAGATATTGAATGTTTGTAAGCGCACTGCACACCGCTCAGTGCATGTTCTCTCATCTCGTCAGTACACTGAACAGCGTTGCAGTATATCATGGCTTTACAATATTAATAATCATAAACGGATCTTACAGGCTACTGAAAACAACCACAACAGCAGCATCTGCAGCTTGCTGATGTGTGCATTTCACTTAAGCTGTAACAAGTTATCTGTATATATTATATTTCTCTTTGTGCCTCAAACTGACTTCCTTTAATTGCCTGCTATTGCAGACCACCCACTGCTGCTGTATGAAGGAAGGGATACACAATAGGATGAGGAGCAAGGATGAGAGAAAGGGAGCAAAAAAGGAAAAGGAAAGGGAAATCTTCCTCCAAAAAGCTTCATAATGTGGGTAACTCGGGATGGATGGGATAAAAAGGAAGTGAGAGAGAGGAGCGGGCAGTGGGAGTTCTCTTCTCTAAAAGTCCCAGTTTGCTCACGGGTTTCAGGAGACCTGCATTAAAGGATAGGAGGATTAGAAGAGTAGAAGATGGAGGAAGAAGAAGAGAAGTAGAGCCTCCTGTCTCAGCTATTGCAAAGCTGCTCTCACAGGTGGAACAGGGTGAAAGAGGGGAAGGAGAAAGAGGAAGAAGATTTGGAGTGAAAGAAGGGAAAAAGAGAAGTGCCATCCCTCTCGCTCTATCCTTCTATTCGTCCCAGTCCTTCTTGATTTCGAAGCACCACACCCAGTCCAAGTACACGTTCTTGTCGTCGTCGATGAAGCGGGACTTCACTTGGTATTGGCCACGTGATATCATGCCTTTGGGTGCCTCATCAGCCGGGGACAGAAACTCGTGCTCCTCCGCCCGTGGGCCGTAACTTCCCACCATGTACGAGACCTTGTCCACTGCAGGAAGATAGAAAATGGATACTCAGTAAATGGATTTGATAGAAAGGGATGAATGGAAATTGTCTTCTTGTCACTTTATGATCAGCACAGGTACAGTTCCTGTTTTATTGTGACAAAGAGAAACACATAGAGGCTGGAGTGAACTTACCTGTTATTCCTTTCCTGGTGGCCACATGATGGTACCTCAAGCCAGCAACGATTTCTCTGTTCACCTGCAGACACACACACACATACATTTCACACATTCTGATGCAACTTTCCCTACGATGTGTCCCAACCACGTTTTCTGTCAATTACCAGGAAAACTGGCATCCCAAAGTTTGAGTGACACTGCATGAGGTTATCAACTGATTATGTGGTTCATTATTTCTTGCTTTACCCTGTTCAGCCTTTCCTAGTGACTGACAAAAATAGACAGACACATTCACACCTACAGGCAAGTGTTCAATTCACCTAACTGCACGTGTTTGGGCTGTGCGAAGAAAAATGAAAACTCCATTCCAAACCAAATTATACGTTCAATCTATGCAGACCAGAATAGAGTGAAAAACTGCCTATTTGGAATTTTTTGACAAGAAAACTGCATCACCTGGAGAAACCAAATATTGAAAAATTAAATGCCATCAATAACATGTCAGGTTTTCAGCTGCAGTGAAGCCATTTTGTCCAGCAGGTGTCCTCACAGTGAAGGTTCACAGTCGCTCTCTGAGCTGTTTGGTCATTGTCAGCACATCTCCCTCTCCCTTCAGGGCCAAGTCCCTCAAGTACTGCCTCTAGTCTAAAAGCACACACACTTTCTATGAAAAAAATCGGTGTATTTCATTGACATGTGGACCCTACTTCTACATTTTTTAAAACTCAAATACTATTTGTTTTTAGCTGTTTTAGTAGCATTCACACAGGTCTTAGTGCTCTTTCCAGTACAGGAATATTTCCCACGATCTGAATCACTCTCAAGCAATCAGAGGAAATAGTGGATGATTGTGTGTACGAGTTGTGTGTTTTGCAGCAGCTCCATTGAATTTTAGAGATGTGATGAGAAGCCACTACTGCTAACCACTTTGAAACTCTGCTTGGAAAAGTACTATATGGGTCGATAATTTTCTTTGGTGGTACATTTTTCTCATTTTATTGGCTAACCGGGAAAATATAGAAATGTTTAATAACTCCTAATGTTATCATTCTCTCACAAACATCCTTTCTAACCTCAGGCGCATACTCCTCTTGTTTATATCTGCTCTGCATTTCCCTTCAAAAGTATTTCATTGTCGCCAGTCTGTATTTATTTATTGCAGACATGAGGTCGCAGCTCAGGGGAAAAAAGCGTGTTTACATGAATGGTTTATTTGTAACAGAGACGGGAAGGAAGGGAAAGGGGATGGAGGTGTGAGAAAGTGAGAGGAGTGACAAGTAACAAGCAGCAGTCATTGATGGGATTGAATCACAAAACTGAGGTATACTCCCTATTTTTTTTTATAGCACCTAAACTCACTCCAACCTCCCAAATCCCCCCTATATATGTCAGTCTTGTTTCAACAGTGTACTGAGAGGAATACAAGACTTTTATTATGTGTCTCAGTTGACAACTTGTTGATCACCTTAGCTGGAACTAAATAAATACTATCGAACACATTTCAATGTACTGATTGTCTAATTTTAGAAATCTAAAAAATAACGTCAGACTTGAGAAACAAACCTGCTCGTGTTAAACGACTATTTGCTTCTATGGCATTGATCCTTACTGGCACTATAAAATGAACATACTCATTAAATATGATAATGGTTTTGTTTTATATTGTGGTTTGATTGTATAGTACACAGTGGCTTACTCAGCACAGTCTTTCCCTCTTCCAGTAAACACCTGATCATCTGTTTGTTCGTTCCATCCATGTTGTAATGTATAATAAATCTCTCCGTTCTCATCACACTTCTGTGACTGCATCTGTTCATCTTACCTTGAAGTGTATCTTTAATCTGTAGCTCACTCCTTCCTTTAAGGTGAAGCTCTTCCTCTTCAGAGCGTCCAGGTCTCCTGGACAAACAACAACAACAACAAAAGCATCACTTATGGTCAACATGACATGTATGACATCAGCCGCTACAGTTTCTCAGCAGAGACGTGCTATACATGATGATGACAACATGCAAAATAACTCACTATATGATCACGTTGCTGCCGATCGACACACAAATCATGTCACGCACTGAGACATGTGGCTTTCTGCAGCAGACATAATAGTACAGAATTGTAAAATTTAAAGCAGAGGTGTGTTAGAATAATCATCTGAAGAAAGTGCTAATCCTTAATTTGCCTTTTTAACTTCATTTACTGAATTTCCAAGCAAATAGTAGATACCAAGTGGCTGGTTGTGTTTGAAGTCAGATTTTTAAAAAGAAATAAGATAAAAGAGATAAAAGAAAAAAGGTGAATGTGACAGTGAATGAGTGAAAGAAAGAAAAACAAAATGCATATAAAAAACTAGCATGAGTGTTTATCAGTCTTGGAAGCTGTTAAGTTCTTGCTGTTCTATTTGCACTAGCATGTTTGCTTAGCATTGTACAATATGGTTCATTGTGTGATAAAATCATTTAAATTGGGAGCATTTTCCTCTCATGTTTCAGCTTAATCAGAAGAATGAATTTCATACTGAGAGGTTTGATGCCTTCTGTTTTCATACTCTGACGCATATGTTATTTAATGCAGAATGGCTTCTTTCTGTGTACAATAAAGTGGTCTATGCTGCTCTGTGGGGTTGAATGGGTTCATCTTAAGTGGGGGGGGGGTTGCATCCTGGGCCATTGTAAAAGCACAGCAATCAGAAATGCATTCACTGCCTAATCACTTTATATCTCAATTTAAACCCAACCATCAGCCTTGAGTGCTTCCTAATGGACAGAGTGAAACAGAGGAAGGAGGAGAGATAGAGATGATGAAGGAGAGATAGAAGAATGTGGTGAATAAAAACAGACGGCAGCGATGTGTTGAGGAAGAGATGCAGAGGACACAAAGGCAAAGAAAGGAAATGACCTATAGATAAGACACATGCACATACACACACACACACACAGACACACACACACACACACACACACACAGCATACAGTATATTGCTCATTCAGAAGTGCACTATACAGGGTTAGAGGACTGATTCCCACTGGTGTCACCCATATTAAAAATAAATGCACTTGTGACACATTTAAGCACTTTAAGTAAAAGCTCCCAACAAACAGCATATCACTGCTGCCGTATGAAAATCTCTGCTAATGCTGACTGTCATGTTTTCACTTTAATTGAAAATCTAAATGTGGTTTGGGAGAGTTACATCATCACACGAAACCCTTTGAAATCCCCATTAGATAAAATCAAAAATGTATGTCATTGAGCTAATAAAGCTGTTCCTCAGTAGCTGACATTTTGGAGATTTTTCACTGTTCCATCTCTGTCTCAGTCTCATTACATTCAATCTCTCTCCCTCTGAGAACTGTTGCCTGGTATGTAACTATCTCTCTCTCCCTTTTTCTACCTCTGATTCTTCTCCTTTTTCTTTCCCCAGGAGACAGAGAGGAGAGAAAAGATGTTGCCCACCCTCCTGAGAGCGTCTGACAGAGAAAATAGGTCAATGTAGAGAGCTGTCTACCTGTTCTCTTCAGGGACACACACACACACACACACAAAAATATGTACTCATGCAAGTATGCACACAAGGATGCACATGCGCAGTCAAATCCCCACACAGAACACACTAGTTTTCCAGCTGAAGCTCACACTTGGCAAATATTGTACTGATGCCAAAAAAAGACAAAATATTAGAGAACTCACTAAAAAATTACTCTTACATGTTTTTATTCAGTTTTTCCATACAAACATCAAAAACTTTATGATTTTTCATGTCATAAAGCTGCTAACCCTTGAGTGAAGTCAAGTTTTAATTTTTGTTGTAACATAAGTCTCAGAAAAACTTCCTTTATATACAGGATATTAAACAAGACAATATGAATAACAGGCATAATAACATTAATGGGTTCATTTTTAGTCATTTTTAGTCTACTACATCTATCAAACAACTAAAGCTAATAGGCAATATTAGCTTTAGCTTTAAATTTCATTCAAATGGCATGATTAGTTTATAAAATATAATGCATTCTTGGAGATTAAACTACCTAAAAGTATACAAAGTAGTTAATAATACTCCACCATGACTCTGTGAGGCTGTACTTAAGCACAGTGAGGTTTTGAGCTAAATGCTAATGACAGCATGCTAACATTCTCATAATGATAACGTTAGCCATGCTGATGTTTAGCAAGTATAATGTTTACCGTCTTTATCATAAGCATGTTAGCATGCTAATATATGCTAATTAGCATTAAACACAAAGTACATCTGAGGCTGGTGGGAATGCCAATAGTTTTATAGTCAACAGTATCATACACAGCAGTCAGATCATAAGTTTGATTAAATGTCAGTTGGGAAGGTGTTAAGAACCTTGATTGCTGCCGTTTCAGTGGAGTGATTAGACCTAAAAAGTGAAATTAGTCACTAAGACTGTTGCAAGACAAATGTGCAATATGCTTATGGGACACAACCCTCATTAAGTTCAGACATAAAAGCGAGATTAGAAATTGGCCTGTAGTCAAAACATTCATCCTCTTCCTTCTTTGTTTTTTTTTTACACATGGAGGGTTTCATCCTCTGCTGCTCATATTCTGAATAACCCTTCCCATTATTATAGGAATTTCACAAACGAAACACCCCTAAAGTGTTCACATATTACGGACATAATTCTAAACACATAACACATAATAAGTAATAGTAAATCACATGGTTGAGATAAAGATTAGTCCATGGCATAGAGAGGCTGCATGGTGTGAGTGCTAAATATGAAGCAGCGTGCGTGCTCAGCAAAACAACCCTGGGGAGCATGAAAGTTTAACAAAGCCAGTCTTTGCATTTAGGCCACCAAAGCACTGTGAAGTCATAGCCGAGGATATTGCTTTGTGTAGTGTAGTCTGGCAACGGGCCACACAGCACACAGTACAGTATGGGACACACCATATATCATAGACTTAAGTGTAACATATTACCTTACAGCATGGTAATATGGTAATATTGTAGTGCATTATCGACTGAGAAAAAAAGCAAATATGGCTCAAGATTGAGATAGCGTTTGTACACTGATGTGCTCACCATCAAGATCGTTATGCAAATCACTGCTGCTGAGATACAACATGAATCACTGGCCTGTTTCTTATGGATCTAATACTACTAGTATGTTTTTGAGACTATAGTTTTTACATTACACACAAGTTTACAAGATACCATTTTTTATGAAGAATACAAAATAGCTCAGTTAAAAGCGTTTCAAAATCCAAGAAATCCAAGTCCAAGTGGAGTCATACTTATCCTCCATTTTTGCTTTTATTTATGTCAAAATGCATACAACAATAGAGTACAGTCATGCTGTACTGTGCAAACCTGCATTCACAAGAAAGAAGATAAAATATTTATCTGCCAGTTATGTGAATGTTACTCCTTTTCCCCAAATTATTTTCAGTTAGTTCTACTTCCTGATGCAATAATGTGACAGAAAAAAGGTTGCAGTGGTGTTTTCAGAGCTGGAACAGGCTAAAATTGGTTTAATGATAGGGACTCATATCATAAAAATCCGTCATATAGTATTGCTGTTGTGAAATGCACAATTATTTATTGTAAAATATGATGAATTTGATTTTTAACATTCATTATAAGCCAAACTTGGTCACAGTGCTGTGCTTGTATTTGTGGCTCTGCTAGTCTTGTTGTTGTATTTACTGAGCTACGAAGCATAGCCACATACAGAATGATATTTCAGGCAGATGCAGATGTATTCAAAATGACAAAGAATATATGGATGTGTGTGAGAAAGAAACTGAACTGAGGCAAGAAACAGATTGTAAACAAGCCAACAGTTTATCATTTAATATCAGTAATAATTCTTCATTGCACTTCAATGGAAAACTGTGCATGCACAACAACAGGTAAGAGTTGAACAAACATTTTGGGTAATAAATTTAGTACATTTCAGTACAGCGCAGTTCCTTCATTTTAGATGAGTTTGTTTGGCTAATCTGGGGATAATCTATATTATTCTTGCAGAGTCTGACTTTTTCAGTTGGTCTCTTTTGCTATTTTGCTATGTTTTCAGTTCTCAGCAATTAACTTGTGTGCAAATGTACAATGTTGTTATTGTGTTGTTAATGAATGGAAATCTAATTAAGAAAAATAGGTGCCAATGCTTCAGTGGACATAAAAACAATACATTATAAACTGTAAGTGGACCACAAATTCTTTGAGGTATTGGACTGGTTACTCTCCACCTGTCCTGTTGTCTTGAGGGAGAGACTCAGAGGTTTGATGCACTGCAGAGAGTTCACACCCATTGTGTGCAAGTGGGAGCACTTACGAACTGAGAAGTTAAGGTTAAGACATGGACCCAAACAACCTCACAGAATTGAAAGATCTCTGATGGGACAACCAGTCAAGCGTGCAGAGTGTAGAGCAATCATCTCTACTACTGTATGTCATCTCAGCCCCTGCTTTGCAACCCCCTTTCTCTCTCTCTATAACATAAACTCACACACATGTAGAGCAGTAAATGCCCGTCATCACTTAAGGCACCATGCTGCACTGGTAACAGCCTATAGTGTATAATGAGGTCTCTAATGCATTCGGCCATCGATGGAAAGTCCATTTCTAGCCTGGTGCCGGCTTGGCTATCTGACACCAGCAGGACCAATTATTATACTGCTGCTTACTATAGCTTTATAAAGTGAGATGCTTTACTCCCACACTGCATACAGCAGTTTCTCTATTTCTCTTCTTTGCTATACAACACCAATACAAACATTCATCCAAATTAAATCAAATCCTCATGAATAGACTCCAGGGAAAATATGCAAAATGACACAAGACTTCCCTGAAACACAAGTAATTTCTAAAGAACTAGAAATACAGAACATAGATTTTGAAATAAAGTCTTTGTAAAACAGCCTGTCAGTGTCAAAGAGCATTTCCTATTTTGCGCTGAAGGCTTTTTGTCTGTCTGCTGGGAAGAAGAGCAGATACTGTGATAAAGAAAGATATTACAGAACATCAAATCTAGAAATGGCACTCCCTAAAACATACATCTTCACATTATCACATATCACATCAATTGTGTTTCAATACCTTGTTAGAGTTACCACAAACAAATAATGAAACCATCAGTAAATTAAATTAAATTATCCCTGCCCATCATATCAGTCACTTTTCACCCCAGTGTTCATGAGTCTGACAGGAGTTTTTTTCAGTTCCTGATAGCAACTATACCTCTTCAACTTCAATTCTGTCTTGTGGTGTACCCCAGGGTTCTATCCTGGGTCCTATCTGGTTTGCCTTGTACATGCAGATAATACAAGTTTTAATTGTTTCATCTGTCTTTGCTATTGATAATTGATAATCAATGATACATCTCTTTGAACCTCTATTTTCTATTCTATAGGTTAAAGCTGATAGAATGGGTATTTGTGCCCTTGCTGGCCTTGTTCCTAAGGTAAAGCCTTGGTTCGATCTCCTCAACTGGTAAATCCACCCTTAGAAATATGCACGTCACTTTTGACCAGGCACTATCTCTCAACCAGCACGTGAAGATATTTAGCTTTAGATATTTTTTCCAGCTGAGGAACATAGTAAAAAGAAGATTGTTTTTATCTGCAATTTTGATAGTATAATATATAACATTATAATGCCACCATTACTGCTGACAGAGTAAATAATCCAACCGACTGTTTCTTGTATCTAAAAACAATATTAGAGTTTCTCCAGGGCCACTCCCCCCTCTGAAAGGGACACATGGTTTAGTCCACTCTTGCACTCATGTAATTTATTTTTTTGTATAATGTATAAGTATTGCACAATATTATACATTCTAAGATGCTTGTAATATAGAATGTTTAAGTAATAGCTTTTGAAATATGATCACATTTTTATTTGGACACATGATCAATTTATTGGATATTCATGATCTGCTGAGCTTCAGATTCTCACTGCCTGGTTAACACCCACTTTCAAACTCCACACAACCACTTTGTAATACAGGCTTTCTGTTGAAAATGAACTGAAGTGCCATCCACCTTTCACTCCCTCCATCATCTCTGACTGAGACCAAATCTGAAAGCTTGAGATCTGTCTGGTCTGGAAGAACAGAGGCTCTCCCCATTTCGTGCAATTCAGCAGATCTTTCATTACACACTGAAAGATGCACTTTAAAGGCTGCTCGATACTTTCTATCTCTCTGCTTTTGAATCAGAGGAAACTGCATAGTACAAAGTCACTATTGCCTAGCAACCAGGTGACCTTTTCGATTAGTCTTAGCAGAATATGTACAGTATATGTGTAATAGTGTGTTTGATAGGCAGGGAAATCCTCAAGAAGAAATACACGCGCAGTCACAGTTACCATTCATCAGGCACCCCCTGGCACACAAGTCAACAACAGGTGAACCTATACACCCTCGCACACACACACACACATATTGATCCTTTCCTTAACTTTGTCTTCTGTAGGAAATGACATGATCTCTTTACAGCCACCTGATTACCATGCACCGCAGACATGCACACACATAAACTTACAGACACCTCATTCCCTCCTTCCCTGCCTGTCGTTTTCTCCTGCACACAGGGGAAAATGTCAATACTGCCCACTAAGCAAACATTTAGCCGTCTCTCTCGTCTGTCTGTCCCTCTCTCGAGCATGGACACACCCACTGCAGTCTTTCTGCACATAAAATGCAGCATGGTGGGGTGAGATGCCTCGCTCCAGGGCAAATCAGTGATTTGTGTCACCATATTGGAAGAAAGGTAGAGCAGCATGACAGTGACACATCTAGCCAAGCATTAGGGAGAGTAAACACTCCATGGTGAATGAAGAGAAAAGTACCTGTCAGGTCAATGGCGATTGGTCCAGGAGCTTCATCACACAACAGGGTCAGTCTGGTCACCTGGACATTAGGCCCAGAGGACACTGGAGATGCAAAATATTCTGGTCATTACAGTATTCACTGATTCATATTCTTTCATTCATTCAATCATTCATATATATATATATATATATATATATATATATATATGGTAACAGGAAGAAACAGCTAGCCTGGCTCTGTCCAAATGTGACAGGTCTATCTACCAGACCTCTAAAACTCATTAATTAACATGATATATTAACCTTTTTAACTGTATAAATGCAGCAATGTAAAAATGACAAGTTGTGGTTTTCCTTGCTGAAGACAATGCTAATGAGGGAAGTAGTGACTGGGAGATCCTGGGATAAGTGGAAACAAAACATTCAATATTCAAGCCCATTGCACTGATGCTAAAATATCACAGTGCGTAAAAATCACATTATCAGTCATTGTAGAAAGCAGTAACGGCCCCAAACTAGTATTTACGGCTGTTATGAGGATTCAGCATGGACACACTAAAAGATAAATGGCTGTGTGCGGCCTCTATTTGACGATAAAGTCCACTCTCTGCTTTTCCCGTCTCCCATTACGGCTTCTCACAGTATTCAGTGTTACTGAGCTGTAGCTGAGGTGGTGTTGTGTTACAGCAGTGGGGGAGTCAGAGCTATTCTACTGATATCAGCTGTCATGGCCTGGCTGCTGGATATTAGAGATGCTGAGGCAAGCAGGTCTGCTCCAGTGTATGTGTGTGTATCTGTGTGTGTGTGTGTAATCAGAAGTTGATGACTGCAAGGAACTATGCACCAAAGTCGTTATATTGAGTGAATTAAAGCTGCGGTAACACTGGGTACCAGCGTGAATCACCAGCTCTCCTCAGGTTAACAATACACACACACACACACACACACACACACCTGTCATTGGACCTGTCCCCAGCAGGGTCTGCTTGTATTTGACCAGGCTCTCATCATCTTTGTCCAAATCCTGAATCTCCTGCAAAGACTTCTGGGCCGGAGGGTTGTAGTTGAGGTTTCTGTCATCCTCTTCCTCCCCGATGGACAAATCCTTGTCAGCCATCAGACCTTCCAGAAAGAAGGAAAAAGACTGTTAAAAACATCCTCTAACATGTCACATGTATATTAAGTTGTTTCATTTTCCGGTTTTCTTCCTATGGGCCAAAATATTCAGAGCAGATAAAAAATGTCTATATATAACACTATCAAATCAAACTAATTTTTTTTTTAAATGACAGTCACTGCAAACTGGAACAGGCAAGCAGCATTTTCAGCAGAGTTCATCTGCAGTATAACAGCCTGAAAACTCAGTCAGCACAGGCAAGATTGCTCACTGTCTGGGGTAAGATGCACATTAGTGTATGTAGGCCAGCACGAGCCATCCGGGTTTGATTTCATCTGGGATTTTAATTCAATATTGAATTTTACAGACATTCAACAGTGTGTTCTGCAAGCGTCTCTTCCTCCTTCAGCACTGAACCAGAGAGTGAATACTTGCAGAATGGAACAGTTACAATCACTGGAAGAACGACAGTCAAATAGATGAAAACAAAACAGTTTTATGTAAAGTGGTTGACAGAAGAAGCACAACACATTATGTTGTTGTTATTCATCTAAGATGCGCCAGTAGCAGGAATTTTATCATCTCACAGATTCCACACTTAAAAAAGTAATGTGAGTGTGATCAGATATATTCATGTCATATGTGTTTGAGAATGTAGCGTTTATTTTTGTCAAAGTTAAAGTGATGTTATGGGGGATGCAGTGACTTCATGACTGCATTATAAATAGGAATAATGTATCTTTGACAGTAATAAAAGCAGACATGATGTTCACTCTGATGAATTTCCTGAATGATGAGCAAACACAAGCGAGTTTCAACGCTTCACATTCATGCTTCCTGCATGACTTTGCAACAATTGTATGGCTGAAACATCATTGGTCCGAAAATGAAAGGGGTGAGATAATAAAGCACTCACACGACTCCTTTTTGCAATAGCTTTGAAATAAACTAACAAATTATTTTGTTGATTTATGGTTAAGAGCAGAGGCACGTTGTTCTTTCTTCTCAACTCACAAGAGTAACACACACACAAGCAGATCCTTTCCTACGTTAAAACATTACATGGTTCCCAACACAAAACATGCACAATGCATACCTCTAGACTCCAATTATCTGAAGAATAGGACACACAGTCACACAGAGACACACACACACACAGAGAGACACACACACACAGTGCTGTGAATGTCTATTTACTGTGCTGTAACAGTCTTGTGTAATAGCCTCTGGTTGAGTTTTCACTGTTCATAATGAGACGGCTCAGTGTACATCAGCTCAGAGCTGTGTGTAGAGGTAATTGGATGAAACGGGGAG
The DNA here is from genome assembly GCA_029490765.1 of Euthynnus affinis. Lineage (NCBI taxonomy): Eukaryota > Metazoa > Chordata > Actinopteri > Scombriformes > Scombridae > Euthynnus > Euthynnus affinis. The sequence continues at coordinate 19,494,491 of CM055856.1, read as the reverse complement.
TATACACACACACACACACACACACACACACACACACACACACACACACCGAGTGTAAAAATGCACACAATCACACAGTGTTACAAATTCTGTAAACATTAGTGAAGATCAAATGTGTTAATCGGAGACATGATGACCCAAAAGTGTCCCTGTGCTCTCTTCTGTGTTTCTGTATATATCTGTCTGTTATTTACAGCCGCACCCCACCCAGTCAGGGCTGCCTTTGCCCATCACCATGGCAACTCTTTCAACTCCCTTTGCAGTGACATCACCTTTGCTGTGGTTCTGTTTTATATGACTGAACATACACAGCAGAGCATTTACTTTTACTTGTGGCAAGAGAGACTCGTGAATCTGTTTAACAAGATATTTTCCTTGTTAATGATTCTAATCAAGCAGTTGTAATTAATATATAGTAAAGTATATTTCTCCTTAGATTTTTAATATAGGATTTTTTTTTACTAATACCAAGTTTTTAATTTCTCACTTTGCGATGAGGATAGCTGCCTATGGACTCAGTATAACTCAGTATATGTTAAATAGTTAACATGGAGGCCTAAAACTAATCATCTTCTGGGGTTGACACATGGGTGATTTTGGCATTTGGTCATAATTATCACAGGTGATTAGTGACGTCTTGTTTCCCCTTTAAATTGATTTAGGTAAGAAATGTAGGTCTTAAGTCAAATTTAAGTGTCTTCAAACACAGTTTTCTCTAAAATTAATCAACAGGAAGTAAGTGCATTTTTACAGTCTACATATAATCTTCCCTCACGTTTTTTTAAGTCTTTACTTTTCTACATGAATCATACTCATTACACATTTGTACCTTTAATTAACAAGGATTAGGATTATGTAGGCACTGACACATTAGTCTCCCCGCCTCACACTTTCTTTTTAAACCCATCTGGCAGATTAATTAGCATTATCCCCATGGATGTGTTTTGTTTCTGTTTAGATTAAATGAGGTATTTAGCAGATGTCATTGACAAAGAGACCTTTAAAAATGTTCCTTAGAATAAAAGAAATACACTAAATATCTTTTTGATTATGATATTAAATATCCATACAACATGAGATGACATCAATTAGTCAGTCAAATTGGCATGTCTTACATAATTACAGACAACAGTTGTTTTAAGATCTCACATAACACTCATGCTGTTAATGTTGGTTCTGGCTCATTTATGGAAGAAGCTGAAAACATGAGGAAGTATGGCTCCAACACAGAAAAGCAAAAACCCAAGATTAAATACTGCAGGTTGCTCATTGAATAAGAGCATGATCCTATCACGCTTCAGTTTCCAAACGAAGCAGCTGATGTATAAACTTTTACATCCTTTACATAGCGACACACTCACACATTAAACACTGTATGTAGTATGTCAGATATGGATGGTACATGACTTCATAAATGATTCACTCAGCTTTATTTACATATCAAATAAACTGCAGTGCCCCCCCAAGCAACCATGCACGTGCATACACATACCCACAAACACTGCAGCGTAGAAAACATGTTTCTGTGCAGCTATTAAAACTGGTTTCCTCTCTGATATCTGAGAGCTCAACGCTGCCGGTTTCCTCTTTGATCTCCAGACTGCTGACCTGTCACAGTAACCATATCAATTAACATTAAAAAAAAAGCAGGTTTTGGTCCACAGAGATATAACTTCTTGTACAATTGAGTATTTCAATATGGATTTCTTTAAAAGTTGTATAGTGACAAGCTTCCTTTTATCTTCACCAGATAAAATTTGTTTTAACATCACTTACACTGAGTCTGTACTAATTAACCTGAAGACTGACTATTCTGCTGAAGTGGGAAATCACTGTTCTGTAATAAACATCAGCTAATTAATGTCAAATTAGATTATAATGACTGCAATTACTATTACTAAAAGCCAATTATATATACCTGGAACTGAAGCTATAACCATTAGAAAACATTTCCAGCATGTACTTCATTTGTACTTTAAGATGTCACACCCATTTTTAAAAGTTTCGTGAGACTTGATTGATGTCTCATTGACAGTTTTCCTGTAAAAGTGTTAACCTTGCACTTTTTAATCCATTTTATCAGTTATAAAAAGAGGAAAAATGATATTTCAACTCTTCTAATTGTTGGCCTAAATGTGAAAAAGCAGCTGAATTAAGCTTAAACATGCAGAGTTAAAAACCTCCATATTGTGTGAATCTAGACTTGGAAACAAGCGTAGCGAAAAGCCGGCAGTGTGTGTTCATGTATGTGTGTGTGTTCTTCCAACTGTCTCAGCGCCCATCTGTGATGTGATATTAACTAGTGGATTTTCTTTGATGCCCGTAAAACTGCTTCATTACCCCAGTAGCTTTTGAAACCATCTTCTGCATCATTACACACATGCGTGCTGTAAAATATGTGCTACAAGTGTAAATCAGCGCTGTCTGTTGTTGCAGAAAAGTTCGAAATTGTGGATGGCGGTGGATTAATTTTTTTTTTTTTTTTTGACCAAAGAAAAGTAAAAATAAGGAACACATTGAAAGAAAAGGAGAGATAGTGCTGCTGGGAAATACACAGCAAAGAAAACAACACATCTGCATAGCAAAATGCTAACTTGTTTCTTCTCAAAACATGATTAGTTATGTAATTAATGTCATCTGAAAAAAGATAATAAAAAAATATATATTTAGATTGTTTTCCATAAAGCCTTCAAAATGACTGACCCCAGGAGCAAAATACATTGGTATTTTTTAAAACACACTAATTAAAAAAGAAACGGAAAAGTCATTAGGAACAAATTGATTGACAAAGTCATGAAAGAGTGTAATGATAGAATAAAGCACCTGTGAAATATGACAAAAAGTACACCTCAAATCATTGTGTAAAAAAAATTATGATATTTTATGGTGTGGCAACACTGTGATTAAGGTCTGGTTAGATTTAGGTACAAAAACAACTTGGTTAGGTTTAGGGAAAGATCATGATTTGGGTTAAAATGATCACATGAAATGTGGTTAGCACTAGGCAACCTTCATTGTCATGGCAATAGTAAACACAACAACAATGACAGTTATGGTTTTTAAAAGACTGTCTGCGGTTGGAAGCGTGATACTCGCGGTTGGAGGCTGGGGGCGAACAGCAGCCTGCTGCAGCAAGGTCCTCTATATATACTTTTCACAAGTTAGGATTTAACCAGCCCCTCAACCTGCATAATATGGAAATTTGTCACCTTATATATACGTCATCTGAACTACATCACTTTTCTGGGCCATAACTACAACAGCTAGATGGCATCTGTCACTCAAATGCAACTATAGGTTGTTTTTGGTGACTGAATTTCTGACCTATACTGTAGTTTTTCTTGGGAGGACAGGCTGAAAAAAAATCATAAGAGAGCCAAGACACTTGTCACCTCTGAAAAAAGAGGGCTTTATTACTGTGCCACAGAGTGGGTATGTATTATTTATGTGTAGGTTATTTGTAGGGCCCTCTGGGTGCCGTCTGAGTTCCAAAACCTAATAGCTAAAGAGCAAGGAATTCATTTATCTCCATTGTTATTGGTTGAGAAAATACAAAATACATCATTTTCCTGTGTCTACATAAAAAAAAAACATTTTAAATTTTGCATTGAGTGACTGATCAGAACTGCTTCAGACTTTTACCCATCCCCTGATCATTTTTCAACCATGTTGCCAAATCAGATCGCGTAGCCGAAAAAAGATCTTTTGCACTCAAACAGAGAATTTACAGTCTGTGTGGATGTATGTATAACAAAACCACAAGACACAGATTCAGCGTTCATCTGCTGGTATTTACAACTAAACCAACACGTTTAGTGAAAATCAACACAACAATCTGTTTGGCAGGGGAGAGGGGGCTTCAGGGGAAGAAGGATAGGAAGAGGATGGTTCACATGAGACCTTGAACACAAACACACACGCACACACACACTGAACTTCTGTTGAATCCTATTGACATTTGCCATTAAAATGCACCTTTGATACACAATAAAATCTTTAACAGTGTCCCCATTGCTCTTAATTCTCTTTCTGATTTGATTTGGAGTCAATCTTTTAAATGCTTATTGTTCAATGCTCTCTGTCACAAATTGTCATGGAAGGAGACTCATGGATTTTATCCCCCATCACTTCAACTGAAAGTGCATTAATAAGGGATCTGTCAATGGTCAGTAACAGCAGGAATGATTAACATATTTCAATGTTCAAAAACTGTGAAACCATCCTTTAAAACAGCCTTCTATAGTGTCTCTACTGTATCATAAATGGGGCGTTATCTCACAAAGAAGATGAAATAAAAATGTTTTATTTCATTGTGACTTAACACCGTCAAAATTAAACTCTTCTTCTTTGCCTGAGCCAGATTTTTTTCACTGCCTCCTCTTTCTTTAACCCAGATAACTGTTCACTGTGTCAGGAAAACACTTCCCTCACTATGTGTGTGTTTGTGAGTTGTGTGCCTTAAGCGTTAATTTGCTCTTTTTTATAGTCCTTTGAGGCCAGCTGTCACTGCTCTGTTCTAATACTATAACGAGACCTCTGGGACACAGAAACACACACATACATACACACGCACACACATAGATATAAACAGACACACATAGAGGAAGGTAAAAAGGATTCTTTCAGGGCTGTGCAAAGCCAATAAAAGCTTTTACAATGAAGGAAAAGGCAGTGAAAGAAGAAAGATCAACATATAACAGCATTACAGCAGGTCATGCGCAGAGTTATTATGGTTTTGTATTTTTCATTAGTTATTAATTTTATTTCGTTTTTAATTTTTGTTTTCAATTCAGTTTAGTTTCAGTTAGTTTCCAGAGTGGATTTGCTCCTTTCAGTTTAGTTTTTATTCTTTAAAAATGTTTAGTTTTAGTTTTTATTAGTTTCATTATAAGTTTAGTTTTTTTTATTATTATTATTATAATATGGGGATATTTATTTATTATTCAGTGGCAAAATTTAAGAAGTGCAGAATAGTTATTACAATACAAACACAACACTTTGTGAAGGAAATGGACTCACAGTCATGTAGACATCCCAGTCTCAATAAATATATGCCTCATTTCCAGTATATTTGGTATAACACAATATTTTTAGTTTCATTTTTTCCTAAAGTGTAATTTTTTAATTTTATTTCAGTTGACTAAAATGTTTTTTCACACCTGGTTTTAGTTAACTATAATAACCTTGGTCATGTGGGCTGTGAGTGTGTTTCCATCTCCAAAGCTGCTGTCACTGCGCTGCCTCTTCTGCCACAACACGACCAGAATCGATCTGTCACCTGCGTCGCTGCAGACGCCCCGTCAACACTGAAGACAGTTCATCGTGTTAACCAGCAAATCATTGAAATCTCATTTCCTTGTTGATGTAAGGCTGAGATGACAAACACATGATACCAGCAGCTGAGACGGCTCATATCAGCACGATACTGAATACTGCAGACCTGACACATGCACTGTTCAATATGCTTTGGTTAGAATGCTGCAGCTGTCAATACTGATTAGGACAAGGGTGAGATGCAGCTTGTCACCTTAGATTTAAATATCTTCATTTTTGTAAAGTAAAATAAAGGATAACAGATACAACATGGATGCATTATGATCCTGTTAACTGTTTGGAAGAACAAAAAATAATCAGATCAAATAGATTAAAATAAGATTGTGAGATTTCATTCTTTGCATTGGTGTAAAATAACATCTTTACACACTGAGTCATCACTGAGACTACCATGTAACGAACTCATTTTGTCATAATTCAAATACAAAATTAAGTATTAAAATTCAAGTAAGAAAATGTCAGTAAGGAACTTCTATTATATCAGCAACCACTCGACTACATAACTGTCTGATATTTGGCATAATTAAAGGTCAGTAGTAGCACAGTGTGACAATGTTTGAGCCTGACCAGGGTTAGATTATTGAGGATATTGATATTCTTTTTCGCATAAACATGTGACCTATACAAACATTTTGATAAGGATCTCTTATTTATTAAAGAACTGTAACCAAGATAAGTACTGAGTGTGACATTTTACAGTTGAAAATTAAACTCGTCAGTACTTTCTGGGAGACAAACTACTCCATATAATGGTATCACCATTTCTAAATGACCTCAAACTTATGTGGGATTTCTGTACTGCAACTTACTGTTACTTATCGTCCAAGACTGATACGATAAAATCAAAGAATGATGTTGTCTGTGCTGATGTATCTGTTCTTATGTCAAATGGCATAATAATCTATAATCCAGTACATATGTCATTATGTGGCTATTATACCATTATTCAAAGAGAAATAATTCAACACTATGAGCTACATAATGAGAACCAGTGTGTGACAAAGCAGTTTTCATGCTAAATAACACAATTCTGACAAAATACAAAATCTTGAAAATGAAAAAATTCATTCATAACCAATAAAACACACCCTTATTCAAATCAATTCAAGCTACAGCATACTTGCAATCTGGTGCATCGTGATGGCTAATGTTAGCAAACTTTGGATAAAGACTTTAACTGTTTTACGTACGAAAGGTACCTAGCTAGAAGTAAATGGAAATTCAATCTGTCATCCTGTAATCGCAATTTACATGGTTTCACTAAAATCTAACCTTTCTTCTTTTTTTTTTACTGTAGGCAAATATACTATTGTAGGTTACATGTATTGTTTATATCTATTATTGTTTATATTTATTCAAATGAGTAGCATTTACATTGTGCTTAACAGTATTAATATTGTAGTATTCCAGTGGAAATTACTGTGAAAACACCATAGACTATAAAAAAAAAAAAAATGGACATGGCCACCTTGACATCACCCACTGATTCATGGACTCCTGTTTGCCTTGGAGTTTGAGTTTGACTCTCACTATAATGTTTTTTTGGAGCCAGAAGTGATGAGAAGTGACCATATTTAGCCAAGAGCATGGAGCTGTGAAGGAGTTCCCCAGGGTCCAACTACAGCACTTCACACACCGCCATAGTAGCAACTTGTCAATCACAAGGTAGCCACGCCCTAAATCATATCCTGCTTTATCATCTATTTTACTCTAAAAGGGACCATAATTTACAAAACGAACATCATACTGTATTAAAGAAATTGTGAAACTAGTGTTTGCAACCATAAACTCATTAGGAAAGTGTTAATTGAGGTTATAAATCAAGTGAAAAGTAGGGTCATTTTCTCACAGACTTCTATATAAAGACTTTGCAGCCAATGGATGGCCCCCTGATGGCCATTAGAGAGAATGCAGGTTTAAGGCACTTCAGCACATTGGTTTCACTTTTCAGAACCAGAGCTACCCACTTGGACAACACTTTAGCAAGGAGCAATAATTCTAATATAATAAGAGAAGCCTTAACCACAAAACATTTTATGCTTGTAAATGAATATATTATTACTATATTATAGTTATATTATTATGCAGTATAGTTGTATTACTGTACTGCAGTCTTTTTCAGACCTATATTTATTCATATAAAATGAATGTACATCTTTTTTGCGAATGTCTGCCTCTCTCTCTCACACATACACACACACACACACACACACACACACACACACACACAGTCGTGTTTCCATCATTTCAGAGGACATTACATTGACTTACATTCATTTCCTCAAGACTTATCCTAACCATAAGCACTACTTGGATAACCATAACCCTAAACTTAACATATCCCGAAAGTTACCTCAACTTTAAACCAAGTCTTCACCCTAAAATTAATAATTTACCTTAAGGGGACTTTTGTCCCCATAAGGAAGGCGAGTCCCCACAACATGACTGTGTAAACAGATTTATGTCTCCACAACATGAAGAATACCTGGTCCACACACACACACACACACGCAGGGTAATATGTCCTCAGCTGCTCTGTCAGCCTTGTTGAGACGGCAGATTGTCTAATTGAGTGACTTGATTGGTCTCGTATGTGTCTGCTCACCCATACAACCTCATTTATCACTACTAGGACAAAAAAAAGGGAGGAGGGATGATGTGAGAAGCAGATGCAGTACAGTTTCTCAAACACTCTCAACTGACAAGCTGACAGCGCGTGTATGTGTCGGAG